>CM016615.1:36541361-37141361 GCA_005393395.2 Gossypium australe | reverse complement strand
TCATCCACTAACTGTTTCTCCTTGATCTGCTCTAACCAAGTCGGCTTAACTTGCAGTTCTGCCAACAGACTCCCATCGTCATACAAGCTAAGATGGGCAAACATCGCTCTTAAGTCTGATACAACCTTACGGCTTAACGCATCGGCCACTACGTTAGCCTTGCCCGGATGATACTCAATCTAACAGTCGTAGACCTTCAGTAGTTCCATCCACCTGCGCTGTCTCAAGTTCAAATCCTTCTGAGTCAAAAGATACTTTAGACTCTTGTGATCCGTGTAGACTAACGACTTCTCTCCGTACAAATAGTGTCTCCATATCTTCAAAGCGAAAACCACTGCAGCTAATTCCAAGTCATGCGTCAGATAGTTAACCTCATGTGGTCTCAACTGTCGAGATGCATCAGCCACTACCTTTCCTTCTTGCATCAGCACACATCCCAAGCCAGTATGTGATGCATCACAGTACACTGTGAACTCCTTACTTGCCTCAGGCTGAATCAAAACCGGAGCTTCAGCTAGAATCTTCTTCAACTTGTCGAAACTTCCTTGCTGCTTCTCAGTCCACACAAATGGAACTCCTTTTCTCAATAACTTGGTCATTGGTGCCGCGATCAAAGAAAATCCTTCCACAAATCTTCGGTAATACCCCGCTAGACTAGAAAACTCTGAATCTCAGCCACTGACTTAGGCGGCTTCCAATCCAACACTGCCTCGATCTTTCGAGGATCCACTCTAATCCCCTCAGCTAATACTACGTGACCCAAGAAAGTCACCTCCCTAAGCCAAAACTCGCACTTACTAAATTTGGCATATAGCTGCTTTTCCCTCAGAATCTGCAACACTACTCGCAAATGCGCATCATGATCCTTCTCTGACTTGGAGTATACCAAAATGTCGTCTATAAACACCACGACAAACTGATCCAAAAACTGCTGGAATACCCGGTTCATCATGTCCATGAATGCTGCCGGCGCGTTAGTCAACCCAAACGGCATTACCAGAAACTCGTAGTGCCCATACCGAGTACGAAACGCCGTCTTGTGGATATCAGCCTCTTTCACCTTTAGCTGATGATACCCAGACCTTAAATCAATCTTCGAGAAAACCGATGCACCCTTAAGCTGATCGAACAAGTCATCTATCCTCGGCAATGGATACTTGTTTTTGATCGTCAACTTATTCAACTGGCGATAGTCTATACACATCCGCATCGTACCATCCTTCTTCTGAACAAAGAGTACCGGTGCTCCCCACACATGAACCATAAATGCCTCACAGCCCTTCCTGACCATCTTCTTAGCTTTCAACGCAGATACCACGTTGGATAGATAATCTCTTCTATTACCTATCATAACCACCTCTTCACCCTCAGCTGTCTTCAAAACCATGCGCTTAGCAGCGCAATCCAAACTTGCCTGGTACTTGACCAACCAGTCCATCCCAAGAATCAGATCGAACTCCCCAAACGGCAGTTCCATCAGATCAGCTACAAACACTACCCCTTGGAGTTCTAGGGGTACATCCCTATACAGCTTATTCACTTCTACAGAGTGACCTAGAGGGCTAAGTACTGTCATCTCCCTAGAAGTAGTCTCAGAGTCTAAGTTCATGGTCTCTACTATACTACTAGCAACATACAAATGCGTCGAACCCACATCTATCAAAGCAATATATGGTAAACCAAAGATTAAGAACGTACCAATTATGACGTCTGGTGCGTCGCCCTCCTCCCGACGCCTTGCTGCATATACTAACCCAGGCTGTCTTGCATCAGTGTTGCCTGCACCTATGCCCAGTGCTCCGCGGCCCCGACCAGAACCATTACCTCCTCTACCGTTACCACGACCCCTCTGTGGTGGCGGTCCCTCATTTTTGAACTGAGCACACCCTGTCCCTCAGACTGATTCCTGGCTAGCTTACGTGGACAGTCCCTCACACGATGATACAGCGAGCCACACTCAAAACATCCTTTCCCACCGGTCCAACATTCACCCCAATGAGATTTCCCGCACCGATTACACTGCGCTGGTCCTTGATTAGCAGCAACAGGCCTCCCAAATTGATCTTGCCCACTCTGCCTAGCCCTTTTCTGAGAATTACCGACCGACCCAGATGATCCAAAACCCCTCTTATGCCTATTCCTGTCGTGATTCTGCCTCACAGATTCCTTTATCCCTTCGGCTATCTTAGCCTTTTCTACTAGCACAGCAAACTCTCGCTCCTGCTGTGGAGCAATCAGCAATCTCAGCTCATCCCTCAGTCCATCCTCGAACTTGACACATCGCTCGTGCTCCGTAGCCACGATACCTCTAGCATACCGGCTCAATCTTAAAAATTCTGCCTCATACTCTGATACGGACTTACTCCCCTGAACCAATCTCAGAAATGCCTTCCGCTGCGCATCAATGTAACTAGACCCAACATATTTCTTCTGATACGCTGCCTTAAAATAGTCCCAAGTGAGATCCTCCGCTGCAGCACTATCCCGTACCGTGAGCCACCACTGGTATGACTCATCCCGAAGAAGCGACACTATCCCTTTTAGCTTTTCCTCAGCAGTCAGATCCAAGTCATCCATGATTCGCTCCGTCGCCTTTAACCAATACTCAGCCGTACTGGGAGCCACACCAGAAACACCTCGAAAAACCTCAGCTCCATTGGCTCGGAGTCACTCAGGTACGGATTTCCGAGCTCCCGCGCCTCCACCTACTCCAGCTACCCTCTCAAGAACTCGCAGCATCGCCTGAGACACTGCGTCATCCCCCGTCTGATCCTGGAACTCACCACCTACAGCTGGTGGTGGTGCTGGTATCTCATTTTCCGACCCCTGACCAGACCTCACTGGCTCAGACACAGCCATCCTACCCCTACCGCGTCCACTCGTATTATGACCCTGACCTCGAGTACTCATGTCTAAAGTCTCGACTTATCTGATTTAAAAGTTTTATGCATTAGTCATTATTCCACTATCTTTAAAGCATAGTTTTATGAGTAATTCTTATTAAAGAGTTTTGTTTTCGCGAGTCCATAGAGTCCTATAAATTTTAGTCTCTAAAGTAGTCCACTATCACTAGTCATTCAAAGTTTATAACATAAAAAAAAATCACAACCAAAGGCTAGGGGTACTTACCTGAGTGGATTGGTGCCGGAGACTCGGTGCCATGCTTTTCAAATCATATAATTTCAAACAGAAACATTTTAAGACCATATTTTAAAACATTTTGGGCCTCGGGCCCACAGCCGAGCCTTTGAACCTGGCTCTGATACCACAATTATAACACCCCAAACCCTGTCAACCCACCACGATCGAATCTGGCATGTGACAGAGGAAAAACGTTTTGAAGAAAATCAAGCTACCGATTAAATTTTGTGGAAAACTCTTTGTTGCTCTATGTTTGTAGAAATCAGGTGCATGATTAGTTAAAAACTGATAGTTTACTTTGAAATCCCGGGAATAAATCTTTAAAACTTAGTTGTCGATCTATAGATTTAGAAAACCTTTTTGTCATTTTTAAAAGAAACCCAAATGATTAATTTAAAAACCGTTTCTATTTGAGTTTGGAAACCTAAGTTTGGAAATCGTTTAAGTTGTCGAAAACATTTAAGTTGTCATTTATTATCAAGTGATTTGTATTACCCGATGGAAAGGTTTTGAAAACCATTACATTTTGTAGTTTAGAAAACCTTGCGCTCACATTATTAAATTGATCAAGTAATTCATTTAACCATGTTCAAAATAAAATCTAAAACATATAAATAATTCAAAACATAATTTGAAAGGCCTTATTACAAACCCAAATAATAAAAGCAAAATATAAAATGATTACCCAATTCAAAATCCAAGTAAAACCAAATGTTTTAATGCATGGGCCACCTCAAGTCCACCCGGCTCCTCATCCGCGATCTACGAATCACCTGAAAAGATAAGGGAGAAGGTAAGTCACCAAGACTCAGTGCATAATCCCTCCCCCAGTTAATGCAACAAGCTTACACAAATCATAAGCAAGCAATATATCATGCACCCTAACCTAACCATCCATAACTCTGTTTCTACCCCGTGTGGTACCAAACCACTGGTGGTGCCAAACCACTGGTGACTCCAAGTCACGATATCCAAATAAAAGTGTGGTGCCAAACCACTGGTGACCCAAAGTCACGAATAATCCATCTGTGGGGCCAACCCACGTTGTGATACCAAATCACTGGCGACAATCCCGTAATATCAAATGTGGGGCCAACCCACTGTGGTGCTAAGCCACTGGGACGAGTCGCTATGAGGTGCCAAACCTCTGGTGACCCAAAGTCACAAAATAATCTGTGGTACCAAACCACTGGAGGTGCCAAACCTCTGGTGTCCCAAAAACACGGATATCAATCTTCCCCCTCCTCTCATATCACCCATACCAATGCATTACAAGTGCAAATCATGCCATCATTCTTTAATATGCAACATAAAGCAAATGTATCATAACTCATATTATTATGCACCATATAGCAAAACCATATAGAAACGGACTTACCCGAATCCTTGCTCACACCCATAAGGCATCATATCAAGATCTCACAGTTTTAGGCTTTTAAAACATGATTAGGTTATTAACAAATTACCAAGTTATAGAGTGTGTAAGTTACACACCTATCACTAACGCAAGCCCTAAATCCCGAAGACCCGATCTACAGCACTAGATCTACTTGTCCTTAGCACCGATTTGGTTTTCAACCAAATCCCGAAACTATGAGATGATCCCCCCTTGCAATTGGATACACACTATTGGCTTACCCAAAACGATTGTCAGAGAATAGGGGCTTAGATCGACTGCTTCTAAAACCCAAAGAACCTAGGAGAAATCGATTCCTATAGATGATTAACCCAAACATCAACAAATGCTGGATGTAGGCTTTTGTTTAAACATGCCGACAAAGAAAAAAGAAAGTAAGAACGGAGTTCCGGCCAAGAACACTTACCTTTCCACAAAACCGAATAGAGGAGAACCCAAAGAAGATTTACCCTTGTTGATATTCGGCCAAGACAAAACAAAAAGGGAATGGGAAATTTCGGCAAAATGGTTGAGTGATGAAGGGAGTTTCGGCTATGGTTGATAGAAAACAAATGGATGAGATTCGGCTAGGGTAGAAAAAGAGAAAGAAAAAGAAAGTAAAATGGAAGAGAGGGAATCCGGAAAAGGAAGATGGAGGGAATTTCGGCACAAGAGTTTGAGAAAAGGAAGAAAATAAAGATGCAAGGGGAGAAGATGGATACTTTCGGCTTTGAGCAATAATGAAAAAGAAAAAAGAGAGAGATGGGAGAGTAAGGTTTCGGTTTCAAAGAAGAAAAAGAGAGAGAAAGCAAATGGAATTCGGCTCAAAGACTAAGAGAGTAAATCGACAAATACTACTTGGGTTTCGGGTTTGCTTCAACCGAAAACACTAGGGAGAAATCGGCAATGCTAAGGGAGATTTCGGCTTGACACAAAACAAAGAATAAAGCCAAAACCAAAACAAGATTTCACCTATTGTCAATAACACATTCGGCTAGGGAGAGTGATTTTGGAGAGAAAAGAAAATGATGCACAAAATGCTAGGGAATTTGACCAACTAGCTACCAACCTACCAAAACCTTCAACAAAATTCGGTCACCCCCCTAGACCATAATGCTATCCACATACATGGACAAGTTGGCCATTAAAAAGTTTCCAAAAACCTCATCCTTAATCCAAGCCTTATGTCCCCTTATCATTCCTTAATCAAAATGATTCCTTTCCCCAAGTTCAAGCTTACCTAAACTATTTGTCATCTTGCTATAAAAATTTAAAGTCCAACTTACCAAATATAGAGCTTGGGCGACACTTGATGTAAAGGTGCAGAAAAATAAAGTCTCCAAAATGCACTCCATGTTATTCGAACCATTCCCCTCAAGCAACTACTCATGCGCCACTTCCACTAAGCTACTAGCTCCTCTTGTGCTAATTTTAGACATTTAAATTAACTTAAGTATCTGGGTCACCCGATCCACTTCACTAAATTCTCAATACTATAAATTATTCTAGCTTCGTTAATAATTCCAAGCCTTCACAAGACTATATTAAGCACACAATAAAATCATTCCCGAACTAACACAAGTAACAAGATGATACTCAAATTTTTAGGTTGTTACAACTGGTCTAGCTCTCAACTCAGCTAGAATAGAACCATCGTCAAATAAAGTCATCCATGAATTCATTGCCTTTAATGCAAATAGAGACTTTCAGCTTAAAGCATCGGCGACTACATTAGCCTTTCTTGGATGGTAGTCAATGACCAACTCATAATCTTTTATTAACTCTAACCATCTCCTTTGTCTTAAGTTCAACTCTTTTTGCGTCATCAAGTACTTCAAACTTTTGTGATCTGTAAAAATTTGGCACCTTTCACCATATAGATGATGTCTTCATATCTTCAATGCGAAGACTATGGCAGCTAACTCTAAATCATGCGTCGGATAGTTCTTCTCATGAGGCTTCAACTGTCTGGAGGCATAAGCAATAACTTTTCCTTCTTGCATAAGTACACAGCCTAATCCGTTTAAGGATGCATCGCTGTAAATCACAAAATCTTTCCCTGTCTCAGGTTGTACTAAAACTGGAGCTTCTGTCAACATCACTTTTAGTTTCTCAAAACTTTGTTGGCATCTTTCTGTCCACTCAAACTTCACATTTTTCTGTAACAATTTAGTCATCGGGGTTACAATCATAGAAAACCCCTTGATGAATCGTCTATAATAGCTGGCTAGGCCTAGAAAACTTCTAATATTAGAGATATTCTTCGGTGGCTTCCAGTCCATAATAATCAAAATCTTGCTGGGGTCTACTCGAACTCCTTCTCCCGAGACAATATGTCCCAGAAATCCTACTTCCTTGAGCCAAAATTCACTTTTACTGAACTTGGCATATAATTGATTTTCTCGAAGAGTCTGTAAAACTGTCCGTAGGTGCTCAGCATGCTCATTCTCATCTCGGGAATAAATCAGTATGTCGTCAATGAAAATGACTATAAACTTGTCGAGGTATAGTCTAAAAATGCGGTTCATTAAATCCATGAATATCGCAGGAGCATTGGTCAAACCAAAGGGCATGACTAAAAATTCATAATGCCCATACCTTGTTCGAAAAGCTGTCTTGTACACATCTAATTCTTTTACTCTTCACTGATAGTAACTTGATCTGAAGTCTATTTTGGAGAACACAGTGGCTCCTTTCAATTGATCGAACAAATCATCGATCCTAGGCAATGGGTACTTGTTCTTCACCGTGACTTTATTAAGCTGACGGTAATCTATACACAATCTCATGGTGCCATCTTTCTTTTTCACAAATAAAACTGGAGCACCCCAGGGAGAACAACTTGACCTAGCAAAGCCTTTATCTGTCAACTCTTGCAACTGTGACTTCAGCTCCTTCAACTCCATTGGAGCCATTCTGTAAGGAGTAATAGATATTGGTACAGTACCGGGAGCTAGCTCAATACTGAACTCAACCTCTCTAACCGGTGGCAGTCCTGGTAATTCCTCAGGAAAATCATTCAAGTACTCACATACTATTAGTACTGTCTCAATCTTTAACTCTGTTTCTCTATCAATCATCACAAAGGCCAGGTCTGCCTCATACCCCTTTCTTATGTATTCTGTGCCGTCATATGAGAAATCATTACCGGTGATCTACCCTGGTCATCTGATTCTACATGGAGAGTGTCCCCATTCTCACATCTCATCTCAATGTACTTCTTCCCACAATTAACTATTACATCATGGGCAGTCAACCAGTCCATACCAAGAATGAGATCAAACTCATCAAATGGTAACAACATAAGATTTCCTTTAAAACAATGACCTCTAATCATCAATGGACAGTCTTTACATACTTTATCAGCTAACACACTTTTGCCTAAGGGATTAGACACTTTAATCACAAATTCTGTAGACTCTATAAGCATACTCATACTGGATACCAATTTCATGTAAATATAAGAATGTGTAGATTCGGGATCTATTAAAGCAATAACTTTAATATCATGAAGAGAAAAGGTACCCGTAATAACATCAGGGGAAGATGCCTCTTCGCGAGGGCGAATGGCATAGTTCTCGCAGGCGCCCTACCCTCGGGTCTCGCAGCCTGTTCTCTAGGGTTACCTCTCCCACTTGCCCCACTTCCTGGGTTCCTCTACGGTCTTCCTCTGACCATACTCCCGGGTCTCGAGTTTTGAATTCTTTCTTCTTTTGTCGTCTCAAGACAATCTTTTATGTAGTGGTCTTGAGAACCACATCTGAAACATGCATTTTCATGCGCTCGGCATTCTTCGAGATGACATCTGCCACACTGTGGGCATTCGGGTCTATCCAATCGGATGTTCCCCACACTAGCAACTGAAGTCGTCTATGCTTTATTTCTCAAATACTGCTTACTCTTGTCCTTCCTTGAAAACCCAGTGGAAGTAGCCGATCGGGTGGAGAAATCTCTTGACTTCTTGGATGAGGATTGGAATGACTTATTCTACTGTCTCTTTCTAGAGTCACGAGACTCCATTTCAGATTTCCTCTTCTCCTTTACTAGCTCTTTGGCTTTACAAGCCCTCTCTACTAGCACAACGAATTCCTTTAGTTCTAGGACAGCAACAAACAATTTGATGTCTTCATTTAACCCGTCTTCAAATCTTTTACTCACAATGGCCTTAGTGTATACGTATTCTCGAGCATATTTGCTGAGTCGTAAACTCATGCTCATAATCAGTCACCGACATCTTGCCTTGCTTCAGTTCTAGGAATTCCTTCCATTTCTGGTCCACAAACCTTTGATTGATATACTTTTTCTTGAACTCTTCTTGAAAGAATTCCCATGTGATCTTCTCTCTTGGTACTATCGATACCAAGGTGTTCCACCATTGGTAAGCAGAATCTCTTAAAAGAGAGACTACACACTTCATGCATTCCTCAGGTGTGCATGACAACTCATTAAATACCCTGATAGTATTTTCTATCCAGAACTCAGCCTTTTCTGGATCATCTTCTTTTCTAGCCCGGAATTCTTCTGCCCCATGTTTCCTGATCCTATCAACTAGAGGTTTGTCTCCTCTTCCCACCTCTACTACTTGAGGGGCTGTAGGGATAGGTTGTGGAACAGGCGGGGGTGGAGGGGGTTGTGCATTTAGGTTTGTACGAACGAACTCCGTATACCACGTATTCATCATATGAAGGAAGGCTTCTCTAGCCTCTTCTCCTCCTCCTTGACTCACCATAGTGGGTCTATTCTCATTCTCATTCGACACCGTCCCTTTTGCGGGAGCCGACGCGTTACTTTCTACATCATCTGCCACAACTCTCTCAGGATCCATTTACTATATATATAAACATAATTTAAGTCATCAGGAGTCGTCACACTATCATTATAAAAACATTCTTACGTATGGCATGTATAACTAGACTCATGCTCCTCTACGTTAGTCCTAGAACCGACTAAATTGTAGCTCTAATACCACTAAATGTAACACCCCATACCCGAGTCTGAGGTTAAGACTGGATACGAGACATTACCATGCTTGAACACACTTAAACATGTACTTACAAGCTGTGAAATTTTGTTCTAAAACAGAAACTCTTCTTTCTTAGTCAAAACGTACATATCATGGGCCTATGAGGCCTTAAACACATATCTGGGAACTTTCGAAATTTAACTGGGAACTTTTCCTCAAAACAGGGGTCACGCGCCCATGTGGCTTGGGGCACGCCCGTGTACCCCTAAGACACACCCATGTCTCCCAATCGTGGTCGACACTAACTAGTTTCACACGGTCTTGACACGCCTGTGGACTTAATCCGTGTGCTATAACTTGATATACTGACTTATTCACACGGCTTGGGCACACGCCCATGTTCTAACCGTGTATCACACACGACCTAAACAAACGACCGTGGGATTAGCCCGTGGTCTATCCTGACTTAAGGTACCAAGGTGCAGGGTGCACACGGCCTAGACACACGCCCATGTGTCGATCCGTGTGGGCACTTAGAGGCTATTTACCAAGCCAATTGCCATCCTGAAATCAAGACCAAACTCATTCTCAATTCAACAACTCAATTTAATAAATCTAACATTTACAAGGATGCAGACTTCATTGATAAATAAACTCATACATACTTAATAATGCATGACCAATCTCTTTGGCCATATATAAAAAGAATACTAAGCTTGATAGCCAACACTTTGGCTAATTTCAAAACATAGCTCAAAATGAAATGTTTCCTATACATGCCATACTTAATATAAACACTTGGCTATACCAAAATATCGATTGATAGTGTGCTCCGAGCTCCAATGACGATGATCCACGAGATTAGCTTGGCGGGACTACATGGAAAGAAAGAATTAAAGACGTAAGCATTTAGCTTAGTAAGTTTGCATGTAATACTCATAGCAATATATTTGCTTAACATTAACCATTCATCATAAACAATGGCATTATAAATCTCAAGTATATAAACTTACTTACTTTTACTGATTCTTACATATCTCATGGTACTTACTATTCTCATGCTTGTACGATAAACAAGGTACCTGTATCACTTGTTCACGTAGATCAACATACTTTGCTATGATAAGCATAATCTCAACTTCATCATTCATAACAAGAATAACACTCTTAGTTAACTTTAACTAACATAACTTGATAATAGCTTTACTTACTAAACTTTCTGACTTTCTCATTTAATCTTTACTCTTTTGCCCGATGAATTACTATGAATAATAGAGGATACTAAATCTCATCTCACATAACTCAATGCCAAGGCCATATCCTAGATACGGTCTTAAATGGAATTTCTCATCTTGGTTTTGAGGCCATGTCTTGACATGGACTTATACGAAGTCTTTCTCATGAGTTCCCTTGGGAACTTACCGTTGCCATGTCTTGACATGGTCTTACTTGGTATCTTTACTCATGAACTGGTCAATGCCGAGCCTTGGCTTGGACTTACATGAAATCTTCCTTGTTACTCACCAATGCCAGGCCTTGGCTTGGACTTACATGGGATCTCTATCTGTTGATAGCTTTTCAATGCCAAGACTTGTCTTGGACTTACATGACATCTTTGCTTGGAGACTCACCAATGCCATACCTTGGTTTAGGCTTATATGGGTCTTCATCTCATAATAACTCTTCAATGCTAAGACTTGTATTGGTCTTACATGATAACTTTTCTTGATTGCCAATGCCATGCATCGGCTTGGTCTTATACGGACTTTCTCATTTCATGTGATAGATCGAGTATCTTAGGTAATTCAACTTCAATCGGGACTTTCTCATGCTTAATCTCATTAATTCTTTGTTTAACATAACATTAAACATTTTCATGATAATATTGTACATTGTGCTAAGCAATTCAATGATAAAAATCATAAAACTTAGAAATCATACAAACTTACCTCAATATACAAAATGTATGTGGATATGCAATTTAGTCCTCGACTTTGTTCTTGCCGCGGTTTCAATCCAGGCTTCATTTTTCTTGATCTATAATAATAATTAGGTCATTTAATACTCACATTGACTAAATTGACTCTTAACTCATACTTTGGCAAAATTACTATTGTGCCACTAACTTTTTCATATTTGCACTTTTGCCCCTAGGCTCGTAAAATGATTCTCATTCAACTTTCTTAAACATCATGCTTAGCTGATTCATTTTCTCTACTATAACAATCATCAATTCTCACTATTTCTAATATGTACACCAATTTCATAATCATTGCAAATTAGTCCATACTATCATTTTTCATGAAATTCACTAAGGAAAAGATGTTTATCTAACATCAAACTCTCATAATCTTCCATGAAATATCATTTTACAAGCATGTCATTCATGGGTAGATTTTTGAACATGCATCTTAGCTCATTTTATAGCTAAAAATAGCTAATTCATAATACAAGAACTTCAAAAATACGAAGAATATTAAAAACGAGGCTAAGATGAACTTACTAACAAGCTTGAAAGATGAACAAACCCTCGCTATGGGGTTCTTCAAATTTTC
The DNA here is from genome assembly GCA_005393395.2 of Gossypium australe. NCBI lineage: Eukaryota > Viridiplantae > Streptophyta > Magnoliopsida > Malvales > Malvaceae > Gossypium > Gossypium australe. Next base: position 37,129,306 of record CM016615.1, on the reverse strand, counting down.
GGCACCAAGGAAGAAGATGAGTGAGATTTTTATCATCTTTTTCCTATTTTAATCATTTAATTGGTAAATGACCAAAATGCCCTTCTCTCAAAATTTTTGCAAATTATTAACTCATTTCCAATTTTGTCCAAAAGTTATAATTTGGGAAATTGCTATTTAAGGACTTCTAATTACTATTCTAAGGCTATTTCATACAAAAAGATTCTAGAAACTCATATTTTGCAACTTTTGCAATTTAGTCCTAGTGGACCCTTTAATGGAAATTTTCATAAAATTTCCACATGAAACTTTCATACTATCATGCAAACATTTCAATTATCATAAAAACTCATTTTACTAATTTGGATTTGCGGTCTCGCACCACTGTTCCGACTAGGCGCTAAATCGGGCTGTTACACCAAAACCACTGTTTCGACTAGCCCCAAAATCAGGCTGTTACATTCAATACTTACATAATGTCAAGAGTAAGGAGGGCTCAACAATTCCTACTGATAGGAGTTGGTTCTAGAATCGTTTCTATAGGGTTTTGTATATTTCCTGAAATTTCCTCAAGTACCTCTTTACTCCAAGGTTTAAATTCATTCATGTAACTGTCTTCAAGGAAAGTAGCATGAGTTGACACTATAAACATGCAAAATTCTATCCTCAAGTCCTACTTCCTCACATCTTTATCCAATACGTGGGCTGGGCATCCCCAAATCCTAAAGTGATTGAGATTCGACTTCCTGCCTTGTCACAAGTCGTATGGGGTTTTCAATGCTACTTTAGTTGGCACATTATTCAGAATATAGCAAGTCGTTTGTATAGTATATTCCCAACAAGAGATTGGCAACTTTGAATAACTTAACATCGAATGTACCATGTCTAACAACGTTTGATTTCTTCTCTCTACCCTCCACTTCAGGTCGGCGTAAGATTTTTGTCGATCAGCTGCTGCTCACAATCGATCCTGAGTTAGTTCCACCACATTCTCCATCTCTTGTACCAAATCTGCACCCAGCCCGTTCTTTTCGCCCAACTCAATCCAACAAAGAGGTGTAAAACATTTACGACCATTCAGTGCTTTAGAAGGAGCCATCTAAATGCTTGACAAAAACTATTATTATACGCAAAATCACCTAGTGGTAAATGTTCCTCTCAACTGCCATTAAAATCAATCACACAACCCCTCAACATGTCCTTTAAGATCTTAATCACTCATTTTGATTGCCCATCAGACAGTGGGTGAAATACTATACTAAAGTTCAACCGAGTACCTAAATGCTCATGTAACTTCTTCCAAAATTGAGATGTAAACTGAGGGTCCTGATGAAAAATGATGGACACCGATACACTATAAAGTCTCACAATTTCTAGAATATACAACCTCACCAACTTGAGCAGTGAATAATCAGTATAAACAAGCATAAAATGTGCTAACTTGGCCAGCCTATCCATAATTACCCAACTGAATCCTTTTTAGTAGGTTTCAAAGGCAACCCATTAACGAAGTCCGTGGTCACACGTTCTCACTTCCACTGAGGAATCTGGATAGGCTGGAATAAACCAAAGGGGAACTAAAGCTCAGCCTTGACTTGCTGGCACGTCAAACACTTACTCACGTACTTGGTTAGTTCACATGTAAGTCCTGGCCACAAATATTATTCCCTCAAATCTCGATTCATCTTATTCCCTCAAAGATGCTTAGCGTATGGGCTATTATGCACTTCCACATAATAGACTGTCTCAAATGTCGATCACCAGGCACACAATATCTCCTATGAAAACACATAACTCCATCAGAGTTAAGCCTAAAATCTGTAGTCTTACCCTTCTCTATCTGTCTGAATCTAGGTGCAAGAGATCGATGATTGTTTCGATTGAATCTCATCCTTTAAGGTAGGTCTCACTTGAAACTTCGCAAGCAAACCTTCATCATCAGTCAAACTCAACTTAGTGAACATCACTCTCAAATTATTCATCGACTTCCTCCTCAGTGCATCGGCCACAAGATTCACCTTTCTTGGATGGTACTTAATGGTACATTCATAATCTTTGAGCAACTCTATCCATATCTTCTACCTCAAGTTTAACTTCTTTTAGGTGAGGAGGTACTTAAGGCTTTTGTGATCCCTGTAAATAATACACTTCTCACTATACAAATAGTTCCCCCAAATCTTGAGGGCGAAGACAACAACTATAAGCTCGAGATCATAGGTTGGATAGTTACGTTTATGAGGCTTAAGTTGTTTTGAGCCATAGGCCACAACCTTACACCTTGCATCAAAATGTAACCAAGACCAGTATGAGACGCATTACTGTATACCAAAAAATCCTTCCCAAACTCAGGCTGGATCAGAATAGGTTCTTGAGTAAACTCAAACTTAAGCTTTTCAAAACTTTCTAGTTGCTCCCCAGTCCACTTGAAAGGTTTACTTTTTCTCAATAGCTTGGTCATAAGAGCTACAATCAAGGAAAACCCTTCCACAAACCTCTTATAATAGCCAGCTAATCCAAGGAAACTCTGAATTTCACTGACATTCGTAGGTTGTTTCTAGTCCAAAATTGCCTCAATTTTCTCTGGGTCGACACGAATACCCTCAACTGATACCATGTGTCCCAAAAACATCAATTTATGGAGCCAGAACTCAAACTTACTCAATTTAGCATAAATCTATTTCTCACAGAGAATCTGTAAGACAACTCTCAAGTTCTCATCATGTTACATTTCAGACTTAGAGTAGATCAAGATGTTGTCAATGAAGACTACAACAAATTGATCAAGATATGGCTAAAAAAGTCTGATTCATTAGGTCCATAAAAGCTATAGGAGCATTTGTTAGACCAAAGGGCATCACTAGGAACTCGTAGTGACCATACCGAGTCCTAAATACGGTATTAGGATTGTCTGCCTCCTTCACTTTCAACTGATAGTATCCAGACCTTAGATCAATCGTAGAGAACTCATTCATACCCCTAAACTGGTCAAATAAATCATCAATCCTTGGTAAAGGGTATCAAATTTTATGATCAACTTGTTCAGTTGTTGATAATCAATGTAGAGTCTCATGGATCCATCCTTCTTTTTTATAAATAGAACATGGGCTCCCCATGGTGACACACTCAGTGTAATGAATCTCCGATCTAGAAGTTCTTATAACTGTGCCTTGATTTCTACAAGCTCTTTGGGTGCCATGCGATATGGGGCAATGGACACTAAAGCTATTACAAGCAATAGATCGATCCCAAATTCAACCCTGCGCTCTAGAAGTAATCTAGGTAACTCCTCTAGAAAGACGTCAGGAAAGTCCCTCATTGTATGAATGTTCTCCATAGTTGACTCATTGACATTCGTGTTCGGAATATAAGCCAAATATGCTTCGCATCCTTTGTACACCAACTTTTCAACCACTAGAGCGGAGATCACATTAGATAAGCAGTCTCTGTGCTCTCCAACCATTATTATCTCTTTCCTAATGGAACTTTTCAAGGTAACCCCCTTAGAAGTGTAGTCTAAACTGACTTGGTGTTCCACTAACCAGTCCATTCCCAAAATAACATCAAATTTACTGAACGGTAACTCTAACAAATCTGCCGAAAATACCTCCCCTTAAATTTCTAAGAGGCAACTCTTATAGATTTTGTTCACAGAAAAATATTGTCCTAACAGACTAAGTATAGTTGCATTACTAACAGTTTCCTCTACTTCAATTCCTAAATTATCTGTCATCAAATAATAAACATATGAATGGGTCGAACCAATATCAATCAAAGTGAAGTATGGTACATAATTAACAGTAAAAGTATCTGGTATGATGTTGGTTGTGTCACAGTCCTCTCTATGTCTAGCTGCATAGACCATTGCAGGTTGTCTTATATTAGTTTAGTTAGCACCCTAACCCAGTGCTCTCTATCTCTGACCAACATTACCACCCCTATTCAGACCTTGACCTCTCTAAGCCTACTGTCTAGCTCTTTGGTTATAAGCTAGATTCTGTTCTAGGGCTTGCATCTGCTCATTTCGAAGTGTAAAATCATTATGGTTCAAGGATCCATATCTAAGGCATGCACTACTGTGTCACGGTCCTCTCTGTGTTTAGCTGCATAGACTAGTGCAAGCTGTCTTACATCGACTCAGTTAGCACCATGACCAAGTGCTCTCTGTCTCTGACCAACATTACCACTCCTATTCGGACCTTGACCTCTCTAAGCCTACCGTCCAACTCTTTAGTTCTGAGCTCAATTCTATTCTGAGGCTTGCATATGCTTATTTTGAAGTAGATAATCATTGATCTTATGGTTCAAAGATCGACATCTAAGGCATGCACCCAAGCTCCTCTAGCATTCACCTAGGTGCCTCTTGCCATAAGTAACACAGTTTTGGGCTCTCCCGCCATTAGCAATATTAGCAACACGGAGTCTATCATTTCAGGCCCACTTATTCGATTGTATGGCCTAGACAGTAGGACCAACATCTCTCTTAGCAGAGATTCTAGCCTTATCTCTCCCTTTGTGTTCAGTATGCTACACTTCCTCAACAATTTTGGTTTTCTCCACTAAAGTTTTGAAAACCCTTTCCTACTGAGGGGCTACTAGCACCATCAGTTCATATCTCAATAAGTTTTCAAACTTGATGCATTTATCGGTTGTGAGTATTCCCTGAGCATAGCAAATCAGCCTTAAGAATTCGACCTCATACTCGGCCACAGACTTGTCCCTTTGTTTGAGCTCAATGACCTCTAACCTCCGAGCCTCGACATATCGGGTACCCACATATTTTTTCTGAAAAGCATCTAGAAAATATTCCCATGTTAGTCTCTCTGTCTGAGTACCTCTAATTACGGTCTTCCACTAGTTAAGCCTTATCCCTCAGTAGCGATACCATACCCTTCAATTTCAGCTTCAGTGTACATTCCATATCATCCAAAAATCTCTCTATAGCCTCTAACCATTAGTCTGATACGATGGGGGTCATCCCAGTTTGACAAATTCATATATATGCACTATGTTAGTGACGAAAAAGAATTTACCGGTTGAGTCAACTGAGTATATTGTCAAAGTAATGAACCGTTTAGGTTAAAGTGTCATAGTTGATCTAGTTTGCAAATGGTTTCCACTGAAAGTTTAGGGCTACGACTTTCCTGCTGATTTGATGTGATTGCCTTTTAATGAATTCGATATTATTCTGGGAATGGACTGGTTGACGGTACACGATGCAGCACTAAATTGCAGACAAAAACTAATTGATTTGATATGTCATAGTTGTGAAATGTTTACTATTGAATCTGATAGATCTTACTGTGTTACGAATGTGATACCGACAATGTCTACATAGAAATTGATCAGAAAAGGTTGTGATGCATTTCTAGCTTATTTTTTAAATTCCTGAGGAATTGCGAGATTACCACCAGAATGAGAAGTTCCATTTGCTATAGAGTTAGTACGTGTTGCCCTGATCTCGATCCCCCGTACTTAATGGCTCCAACATAGTTAAAAGAATAAAAAGCTCAATTGAAAGAACTGATTGATAGAGGTTTTATTTGGCTTGGCGTGTAACCTTGGGGCACACTTGTATTATTTCTAAAAAGAAAGATGGGTCGATGAGATTGTGTATAGATTATCGTCAATTGAATAAAGCCACAATAGAGAATAAATATTCATTGCCTCGTTTAGATGATTTATTCAATTAGTTGAAAGGAACTATAGTGTTCTCAAAGATAGATCTCTAATCTTGCTATTACCAGTTGCGAGTTAAAGATGTTGATGTGCCCAAAACAGCTGTAACCCCTCAAACTGGGCCTAGACGTTATGACCCAATCTAAGCGATCAAATGGGCTATAGGTATGGTGAAAACTTGAGTTGAAGTAAATTGGTTTAATCTTTGAAAAACACATACTAGTAATTCTCTTAAAATTGATGCTTTTAATGTAAATTTGAACGAAACCTTGTATAATATTTGTCAAACAACTTGAGGATCTTCAAATTCAAATTCGATAAATTGAGTTTGCGAAAAATGGGTTTTTTAGAAAAAATACCAAATTATTTAATCCATAATAAAAATCCATGCAGTTTATCCAACGTCCAAAGTTTAAAAATCCCATGCCACAGCTCGATAGTCTATCACAAAATAAAATCCCAAAAAGAAGTCATAAAGTCCATAAAGGTCCAAAACATGAGAAAAATCCATAATCGTAAAAGAAACATTTTCGAGAGCATCACCAATGACCGAATCTGAGTCCTAACCATGAGGATTATCTAAAAACACATAAGTAATATAGGTGAGCTTTGAAAAGCCCAGTGTGAGATCAACACAAGTATATTCACATACTAGCAAAATATATCAATCATGACATATCAAACATCAAAATATTTATAAATTATAACACTGATATTTACGCATGGACATATCGATGCATATTTTAAAACGATGCACATTTTATAAAATTTCCAACCCATCTCCGCTACACACCAATATCGAGTTCCCCATAACTCGTCCATCTAAACCACCATTTGTGGACAAGCCACCATTGATATGCATATATACTGCCTCTCATAACACTTTGTGGACTAGCCACTACTAATATGCAAATATACTGCCACATACTTCCACCTTTCACAAAATCCTACCCCATGCATGTGACATGGCAATTTCACTTTTAAACACATGTGAATCACTTTTAAAACTTAGGCATGTGGACATGCTCACATAATCACATTTCACTAGTCATCACTTTAACATGTTTAATCATGTTTGTCACATCAGATCATAGGTCTCAATATTCACATACTCATATATATATTACATACTTGAATCACAAAATATATCACATAAGCCATGCAACACATGTCTTGAGAACGAGATCTACACATACTGTAACAACCCATTTTTAGTGAAATTGGAACAGTGGTTTTGGGACCACAAATCCGATGAGTAAATTTTTATTTTATTATTTTAATGTCTATGGGATATTATTATGATCATATAAAAATTTCATTAAGAAATTTTGACGTTAGCATGATTAATTAAGTGAAAAGGACTAAATCGTAAAAAGTACAAAAGTAGAGTTCTATTACTTAAAGGTGTCAAATAGATATGAAATTTTAATCTAAGGTACTTGGATGGTAAATAGACCTACTGAGATGATATTGGATATTTATGAAATTGGTTTTGTTGAAATTATGAATGTTTTTAAAGGATAAAATGGTAAATAAGTAATTAAAGTTAAAATAACTTAAAGAACATGCATCCATCTTCTTCATTTTACACCTCCCTCAACTGAATTCACCATTGAAGACATAGTTAGGGTTCTTCCAAGCTTAACTCACTTGTATGGTATGTAATTTTGTCCTGTTTTAATGACTTTTATGTTTTTGGGAATGTTGTAGCTTAATCTAACTAGCTCGGGGATCAATTTATAAAATTGTTAAAGATTTAGGGTTATTCCATGAATGCTATTGTTTGGTTCTTGATGTTTCATGAAAGATTATGAGTCCTTGTTGATAAAGAAACAAGTTTTGTAACGTGAATTTTGATGAAAATGGCATTTAGGGACTTATTTGTAAAATTAGTAAAAGTTCAAGTTAAATTTATCAAATGATGGTTTGTATGAGTTGATGTAGGTCCCTAATGAAATCATCTAGCTTGAATGGGCGATGAAAATGCTTAGATTTCAATTTATGAGCTTAAGGACTAATTGTGAAAAGTTAAAATGATAGGGCAAAATAATAATTCTACAAAAATATGAAATGTGGGCTAAATTGAATGCTAGGGATATTAAATGGATTAAAATTTTCTATTTAGATCAAGATAGACCACGTATTAATCTAGATCAGGGAAAGCTAAAGCCTCGGATTAGTCAATCTCGTTTCTACGCCCTAGTCGTCAAGGTAAGTTTGCATGTAAGGAATACTATATTTATGTTATGCAATTGTATGTTATTATGTTTTTATAATGCTATTGAATGATGAATATTCAAATTAATTCCATGACGGTTATTGAGTCCTAGTTGAATGGCATGTAGAGGTTATAATGGCCATGGTCATAAATTTTGGTAGTTTCTAATGTTTTGGCCAAGGTTATAATGGCATGTAGAGGTGGACATATAATGATGTTTACTTGAATGCTTAGATGTTGATTTGGTATGTATAAGTTGTTGGTTTGGTACATTTGATGCCTTACTAGTTTATGTCAATGTGGTTATGTTGTTGCATGTTTGAATGGCTCAAATGGCATGATTTTGTGATGGAACAGTAATGTTAAATTGCGGCATTTTTGGTAGGTTTTGAAGCTAATAATTGATGAATGAAAAGTGGTAAAGATTGCATGTTTAGGTAAGTTTGGATGTTTGCAATTGAGGTGCCTTGTATGGCATATTGGTTTATTGATTTTGGAGTATTAAATTGGTCATTACATGTAAGTTTTGATCATGTTTTGATGTCTTGATTATGTGTACAAAAGGCCTTTTGGTGTGTGCATGGTTAGGTGTTGGAAATGGCTTGATTTTAGGAAAATTCATGTCCACATGGTCTGAGACAAGGGCGTGTGACTCAACAGCTGTGTGTGACACATGGCCTAGCGACACTTTCATGTGTCGCCTATAGGTTCTATTGCATGCAAGTCAATTAGTAACACGCCCTAGCACATGGCCTGGCACACGGGCGCGTGGGGCTATTTCAAGAGTTACACGGCCTTACATACGGGCGTGTGACACAGCCATGTGTCCCTAGTTCGAAGGTTATGCAGCCTGAGACACGAGCGTGTGTCTTAGCTGTGTGAGGCACAAGGGCGTGTGTCTCAGCCGTGTGAGGCACACAGCCATGTGACCCTAGTAGTCACATTTTTTAAACTTTTTCATAAACTTTCCAAATGTTTCCAATTAGGTCCCGAATTGTTTCTAAGGTGCTTCTAATGCCTCGAGGGTTCGATTAAGGGATGATATGTATGTGAATGAATGTATTATAATATGTTTTCAATGATGTATGAAATGCATGTTTTGATGTTCCATTTGTATGGTAATGCTTTGTAACCCTATTTCAGCGACGGATACGGGTTAGGTATGTTACACATACATCATTATTTATAACAATAATTACATCATATCACATATCTCACATGTTTCACAAAATGTATTTTGAATAGAGTCATTTAGTTGGGTCCTTTGTAACGAGTTTTTCAACTCCCCTTTGAATACTTAATGTCGTCAAAATTAATTATTTTTAAGTTGTTAATATAACCAAAAATAATTATATAACATACAATAAGTAGAATCGATCCCACACCTTTTATCGAAGATCCTAAATACCACAATCCTTAATATTGATTTCGCTTTGATCTAACTTGAAATACGTATCTAACACATGAAATGTGCTTACTAGTTAGGATTCATTTGAAAATAATTTATCACTAATAGATCAGTTACTAAAAGCCTCACCAACACTTACCCCACGTTTTGGACTCTCGAAAAGATTATTTCAATGTGAAATTAGAGGTCTCCCCTATGATTATCATTTGGTCCTTCAAAGATGGTAAGGAACAATATTAGCACGAAAATAAAAAAATAATAGTAATAAATAATTATCCCTATAGCCACTATACCATTCGTCCAAGAGATGAAATCACCAAGAGGAAGAGTATATGATCGAAATAACCTACACTTACAACCTTGATTAAATTGGAATGGATGATGAATCAAAATGGAAATGAGATCGGAGAATTGAGCGATCTAAAAGAATCATTAGAGAAAATTGAGTATAAGTTTAACCAATATGTGAATGAAAAAATAGATAAGGAAGAAAAGGGAAGAAATTCAACCACTGGCGACGGGGACGACTTGGCAGTGGTCTGGTGACGAGGGAGCAGTGGTTCAACGATGGTTGAAAAAAGGAACTATATGGGTTTTGGTGCAACAAGGTTGGGGAAGAAAATAAAAAGGGAAGACAGTAACGGAAGAGAAAAAAGACCCGTGGTGGCGCGCGACGACGGTCACGACGACAATCGAGGGAGAAAAAGAGTATCAAAGGATGTGTGGTGAACAGTGGTGAAGGTTTTGGTTATGGTGGAGGAAAGGAGCAAAAGTTAAAAGCGAAAAGGTGGTGGTTTTTGCAAGTAGAGAGAAAATAGAAGGGAAAGGAAGTGGAAAAAAAAAAGAGAAATGGGAGAAAGAGGGAGGAGGAGATGGCAAGGAGAGGTGGTGAATGAGAATAGGTTTTGGTCAACATGGACTAGGTTCAATGAACCTCTACTAATGGCTAGAGTGAGAAGTTTTGGCAAGGGAGGGAGACATAGAGTGAAAAGAGGATCATACACCCTCAACTGAAGGTAAGTTTGACTCTTAATGGAGGAAAGGAATCCTCCTAAATATAGTGACTATAGGGTGGATAGAAACTCTTTAAGCACATGGGAAATATTGTAAAAAAATTAATTGAAGAGGTGTAAACAATAGTACTTGAACCTTTGACCATTAGGATAGCTAAGGAGTATTAAACCAGTAGACCACTCTATTCCTTGTTTTCAAACTTGTGCTAATAATAAGAATATGGGATGTGATAACTCTACCTTCCTTTAAAAATAAAATTTATCCTCGAAATTTACCTGATGGAAAAAGGTGAGGATATTGTTGCCGCATTGAATCTTTCGGCTCCCAAGTGGCCTCATTAGAGCCATAATTCCTCCACAAAACTTTCATAAGTGGAAACTTGCTCCTCCGCAAAACTTTGTCTACAATCAAGGGTTTGTATCCGTTCCTCATCAAAAGAAAAATCTGGACAAACCTCAATCTCCTCAATCGGAAATATATGAGAAGGGTCAATTCGATATCGCCTCAATATGGACACATGAAAAATGTCATGGATACGATCCAATTCTGGAGGTAACTCTAGTTGATATGCCACTGGTCCCCTACACACTCATAAAGTATATTAGCTTACCCTTAAGCCTCATTCAGCTCCTAAGGTCAATAAAATACTCAAATTACACACTTTATTGAACTTATCTAAACTTATGGAAATGTAATTAAACCTTAACTAAAATGATTATGTTCAAGCTTCTAAAGTGTGAAAACTAGTTTAATCTGCTATACCAAATTACGACAAATCAAACTCCCCCACATTTAAGTCATTGCTTGTCCTCAAGCAAAACAAACAAAAACAGTAAATGAAAAGACAACCCTTGAGCAAGTATGGTACAAGTGTTAGCTTTGGAGAACATGAATACGCATTCCATATTCATACATAATCTTGGCATGAGATATAGCTGACTTACCACTTTTGATATCAAACACTTAAGTTCAGTGTATTACAAAACATACAAGCATTAAGGGTCTCAAATGTAAGAACCTATCAATAAAGTATAGAAGTAATTTGATTATCCTAGCAGAATAAAAAAATCATAAATGCAATTATTTAGTATGATTTCGAATTGTGAAAAAGTCTACCCAGATCCCATAGGGCTTTTCAACTTGTAGCATTCTAAGGCTTAGGACATGTATGGATTTAAAGAATAGGAATCATCAAATAGTTTCAAGAACGAAAATAGTTTGGCACATGATATTGTCCCCTATTCTCCCCCTTAGTGACTCTTTCACACTCACCTCCTTATTTCTCCTTCTCTCACATTCCTTTTATCTCTTTATAGGAAATCTCAACATCATATAGTAACTATGGCTAGTTCACAAGTTTTTGTGCAAGAATGATCGAGTTTTACTATAACTATGACTTTGTCACTTTTTCTTTCTTTTTCAAGGTACCTCACTCACAATTGCATTTACTTTTCATGTAATTTTTCTACTCTTTTGGTTTTGTTTTTGAAATTTTCCTTTTGCACTTTTAAGCTAACCTATAATCACTGTACTTTACTAATCTTTCCTATCACTCCAGTTTTACAAAACCACCGTAATGTATCTACTTAACCCTCAATATGTGTAACATCCTGGAAGTAGGGGCTTGGCATTATTCTATGTTGCTGTGTGTTGGCATGTTTTGTTTGTTATTTTGATGTGTTTGGGGGTCCCCGGAAGGCTCGGGGTTAAGCTTGAGCTTTGGTGAAAATTCTATTTAGGTACTTTGTGGGGGAGCTAGCAAAAGCAGGTCTTAAGAATAAATATTTGTGCTTGATGACACAAGGAAAGAGGTGGTAAAGTGGCAAGGGGACGCCACTTAGAGTGCATAGAACTGGCGTCACAAGGGAGAAGCAGCAGGGAGGAGGTTCGAATCCCACAAGCCTCACTTTGGTGCCTTACTTTTTGCACTTAGGGGGCTAGAGTGGTGGATTCGGCAAGGGCTCTTCAAGGATGGGTGTGGAAGGAGTCAAACTGTTTGAATGAATGGCCAGGAGGGACTTGGGGAGTTTGAACGGGTCAACAAGGTTTGAATGAGTGAAGAAGAGTGAAAGGGGAGAAAATCAAGGGATTTTCAAGTTGGTGGAGTGGTGGCCGGTTGTGGGAAGCTTGGAGAGGGGGGAAAGAATCGGTTTGGTGCTAAGCTAGGGTGTGTGCCGACATTCCTAAGGCTGGTAACGTTTGGCCCTTTTTCTTTTTCGGTGTGGTTCAATCGGCCAAAGAGGGGTGGCATTGTGCCGTTTTCTTCTAAGGGTCATTTTGAGTATTGTGTTAGCAAAACCAAATTGGGAGACACCCTCTTTCTCTTTTTACATTCTTGAACATCTTTGCTTCAGTTATCTTCTAACCAAAACCTTCTTTTATTCTCTTTCAATCTTTAGTTGATAACCGAATATCATATTGGTGTTAGTGCCATAGCCGATCCTCCGCATATTCCTTGTTCCCTACCATCATTGTTCTTTTCATTTTAATTCCCTCTCTATTCCTTCATCACTAGCCGAAACTCATTGAAGCCACTCCCTTTGTCGAATTCCCTCTTCTCTTTTTATTCTTTCTCGTAAACTTCATAACCGAAACTTTGGGTATCATCTCCTTCCCCTACTTCTTCTCCTTCAGGCCGAAATTCGATTTTCATCTTCTTCTCCTTGCAGTTTGTTCTACAGCTTTCTCCTTAGCCAAACCATCTTGGATGGCAATCGGCATCTCTGCTTTAAGGTAAGGTTCTCCTTTATTTTATTACTCATAATTGATCTCTCCACCCTTTCTTTCAAAGGGAAACCGAATCTACTTTGTTAACAACTGAATCTGGTTCTTTCACTCTGTGTCTGTTAGCCGAATATCGCGAAGTAAGGGGTTAGGGATCTTGGTCAGGAAGTGGTATCAATCGGCTTTATTGTTTAAGTTGGGACGCTTATTCCGGGAAACGCCTTTTAGCCACACGATTTGAGTCCAAAGTCTGAAGATCAGTCGATTTTCGAATCTTATCTCTTCATTCGGAATCTTAAGGTAAAGAGTTCTTTAGTCTTGCGTATGTGGACTCTTTCTGTTGTATTCTATTTTAACCAAATCTCTTGATTAGTCAATCAAAGGTCCTCTTTGATCTCTGATCAAGTCTGTTTCATGGATACAAGAAACGGTCAAGCCCAGGAGGGGAGTGAACCCATAGTTGCGGCTCCTAAGTTCAAAAGGCGAGCGGTGTCCGCGGTTTGAGACTTTCCACCGGGCTGTGGTAGAGAGCCGATGTCAGCTTGGGATAGGCAAATAGCCATCATTCCTGCTAGCGAAAGCGTTGACGTAGAAAGCCTAGTGCTACGTGTTATTAGGTGTGTATTACTCACACGCCTTCTTTATTGTTTTGCTAATAACAGTAAAGGCTGAAAGCCGAAATGGCAGATGTGATAAGCAAAATGCCTTATGGGTAAGGCCGGAGATGCCGGGTAAGTTCTTCGATATTGATACTGTTGATAATATGCATGTATGTGTAATTTTAATGTTATGCATGTATGGAATATGATCTCTTACACACTGTGATATTGGTTATATACACATTGTGCACGATGTAAAGAGCATGGGCTCGGGATTAGTTGAAAGGATGAGGGAAAATCAGTGACTACGGTCACGAGCGACTATTGTCATGAGTGGTCTAAGTACCACGGTAGTTGAAACCATGAATATTCTAATCAGTGACTTGTCTCGGCGGTCAAGTACCATAGTGGGTTGGCCCCATGTATGCGTTATTTATCAGAGATCGTCATGGTGGTCTAAGACCACAGTGGGTTGGCCCCACGAGTACATATTATAGTGACTTTGTCACGAGTGGTCTGGGACCACGGTGGTTATGAACCACAGTGGCATAATGCCACGGGTGTTTTGGATGGAGAGCTAAACTGGGTTGGGCTGCATTGCATACATATGACATGTGCTGTATTGAATAGGCTAAGGTCCAGTTTGCATTACACGGGGATTTACACACTGAGTCTCGATGACTCACCCCTTTGCTAATTTCGCAGGTAATCAGTAGATGGCGGGTTTTGGGCCGAGACGGACTCGAGGTGGCCATGCGTTGCGATTTCTTTACTAAACTAGAACTTCAGTTTAAATTTATTTCTATTTTGGGGTTTTAATTTGTAATAAGGCTGATTTAACTGTATTTTAGGTTTTGTTTATAAGTTGGTTTATACATGCTATGAACTATTGAAAAAAAAACGTGGTTTCTTAAAAGCAACAAAAGAAGTTTTCCAAATTTACAATGAATGGATAACAAGCCTTAAATAATTAAAACTTGGGATTTTCCTTAAGATTACAAATAATATTTTCAAAGAAATCACGAACCTCAATATTCCTCTTAATTGTCACCTTTCAAATATACTCCTAAGTTCAGATTTAACAAAATAAGCCTGTTTTTAGCACCTAATCGACTTAATGAAAAAACGGTAAGGTTTGTAATAACAAAACGGTTTTTGATTAAGAAAAAGGCTCTTAACCACGTATACACCAAACTAGATAATTTCTCAAGTCGTGGTGGTTTTCCAAAGTTTTCAAGTCTACTTCCTCTGTAGCAATCCAGATTCGGTCGTAACGTTTTGACCTGGTTTGCAGTGTTACAAATATGGTATCAGAGCGAGGTTTCAAAAACTTGGCCGTGGGTATGGGGTTCAAAAATGGTTTAAAAGATGGTTAGGAAATGATATGTTTTCTGGAAGCATGGCACCTGAGTCTCCGGCACCAAATCCGCCCGGTAAGTCTTCTGACTTTTGGTTGTTTTGCATGAAGTAAGTATAATATGCTATGACTGCTTGTGCTAAGAAACTCAACTCTAGAGACTGAAACCTTAGGTAGGCATGAAATGGTGAGAACTGCTCATAATGCTATTTTCATAAAACTGCTCTATAGTAAACAGTGGAAGAAAACACTAATTCATAAAACTCTTAATCAGATCAAATCGCGTTAGTAGTAATGAGTACTAGAGGATGTGGACACCGTACGCGAGGTCGTGGAAGAGGCCGAGATGTTGGGGCTGAGCCTTCGGAATCTGGGTAGGGGCCGAAAGGTGAAGTGCCCGCATCTCCAGTTACGGAAGCGGAATTTCAGGACCAAACTGGTGGAGACGATGCTGCGTCTCAGGCTATGTTACGCGTTCTGAAGAGAATGGCTGGAGTGAGCACGGGATCAGTGTCTCGGAAATCTGTGTCGGAGCGACTTCGAGCTAATGGGGCTGAAATGTTTAGGGCCGTTTCTGGTGTGGCTCTTAATGTAGCCGAGTACTGGTTAGAAGTAGTGGAACGGATTATGGATGATCTTGACTACACTGCGGAAGAAAAACTAAAAGGAGTTGTGTCTCTTCTCCGAGATGAGGCTTACCAGTGGTAGCTCACGGTTAGGGATGGTACAGCAGCGGATCGCGTTACCTGGGACTTCTTTAAGTATGCGTTCCAGGGGAAATACATTGGGTCAACTATGTGAACGCTCAGCATAAGGCATTCCTAAACTTGGTTCAGGGGAGTAACTCAGTGGGCGAATATGAGGCGGAATTCTTGCGTTAAGTCGGTATGCTCGTGGTATTATTTCTACAGATCATGAGCGTTGTGTCCAATTTGATGATGGTCTGAGGGATGCGTTGCGAGTACTGATAGCTCCGCAACGGGAAAGGGAGTTCGCTATTTTGGTGGAGAAGACTAAGATAGCTAAAGAAGCAAAGCGATCTGAAAGGCAGAATCAAGATAGGGACAAGGGTAGGAATAAGAGAAGTTTTGGACTGTCAAGGTCTACTGGGAATTTTCAGAAAACGCCTAGATTGGATGGGCCGGGTCGAGTTGTGAGGCCCGTTGCCACTGGTCGGCCACAACAATGTGCTACGTGTAGGAAGTTCCATTTTGGAGAATGCTGGGCAAGAAGTAATGGATGCTTCAGATGTGGGTCAGTGGATCACCGGGTAAATGATTGCCGCAAGAGCCAAACAGAACGCGACCAGCAGGTCAGAATTATGTTCAGCCTGGTAAGGGTGGTCAGCAGCCACAGAGAGGCCGTGGTCTGGCCAGAGGAGGAAATGGTTTTGTTTGTGGACGTGGAGCACCGGGCAGAGGTGTTGGGAACACAGATGCAAGACAGCCTGGGTTGGTCTATGCAGCTAGACGCCGAGAGGAGGTCGATGCACCGGACATCATAACTGGTACGTTCCTTATTTACGGATTGTCTTTTACTGCACTGATTGATATTGGGTCAACATATTCCTATGTTGCTAGTACTGTGTCTGGAACTCTGAACATAGACTCTGAGATTGCTTCTAGGGAGATGACTGTACTTACCCCTTTAGGACAACCTGTAGTGGTGAACAAACTCTTTAGGGGTGTGCCTCTAGAAATACAAGGGATGGTTTTCCCAGCTGAATTGACGGAACTGCTATTCGGCGAGTTCGATTTAATCTTAGGTATGGATTGGTTAGTGAGATATCGAGTAAACTTGGATTGAGCGGCTAAGTGCATGGTGTTAAGGACTCCTGAAGATGATGAGGTGGTGGTGATAGGTGAAAGGAGGAACTACTTGTCTAATATAGTGTCCGCTTTAAAGACTGGAAGAATGGTGAGAAAAGGATGCGAGGCTTTCTTAACTTTCATTCGAGCTCTGGGGGCTAAGGAGTTGACTGTAGGGGATGTCAGAACAGTAAAAGAGTTCTCTGATGTTTTTCTAAAAGAGCTTCTAGGGTTACCTCCAGATCGCGAGGTGGAATTCAGTATTGATCTTCTACCGGGAACAGCGCCAGTGTCTATTGCCCCGTATAGAATGGCGCCGAAGGAGTTGGTGGAACTGAAAGCCCAAATTCAGGAATTGTTGGACCGGGGTTTTATCCGACCAAGTGTGTCACCGTGAGGAGCGCCGATGTTATTTGTTAAGAAGAATGACGGGTCAATGTGGATTTGCATTGACTATAGGCAGTTGAACAAGTTGACGGTTAAGAACAAGTACTCACTGCCTAGGATAAACGATCTATTTGATCAGTTGCGAGGTGCTTCAGTCTTTTTAAAGTTAGACTTGAGGTCAGGTTATCACCAACTTAAGGTCAAAGAGGCAGATATCCATAAGACAGCTTTCTGAACTTGTTATGGTCACTACAAGTTCTTGGTTATGCCGTTTGGGTTGACCAATGCACCAGCTGCGTTTATGGACATGATGAGCCGGGTATTCTAACCCTATCTGGACCGGTTTGTCGTGGTGTTCATAGAAGATATTTTGGTCTATTCAAGTTCGAAAGAGGAGCATGATTCGCATCTTCGGGAGGTTCTGCAAATTTTGAGAGAGAAACAGCTGTACACCAAATTCAGTAAGTGTGAATTCTGGCTGAGGGAAGTTACCTTTTTGGGACATGTTGTGTCTGCTGAAGGGATTAAAGTAGATCCCTGGAAAGTCGAAGTCGTGTTGGATTGGGAACCACCTAAGTCTGTGGCAGAAATTCAGAGTTTTCTTGGTCTGGCTGGGTATTACAGAAGGTTTATTGAGGGATTCTCGTTAATAGCTACACTGTTAACTAAGCTGTTGCGGAAAGGGGTACCGTTTATTTGGTCAGATAAGCAACAGGAAAGTTTTGAGAAGCTGAAGAGGATCTTGACTGAGGCTTCAGTGTTGATTCAGCCTGAGGCTGGGAAGGAGTTTGTTGTCTACTGTGATGCGTCACACACAGGGTTGGGATGTGTGTTGATGCAGGAAGGGAAGGTGGTGGCATATGCGTCTCGACAGTTGATACCACATGAAGTGAATTATCCCACGCATGATCTGGAGTTGGCTGCGGTAGTGTTTGCTCTGAAAATCTGGAGACCTTATCTGTATGGGGAGAAATCCATCATCTATACAGACCATAGGAGCCTAAAATATCTCCTTACCCAGAAGGAGCTGAATTTGAGGCAGCAGAGGTGGATTGAATTGTTAAAGGATTATGATTGCTCGATTGAGTACCACCCGGGTAAAGCTAACGTGGTGGCAGATGCGTTGAGTCGTAGGGTGATCTCAGACTTAAGGGCAATGTTTGCTCATCTCAGCTTATATGATGATGGAAGTTTATTAGCTGAACTTCAAGTGAAGCCTTCTTGGGTTAGTTAGATTAAAGAGAAGCAGTTGTCTGATAAGACGCTAAGCTCGAAACTTCAGTTAGTGACAGGTGGTGAGACAGGAGATTTTAGTGTGAACAGTGATGGGGTATTATGCTTTCGGAGAAGGGCTTGAATGCCGAAGGATTCCGAATTGAGACGGAAGATTCTACAGGAAGCACATAGTAGCCCATACACTATGCATCCTAGTGGAAGTAAGATGTATAGGGTTCTGCGAGAATAGTTTTGGTGGCCGGGTCTGAAGCAGGAAGTGACAGAGTATGTGGGTAAATGCTTGATGTGTCAGCTGGTGAAGGCAGAACACCAATTGCCTTCGGGGTTGCTACAGCCGGTAAAGATTCCACTTTGGAAGTGGGAAAGGATAACAATGAACTTTGTGAGTGGGCTACCCCTTACGCCTACGAAGAATATTCAGTGTGGGTAATTGTGGACCGGTTGACAAAGTCTACTTATTTCATACCAGTTCGGGTTGATTATTCATGATAGAAGTTAGGTGAACTTTATGTGGCGGAGGTTGTGAGGTTACATGGGGTACATGTGTCTATCATATCAGACAGAGACCCCAGATTTACGTCGAGGTTCTGGAAGGCGTTGCATCAAGCGTTGGGTACGAGATTGGATTTCAGCATAGCGTTTCATCCACAGACTGATGGTCAGTCGGAAAGGGTAATTCAGATCTTGGAAGACATGCTGAGAGGTTGTGTTATTGACTTCAGGGGTAGTTGGGAGAAGTTCCTACCGTTGGCAAAATTCGTATACAACAACAGTTATCAATCCAGAATTCAGATGGTACCCTACGAAGCATTATATGGTCGGAAGTGTCGCACTCCTACTTGCTGGACAGAGTTGGGTGAACGACAGTTGTTGGGTCCGGAATTGGTTTCTGAAACAGAGGAAAAGGTTTAGTCGATTTGGACTCGGTTGAAGGAAGCTTCTGACAGGCAAAAATCTTATGCAGATAAAGGATATTGAGTTCTCTGTGGGGGATCAGGTTTTTCTAAAAGTTTCATCGTGGAAGAAAGTTCTAAGGTTTGGATGGAAGGGCAAGCTGAGTTGTATATCATCTCATATTATAGTGGTGGAGATTTGATTTTCATGCAAGCCTATAGCATTAACTCTTCATGTTCGAATTTTGAGTGCTTAATTTTGAACCTTAAACACTTTGAGTGATTTGAGTGAGTCTTTAGTGAGTGTAATATCCTGAAATAGGGGTTATTTGTGATTGTATTGTTTTGCATGAGTATGGATTGTCGTGTTGTTAATTGAGATGTTCTAGGGTTTAGGAATAGGCCAAGGGTAGGCTCGAGCTGTAGGAAAATTTTTGTTTTTAAGCTTTAGTTAGAGGGAGCTGAAGGAGCTAGGGGTTAAGTGTAATTCGTGGGGAGTTTAAGCACAAGATTGGGCTTGGTAAAGTGGCAAGGAGGCGCCACTTAGAGCCTTGAAGGTAACGCCACATGCAGGGAAGGGAGAGCTCAGGTTCGAGCAGCAGAAATCTCACTTTCTGCTTATTATTTTGACGCCAAGGGGGGAGGAGTTGTGCTCAGCACAAACTCTATCAGATAAGCTTGGAATAAGTCAAGATAATTTGTTTTGGTGGCAAGGAGAATTTAGGAGTGTGATTAATTCAAATTAGTTTGATTGTTATTGCAAGATGACTAATAGTTTAGGTAAGCTTGAACTTGGGGAAAGGAATCATTTTGATTAAGGAATGATAAGGGGACATAAGGCTTGGATTAAGGATGGGGTTTTTGGAAACTTGTTATTGGCCAACTTGTCCATGTATGTGGACGGCATTATGGTCTAGGGGGGTGACCGAATTTTGTTGAGGGTTTTGGTAGGTTGGTAGCTAGTTGGTCAAATTCCTTAGCATTTTGTGCATCATTTTCTTTTCTCTCAAAACTCTTTCTCCTAAACCGAATTTGAGCAATAGGTAAGCTTTTGTTTTGGTTTTGGCTTTTATTCTTGACCAAATTGGTATTGTTTTCTTTTCCTCTCAAGCTCTTTTTCTCTTTGTGCCGAAAATATTCTACCATTGAAGGGGGCATTTTTCTTTCATCTTATTTTTTTTCTTTTTCTTGGCCGAATCTCTTTCTCCCCATCTCTCTCTCTTTTTCTTTCTCTCATTCTTGATCAAAGCAGAATACCATTCATATTTCTTCCTTTCTCTCCTTTTTGGTTTAGCCGAATCTTAATTGCTTTTCTCTTCTATCAACCATACTCTATTGCCGAATCCTCCCTCTTCCATTGCATTTTTCTTTTCCTTTCTCTTTTTCCACTCTAGCCGAATCTCATTTGTTTGTCTTCTATCCACCATGGCCGAATCTTCTTTCTTTCTTCTAGTTTATTTTGGCCGAATCTCAATCAAGCCTTGATCTCTTTTGGTCGTTTCTTCAATCGGTTTTAAGAAGGTAAGTGTCCATGGTCGAAACTCCCTTCTTACTTTCTCTTCTTCTCTGTCGACACACATAGGTGAAAGCCTAATCCGGCATTTGTTGATAGTGTTGTTAATCATTAATGGGAACCGATTTCTCCCTACGTTCTTCGGGATTGTGGAAGCAGTCGATTTAAGCCCCTATTCTTTAGCGATCAAAGTTGGTAAGTCAAGTGGTAAGGATATCTATGTTGGTTCATCATTCTTTAAGTTGTTGAAAAGCCGAAGGCTATTGAGACTAAGATTTATTGGTATGGCCGAATGGCCTTGTTAATGGTTTTGTGGTTTGGCCGAATGTAGGACAGGGAGATCTAGTGCGGTAGATCGGGTCATCAGGATTTAGTGATTTCGCTAGTAACAGGTGTGTAACTTACACACTTTATAACTTAGTAAATATATATTAATAACCTAAATATGTGAAAAGCCGAAAACTGTGAAGATCATGATATGATACCTTATGGGTATGAGCAAGGATACGGGTAAGTCCGTTTCAATATGATTTTGCTATATGATGCTTAATACCATGAACTATGATATATTTGCTATATGTTCATATTAAGGCATGATGGCATGATTTGTACATGTGATGCATTGATGTGGGTGATATGAGAGGAGAGGGAAGATTTGATATTCGTGTCTTTGGGACACCAGAGGTTTGGCACCTCTAGTGGTTTGGTACCACAGTTTATTTTGTGACTTTGGGTCACCAGAGGTTTGGCACCTCATAGCGACTCGTCCCAGTGGCTTAGTACCACAGTAGGTTGGCCCCACATTTGATATGACGGGATTGTCGCCAGTGATTTGGTATCACAACGTGGGTTGGCCCCACAGATGGATTATTCGTGACTTTGGGTCACCAGTGGTTTGGCACCACATTATTATTGGATATCGTGACTTTGAGTCACTAGTGGTTTGGCACCACCAGTGGTTTGGTACCACACGGGGTAGAAACGGAGTTATGGATGGCTAGGTTTGGGTGCATGATATATTGCTTGGTTATGATTTGTGTAAGCTTGTTGTATTAACCGGGGGAGGGATTATGCACTGAGTCTTGGTGACTCACCTTCTCCCTTATCTTCTCAGGTGATTCGTAGATCGCGGATGAGGAGCCGGGTGGACTCGAAGTGGCCCATGCATTAAAACATTTGGTTTTACTTGGATTTTGAATTGGGTAATTATTTTATATTTTGCTTTTATTATTTGGGTTTGTAATAAGGCCTTTTAAATTATGTTTTGAATTATTTATATGTTTTGGATTTGATTTCGAACATGGTTAAGTGAATTACTTGATTAATTTAATAATGTGAGCGCAAGGTTTTCTAAACTACAAAACGCAATGGTTTTCAAAACTTTACCATCGGGTAATACAAATCACTTGATAATAAATGACAACTCAAATGTTTTCGACAACTTAAACGGTTTTCAAACTTAAGTTTCCACACTCTAATAGAAACGGTTTTCAAATTAATCATTTGGGTTTCTTTTAAAATGACAAAAAGGTTTTCTAATCTATGGATCGGCAACTAAGCTTTAAAGACTGATTTCCGGGATCCTAAAGTAAACTATCGATTTTAAATAATCATGCTCTGATTTCTTTAGGCATAAAACAACAAAGAATTTTCACTAAAATTTAACCTTAACCTGATTTCCTCAAAACGTTTTTCCTCTGTAACATGTCAGATTCGGTCGTGTTGTGTTGACCGGGTTTGGGGTGTTACAGTGAGGATGTCAACTCTTGTCGATTTTGAATCAAAGGTAATTAATTAGGTAAGGGGAAACACCTAACATTTTCGGGCTATAAATGTATGACTTTGATTGTTTGAATCTTTAAGACTATTTGAGTTAAATTATCCATGTATGAATTATCTCTGAATTATGACAAAACATTATTGATGAATATTATGAATCAAGGAAGTTTGTTTTAATTATGAGTTGAGATTTTTCCTTGAGGACAAGCAAAAGCTTAAGTGTGGTGGTATTTGATAAACCGTAATAGTAACATATTTTAAGCCCACATTTAGCATGCTTTTGGATGATTTAATCCTTGAATTATGTAATTTGGTGCTCTTAATCCTTTGTTTTCATGTTTTACACTTAGGAGAGCACCGGATGATGAAAAGAACAGAAAACGGGCCTAAAACGGAGTAAATGGGCCATATCACGAAATCCACACGGCCTAGGCCTAAGACCACACGGTCGTGCCTCATTCAATAGTCTCGAACATGGCCTGGCCACGATTCACACGGACGTGTGCCATGGGCATGCCCCTACTGCGGCCAAGAGGAGTTTTACTCGGAATAGGATAGTTGGAGGGAAAGAAACACATTCCAAAGTCTATACAAACACCCAAATAGGAATCCTATTCGGATTAGGATACTAGGAGGCCAAGTAAGGCATCTCAAAGCCTATATAAACAGTCTAGGGGGCAACTTAAGCGAGGAGTTCAGCAGAAGCCGGGACCCAAGGCTTTAGTTAGGGGGCGTCCAACTAGGCCAAAGAAGGCAGATTTGTGAGTAATTACTCAAAGATAGCCAGTTGATCCATCTCAAGAAGCCGGGGTTATACTCAAGACGGAGGATTTCTCCTTCAATTCCTTTAGGGGGTTTTAGGGATTTCTTATGTTTTGTTTTATCTTTTCTTCTGAGATGTTTTCTTTTTTTGTTGTGAACCAAACCCTAAGATACCTGAGGGGGACGAAACCTAAGATGAATCTTGTTATCGTTTGCTGAACTATATGATAAATATTTGACATGTTCTTAATTATGTGTTCTTAATTCGGTGTTGATATTTCCGGGATATTAATTCAAGTGTGATGTGCTTAGGTGGAGGAGCAAAAGTCCCTACCTAAGAGTAGATCTAGCATAATTAAGCGGAGTTGATCACACGCCTAGAGACAGGGTTACAAGATTTTGCCAGATTAGGGTGAAACGTAATATGGGAGTCCACAGATCAAGTTAATAAAATTCTAGGGGTTTTAATTAGAAGGAGATTTCAATTAATCAACCTAGGGTTAGACGTTAGTAGCCTCGAAAGAGGGATTAATATAACTTAGGGAATCCTACGGATCAAGTCAAATGAATAAATCGTCTGGTTCAGAGTTAGATAACAAGTGAAATCTAGGTGGATTCTTCCTTCGGTATCGTCTTAATCAATTGGTTTTTCCTCAAGGTTATTTTCCCAATTTCATTGTTCTTTGTCTTAGAGTCTTTAATTTAGTAGTTAGTTAATTGAGATTAGATAAACAATTCCCTTAATTCTTAGGCTAAATAATAAAAAGAGGGTTAGTATTAGTACTTTTAGTTCCTTTGGGTTTGACATTCCGGTCTTGCCTTAACTATACTACTGTTTGATAGGTGAGCTTGCCTCAAATCATTGTCACAGTTACTTTTCAGGTTCGATTATTCTTTATATAAATTTTTAATACTTTGATATCGTATAAAACGAAACGATCATCTCCCACTGAGTATTCGATTTCTTTACGCTTAAGATCTGCATAAGACTTTTGCCTGTCAGAAGCTTCTTTTAACCGACCCCGAATCAACTTCACCTTCTCCTCAGTTTTTGAAATTAGCTCTAGACCCAACAATCGTCGCTCACCCAATTCTGTCCAACAAGTAGGGGTACGACACCTACGACCATATAATGCCTCGTATGGTGCCATCTGAATGCTGGATTGGTAGTTGTTGTTATACGCGAATTCCACTAAGGGTAAATAATCTTCCCAACTACCCCAGAAACCAATCGCACAACTTCCCAACATGTCTTCCAAAATCTGGATTACCCTCTCCGACTGACCATCAGTCTGTGGATGAAACGCTGTGCTAATATCTAGCCTTGTACCCAAAGCTTCATGTAACACTTTCCAGAACCGAGATGTGAGTCTAGGGTCCCTGTCTGAGATGATAGACACTGGTACCCCATGTAGCCCCACAATTTCTGCCACATATAACTTTGCCAATTTCCACAATGAGTAATCCATGCGAACCGGTATAAAGTGGGCAGACTTAGTCAACCGGTCAACAATTACCCATACCGAATCTTTCTTAGTAGGCGTCAAAGGTAGCCCACTGACAAAGTCCATTGTTACCCTTTCCCATTTCCAGAGTGGAATTTTCACCGGTTGCAGTAATCCAGAGGGAAGTTGATGCTCAGCCTTCACTGGCTGACAAGTCAAACACTTACTTACAAAATCCGTCACCTCCCGCTTAAGTCCCGGCCACCAATATATCTTACGTAGATCTCGATATAACTTGTTTCCTTCGGGATGCATAGTGTATAGGCTACTATGCGCCTCCCGCAGAACCGACTGTCTTAGCTCAGGGTCCTTCGGTACACAAACTCTCCCACGGAAACATAACACCCTTTCACTATTTAGCCCAAACTCCTCAGTCTCTCCTCTTTCTATATGTTGGAAATGAGGAATCAATGACTCGTCCAACATCTGCTTCTCTTTAATCTGGAAAATCCAAGTCGATTTCACCTGCAAATCTGCTAACAAACTTCCATCTTCAAATAGGCTGAGACGAGCAAACATTGCTCTCAAATCAGATACCACCTTGCGACTCAGTGCATCTGTCACCACGTCGGCCTTTCCCGGATGGTACTCAATCGAGCAATCATAATCTTTCAGCAACTCTATCCGTCTCTGATCGTGTGTCAGAGTCTTAAAAATTTATAAAAAGAATGATCGTACCTAGAAACTAACTATGACAACGATTGAGGCAAGTGCACCTATCGAACAATAGTATAGCTTAGTGGCAAGACCGGATTGTCGAACCCAAAGGAACCAAAAGTACTAATACTAACTTTCTTTTTATTATTTAGCCTAAGAATAAAAGTGAATTATTTATTAAATCTAAAATTAACTAACTATTAAGCTAAAGATGCAAAGACAAAGAGAATGAATTGGGGAAAATACTTGTAGGAAAAACCAATTGATTAAGACAATACCCGAGGAAGAATCCACCAAGACTTCACTTGTTATTTAACTCTGAACCAGACGATTTATTCACTTGACTTGATCCGTAAGATTCCCTAACTTATATTAATACCTCTTTTGAGGCTACTAACGTCTAACCCTAGGTTGATTAATTGAAATCTCTTTCTAATTAAAACCCCTAAAATTGCATTAACTCGATCTATGGACTCCCATATTAGGTTTGACCCTAATCTGGCAGATTTTCGTCATCCTATTTCTAGGGTTGCGATCAACTGCGCTTAATTATGCTAGATCTACTCTTAAACAGGGACTTTTGCTCCACTGCCTAAGCATCAATACTTGAATCAATATCCTGAAATATCAAAGCAAGAATTAAGAACACATAATTAAGAACAAATCAAGTATTTATCATATGGTTCAGAAAACAATAACAAGATACGTCTTAGGTTTCATCCCCCTCAGGTATTTGAGAGGTTTAGTTCATAATGATAAAAGAATACATCTTAGAAGAAAATATGAAACAAAACATAAAAAAAACCCTAAAACCCCCTGAAGGAATTGAAGAGAAGATCCTATGTCTTGACTATAACTCCGGCTTCTTGAGATGAATCAACTGGCTTTCTTCGAGTAAATCCCACAATTCTGGCCTCTCTGGCTTGGCTCTTCGGCCTAACTGGACCCCTAACTGGACTCCCCTTGAAGGCTGGCCTCTAGGGTGTTTATATAGGATTTTGGAATGGCTTTCTTTGCCTCTAAGTACCCTAATCCAAATAAAACTCTTCTTTGTCATGTCAGGGACACGCCCATGGCACACGCCCGTGTGGGTCATGGCTAGGCCATGTTCGGGTCCGTTAATGAGGTACGGTCGTGTGTTCTTGGGCCCAGGCCGTGTTGATTTCATGATATGGAACATTTGCTCCGTTTTACGCCCGTTTCTCATTCTTTTTATCATCCGGTGCTCTCCTAAGTCTAAAACATGAAAACAATATATTAAAAGCACCAAATTACACAATTCAGGGAATAAATCATCAAAAAGTATGCTAAATGTGGGATTAAAATATGTTTATATTATGATTTAATAAATACCCCTACACTTAAGCATTTGCTTGTCCTCAAGCAAAATTCTCAACTCACAATAAAAATGAACTTCCTTGATTCATAATATTCATCAACAATGTTTCATCATAATTCAAAGATAATTCATACATTGATAATTTAAGTAAAAGGGTCCTAAAGATTCAAACAATCAAAGTCATGGTTTTTGTTGCCTGAAAACTTAGGTGTTTTCCCTTTACCTAAATAATTACCCTTAATTCAAAATCGGCAAGAGTTGACATCCTCACTAAAGATTCACTCAAATTACTTTAAGTGTTTAAGGTTCAAAATTAAGCACTCAAAGGTCGATTGCTGAAAATCAAATCTCCACCACTGTAAAATGAGATGATACACAAATCAAAAGGTCTTTAAAAAGGGTTGTATTGGGGCTCGGGTTAAAGGTGTGGATAAAGGCTTAAATAGAGGGTTAGAATCGAGATTGAATTGACAATTTACCTAACTAGAAAATGAATTAATCCTAAATAATTACATCAACTAAAAACTTGTAATACTAATAACATGAGCTTCTTCTCAAGATGTGGAATTTAAACGTATAAGCTCAATTACATAGAGTTGATATTGAATATACTTCATTTTCTTTTTTTCTTTTTTTTAAGAACAAATCATGACAATAATAAGGAAGAACCTTAACAACTAAAATATAGAACATAGTTAGGAAACTGTTCAAAATCAAATCTCGACAAAAAGGGAGTCAAGGAATGGTGATAACAAATACAGAATGGGTTTTAGGTTAATATTAGTGGGTGAGTCAATAAAAAGTATTGTTGGGATCAAAGGGGTTCATTAGGGGTTAGTTGTGAAGGTAGGCTTTTTAATGGAGTGAGTGGGTTAAATCCTAAGTGCCTTTATCATCTCTGTATATCAAATCAATAATGTGGTCTTGACATGTATAATCGAAGCAAGTTCTAGAATAACAGCTCAATGTTGACACACTCATAATGTAATATCCAGGATTTAGGGCCTATGCATATTGCTAAAATGTATGAAGTAGCATGCCTATGTGTGTTTTGAATGTGTTTTATGAATTTTTGTGAACCTTAGTGTGTAGGTGAATGCCTTAAAAATTATTTGATTTTGAAATTCTAAGAGGGAGCTAAGCCTGATAGGTCTTAGGAGAAATAGTAGGGGAGATTTGACATAAAAATCAGCTTGGTAAAGTGGCTGCAAGGCGCCACTTAAAGCCTTAGTAAGTGACGCCACAAGCATGTGTACAAGGCCTAGGTTCGAGTAGCAAGGGGAGCACTCTTGAGAGTGTTTTTGCGTCAGACAGCAAGAGAATTGGGCTTGTAGCCCAAAATTCATTAATGCTAAAATGGTCAGGAGGGTGGCGTCACTTAGGAGGATGAATTGGGCCTTGTACAAGGAGCCCAGGTTAATGAGTTAAAATTCGGCACTCCTAGGGTAAAGGGGATGGACGGCATTCAGGCTATAATTTAGGAGCTTAAATCTTTTATTTTTAAGTGATAAATAAGGATAATTAGGGGAGAAGGATAAAGGATATGAAAAAGATGAGATAAAGTTATCAGAATAGGGAGAGTTGGCTAAAACCCCAACTCTGTGTAAGTAGCCGAAATTATTAGCAGAGTATCCATCTTTTTCCTTTGTTTTTCTTTTTCTTTCTCACCTTTCTTCTCTAGCCGATTTCCCTTCCCATAGAATCACCATTGCCGCAACCTTTTCAATCAAAGGATCACCATTGCCGAATTCTGCTAAGCAACTCTTCTTTTTCTTTTATTTTGTTAAAACCGAATACCATTCTCCCATTCTCTCCTTTCACTGTGGCCGAATCTCTCTGCACTTCATTCTCTTCTTCTTTCCACTAATTCTCTAAAAGCCGAAAGTGAGTCTTCCCTAGCCATAGCCGATTGTTCATTTAACACCAAGAGCTGAAACCCGTTGATCACTATCTAGCCTAGATAGCCGAATCTCTTTGGGACTTCAAGCAAGGGTGTTGTCGACTTCTATATTAAGGGTAAGGACCAATTGTTATTCAGTTTCTTTCTTTTCTTATGGCTTAGCCGAAAATCAAATATTTTAATCTCTATTATTCTCTGTGGCCGAAACTTTGAAGGAGGTTTCGGGATTTGGTTTTGTCGACTACAAGGAGGAGGTCATTGGGGTTTCAAGATCTAAGGTAAGTGTGGGTAGCCATAGGTCGAAGGCCACCTATCTCGTTCATTAAATGTTAGAATGGAATCTAACATATAGCTATACGGATTTCGACATTACTAGGAGCAAGGACTACTTTCGGGATTTAAAATCACAAGGTAAGTACATATGAACATTCGGCCAAGGCCATATTTTAGTATTAGTGCCTAACCGATTTCACCTATGGGTATTAGGAAGGAGTGCAATCGATTTTGGTAGATTTTCGGGATTCAGTGAACTCGCTAAGTAAATCAGGTGTGTAACCCCGCACTATTTCCTGATAGATTTATGGTTCTAATATTATGTGTATGTTAATAATAATATGGAAGTGGCCAAAGGTACCATACAAATGGTACAGAGTACTCAGGTACGTTATTCTCTAAAGTTATGTCAATAATAAGAATATCTGTTATGACACAAATGTGAAAATGTTATGAATGTGAAATAAGGCCTATGGCAGGAGATTGCATGATATGTATGATATATGGGGCATATGGGTGTTATGTTAAGGGGAAGTGATCTGGTGGTTTATACCACAATATCTGAATGTGGTGACTTATGTCACAAAATCTGAATGTGGTGACTTATGTCACAAAATAATTATCTGGTGGCTATGCCACGAATATGTATAAGGGCGATGAGCAAGTCGTCTGCAGCGACTGCCTTCGTTGATGTGTAGCGGATGGAGGGTCGACTTAGTAGTCCCCACGGTGTGATGGTTGGTACGGGTGATGTGTAGTGGATGGTTTCTAGGTTTGGGTTCAGGATTGCATCATTATATTTAATTGCTATATGTGTATGTATGATCTGATATGCCTGAATCGTTAGGACTTAGTGTTGGTTGTTACACACTGAGTCTGTTTGACTCACCCCGTTGTGGGATATTTTTCAGGAGACACTCAGTGATGGACCGGGTCGGCAGGAGCTTAGTGGTGGCCATGCTCAGCTTAAAGTTATTCATTTAAAGACTATTTATTTAAGTACTTTGGATTTATTTCGGTTTTTATGTTGATGTAATAAGGTCTTTACTACTAAACTGTTTATGCATGTGTATTAATTGTTTTAGTATGATACAATTTTTATCAAATCAAAGTTTAAGTAATGTTTTCAAAATAAAATCTAAATGTGACACTTAATCACAAATGGACTTCAAAATAAAAGGGTAAACCTTAATAACTCGACAATACTTTGAACCTTATTGTTTCCAAGTATTTTAATAAAGTTTTACTAAAATCTAGACTTCAAAAATAAACTTGTTTACAACTCGAACACAAGACCAACCAATTTCTCTCCAACATCACCCAAAGCTTTCCAAAGAAACAAACAAGTTTTGAACCGTTTTACTCAAGGAACATACCAGATCCGGTCATGGCTCGTGGGCCGGGTTTGGGGTGTTTCAGCTTGGTATCAGAGCCCAGTTTTAAACTCTCGGCCTTGGGTTTAAAGCCCACAATGTTTTTTAAAACAGAGCCCAAATGAATTTTATGAAAACTTTTGGGAAATAAGAAGGTTTTCAGGCGTGGCACCTAAGTCTCCGACCCGAAGTCCACCAGGTAAGTACCCCTATCTATTGTGTGATTTATTATATGATTTGTATGTGGGAATAAGGGGGACGTAGATTAGTATATTAAGGAACTATTGAACCCTAGGATTAGCTTACTCCAATACAGAATAACATAAAACTTTAAAGCCTAATTAAACAAACCTGTAACTAAGTCGCCGAGTTAGGGTGTGGCAACCATTGTGCGCATGTCTAGGATTGGTTTCGGTGGGAGCTTGGTATTTAAGTAGTCCTAGTGACTCCCCTCCTCTCCACTCGAATCCTACCTGGTGCGTAGTGACGGTTCACCCTAACCAAGAGGACTTATTCACGGGCTAAACTCAATAATTAAAACCCGAAAGGGACTAGCCATATTTTTATAAAACCCTAGTTTAAAAATTCTCAAATTACCCCTTTGATTTGTAACAACTATTTTAAAAAAAATTTCTGAAATATTCCCGATTTACAAAATTACCTAAATACCCCTGGATGTAAAATTACTAAAATGCCCCTGGTTCGAAAAAATTTTATTACCATACTACCCTCAACTTTTACTAAGATATTTTTCAAAATACCAGAAACCTCTATTTTGCAAAATACCAAGATACCTTGATTTGGAAAATTTACTAAATTACCCCTGGTTTACGAAATTACCAAAATAACCCCGAATTCCAAAATTTCCGCAATACCTTTGATTTGAAAATTTATCTTTCAAAAATACCCATGAGTTTAAAATTTCAGAATGCCCTTTTCAGATTTTTGGAAGTTACCCCGATCTATTACCAAAATACCCCTGTAGGACAAATGACGAAAATACCCCTGGGATAGGAACAGACAAAAATGTTCGAAGAGTGAATGTGTATGGTAGATACTACTGAATGGATCTGTTTCTTTGAATTAGATAGAAGACTTGAAACTCTGAATGATCGAAAGAACCCCTACTAAACTTCTTTTCATAAAACTTCGCCGCGAATAATCAGTGGAATAAAGGCTAATGCATAAAACTTTCTTAAATCAGATTAAAGCGCGATCGTAGAAATGAGCTCTAGGGGACGTGGTCGTAATGTGCGAGGACGTGGTAGAGGCAGGATGACCGTATCGGAACCCGTTAGGTCGGGTCAAGGGTCTGAAAATGAGGTACCACTACCACCCCCAGCTGTGGGTGTTGAACAGCAAGATCAGACGGGGGACGATGCAGTATCGCAGGCGGTGCTGCGAGTTCTTGAGATGATGGCTGGAGCAAGTGGAGGTATGGGAGCTCGGAAATCTGTACCCGAGCGACTTCGAGCCAATGGAGCTGAGGTGTTCCGTGGCATATCTGGTGTGGCACCCAGTACTGCTGAGTATTGGTTGGAGGCGATCAAGCGGATTATGGATGAGATGGATCTGACTGCTGAGGAGAAAGTGAAAGGAATGGTGTCGCTACTTCGCGATGAGTCATATCAATGGTGGCTCACAGTTCGGGATGGTGCTACCGCTGAGGAACTCACTTGGGAGTATGTTAAGGCGGCGTACCAGAAGAAGTATGTTGGTACTAATTATATTGATGCGCAGAGAAAGGCATTTCTGGGGCTGGTTCAAGGGAATAAGTCCGTGGCGGAGTACGAGGCTGAATTCCTAAGGTTGAGCCGGTATGCTCGAGGAATAGTGGCTACGGAGCATGAGTGATGTGTCCGGTTTGAGGACGGACTTAGGGACGATCTGAGGTTATTGATAGCCCCACAGCAAGAGCGGGAATTTGCTGTGTTGGTAGAGAAGGCTAAGGTAGCCGAAGGAATTAAGGACTCTGTGAGGTAGAATACGGATCGGAATAGGCAGAAGAGAGGCTTTGGATCAGCAGGGTCATCTGGGAATGTTCAGAAGAGGCCTAGAGTTGATGGGCCGCGAGGTCAGCAGGCTGTGACAGGAGGGCAGTATCGTACTTGTGACCAGTGTGGAAAGAAGCACTTAGGAGAGTGTTGGAAGAAGACAAGAGGATGCTTTAAGTGCGGGTCTAAAGATCATATGATTAAGGACTGTCCGATAAAGATAGAAGGAAGTCGACCATCTGGTCAGGGCTACAATCAGGCTGGAAGAGGTGGACAGTAGCCTCAGCGGGGTCGAGGTGCGAATGGCAGAGGTAATGGTGCTGGAAAAGGAAGAGGAACACCTGGCAGAGGTGTTGGTAATACAGAGGCAAGACAGCCGGGCTTGGTATATGCAGTTCGCCGGAGGGAGGAAGGAGACGCGCCGGACGTCATAACCGGTACGTTCCTTATATTTGGCAAGCCTTACTTTGCTTTGATTGATGTGGGCTCGACCCATTCTTATGTTGCATGTAGAGTAGTTGAAACTCTAGGCATAGCCTCTGAACTATCTGATAGGGAGATGACTGTAGTAAGACCACTAGGTCAAACTGTAGTGGTGAATAGGATGTTTCAGAAAGTACCTTTAGAGATTCAAGGAGCAGTATTCCAGGCTGACTTAATGGAACTACCCTTCGGAGAATTCGATCTTATTCTTGGCATGGATTGGCTGGTGGAACATCGAGCCATATTAAATTGTGCCGCTAAGCGAATGGAGTTAAAGACGCTGGAGGATGAGGCGGTAATTATGATAGGAGAAAGAAGAAACTACCTGTCTAACGTAGTTTCAGCACTAAAGGCTGATAAGATGGTTCGGAAAGGATGCAAGGCATTCTTGGCTTTCGTTAGTGCGTTGGATGCAAAAGAAGGGGGAGTTAGTGGAGTTCGAACAGTAAAGGATTTTGTGGATGTCTTTCCGGAGGAATTACCTGGAATACCCCCGGACAGGGAGGTGGAGTTCGGAATTGACTTGTTACCTGGTACAGCTCCTGTGTCAATTGCTCCGTACAGAATGGCACCAAAGGAGTTGGTTGAGCTCAAGGCTCAAATCCAAGAGTTACTCGATCGTGGGTTTATTCGACCCAGTGTGTCTCCATGGGGAGCACCGGTCTTGTTCGTGAAGAAGAAAGATGGAACTATGCGTATGTGCATAGATTATCGTCAGTTGAATAAGCTGACCATCAAGAACAAGTACCCTTTGCCAAGGATAGACGACTTGTTCGATCAGCTTAAGGGGGCTGCGGTTTTCTCGAAGATAGATTTACGGTCTAGATATCATCAGCTTAAGGTGAAGGAGGCAGATATCCATAAGACGGCTTTCCGGACAAGATACGGGCATTATGAGTTCTTAGTAATGTCGTTTGGGTTGACGAACGCCCCAGCCGCGTTCATGGACATGATGAACCGGGTTTTTCAACCTTACTTGGATCGGTTCGTCGTGGTGTTCATCGACGACATCCTGGTGTATTTCAAGTTTGAGGAGGAACATGATGAGCATCTCCGGATAGTGTTGCAAGTGTTAAGGGAGAAGAAGCTCTATGCCAAATTCAGCAAGTGTGAATTTTGGCTTAAGAAAGTTGCGTTCTTAGGACATGTAGTGTCTGCAGAAGGAATAAGGGTGGATCCTAGGAAGATTGAGGCAGTGTTGGATTGGAAACCACCTAAGTCGGTGGCTGAGGTTCGTAGTTTCTTGAGATTGGCAGGCTACTACAGAAGGTTTGTGGAAGGGTTCTCATCGATAGCTGTACCTTTGACAAAGTTGTTGAGGAAGGAAGTACCTTTTGTATGGACGGATAAGCAACAGGAGAGCTTTGAGAAGCTTAAGAGGGTTTTGACTGAAGCTCCAGTTTTGATTCAGCCTGAGGCAGGAAAGGATTTCGTGGTGTATTGTGACGCTTCCCATACAGGTTTGGGATGTGTTTTGATGCAAGACGGGAAGGTAGTCGCTTATGCATCTCGATAATTAAGGCCGCACGAGGTTAACTACCCGACGCATGATTTCGAATTGGCGGCAATGGTCTTTGCTCTTAAGGTATGGAGGCACTATCTTTATGGAGAGAAGTCAGTGATCTACACAGACCACAAGAGCGTTAAGTATCTGCTGACTCAGAAAGAGTTGAACCTGAGACAGCGAAGGTGGGTGGAATTATTGAAAGACTACGATTGTTCTATAGAGTATCACCCGGGCAAGGCGAATGTAGTGGCGGATGCCCTAAGTCGAAAAGTAGTGTCAGATCTGAGGGCGATGTTTGCACATCTGAGCTTGTATGATGATGGAAGTCTGCTGGCAGATTTGCAAGTCAAACCGACATGGTTGAGTGAGGTGAAGGAAAGTCAGTTAATGGATGAGGATCTAAGTACTAAGTTACGGCAAGTACAGAATGGAGAGTTGGAAGATTATGGTATTAATGACGAGGGAGTATTGTGTTTCAAGGGTAAGGTCTGTATGCCGAAGAATGAGGAGTTAAGGCAGAGGATTCTTCAGGAATCGCATAGTAGCCCTTATGCTATGCATCCTGGAGGAAGTAAGTTGTACAGAGATTTAAGGGAATAGTTTTGGTGGCCTGGACTTAAGCGGGAAGTTATAGAGTTTGTAGGCAAGTGCTTGACGTGTCAGCAAGTCAAGGCTGAACACCATGTTTCGTCAGGATTGCTTCAACCGATAAGGATTCCGTAGTGGAAGTGGGAGAGAATTACCATGGACTTCGTTAGTGGGTTTCCCCTTACGCCTACTAAGAAGGACTCGGTATGGGTGATAGTGGATCGGTTGACAAAGTCCGCGCATTTCATTCCAGTACAGGTTGATTATTCTCTGCAGAAGTTGGCGAAATTATATGTAGCAGAGATTGTGAGGTTGCATGGAGTGCCGGTGTCGATTATCTCGGATAGAGATCCGAGGTTTAAATCTCGGTTTTGGAAAGCGTTACATCAGGCTTTAGGCACCAGATTGGATTTCACTACGGCATTTCATCCGCAATCGGACGGTCAGTCTGAACGAGTGATTCAAGTGTTAGAGGATATACTGAGAGGATGTGTGATAGACTTCAGAGGAAGTTGGGAAGAATATTTGCCTTTAGCGGAATTTGCATACAACAACAGCTATCAAGCCAGCATTCGGATGGCACCGTATGAAGCACTGTACGGACGGAAATGTCGCACTCCTATGTGTTGGATCGAATTGGGGGAACGTCGAGTTTTGGGTCCAGAGTTCGTGGCAGAATCCGAGGAGAAGGTTGGGGTAATTCGGGCACGGTTAAAGGAAGCATCTGATAGGCAAAAGTCTTACGCGGATCTCAAGTGGAAGGAAATAGAATTTGATGTGGGAGATCAAGTGTTTCTTAAAGTGTTGCCTTGGAAGAAGGTGATGAGATTTGGTCGCAAGGGAAAGTTAAGTCCAAGGTTTATAGAACCTTATCGGGTATTGAAGCGGGTTGGACCAGTGGCATACCAGTTAGAGTTGCATTCAGAATTAAAGCAGATGCACGACGTATTCCATGTTTCCATGCTACGTCGTTATCGATCGGATCCATCTCATTTAGTGCCAGTTGAGGAGGTGGAATTAAGACCAGATTTGTCCTACGAGGAAGAGCCGATTCAGGTCTTGGTATGGGATGTGAAAGTGTTGCGAAGGAAATCAATTCCTCTAGTCAAGGTATTATGGCGATCATGGATCAGAAGAAGCTTCGTGGGAGCCGGAAGAAGCAATACGACAGCAATATCCTCACTTATTTCAGCCAGGTAATTTTGAGGTCGAAATTATTTTAAGGGGGTAGAACTATAATATCCGGGATTTAGGGCCTATGCATATTGCTAAAATGTATGAAGTAGCATGCCTATGTGTGTTTTGAATGTATTTTATGAATTTTTGTGAACCTTAGTGTGTAGGTGAATGCCTTAAAAATTATTTGATTTTAAAATTCTAAAAGGGACCTAAGCCTGATAGGTCTTAGGAGAAATAGTAGGGGAGATTTGACATAAAAATTAGCTTGGTAAAGTGGCTGCAAGGCGCCACTTAAAGCCTTAGTAAGTGACGCCACAAGCATGTGTACAAGGCCTAGGTTCGAGCAGCAACGGGAGCACACTTGAGAGTGTTTTTCGTCAGACAGCAAGAGAATTGGGCTTGTAGCCCAAAATTCATTAATGCTAAAATGGGCAGGAGGGTGGCGTCAGTTAGGAGGATGAATTGGGCCTTGTATGGTCACAAGGAGCCCAGGTTAATGAGTTAAAATTTGACACTCCTAGGGTAAAGGGGATGGACGGCATTTAGGCTATAATTTAGGAGCTTAAATCTTTTATTTTTAAGTGATAAATAAGGATAATTAGGGGAGAAGGATAAAGGTTATGAAAAAGATGAGATAAAGTTATCAGAATAGGGAGAGTTGGCTAAAACCCCAACTCTGTGTAAGTAGCCGAAATTATTAGCAGAGTATCCATCTTTTTCCTTTGTTTTTCTTTTTCTTTCTCACCTTTCTTCTCTAGCCGAATTCCCTTCCCAAAGAATCACCATTGCTGCAACCTTTTTAATCAAAGGATCACCATTGCCGAATTCTGCTAAGCAACTCTTCTTTTTCTTTTATTTTGTGAAAACCGAATACCAGTCTCCCATTCTCTCCTTTCACTGTGGTCGAATCTCTCTTCACTTCATTCTCTTCTTCTTTCCACAAATTATCTAAAGGACGAAAGTGCGTCTTCCCTAGCCATAGCCGATTGTTCATTTAACACCAAGAGCCGAAACTCGTTGATCACTATCTAGCCTAGATAGCCGAATCTCTTTGGGACTTCAAGCAAGGGTGTTGTCGACTTCTGTATTAAGGGTAAGGACCAATTGTTATTCGGTTTCTTTCTTTTCTTATGGCTTAGCCGAAAATCAAATATTTTAATCTCTATTATTCTCTGTGGCCGAAACTTTGAAGGAGGTTTCGGGATTTGGTTTTGTCGACTACAAGGAGGAGGTCATTGGGGTTTCAAGATCTAAGGTAAGTGTGGGTAGCCATAGGTCGAAGGCCACCTATCTCGTTCATTAAATGTTAGAATGGAATCTAAGATATAGCTATAGGGATTTCGACATTACTAGGAGCAAGGACTACTTTCGGGATTTAAAATCACAAGGTAAGTACATATGAACATTCGGCCAAGGCCATATTTTAGTATTAGTGCCTAACCGATTTCACCTATGGGTATTAGGAAGGAGTGCAATCGATTTTGGTAGATTTTCGGGATTCAGTGAACTCGCTAAGTAAATCAGGTGTGTAACCCCGCACTATTTCCTGATAGATTTATGGTTCTAATATTATGTGTATGTTAATAATAATATGGAAGTGGCCAAAGGTACCATACAAATGGTACAGAGTACTCAGGTACGTTATTCTCTAAAGTTATGTCAATAATAAGAATATATGTTATGACACAAATGTGAAAATGTTATGAATGTGAAATAAGGCCTATGGCAGGAGATTGCATGATATGTATGATATATGGGGCATATGGGTGTTATGTTAAGGGGAAGTGATCTGGTGGTTTATACCACAATATCTGAATGTGGTGACTTATGTCACAAAATCTGAATGTGGTGACTTATGTCACGAAATAATTATCTGGTGGCTATGCCACGAATATGTATAAGGGCGATGAGCAAGTCGTCTGCAGCGACCGCCTTCGATGATGTGTAGTGGATGGAGGGTCGATTTAGTAGTCCCCACGGTGTGATGGTTAGTACGGGTGATGTGTAGCGGATGGTTTCTAGGTTTGGGTTCGGGATTGCATCATTATATTTAATTGCTATATGTGTATGTATGATCTGATATGCCTGAACCGTTAGGACTTAGTGTTGGTTGTTACACACTGAGTCTGTTTGACTCACCCCGTTGTGGGATATTTTTCAGAAGACACTCAGTGATGGACCGGGTCGGCAGGAGCTTAGTGGTGGCCATGCTCAGCTTAAAGTTATTCATTTAAAGACTATTTATTTAAGTACTTTGGATTTATTTCGGTTTTTATGTTGATGTAATAAGGTCTTTACTACTAAACTGTTTATGCATGCGTATTAATTGTTTTAGTATGATACAATTTTTATCAAATCAAATTTTAAGTAATGTTTTCAAAATAAAATCTAAATGTGACACTTAATCACAAATGGACTTCAAAATAAAAGGGTAAACCTTAATAACTCGACAATACTTTTAACCTTATTATTTTCAAGTATTTTAATAAAGTTTTACTAAAATCTAGACTTCAAAAATAAACTCGTTTACAACTCGAACACAAGACCAACCAATTTCTCTCCAAAATCACCCAATGCTTTCCAAAGAAACAAACAAGTTTTGAACCGTTTTACTCAAGGAACATACCAGATCCGGTCATGGCTCGTGGGTCGGGTTTGGGGTGTTTCACATAATCAAAAAGTGAGCACGAAAGAATGTATGCTCTAAAAGGCTCAAAATCTCACAAAAATTATGGGTTTTTGATATCAACCTTGTAAATTTCAAACTTCAAGGTAATAATTAGATTCAGGTAGACAACCTAACAAAATTTTAATTTTTTGAAAATGGACTTATCATGCTTGATTCTCTAGTCTCCTAAAGTTTAAATCATCACTGCACAATTATCAATGACTTAATCCAAAACATATCAATAAAAATCATAAATCAAAAGAAACTCATTCTAATCATAATATGAGAAGTTTACTTAACAACAAGGCATAATTCAAGGCATATTCAGGGATTTGAGAATAATGTAGAAAGTTATGCACTTTCTTGAAATACATATTCACCCCCCACACTTAAGATGTACATTGCCCTCAATGTACAAAGATATATATGAAATTTAAGAGAAAGGGAGAGGTGAAACTTCCTGAATATGGATGGCTTCCTTGAGTTGGGAGTGTCGTGGTGTGGTGGCCGCTGACAATCTCTGCGCTAGATGAAGAAATTGGGAAGCTCTTGGAGAAATAGCCAGGAAATATTAAGACACATTTAAAATAAACTAATTATGTATTTCAAGACAAGAAAGATAAATAGAAAGAAAATAGAAAGTAAAATAAAATTAAAAGAAAAGATTAATGGACCGAAGAGTCCTTATTGTTAGATAGTTCACGAGGTGGGTGTGATTTCTAAGGCTGCGGTGGGGTGGCTATGGTCGTGGTCGTGGTGATTCCCTAGCAGCCTTTAGAACCTAAATCAAAGAAAACAAAATAGAATAGATTAAACTAAGTAAAAGAAACATGCAGAAAAGGAAAATAAAGGAGAAGTGAAAATGAAAAGAGAAGTTAAATGGACTCAAAGGTCCTTTTCTTGTCGAGTTAACGAAGCGACCGGCATGAACTTGTGTAGATCGGTCTCACAAAGAGAGACTGTGCTAGGATCCTTCCATTACTTCGGCATGGATGTTAGTTAAAACAAGAGTTAGGAGAGTGGAGGAAAGAATGAAAATGGAGGGGGATGTAAAGGAGAAAGAAGGGTGGGGAGTAGGTAAGAAGGGGAGAGGGGTGGTTTAAATAGAAATTTCAGGTCTGGTCTGTTTCCACGCCTGTGTACTGATCGTGTCTGTCGAGTCTTAAAAATTTATATATAGAATGATCGAACCTAGAAACTAACTATGACAACGATTTGAGGCAAGCACACCTATCGAACAGTACTATAGTTAAGGCAATACCGGATTGTCAAACCCAAAGGAACTAAAAGTACTAATACAAACTCTCTTTTTATTATCTATCCTAAAATAAAGGGAATTTGTGGTTTATTCTAAAATTAACTATTTATTAAACTAAAGACTCTAAGACAAGGAAGAATGAATTTGGGAAAAATACTTTGAGGAAAAACCGATTGATTAAGACGACACCCAAGGAAGAATCCACCTAAACTTCCCTTGTTATCTAACTTTGAACCAGACGATTTATTCATTTGACTTGATCCGTAAGATTCCCTAAGTTATCTCTCGAGGCGACTAACGTCTAACCCTAGGTTGATTAATTGAAATCTCTTTCTAATTAGAACCCCTAGAATTGCATTAACTCGATCTATGAACTTCCATATTAGGTTTCACCCTAATCCGGCAACATCTTGTCACCCTATCTCTAGGTGTGCGATCAACTCCGCTTAATTATGCTAGATCTACTCTTAGGCAGGGACTTTTGCTCCTCCACCTAAGCACATCATACTTGAATTAATATCCCGAAAATATCAACACAAGAATTAAGAACACATAATTAAGAACAAGTCAAATATTTATCATATAGTTCAGCAAACGATAACAAGATTCATCTTAGGTTTCATCCCCCTCAGGTATCTGAGGGTTTAGTTCATAACAATAAAAGAAAACATATCAAAAGAAAAGATAAAACAAAATATAAGAAATCCCTAAAACCCCCTGAAGGAATTGAAGGAGAGATCCTCCGTCTTGAGTATAACTCCAGCTTCTTGAGATGGATCAACTGGCTATCTTAGAGTAAATCCCCACAATTCTGCCCTCTTTGGCCTAGCTGAATGGCCCCTGACTAAAGCCTTGGGTTCCCCCGACAAAAGCCCTGGCAGAAGGCTTCTGCAAAACTCCTCTTCAAGTTGCCCCCTTAGGTGTTTATATAGACTTTGATATGCCTTACTTGGCCCCTAAGTATCCTAATTCAAGTAGAATTCCTACTAGGGTGTTTGAATTGGCTTTGGAATGTGTTTCTTTGCCTCCAAGTATCCAAATCCGAGTAAAACTATTCTTTCCTATGGCAGGGACACGCTCATGGCACACGCCCGTGTAAGTCATGGCCAGACCATGTTCGAACCTGTTGAATGGGGCACGGTCGTGTGGCTAGGGCCAAGGCCTTATGGATTTTGTGATATGGAGCATTTACTCCGTTTTGGGCCCGTTTTCCATTCTTTTTGTCATTGGGTGCTCTCTTGAGTATAAAACATGAAAACAAAGGATTAAGAGCACCAGATTACACAATTCAGGGCTTAAATCATCCAAAAGCATGCTAAATGTGGGCCTAAAATATGTTACTTTTACGGTTTATCAAACACCCCCACACTTAAGCTTTTGCTTGTCCTCAAGCAAAATTGTAACACCCTGGTTTTGGGGCTATGCAATTTGAGTTTAACTCAGGTGTTGGAAGATTTTTGGGTGTGCTTGGGTGTATTTAGAGGTTTTAAGAATGATTGGATGAACGGGGAGTACCTTGGAAAATTTTAGATTTTTAGTGTAAAAAGGGGAAATACGGCAAGAAGGCCTTAAAATAAATTGGTGGAATTTAGGACACAAGAAACAGTTGGGTGGAGTGGCATGGAGGCGCTGCTTGGAGCTTTGAAAGGGGACGCCTAAGGGAGCAAGGGTTCGAGCTGCTAAGGCAGTAATTTTTGTTTTATTTTTGCGTCAGCCAAAGGACTGCGCTAAGTAGGCCTTAAAAATTAATGGCCAGGTTGGTGGACATGAAAGTCCAGTTGGCAAAGTGGCTCTTATGCGCCACTTAGGCGCTAAAGGGGAGAAAGGGCGCTGGTTCGAGTGGGGGCAGCGGCATTTTTGGCGTTTTTATTTTGCTATGTGATGGGCTGAAGTAGGAAGGAGTTAAAAATAAATGTTGGGGCTTTGTAACATGAAAGGCAGGTTGGCCGAATGGCCTGGGCGCTACTTGGCTGCTGATTTCCCCCCAGGTCCTGTGTTCGAACCTTGGAGGTTGCAGGTGGGGTTTTTCCTTCTTTTTGCTACTGATTGGCGTGAAGGTGGACGGCACATGGGTGTTGCAAATTGAAGTTTTATTTTTTTTTTATTCTTATTGGGCAGCAGCTGGTAGTGTTGGACGGCTAGGTGGGGATAGTGTTTTATTTTATCTAGTATTTGTTTTTTAGTGTAGGATAATCACTATTTTTATTTTAATAGGTGGGATAAGATTGAATTGGGGTTGGTTAGCTTTTTGAATTCGGCTGGTGGGTAATCTTGTTTTATTTTATTTATTTTTGATAATGGTGGGATTATTTTAATTAGTTTAAAATTAGTAAATAGGTGATAATGGTTGCTATTAGATTATTTTATTTTGAATTGGTTGGTATTGAGTGAATTTAGGAAGGAATTTTGGATTTGGTGGAAGTCATGGCCGAATGGGGGGCTTGGAGTGTTTAATCGGCTTTGGAGTCTTCAAGGGGAGGGGGTGCCGAATTTCCTATTTAATGGGCAGCCTTCTTCATGAATTTCTTTTGATCCCTTTGCCGAATTCTTCTACTCCCTCTTTTTATTCATTTATTTTCCTTACGACCAACCCCAAGTCTATATCTTCTCCTAGTATAGTCGAATATTTCACCACTATTTGGTAGCCATTGTCGAATTACTCAAACATCAACCTCTCTTGCTTTTTACTTCTCTTTTTGCTTAAGCCGAAACCTTTAG
This sequence comes from Gossypium australe, assembly GCA_005393395.2. Classification (NCBI taxonomy): domain Eukaryota; kingdom Viridiplantae; phylum Streptophyta; class Magnoliopsida; order Malvales; family Malvaceae; genus Gossypium; species Gossypium australe. The sequence continues at coordinate 37,086,511 of CM016615.1, read as the reverse complement.
CCTGTCTATTCCTCTTCTATTTTACCAAGCTTGAAGCCGAAAATCTCCCTTGATATCCTAGTGCGGTAGGCCGAATCTTAAGCAAGAGTGGTAAGTAGATTCTATCCTTAGCGGTCGATTTATGATTCTTTGTTTTAGTGGCCAAAACCGAATGGTTGGCCTTAGTGGTTGGTGTGGCCGAATGTCTCTAGGGCCAAGGTGACATTGTGTTTCGTTTTGGTTGTAGCTAACACCAAGGAGCAAAAAGGGATTCTCTTAAGATTTCGACAGATAAGGTAAGGTGATGGTAAGTATTCGGCCAAAAGGGCCTTTTCATGGATTGTTGTTGTAGGCCGATTCTAATGGTTTTGTAACAGGGATTTTCGGCAACTCCTTGAGACTATTGGTGTTTCAGGATCCGAGTAAGTGGGTAAGTGATCCTTTGGGTATTCGGCCTTAGGCCATTAGATATGTTCTTGTGTTGACCGATGTTGACTATGGGTTATAGGGCAAATCGACAAGAGTAAAGGGAGGCCGTCGGGATTGAAAGTCTAGAACTTCAGGTTATAAGGTGTGTAGTTAGCCATTGTTTCCGGGTTTTGTGTGATATCTGCTTATGTTATATGCTTACTAATAAGTGCAGTGGTAAAAGTGTGATAGATACCCTAAAAGGGGTATGACGATGAGCAGGTAAGTAGCACATTGTAGATATTGTTGTCATTTATTTAAATATGAGTGTATGCCTATATTTGTGAATGACATGCACATGCATCATATTGTTGTTATATCATGTTACATGTGCATGGGTGGGTTATGAAAGAAGGACCGGGTGTACTTCGAGTACGTGGTTGATGTCAGCTTTGTGCTACATCGTGGATTGGCGCTGACTGAGGTCGCGTTGTGGATCTTTGCGATTTAGTTCGCGTGGTTACCTTGATTGATATCGGCTCTATGCCATATCGTGGCTTGATGGATTGCTGTGTGCTCCATCGTGGTTTGATGTTAGCTATACGCTACATCGTGGATGGCATTGGTTGCCTTTTTGGAGGGAAAAGGAGAGGGTGACTCGATAGTCCCCTGGTGTGTGGTAGGCTGGATAAGGGGGTGTGTAGCGGATGGACCTTAGGATTGGGTTGGGTTTCATGTTGCATTGTTCCGTTATGAAATGATATGGAAATGGGCCAAGCCCAATATGACATGTGGAAAGGTATGTTTTGAGAACATACGTGGAAATGGGCCAAGCCCAGTTGATATGTGGATTATTAAGAAAAGGGCCTAGCCCAGTGCTTGAATATGATTTGATTGTGGGCCAAGCCCAGATTGTGGTAATGTTTAAATGATTATATTTACATGCTGCATTTGATAATTGGGTTGATTTGTGGCTAACATGTGGGTGGATATCAGTGGTTTAATTACACACTGAGTCTGTATGACTCACCCAATTATTTATCCAACATCGCAGGTGTCAGGATGATCGGACCGGGTTGGAGTGGATACAATGTGGCCCACGCAGAGGACGTTTTAAATATTTTTATTTTAAGCATTTTAATTTGGAGCACTTGGGTTAATTATTTTGTAATAAGGGCCACTTTTATTTAAAGTATTCACTTTACGATTATTGAAATTTATATTATACTTAGATATATTTTCTTCAAATGGTTTATAATATAATAAATTATAATATAGTTTAACCCAAAGCGAGCTTATATCATTTAAGGATTTTTAATGGACATGCTTTCCAAAAGTAAACAAAATTTTTCAAGTATCATTCTAAAGTCAAAGATTTTTCAAACGTTTTTTCCGCAGTGACATACCAGATCCGGTCAGGACTTGTGGGCCGGGTTTGGGGTGTTACAAATTGGTATCAGAGCCCGGTTCAAAACTCGGCTTTGAGGGTTTTGGGCCCAAAAACGTTTCAAAATGGGCTTTTCAAAAATATGGGTTTTTATGAAATATTTTCAGGTATTCTGGCATGGCACCTGTACCTCCGGCCCGAGTCCGCCAGGTAAGTACTTCAGGTTTGTGAAGTAATTTGTTATGAACTGTTATGGGCTTAGTTGGGCTCGTAGATTAGTGAACTAGGATCTGTTGAACCCTAGGACTAGTCTACTCAAACATATGCATAAGACTTAAGGTTACTAAAACAAACCTACGACTAAGTCGCCGAGTTAGGGTGTGGTAACCCCTGTGCGCATGTCAAGAATTGGATCCGGAAGAGCTTGGTACTTAAGCAGTCCTCGTGACTCACCTCCTCTTCGCGGGATTCCTACCTGGTGCGTAGCTTCGGTTCACCCTAACCAAGAGGACTCAGTCATAGGCTAAACACACTGAATAAAACCCGAAAGGGACTAGCCTTGTTTTATGGAAACCCTAGTTTTAAAACCACTAAAGCATTTTTTTTCATAGTAACGAAAATTTATTGTCAAAAAAAAAAAATTTCAAAATATTTTCGACTTACCAAAATTTCGAAATTACCCCTAGTGGCAAAATTACAAAAATACCCTTGATTTTTAAAATTATCGTATTACCTCGATTTCGATAAAATTCTCATACTTTGTAAAAGTATCCAAAATTCTGTGTTTCAAAATAATACCCTGACTTTGAAAGTTTACGAAAATACCCCTGTGTTGAAAATTACTAAAATGCCCCTGACTTTCAAAATTGCCGGTTTAACCCCAATTTTAATAAAATTTCCCTACTTTGCGAAAGTATTCAAAAATGATATTTTGTAAAAATTCAAGACACCCTGACTTTAGAAATTTACCAAAATTACCCCTGATTGGCAAAATTACCAAATTACCCCTGGATTCCAAAATTCTGCTGTATCTTTAATTTGATAAATTTTTAGGAATACCCTCCCGTTGTGGAAATTCCAAAATGTCCTGATTTATTAAAGTTTTAAAATTTCTCTGGTTTATCACAAAAATACCCTGTAGGAAAATGACGAAATTGCCCCTGGGTTGGGATAAGGGCTAAGATGCCATAGAAGTGCAGTTAAGGGTGTTAATGTGATCCTTTGAGTAGAGTAGTAAACTCGAACTGAAACTTTGATTGATCGAAAGAACCACTTTTGAAACTTTCTATTCATAAGATTTGTTCGCGGATAACAAGTGAAACAAAATTTCTAATGCATAAAATTTCTTAAATCAGATTAAATCGCGACGCTAGAGATGAGTTCTAGGGGACGCGGTAGAGGAGAATGGCAGCATCGGAACCGGTAGGGTCTGGCCATGGGTCAGAAAGTGAAGTGCCGCCAGCAGTGGACATAGAGGAGCAAGATCAGACAGGAGAAGATGACGCAGTATCACGGGCCATGTTACGAGTGCTAGAACGAGTAGCAGGAGCTAGTAGGGGAAATGGAACTCGGAAGTCAGTATCGGAAAGGCTTAGATCGAACGGAGCTGAGATCTTTAGAGGAGTGTCGGGAGTAGCTCCTAACGTAGCGGAGTATTGGCTAGAAGCAGTCGAAAGAATCATGGATGATTTGGACTGCACCAATGAAGAGAAGCTGAAGGGTGCTGTTTCTTTACTTTGCGACGAAGCTTATCGTTGGTGGCTCACTGTCAAACAAGGTGTACCGGCAGATCGACTAGATTGGGACTTCTTTAAGGTCAAGTTTGAAGGGAAGTACGTAGGAGCCAGTTATTTGGACTCTCAAAGGAAAGCGTTTCTAAACCTAGTACAAGGGAGTAAGTCGATAGCAGAGTACGAAGCGGAATTTGTGCGGCTGAGCCAGTATGCTAAGGGAATTGTGGCCACTGATTATGAGAGGTGCGTCCGGTTTGAAGACGGATTGCGAGATGAGCTACGAGTATTGATTGCTCCGCAGAGGGAAAGAGACTTCGCGGTGCTAGTGGAGAAAGCTCGTATAGCTGAAGAAGTTAAGAGGACGGTAAGGGAAAACCGGGAAAATAATAGGAACGAGAATAAGAAAAGGGTTGGACCGTCAGCATCGTTTGGAGATGCTCGGAAAAGACCGAGAGTTGAGAATACGGTACGTCCACCTATGCCAGTTGCTGAGAATCGGAATCGTATCTGTGCTCGGTGTGGAAGACCTCACACAGGAGAGTGTTGGGGAAATAGTAAAGAATGCTTTCGGTGCGGATCTAAGGCACATCTGGTTAAGAATTGTCCTCAAGCAACGAGAGGTCGTGGTTCAAGCCATAGAAGGAATGGTTCTAGTCAGAGTCAGCCAAGGATGTGATATCGGGTAAGCTCCTTTGCTTTGGTACATGCTTTAATTGCTTTGCTTGCTTGTGAGTTAGCCCTTTTCTGTGTTACTAAGAGAGGTGTTTTGAATTTTGAGTGGGAACTTAGAGGCTATGTTTGGGAAGTATGATAGCCTTAGTAAGATCAGAGTGTGCAGCATAAGCGTAAGGTGGTAAGATAGGTTGTACAGATGTTCGTTAGCCAAGTAATTTCGAGGACAAAATTATTTTTAAGGAGGGTAGAATTGTAACACCCTGGTTTAGGGTCTATGCAATTTGAGTTTAACTCAGGTGTTGGAAGATTTTTGGGTGTGCTTGGGTGTATTTAGAGGTTTTAAGAATGATTGGATGAACGGGGAGTACCTTGGAAAATTTTAGATTTTTAGTGTAAAAAGGGGAAATAGGGCAAGAAGGCCTTAAAATAAATTGGTGGAATTTAGGACACAAGAAACAGTTGGGTAGAGTGGCATGGAGGCGCTGCTTGGAGCTTTGAAAGGGGACGCCTAAGGGAGCAAGGGTTCGAGGTGCTAAGGCAGCAATTTTTGTTTTATTTTTGAGTCAGCCAAAGGACTGCGCTAAGTAGGCCTTAAAAATTAATGGCCAGGTTGGTGGACATGAAAGTCCAGTTGGCAAAGTGGCTCTTATGCGCCACTTAGGCGCTGAAGGGGAGAAAGGGCGCTGGTTCGAGTGGGGGCAGCGGCATTTTTGGCGTTTTTATTTTGCTATGTGATGGGCTGAAGTAGGAAGGAGTTAAAAATAAATGTTGGGGCTTTGTAACATGAAAGGCAGGTTGGCCGAATGGCCTGGGCGCTACTTGGCTGCTGATTTCCCCCCAGGTCCTGTGTTCGAACCTTGGAGGTTGCAGGTGGGGTTTTTCCTTCTTTTTGCTACTGATTGGCGTGAAGGTGGACGGCACATGGGTGTTTCAAATTGAAGTTTTATTTTTTTTTATTCTTGTTGGGCAGCAGCTGGTAGTGTTGGACGGCTAGGTGGGGATAGTGTTTTATTTTATCTAGTATTTGTTTTTTAGTGTAGGATAATCACTATTTTTATTTTAATAGGTGGGATAAGATTGAATTGGGGTTGGTTAGCTTTTTGAATTCGGCTGGTGGGTAATCTTGTTTTATTTTATTTATTTTTGATAATGGTGGGATTATTTTAATTAGTTTAAAATTAGTAAATAGGTGATAATGGTTGCTATTAGATTATTTTATTTTGAATTGGTTGGTATTGAGTGAATTTAGGAAGGAATTTTGGATTTGGTGGAAGTCATGGCCGAATGGGGGGCTTGGAGTGTTTAATCGGCTTTGGAGTCTTCAAGGGGAGGGGGTGCCAAATTTCCCATTTAATGGGCAGCCTTCTTCATGAATTTCTTTTGATCCCTTTGCCGAATTCTTCTACTCCCTCTTTTTATTCATTTATTTTCCTTACGACCAACCCCAAGTCTATATCTTCTCCTAGTATAGTCGAATATTTCACCACTATTTGGTAGCCATTGTCGAATTACTCAAACATCAACCTCTTTTGCTTTTTACTTCTCTTTTTGCTTAAGCCGAAACCTTTAGCCTGTCTATTCCTCTTCTATTTTACCAAGCTTGAAGCCGAAAATCTCCCTTGATATCCTAGTGCGGTGGGCCGAATCTTAAGCAGGAGTGGTAAGTAGATTCTATCCTTCGCGGTCGATTTATGATTCTTTGTTTTAGTGGCCAAAACCGAATGGTTGGCCTTAGTGGTTGGTGTAGCCGAATGTCTCTAGGGCCAAGGTGACATTGTGTTTCGTTTTGGTTGTAGCTAACACCAAGGAGCAAAAAGGGATTCTCCTGAGATTTCGACAGATAAGGTAAGGTGATGGTGAGTATTCGGCCAAAAGGGCCTTTTCATGGATTGTTGTTGTAGGCCGATTCTAATGGTTTTGTAACAGGGATTTTCGGCAACTCCTTGAGACTATTGGTGTTTCAGGATCCGAGTAAGTGGGTAAGTGATCCTTTGGGTATTCGGCCTTAGGCCATTAGATATGTTCTTGTGTTGACCGATGTTGACTATGGGTTATAGGGCAAATCGACAAGAGTAAAGGGAGGCCGTCGGGATTGAAAGTCTAGAACTTCAGGTTATAAGGTGTGTAGTTAGCCATTGTTTCCGGGTTTTGTGTGATATCTGCTTATGTTATATGCTTACTAATAAGTGCAGTGGTAAAAGTGTGATAGATACCCTAAAAAGGGTATGACGATGAGCAGGTAAGTAGCACATTGTAGATATTGTTGTCATTTATTTAAATATGAGTGTATGCCTATATTTGTGAATGACATGCACATGCATCATATTGTCGTTATATCATGTTACATGTGCATGGGTGGGTTATGAAAGAAGGACCGGGTGTACTTCGAGTACGTGGTTGATGGCAGCTTTGTGCTACATCGTGGATTGGCGCTGACTGAGGTCGCGTTGTGGATCTTTGCGATTTAGTTCGCGTGGTTACCTTGATTGATATCGGCTCTATGCCATATCGTGGCTTGATGGATTGCTGTGTGCTCCATCGTGGTTTGATGTTAGCTATACGCTACATCGTGGATGGCATTGGTTGCCTTTTTGGAGGGAAAAGGAGAGGGTGACTCGATAGTCCCCTGGTGTGTGGTAGGCTGGATAAGGGGGTGTGTAGCGGATGGACCTTAGGATTGGGTTGGGTTTCATGTTGCATTGTTCCGTTATGAAATGATATGGAAATGGGCCAAGCCCAATATGACATGTGGAAAGGTATGTTTTGAGAACATACGTGGAAATGGGCCAAGCCCAGTTGATATGTGGATTATTAGGAAAAGGGCCTAGCCCAGTGCTTGAATATGATTTGATTGTGGGCCAAGCCCAGATTGTGGTAATGTTTAAATGATTATATTTACATGCTGCATTTGATAATTGGGTTGATTTGTGGCTAAGATGTGGGTGGATATCAGTGGTTTAATTACACACTGAGTCTGTATGACTCACCCAATTATTTATCCAACATCGCATGTGACAGGATGATCGGACCGGGTTGGAGTGGATACAAGGTGGCCCATGCAGAGGACGTTTTAAATATTTTTATTTTAAGCATTTTAATTTGAAGCACTTGGGTTAATTATTTTGTAATAAGGGCCACTTTTATTTAAAGTATTCACTTTACGATTATTGAAATTTATATTATACTTAGATATATTTTCTTCAAATGGTTTATAATATAATAAATTATAATAAAGTTTAACCCAAAGCGAGCTTATATCATTTAAGGATTTTTAATGGACATGCTTTCCAAAAGTAAACAAAATTTTTCAAGTATCATTCTAAAGTCAAAGATTTTTCAAACGTTTTTTCCGCAGTGACATACCAGATCCGGTCAGGACTTGTGGGCCGGGTTTGGGGTGTTACAAAAATTCTCAACTCACAATTAAAACAAACTTCCTCGATTCATAATACTTATCAATAATGTGTCATCATAATTCAAAGATAATTCATACATGGATAATTCAACTCAAAGAGTCCTAAAGATTCAAACAATCAAAGTCATAGTTTTTATAGTCTGAAAACATAGTTGTTTCCCCTTGCTTGAATAATTACCTCTGATTCAAAATTGACAAGAATTGACATCCTTACTAAAGATTCACTCAAATCACTCGAAGTGTTTAAGGTTCAGAATTAAGCACTCAAAAGTCAAACATGAAGAGTTAATCCCATAAGCTTGCATGAAAATCAAATTTCCACCACTATAAAATGAGATGATACACAAATCAAAAGGTCTTTAACAGGGTTGAAATGGGGCTTCGGTTAAAGGTGTGGTTAAAGGCTGAATTAGAAGGTTAGAATTGAGATTGACTTGACAAATTACCTAACTAGAAACAACGAACTGATAATGAATAATTATATTAACTAGAAACTAATAAAACGGGCTTCTTTTTCAAGATTTGGAATTTACATATATAAGCTCATAGAACTAATAATGAATATATTTCGAAATTTTCTTCTTTTTTTTAAGAACACGTCAAATATAAAGGATAGATTTAATAATTGAAATAGATAAAATAGTTAGGCAACTGATCAAATCAAATCTCGACATAAAGGGAGTCAAGGAGAATGGTGATAACAAATACAAAGGGTTTTGGGTTAGTATTAGTAGGTGAGTTAATAAAAAGGGTTATTAGGATCAACGGGGTTCACTAGGGGTTAATTATGAAGGTAGGCTTTTTAATGGAGTAAGTGGGTTAAAACCTAGGTGCCTTTATCATCTCGGTATATCAAATCATAGGTGTGGTCTCGACATGTATAGTCACTGCAAGTTCTAGAATAACAAATCAATGTTGACGCACTCATAAAAAAAAGTGAGCACGAAAAAGAATATATGCTCTATAAGGCTCAAAATCTCACAAAACATTATGGGTATTTGATGTCAACCTTGTAAATTTCAAACTTCAAGGTAATAATTAGATTCACGTAGACAACCTAAAAAAAAATTATTCTGAAAAATAGACTTATCATGCTTGATTCTCTAGTATCTTTCAAATTTAATCATCAATGCATAATTATTGATGACTTAATCCAAAACATATCAATAAAAATCATATATCCGGGAAATTTCATTCTAATCATAATATGAGAAACTTACTTTAGAACAAGGCATAATTCAGGGATTTGAGGATAATGCAAAGAGTTAGGCACTTTTCTATTCACCCCCCACACTTAAGATGTACATTGCCCTCAATGTACAAAGATAGATAATATCAAAATAATCATAAAATCATAAGATGGGGCGAGAAGTGAAACTTCCTGAATTTTGGATGAAGTCAATGAAAAGAAACCGGATAGGATTGGAGGTGAACATGGGGAAGCGCCTCGAACCGCTTGCAATTGAATCCTAGAAGTAGCCGTCCTGATTTTATTGTATCCTAAGGTAAATCTAAATGGCATGAAGAATAAGAAGAAAATAATAAAGAAAAATAAAAATAAAAATAAAAATAAAAGTGAAAATAAAAATAAAAGTAAATCATGGAAAATGAAAGAAGAAAGACAACTGGAAAAGAAAAAGGAAGAAGGGGGTTTAAGTAGAGATACAGCCCATGTTTTGGGAAAAATTTTTGTCTTGTTGCCACACGTCTACGGCCACGCCCTTTTACCTACCTATGGTGCCCACACGGCCACGGCCACGGCCTGTGTGCAAGGCCGTGTGGGTACGGAAACCTAGGCCTAAATACAAAAAGAAATAAAACAAAACTAATTAGTAGAGTTAGTGCTCGGGTTGCCTCCCAAGAAGCACTCGTTTAAAGTCTTGAGCTAGACTTACCTCTCATTCGCATAATCATGGTGGTTTGAGGAGGTGAAAATCCTTTCTCATGCGATCAATTCAGTTATTGATATAAAGTTTAAGTCGGGTAGTGTTTACCTTAAAGGTGCTAATTTTAGGACTAGTTACCTCGACTGTTCCGTCTGGGAGGATTTTGAGTACCTGATCTCCTATCTTAAGCTGGGTTGTCCCATCATTAAGTTCTTCGTGGAGTTGCCTCGTTTTTGCTTCGTGTGTTTTTATCTTCTCCTTAAAGTGTGTCTTCCATTCGTCTAGTTCATCGATCCAAAGCCTTCATTCCTCATGAATTTCTTCTTTAACACGAGGTCTAGGATCTGGCATATGCGAAAGAGCTTCAAGAAACGGCAAGTTAATATGAAATTTCTTTGAAAGTTTAAGATACTTACCGAGTTGTTCTTCTGTGTGGTCTTTCTTTGTCGCATCGGGGTATGGCACGCGGGGTTGGTATTCTGTAATTACCGGGTTTGGTAAATCATGGCTTTCCTCAACCTTACCTTCACTTACCACAGGTTCTTGCCTCGGGTCAGATTCCACTAACCTTTCACTGCATGAGCTGTTACGGCTTGAATTTGCTCTTTTGGGTTAGTTTCAGTGTTGCTTGGCAAGCTTTCTTGTGGTTGTTGTAAGATCAGCTTAGCAAGCTGACCTAACTAACCCTCGATCCCTTGAATCGATGCTTCTTGTTTCGTTTCTATATTTTGGAAACGTGTTTCTGTGGTTGCTATGAATTTTTCTAGCATCTCTTCAAGGTTCGACTCATCTTTCTGTTGGTGAGGTGGTTGTTGAAAATCTAGATTCTCTATGGCTGCTATGAATTTTGTCAGCATCTCCTCAAGACTCGACTTGTAACAGACCAATTTTGACCCTAATCGGAAAGGTGGTTTCGGGACCACGAATCCGAGCCTGTGGGATATTATAATATTATGTTTTGTGTTTATTATGTGTGTTTTAGTGAGTGTAAAAATTTCGTAGAAAATTTTAGTTACCTAGGTGCTTAAATTGCTGAGAAGGCTTAAATTGCAAGAAGGATTAATGTAGTGGGCATTAATAAAAAGGGAGCTAAATGAATTGTTCACAAAACATGGGGATTTGCATGTCAAATCCCCCCATATTCATAAGGTGGACGGCAAGCATGCAAGACTAAGATGCTTTCTATGCATTTTTTATTTTAAAATATTAGATTGTCATAAGCATGCTAAATTAATAATAATGTGTAGATAGTTTTAAACAAAAAGAGAAAAATAAAAATCATTTTCATCTTTCTTCTTCCTCCTCACCCACCCGAAGCTATCATCAAGAGAAGAAGAAATTCCTCTTCTTCAATCGGCCATTTGCATGTGTTGAGCAAGGTGATATTTCAAACTCTAGTTTAACAATCCTTCTTTGAAATAGGTTAATTTCCTTGAGTAACATTGAAAAGAAAATCAAGTAGAGATTTGAAATGTCATGCATGATGAAGTTCGGCCATGGGGGGGGGGGGGTTATGATTTGAGCTGAAAATAAACTTAAATGGTAAGAGAAGAAATAGCTTGAACTTGTAAGAAAGCTTTGTTGATTTTTGGCTTGAAGATACCTTCATGTTTGGCCGAATATTGGGTTGGACATTCATGAAAATAAATACTTCTTGTATCTTGATGTTCGGCCATCTCCTTATGATAAAGTTACCATATAAGATTTGATATATGTGATACTTAAGTTATGGGGTAAACTTGATGAATGGAAGAGTTATAGAAAATCCTAAGCACCTAAAGGCCATTCGGCCATGTAGAGGTAACCTAATTGGTTTGAAATTGTTATTGTGGTGTTCAATAGGAAATTGGATTAGTTGAATGCTTGAATTAGATGTGGTTATTAGTTTGTTTCTTGGTTGAAAGTTGAAGAAAAATGCAAGGGTATGGAAGTAGTACATTCGGCCACAATAGAAAATGAATTTGAGCTAATGTGTTTGATTATATATGTGTGATTATATAAAGTTAATTACAGCCATGAATAAGAAGGTAAGTCTTGTATTAAAGTACACTAAACAAATTATTACCAATATGTTTAATAATGTTCCTTTGACATACTTAAGAAAGGTAGTGGGTGATAGCCGATTATATATATGTTCATGTTTTGGATTGAAGAAATGTGATGTATGTGCATGAGTTGATAATGATATAGGGCTTGAGCAATGTTCGAATTTGAATGACATTGATTGAAATGTGTAAGTCAAAAATTTTGCTCGTATTCGGACATGCATAAAATACATGTTGGAAATGTTCTATTTGCAATGCCGAAAGCATGGAATTAATATGTTTTGAATATTACATTGGTTGGGGGATTAATCGATAAATTATATACTATATGATTTTGCTTTTAAAGTGAATGAAAATGTGGTTAAATTGGTTTAATTGAACCAAATTAGATCAAGAACAAAAGGAGAAGAATTTGGAGCGAGGAAAGGCTAAACTAAACGAATAGTTGGAGAGCTCGAACCTACCGACTTCTAAGGTAAGTCCTTTAGTTAAATCATGTCCTAGAGTTAATTATGGTTATCTTGACTATTAAAATTTATGAATGCTAAAGTCCAAATACACCATGGCCGAATGTATGTTGACCCATTGGTGGATGATTTAAGTTGAGAATGTGATGGAAATTCTTTTGGCTAATGCAAGATGAATAAGTAAGTTCTTAAGCTACCTTATATCTAAAGGTCCTTTACATATCTAGTTAATGATGCAGATTGTATAATGCTTGGTATAAAACCCTGAGTTGGTCGATTGTGAGAGTGATGGATTTGATTGAATTTCAAATTGATTAAATGTAAGGGTAATAAAGGTGTATGATTCGATATGTATTGTGAAAATGTGAGAAGCTCGTAAAGATATTTGGACATTCGGGCTTTTATGCCTAGCAGGCCTCGTGCCGGTGTTATCTATCGGGCTTTTATGCCCAGCAGGCCTCGTGCCGGTGTTATCTATCGGGCTTTACGCCTAGCAGGCCTTGCGCCGGTGTTACTTTTCGGGCTGTTACGCCTAGCAGGCTTGATGCCGGTGATGAAATTTACCTAAGAGGGGCTTAATTCTTGTCAAGGCAATTTAGTACTAAATTGCCAAGAATATGGTTCAGGTAAGTATGTGAGGTATGTTATGTTAAATGTTACTGGTGCCAAATTGTCATTGATGAATGTGGTTTGACGAAAGTCGAGCTTAGACCGTGCTATCATGGGACAATTGATTTGCATGTATAACTGCTATGAAAGAAGGTTATCGGTTTATTATTATTTGGCCTTGTGTAAATTACTTACTTAGTTGTTTAGGTAGAATGCCATATGTGGATTGTTTTATCTTCATAAATATTTAAATGTTCTAATTTACATGAATTGGGACTTACTAAGCTAGCAAGCTTACTTGTGTGAGATGTTTCCTCTGTTTTATAGATTAGGATCAAGCCACAAGCTCACCGGGATCGTCGGAAGGTCGCTCACACTATCAACCTATCTTTTTGGGGTACTCCTTCATTTTGGGATTGGTTTTGAACGAAGGCATGTATAGGATAGGCTTGGATTGTTTAAGGAAGTTTTACGGTTCACATGTAAACCCTAAAGAATGGCCATGCGAATATGGCTAAATTTCTCGTTAAGTATGTTGTAGTATTGTTAATGTGTATGTTGGTTCTTGATGGTAAGGTTTATGCTTTCTAAATCAAAGTTTAATCATTTGTTAAGGTAATAATTATATATGTGGGATAGATCCTTGAATTAGGAATATAGGTGAGTTTGGTAAGAAGCTAGCCCTCCATAAATTGTGTCAAAACAACTTGTAGTAACAGCAGTGATATGAGTTAGAAAAATCACCAAAAATAGGGTATATTGAATTAAAAGGTGAATGAGACATGGAGTTAAACCTTATGGTGCCTATTTTTACATGAAAGAAACATAGTTGGCAAAAGACTCATACATTATGAGATAATCCAGTTTTAGTGAGACCTACTCTGAATGCATTCGCGAGTCACTGTTCTGTTTTGGAAAAATTGTCAAAAATTGTACAAAAATAATTAGGAAGCATGGGATATATGTGTAGAACCCTTATTGAGTCTATTTTTCGTTGGTATAAACTAGAACAGTACATGAAAATCGTGCAATGAGATATCTGCAGTTTTATAGGGACAGGTCAGAACTGTCCAGCAGTGTAATAAGGGTAACTTTGATGAATAAACTGTACTAATTGACCACATGAAAAATTCTAGAAAAATTATGGTAAATAGATATATGAGTCTACTTTCAAGGAAAATTTACGGATCTGAATTTCGAACTCTATAACTCGAGTTATAGCCGAATTGGTCGGCACAACACAGTTTGACAGCTTTAAGATTTACATGTTCTGATCTAATAGTAAAGTCTAGTAATGCCTCTTGCCCAACTCCGGCGACGGTGCCGGGTACGGGGTGTTACATTTGAATTGGTATCAGAGCTTACGGTTTAGTCGATTCTAGGACTACCGTGGCGCGAGTGAGTCTAGCTATACATGCCTGTGGTTATATGTTGATAGTGTGGTGACTTCTGACAACCTAAATTTTTGTTTGTATAGTAAATGGATTCCGAACCAGAAAGAGCTGTGGCTGATGATGTGGAGAGCATGGCGCCTGACCGTACCCATGGATCAGCGCCGATAGACTCTCGACCTGTTTCGGGTAGCCACGAAGGAGAGACAAAGCAAGCCTTTTATCGGATGATGAATGATTGGTTCGCCCAATTTATTCAGAATAACCCGAATATGCCCCAACCTCCACCCCCGAATAATCCAACTCCGGATCCTCTAGCTCCCCCAGTAATAGATCCCATGAGATCAAGTAGGCCCCCAGTTGACAAAATTCGAAAATATGGGGCCGAAGATTTTAAAGCCAATGACGATGACGATGCTGAGAGAGCCGAAATGTGGCTCGATAACACTATTCGAGTACTTGGTGAGCTGTCTTGTACTCCGGATGAATGCTTGAAATGTACTATATCCTTACTACGGGACACTGCATATCACTGGTGGAACACACTAGTATCAGTGGTTCCGAAAGAAAGAGTGACATGGGATTTCTTCCAAATTGAATTCCGCAAGAAGTATATTAGCCAAAGGTTTATTGATCAAAAACGAAAAGAGTTCCTTGAGCTGAAACAAGGACGAATGACAGTAACGGAGTATGAAAGAAAGTTTGTTAGGCTCAGCCGTTATGCTAGAGAGTGTGTCTCTACTGAAGCCATTATGTGTAAAAGATTCGAAGACGGCCTAAATGAAGATATAAAGATGTTTGTTGGCGTTCTTGAAATCCAAGAATTTGTAACTTTAGTTGAGAGAGCTTGCAAAGCTGAAGAGCTCGGGAAGGAAAAAAGAAAGGCCGATACCGAAGCCAGAGATATCCGAAAGAGGTCTTCGGGCAAAGTCTTCCATCCCACGAGCAAGAGGCCCAGAGATGACTATAGCCGACAGAAAGCTACTACAGATCCACCTAGACGGGATCGACCTCCTATGAGCTCCCGAGCTACCTCGATAGCCAGTGTTGGTAACATTCCACAGACCAGAGTTGAATGCAAGCACTGTGGGAAATGGCACTCAGGGAGTTGCAGATTCCATGATCGGACTTGCTACAAGTGTGGATCGTCGGGTCATTTTATCCGGGAGTGCCCGAAATTAACTGAGCAGAATGCCGTTCAGAATACTACACCGAACAGCGTACCAATGCGAGGTAGACCACCCAGACATTCAGGCAATGTAGGTGGTAGCCAGAAAGGAACGAAGAACACTACAGATCGATCTGAGGCTAGAGCTCCGGCGAGAGCATATGCTGCGCGAGCTAGAGAGGATGCTTCCTCCCCCGACGTCATTACTGGTACTTTCACTCTTTTTGATACTACTGTGATTGCACTAATTGATCCTGGTTCGACTCATTCTTATGTGTGTGAAACTTTAAAATTTGGTAAGACTCTGCTAGTTGAGTCTACCGAGTTCGTAATTCGTGTGTCCAACCCTTTGGGTAGATGTGTGCTTGTAGATAAAGTGTGTAGAGGTTGCCCGTTGATGGTACGAGACTATTGCTTTCCAGCAGACTTAATGTTGCTGCCCTTTGATGAATTTGATATAATCTTGGGTATGGATTGGCTAACTTCACATGAGGCAGTGGTGGATTGCAAGAGGAAGCTTATTAATCTGAAATGCCGAAACGGTGAGACAGTTAGAATAAAATCCGGTGATGCGAATGAGTTGCCTACAGTGATATCCTCGATGGTAGCCCAAAAGTATGTGAGAAAGGGGTGTGAGGCCTATTTGGCTTATGTACTGGATAATAAACTGTCCGAGAAAATAATGGAATCGGTACCAGTTGTATGTGAATACCCCGATGTGTTTCCTGAAGAACTACCGGGCTTACCCCCAGTACGAGAGATTGAGTTCGGTATTGAATTAGTGCCGGGTGCGACCCCAATTTCGATAGCTCCGTACCGAATGGCGCCTACTGAATTAAAAGAATTGAAAGCGCAGTTGCAAGAATTGACCGAGAGGGGTTTCGCACGACCGAGTTTTTCTCCGTGGGGAGCACCAGTCTTGTTTGTGAAGAAGAAAGATGGGACAATGCGAATGTGTATCGACTACCGGCAACTAAATAAGGTGACCATAAAGAATAAATACCCGTTACCTCGGATTGATGATTTATTTGATCAGTTGAAGGGAGCTTCAGTGTTTTCGAAAATAGATTTGAGATCGGGCTACTACCAATTACGAGTCAGGGATTCCGATGTGCCCAAGACGGCATTTCGAACGAGGTACGGACACTATGAGTTTTTGGTTATGCCTTTTGGGCTTACCAATGCACCTGCCGTTTTTATGGATCTAATGAACCGGGTCTTCCGACGGTTTTTGGATCGGTTTGTAGTAGTGTTTATCGATGATATATTGGTCTACTCCAAAAGTGAAGCGGAACACGTTGAGCACCTGAGAGAAGTACTACAAACCTTGAGAGATCATCATTTATATGCAAAATTCAGCAAGTGTGAGTTTTGGTTGAACGAAGTCAGCTTCTTGGGTCATGTGGTTTCGGTGTCAGGAATTCGAGTGGATCCAAACAAAATAGCAGCCATACTCGAGTGGAAACCACCAAAGAATGTTTCTGAAATCCGAAGCTTCCTAGGCCTCGCGGGATATTATAGACGGTTTGTAAAAGGTTTTTCTGTGATAGCTGCACCTTTGACGAGACTACTACAGAAGGATGTCAAATATGAGTGGTCAGAAAAATGCCAGAGGAGTTTCGAGCAGTTGAAAGCCCTTCTAACCGAGGCTCCAGTGTTGACTCAGCCTGAATCGGGTAAAGAATTTACTATTTTCAGTGATGCATCTTTAGGTGGGTTGGGTTGTGTTCTGATGCAAGAAGGCAAGGTCATAGCCTATGCTTCAAGACAATTGAAGCCACATGAAAAGAATTATCCAACTCACGATCTGGAGTTAGCAGCCATTGTGTTTGCATTAAAAATCTGGCGTCACTATCTGTTCGGCGAAAAATGTCATGTTTATTCAGATCACAAAAGTTTGAAATATTTAATGACTCAGAAAGACCTGAATTTGAGACAACGCCGATGGTTAGAATTGTTAAAAGACTATGAATTAGTGATTGACTACCATCCGGGGAAGGCTAATGTCGTTGCGGATGCGTTAAGTCGAAAATCATTATTTGCTCTGCGTGCATTAAACACACGGATGACGATGTCTGAGGATGGTTCGATCATAGCCGAGCTACAAACAAGACCGATGTTTATTCAGCAAATTTACGAGGCACAGAAAGCTGACGAAAAGTTAGTAGCTATTCGGGTTCAGTGTGAGAACTCTACAGAATCAGACTTCCAGATAGATGCAAATGACTGTTTGAAGTATAAAAATCGATTGTGTGTTCCAACAAACTCAGATTTGATACAGGCGATTCTGAGTGAAGCCCATAATGGCCGAATGTCGATACACCCGGGAAGCACAAAAATGTATAACGATTTGAAGCAGTTTTATTGGTGGCCTGGCATGAAACGGGACATATCTGAGTTTGTCTCCAAATGCTTAATCTGTCAACAAGTGAAAGCTGAACACCAGGTACCTTCCGGATTACTTCAGCCGATTATGATACCCGAATGGAAATGGGATAGAATTACTATGGATTTTGTATCCGGTCTCCCTATGACACCGAGTAAGAAAGATGCCGTTTGGGTTATCGTTGATAGATTGACTAAGTCAGCTCATTTTGTGCCGGTACGTACCGACTATCCACTCGACAAACTCGCTGAATTGTATGTGTCGCAGATTGTAAGATTGCACGGTGTACCGAGTTCCATTGTTTCAGATAGAGATCCAAGATTTACCTCGCGATTCTGGAAGAGGTTGCAAGAGGCATTAGGTACTAAACTTCATTTTAGTACGGCCTTCCATCCGCAAACAGACGGTCAGTCTGAGCGAACCATTTTGACACTTGAGGACATGTTGAGGTGTTGCGTTCTCGAGTTCGGGGGTACGTGGGAACGATACCTACCCCTGATTGAGTTTGCTTACAATAACAGCTTTCAGTCTAGCATAAAAATGGCACCTTATGAAGCCTTATATGGTCGAAAATGCCGCACACCGTTGTATTGGACTGAGCTCGGTGAGAATAAGATACACGGGGTTGATTGGATTAAAGAAACTGAACAGAAAGTGGTTGTGATTAAAAGCAATTTGAAGGCAGCTTCGGATCGTCAAAAGTCCTATGCCGATTTAAAACGCAAGGACATTGAATTTCAGGTCGGAGATCGGGTATTCTTGAAAGTTTCTCCGTGGAAGAAGATACTCCGATTCGGTCAGAAAGGCAAGTTGAGCCCGAGGTTTATCGGACCGTACGAAGTTATTGAACGTATTGGACCGGTTGCTTACAGATTAAGGTTACCCTCCGAGTTAGAAAGGATACACAACGTATTTCATGTCTCGATGCTTCGTAAATACAGATCGGATCCGTCCCATGTGATTCCCCCGTCAGAGATTGAAATTCGATCTGACTTGACCTATGATGAGGAACCGATCCGTATCTTAGCTCGGGAAACCAAAGAGTTAAGAAATAAAAGAATTCCATTAGTAAAGATTCTATGGAATCGTCACGGAGTCGAAGAAGCTACGTGGGAGCCTGAAGAGTCAATGAGGCAACAATATCCGAACCTTTTTAACGGTAAGATTTTCGGGGACGAAAATCCTTAAGGGGGGGAGAGTTGTAACAGACCAATTTTGACCCTAATCGGAAAGGTGGTTTCGGGACCACGAATCCGAGCCTGTGGGATATTATAATATTATGTTTTGTGTTTATTATGTGTGTTTTAGTGAGTGTAAAAATTTCGTAGAAAATTTTAGTTACCTAGGTGCTTAAATTGCTGAGAAGGCTTAAATTGCAAGAAGGATTAATGTAGTGGGCATTAATAAAAAGGGAGCTAAATGAATTGTTCACAAAACATGGGGATTTGCATGTCAAATCCCCCCATATTCATAAGGTGGACGGCAAGCATGCAAGACTAAGATGCTTTCTATGCATTTTTTATTTTAAAATATTAGATTGTCATAAGCATGCTAAATTAATAATAATGTGTAGATAGTTTTAAACAAAAAGAGAAAAATAAAAATCATTTTCATCTTTCTTCTTCCTCCTCACCCACCCGAAGCTATCATCAAGAGAAGAAGAAATTCCTCTTCTTCAATCGGCCATTTGCATGTGTTGAGCAAGGTGATATTTCAAACTCTAGTTTAACAATCCTTCTTTGAAATAGGTTAATTTCCTTGAGTAACATTGAAAAGAAAATCAAGTAGAGATTTGAAATGTCATGCATGATGAAGTTCGGCCATGGGGGGGGGGTTATGATTTGAGCTGAAAATAAACTTAAATGGTAAGAGAAGAAATAGCTTGAACTTGTAAGAAAGCTTTGTTGATTTTTGGCTTGAAGATACCTTCATGTTTGGCCGAATATTGGGTTGGACATTCATGAAAATAAATACTTCTTGTATCTTGATGTTCGGCCATCTCCTTATGATAAAGTTACCATATAAGATTTGATATATGTGATACTTAAGTTATGGGGTAAACTTGATGAATGGAAGAGTTATAGAAAATCCTAAGCACCTAAAGGCCATTCGGCCATGTAGAGGTAACCTAATTGGTTTGAAATTGTTATTGTGGTGTTCAATAGGAAATTGGATTAGTTGAATGCTTGAATTAGATGTGGTTATTAGTTTGTTTCTTGGTTGAAAGTTGAAGAAAAATGCAAGGGTATGGAAGTAGTACATTCGGCCACAATAGAAAATGAATTTGAGCTAATGTGTTTGATTATATATGTGTGATTATATAAAGTTAATTACAGCCATGAATAAGAAGGTAAGTCTTGTATTAAAGTACACTAAACAAATTATTACCAATATGTTTAATAATGTTCCTTTGACATACTTAAGAAAGGTAGTGGGTGATAGCCGATTATATATATGTTCATGTTTTGGATTGAAGAAATGTGATGTATGTGCATGAGTTGATAATGATATAGGGCTTGAGCAATGTTCGAATTTGAATGACATTGATTGAAATGTGTAAGTCAAAAATTTTGCTCGTATTCGGACATGCATAAAATACATGTTGGAAATGTTCTATTTGCAATGCCGAAAGCATGGAATTAATATGTTTTGAATATTACATTGGTTGGGGGATTAATCGATAAATTATATACTATATGATTTTGCTTTTAAAGTGAATGAAAATGTGGTTAAATTGGTTTAATTGAACCAAATTAGATCAAGAACAAAAGGAGAAGAATTTGGAGCGAGGAAAGGCTAAACTAAACGAATAGTTGGAGAGCTCGAACCTACCGACTTCTAAGGTAAGTCCTTTAGTTAAATCATGTCCTAGAGTTAATTATGGTTATCTTGACTATTAAAATTTATGAATGCTAAAGTCCAAATACACCATGGCCGAATGTATGTTGACCCATTGGTGGATGATTTAAGTTGAGAATGTGATGGAAATTCTTTTGGCTAATGCAAGATGAATAAGTAAGTTCTTAAGCTACCTTATATCTAAAGGTCCTTTACATATCTAGTTAATGATGCAGATTGTATAATGCTTGGTATAAAACCCTGAGTTGGTCGATTGTGAGAGTGATGGATTTGATTGAATTTCAAATTGATTAAATGTAAGGGTAATAAAGGTGTATGATTCGATATGTATTGTGAAAATGTGAGAAGCTCGTAAAGATATTTGGACATTCGGGCTTTTATGCCTAGCAGGCCTCGTGCCGGTGTTATCTATCGGGCTTTTATGCCCAGCAGGCCTCGTGCCGGTGTTATCTATCGGGCTTTACGCCTAGCAGGCCTTGCGCCGGTGTTACTTTTCGGGCTGTTACGCCTAGCAGGCTTGATGCCGGTGATGAAATTTACCTAAGAGGGGCTTAATTCTTGTCAAGGCAATTTAGTACTAAATTGCCAAGAATATGGTTCAGGTAAGTATGTGAGGTATGTTATGTTAAATGTTACTGGTGCCAAATTGTCATTGATGAATGTGGTTTGACGAAAGTCGAGCTTAGACCGTGCTATCATGGGACAATTGATTTGCATGTATAACTGCTATGAAAGAAGGTTATCGGTTTATTATTATTTGGCCTTGTGTAAATTACTTACTTAGTTGTTTAGGTAGAATGCCATATGTGGATTGTTTTATCTTCATAAATATTTAAATGTTCTAATTTACATGAATTGGGACTTACTAAGCTAGCAAGCTTACTTGTGTGAGATGTTTCCTCTGTTTTATAGATTAGGATCAAGCCACAAGCTCACCGGGATCGTCGGAAGGTCGCTCACACTATCAACCTATCTTTTTGGGGTACTCCTTCATTTTGGGATTGGTTTTGAACGAAGGCATGTATAGGATAGGCTTGGATTGTTTAAGGAAGTTTTACGGTTCACATGTAAACCCTAAAGAATGGCCATGCGAATATGGCTAAATTTCTCGTTAAGTATGTTGTAGTATTGTTAATGTGTATGTTGGTTCTTGATGGTAAGGTTTATGCTTTCTAAATCAAAGTTTAATCATTTGTTAAGGTAATAATTATATATGTGGGATAGATCCTTGAATTAGGAATATAGGTGAGTTTGGTAAGAAGCTAGCCCTCCATAAATTGTGTCAAAACAACTTGTAGTAACAGCAGTGATATGAGTTAGAAAAATCACCAAAAATAGGGTATATTGAATTAAAAGGTGAATGAGACATGGAGTTAAACCTTATGGTGCCTATTTTTACATGAAAGAAACATAGTTGGCAAAAGACTCATACATTATGAGATAATCCAGTTTTAGTGAGACCTACTCTGAATGCATTCGCGAGTCACTGTTCTGTTTTGGAAAAATTGTCAAAAATTGTACAAAAATAATTAGGAAGCATGGGATATATGTGTAGAACCCTTATTGAGTCTATTTTTCGTTGGTATAAACTAGAACAGTACATGAAAATCGTGCAATGAGATATCTGCAGTTTTATAGGGACAGGTCAGAACTGTCCAGCAGTGTAATAAGGGTAACTTTGATGAATAAACTGTACTAATTGACCACATGAAAAATTCTAGAAAAATTATGGTAAATAGATATATGAGTCTACTTTCAAGGAAAATTTACGGATCTGAATTTCGAACTCTATAACTCGAGTTATAGCCGAATTGGTCGGCACAACACAGTTTGACAGCTTTAAGATTTACATGTTCTGATCTAATAGTAAAGTCTAGTAATGCCTCTTGCCCAACTCCGGCGACGGTGCCGGGTACGGGGTGTTACACGACTCCTCTTCCTGTTGGTGAGGTGGTTGTTGAAAATTTGGATTAAGCTCCTGTCTTTGGCTACTTTGATCATCCCACGAGAAATTGGGATGGTACCTCCAACCTGTATTATAAGTGACACTATAAAAATTATTTTGAAGTCTAGAATAGTTACCCATATAGTGGACTTGTTCGTTCTCTATGCCATATCCGTAGGGTGGGTACTTAGGATTCGCCATGCCTCCTAGATTCGACTTATATTGCATTACTAGGTGTACCTGTGAGAGACTATACAAACCGTCAATTTTCTTACCTAAAAGCTCCATCTGGTTTGATAGCATGGTTACTGGGTCGAAGTTGTAGATATCGGCTGCTTTTGTTGGCTTTGTCCTCATGACGTTCCACTGATAGTTATTCAATGCCATCTCCACTATAAACTAAAATTACCTATCCAAAGCAAATAAAA
Source organism: Gossypium australe (assembly GCA_005393395.2). Classification (NCBI taxonomy): domain Eukaryota; kingdom Viridiplantae; phylum Streptophyta; class Magnoliopsida; order Malvales; family Malvaceae; genus Gossypium; species Gossypium australe. The sequence goes on along the minus strand of CM016615.1, from coordinate 37,063,730 downwards.
GAAAAATTAGCAAAATAAAAAATAAAAAAAATTTAATTGCAAAAATAAAATATGGCTAGAGTAATAAAAATTAAGCATTCTTAATATTTTAGTTCCCCGGCAACGGTGCCAAAAACTTGATCGTGTCTGTCGAGTCTTAAAATTTTATATATAGAATGATCGAACCTGGAAACTAACTATGACAACGATTTGAGGCAAACGCACCTATCGAACAGTAGTATAGTTAAGGCAAGACTGGATTGTCGAACCCAAAGGAACTAAAAGTACTAATATTCTCTTTTTATTATCTTGCCTAAAATAAAAGGAATTTGTGGTTTAGTCTAAAATTAACTATTTATAAAACTAAAGATTCTAAGACAAGGAAGAATGAATTTGGGAAAAATACTTTGAGGAAAAACCGATTGATTAAGACGACACCCAAGGAAGAATCCACCTAGACTTCACTTGTTATCTACCTCTGAACCAGACAATTTATTCATTTGACTTGATCCGTAAGATTCCCTAAGTTATATTATTCCCTCTCTCGAGGCGACTAACATCTAACCCTAGGTTGATTAATTGAAATCTCTTTCGAATTAAAACCCCTAGAATTGCATTAACTTGATCTATGGACTCCCATATTAGGTTTCACCCTAATCCGGCAAAATCTCGTCACCCTATCTCTAGGCGTGCGATCAACTCCGCTTAATTATGCTAGATCTACTCTTAGGGAGGGACTTTTTCTCCTCCACCTAAGCACATCATACTTGAATTAATATCCCGGAAATATCAACACAAGAATTAAGAACACATAATTAAGAACAAGTCAAATATTTATCACATAGTTCAGCAAACGATAACAAGATTCATTTTAGGTTTCATCCCCCTCAGGTATCTGAGGGTTTAGTTCATAACAATAAAAGAAAACATCTCAAAAGAAAAGATAAAACAAAACATAAGAAATCCCTGAAACCCCCTGAAGGAATTGAAGGAGAGATCCTCCGTCTTGAGTATAACTCCAGCTTCTTGAGATGGATCAACTGGCTATCTTCGAGTAAATCCCCACAATTCTGCCCTCTTTGGTCTAGCTGGACGCCCCCTGACTAAAGCCTTGTGTTCCCCCAACAAAAGCCCTGGTAGAAGGCTTCTACCGAACTCCTCTTCAAGTTGCCCCCTTGGGTGTTTATATAGACTTTGAGATGCCTTACTTGGCCCCTAAGTATCCTAATTCAAGTAGAATTCCTACTAGGGTGTTTGAATAGGCTTTGGAATGTGTTTCTTTGCCTCCAAGTATCCAAATTGAGTAAAACTTTTCTTTCCTATGGCAGGGACACTCCCATGGCACACGCCCGTGTAAGTCGTGGCCAAGTCATGTTCGAACCTGTTGAATGTGGCAAGGTCGTGTGGCTAGGGCCCAGGCCGTGTTGATTTTGTGATATGGCCCATTTACTCTGTTTTGGGCCCGTTTTCCGTTCTTTTCATCATTGGGTGCTCTCCTGAGTATAAAACATGAAAACAATGGATTAAGAGCACCAGATTACACAATTCAGGGCTTAAATCATCCAAAAGCATGGTATATGTGGGCCTAAAATATGTTACTTTTACGGTTTATCATGTACCATGGGGGTGTTGAGTCACACAACCGTGTTACTTCATTCATTTCTCTCACGCCCATGTGCAGGTCGCCACGCCCATGTTGCTAAAACAGTGTCGGCCACGGGCGCATCGCACGACCATAGGGTTCAGTTATAGCCTGTGGCTTGGGGAAAATTTTTCCCTGTTTCTGCACCATCTTTGCCACGCCCATGTACCTGTTTGTGGTATCCGCACGGCCACGGGCACAGCCGTGTGTGAGGCCGTGTATGTGGAGAAACCTACAATTTTTGTTAGTTTATAGTTGGATGCTAAAAAGGAAAGATGAAAATAAAAATAAACTTAATGGGGTTAGTACTCGGGTTGTCTCCCGAGAAGCACTCGTTTATAGTCTTAAGCTAGACTTTACCTATTTTCAGTTCTAAATGAAGGTTCATAGATATATCCCTAAAATCTTTACCATTATAAAGTTTTAGTCGCTGCCCATTTACCTTGAACGTGCCATAATTTGGATGAGTTACCTCGATTGTGCCATTGGGAAAGATAGTTTTGATTACGAAAGGACCTGACCATCTTGATTTCAACTTCCCAGGGAATAATTTGAGCCTTAAATTATATAACAGAACTAGATCCCCTACTTTGAATTGCTTTGGTTGTTTTAAACGAGCATCATGGCGTCACTTTGTTGCCTCTTTGTATAGTCGTGAATTCTCATAGGCCTCACCATTCATCTAGCTCGTTCAGCTGCATCATCCTCTTCTCACTTGCAGTTTTAAGATCGTAATTTAGAAATTTTATAGCCCAAAAAGCATTATGTTCTAATTCAAATGGTAGGTGACAACTTTTTCCGTAGACAAGTCTGTATGGGGATGTTTCTATGGGTGTTTTAAAAGCTGTTCTATAAGCCCATAAAGTATCGTCTACTTTTAATGCCCAATCCTTCCTATTTGATTCAACTGTCTTCTCTAGAATACGCTTGAGCTCTCGATTTCCTACTTCTACTTGTCCACTGGTTTGAGGGTGATAAAGGGTAGTTGTTTTGTGGTGTACTCCATATTTCTTTAAGATTTTGTCAAACTGAGTATTACAAAAATGAGTACCCCTATCGTTTATAATTGCTCTGGGTGTGCCAAATCGAGAAAAGAGTTTCTAAAGAAATATTACTACCATTCTGGCATCATTAGTAGGTAAAGCTTGAGCTTCTACCCATTTTGACATGTAGTCTACTGCTACTAAAATATATTTATTCCCAAATGAACTAGGGAATGGGCCCATAAAATCAATACCCCATACGTAAACAATTTCGCATGATAGTATGTACGTTTGAGGCATTTCATTGCGTTTAGAGGCATTACCTGTTCTCTGACATCTATCACATGAAGCCACATACCTGTTAGCATCTTTGAACAAGGTAGGCCAAAAAAAACCTGATTCGAGTATTTTGTGTGCTGTCCTTATCCCACTGTAATGTCCTCCTGAAGGACCTGAATGGCAGTGTTCCAAGATTTTGCTTGCTTCTGCTTTTGTAACACATCTTCGAATTACTTGATCTGCACATATACGAAAAAGAAATGGATCCTCCCAAAAATAGTTTTTCACATCAGCAAAGAATCTCTTCTTTTGATGATGTGTTAACCTTGTTGGTAGGATGTTAGCAGCTAGGTAATTTGCAATGTCTGCAAACCAGGGTACCTCGGAGTTAGAAATAGAAAATAATTATTCTGCAGGAAATGAGTCATTCATCTCCCTCTTATCTAGTTCTTTGATATGTGGATTTTCAAGTCTAGATAGATGATCAACTGCAAGATTTTCAGCTCCTTTCTTATCCTGAATTTCTAAATCAAATTCCTGCAAGAGTAAAATCCATCTTATGAGTCGAGGTTTTGCATCGATTTTTGTTAAGAGATAACGAAGAGCTAAATGGTCAGTGTAAACGACAACTTTAGATAATATCAAATACTGTCTAAATTTATCAAATGCAAAAACCATAGCTAGCATTTCTTTTTGTGTGGTGGTGTAATTTTTTTGTGCAGCCGTTAATGTCTTGCTAGCGTAATAGATCGACTGAAAATGCTTGTCCCTTCGCTGTCCCAAAACTGCACCTACTGCAAAATCGCTCGCATCACACATTAGTTCAAAGGGTAAATTCCAATCAGGTTTAATTATAATTAGAGCATTTAATAATTTATATTTGGGGATGTTAAATGCATCTAAACATTCTTGATCAAAATTTAAAGGTACATCTTTTTCTGGTAGTTTCGTTAAAGGCTTAGCTATTTTAGAAAATTCCTTAATCCAACATGTCCTAAAAAGCTTCTAATAGCCTTAACTGAACTAGGAGGAGGAAATTTTTCTATGGTTTCAACCTTTGCTTTGTCTACCTCAATCCCTTTACTAGAAATTTTATGTCCTAACACAATACCCTCTCGAACCATAAAGTGACACTTTTCCCAAATTAAAACAAGGTTCGTTTCCTCACATCTCATCAAAACACGTTTTAGATTTTTAAGGCAAAGATGAAAAGAATTACCAAATACCAAAAATTCATCCATAAATACCTCCATAATGTCTTCCACAAGTTCATCAAAGATAGCCATCATGCAGCGCTGAAAAGTTGCAGGAGCATTACATAATTCAAAAGGCATTCTACGATAAGCAAACATATCGTATGGACATGTGAATGTTGTCTTTTCTTGATCCTCAGGGGCTATTGGGGTTTGGAAGTAGCCAGAGAGTCTGTCCAAGAAGCAGTAGTACATATGCCCAGATAATCTTTCCAACATTTTATCAATAAAGGGCAAAGGGAAGTGATCTTTTCTGGTGGCGTCATTCAGCTTTCTATAGTCAATACAGACTCTCCAACCTGTGACTGTTCTTGTAGGAATTAATTCATTCTTTTCATTGGCTACAACAGTCATGCCTCCTTTCTTTGGAACGACCTGCACAGGGCTTACCCAAGAACTGTTAGAAATAGGATAAATTATTCCAGCATCTAGGAGTTTAATTACCTCGACTTTGACAACTTCTTTCACGTTGGGATTCAATCGTCTTTGAGGTTGCACACATGGTTTATACTCATCTTCCATTAAAATTTTGTGGGTGCAAAACAATGGACTTATTCCTTTAATGTCAGAAATTTTCCAAGCTATGGCTCTTTTATGTTCCCTTAGTACCTTTAGCAACTCGTCTTTCTCTTTGGGTTCCAATTCTGAAGAGATAATTACTTGTAGCATAGAATTATCCCTGAGGAATGCATATTCTAAGTGTTTTGCCAACTGTTTTAATTTTAATTTCGGTGGCTCATCAATAGAGGGTTTTTTTTTTTAGTTCGTCGTTGATTTCAATGCCCTCTTCTTTCTTTTGTCTAGAGGTAGATGTATTAGAATTCAACTCATCTGTATCATCATATTCCCCCTCACCTTGAGTAAAACACAGTTCCATCGTGTCGTTATGTATGATTTCCTGCAAAGAATCTTGAATAAGATGAACAATGGAATCAATAAAATAACAGGAATCATCTTGTTCTCTAGAGTACCGCATAGTATTGTAAATTTGGAAAATAATTTCCTCATCGCCTACCCTTAACGCGAGTTTACCATCACCTACATCAATAACAGCTCTAGCAGTAGCTAAAAAAGGGCGCCCCAAAATTAAAGGTACCTCAATGTCTTCATCCATGTCAAGCACAACAAAATCAACAGTGAATATAAATTTATCAACTTTTACCAGAATATCTTCAATAACTCCCCTAGGATATTTGATAGATCTGTCAGCTAATTGAATACTCATCCTAGTGGGTTTTGGTTCCCCAAGACCAAGTTGCTTAAACATTTTATAAGGCATCAAATTAATACTGGCACCTAGATTAGCTAGTGCTTTCTTAATATTTAAACTACCAATTAAACAGGGAATAGTGAAACTTCCTGGATCTTTTAATTTGGTTGGTAGCTTGTTTTGTAGGATGGCTGAACATTCTTCATTGAGTTCCACTGTTGATATTTCTTGAAACTTCCTTTTATTTGTTAGAAGTTCCTTTAGGAATTATGCGTACATCGGCATCTATAAAATAGCTTCAACAAAAGATAAGTAAATATGTAACTGTATAAAAAGTTTAAGAAATTTACCGTATTGTACATCTAGTCGATCTTTCTTCAACTTTGTCGAATATGGGATTGGTGGTTTACATTCTTCGCGTACTGGTGTTACATCTTCAACTTCCTCATCTATTGCTTTATCTGTGTCATGTGGTATCTTCTTCGTTTTTTCAACTAACTCCTTTCCACTTCTTAGTGTAACTGCTTTCACCTGCTCTTTTTTCCTAGGTAAACTTTCTGGTTGCCTTTCAGAAACTAACTTTAGTTAGTTGTCCAATTTGATCTTTAAGCACTTGAATTGATGCTTGCTGTTTGTTCAATATTGTTTCGGTATTTTGGAAATGGGTTTCTGATACCTCTATAAATTTTGTCAGTATTTCTTCAAGTTTTGGCTTCTTTTCTTGTAGGAAGGATTGTTGTCTCTGATTTCTTTGATTACCCCATGAGAAATTTGAATGATTCCTCCAACCTAAATTGTAAGTGTTACTATGAGGGTTATTTTGAGATATAAAATTGTTGCCCATATAGTGTACTTGTTCATTTTCAGCACTCGGGTTGTAAGGTGGATAATTTGTGTTGTTCCTCCAACCTCCATTCAGATTGCACTGCATAACTGGATGTACCTACAAAAAATCACATAAACCATCAATCTTTTTATTTAACATCTCTACCTGATTTGATAGTATGGTGACTGCGTCAAGGTTGAAAACACTGGCTACTTTGTTGGCTTTGTCCTTGTAACTTGCCACTGATAGTTATTCAGTGACATCTCTTCAATGAATTTGTAGGCAGCATCTAGTGTTTTGTTATTCAATGTTCCGCCGGTGGCTGAATCAATCAATTGCCTCGTTGAAGGGTTTTCCCTGTTGTAAAAAGTTTGGACCTGTAGCCACAAGGGTAATCCATCGTGTGGACATCTTCTCAATAGATCTTTGTATCTCTCCCGTGCATCGTAAAGTGTTTCTAAATCTATCTGCACAAAAGAAGAGATATCATTCCTTAATTTGGCTGTTTTAGCTGGCAGAAAATATTTCAATAAAAATTTTTCAGTCATTTGATCCCACGTAGTGATTGACCCTCGTGGAAGAGAATGCAACCACTATTTGGCTTTATTCCTCAAAGAAAAGGGAAATAACTGAAGACGAATGGCATCATCAGAAACGCCATTTATTTTGAATTATCACAGGATTCGAGAAAATTTGCTAAGTGTGTGTTAGGATCCTCATCCTGCAAACCATCAAACTGAACAAACTGTTGTATCATCTGAATAGTGTTAGGTTTCAGTTCAAAATTATTTGCAGCAATAGCGGGTCTAACAATACTTGTCTCAGTTCCTGTTAAATTAGGTTTAGCATAATCATACATAGTTCGAGGAGCATGGTGTTCGGTCGCCTCTGGAGGTAGCGGATTATTCTCAGCCATCTCTTCGGTGGTATTGCTTTCAACTTCTTGCTCTTCTTCTATGTAGTTTAAGCTCCCCGCCTTATTTCTCTACTATTTTTGCAAACAGTACCTTCAATATCACTATCATAAATCAGGGGCCCTCATTCTAGTCATAAACTAGAGGTACCTGCTAAGAAAAAATAAAATAAGGAAAATTAGTAAAGTTAAAAGCAAAATAAAAATAAAAAATAAATAGCAAAAAAATGGCTAAAGTAATAAAAATTGAGCGTTCTTAATATTTTAGTTCCCTGGCAACGGTGCCAAAAACTTGATTGTGTGTCAGAGTCTTAAAAATTTATAAAAAGACTGATCGAGCCTAGAAACTAACTTTGACAACGATTGAGGCAAGTGCACCTATCGAACAATAGTATAGCTTAGTGGCAAGACCGGATTGTCGAACCCAAAGGAACCAAAAGTACTAATACTAACTTTCTTTTTATTATTTAGCCTAAGAATAAAAGTGAATTATTTATTAAATCTAAAATTAACTAACTATTAAGCTAAAGATGCAAAGACAAATAGAATGAATTGGGGAAAATACTTGTAGGAAAAACCAATTGATTAAGACAATACCCGAGGAAGAATCCACCTAGACTTCACTTGTTATTTAACTCTGAACCAGACGATTTATTCACTTGACTTGATCCGTAAGATTCCCTAATTTATATTAATACCTCTTTCGAGGCTACTAACGTCTAACCCTAGGTTGATTAAATGAAATCTCTTTCTAATTAAAACCCCTAGAATTGCATTAACTCGATCTATGGACTCCAATATTAGGTTTGACCCTAATCCGACAGATTTTTGTCATCCTATTTCTAGGATTGCAATCAACTTCTCTTAATTATTCTAGATCTACTCTTAAACAGGGACTTTTGCTCCACTGCCTAAGCACATCAATACTTGAATCAATATCCTGAAATATCAAAGCAAGAATTAAGAACACATAATTAACAACAAATCAAGTATTTATCATATGGTTAGAAAACAATAACAAGATCCGTCTTAGGTTTTATCCCCCTTAAGTATTTGAGAAGTTTAGTTCATAATGATAAAAGAATACATCTTAGAAGAAAATATAAAACAAAACATAAGAAAAACCCTAAAACCCCCTGAAGGAATTGAAAAGAAGATCCTCTGTCTTGAGTATTACTCCGGCTTCTTAAGATGAATCAACTGGCTTTCTTCGAGTAAATCCCACAATTCTGACCTCTCTGGCTCGACTCTTCGGCCTAACTGGACCCCTAACTGGACTCCCCTTGAAGGTTGGCCTCTACGATGTTTATATAGGATTTTGGAATGGCTTTCTTTGTCTCTAAACACTCTAATCTGAATGAAACTCTTCTTTGTCACGTCAGGGACACGCCCATGGCACTCGCCCGTGTGAATCGTGGCCAGGCCGTGTTCGGGTCCGTTAATGAGGCACGGTCGTGTGGCCTTGGGCCCAGGCTGTGTTGATTTCGTGATATGGCCCATTTACTCCGTTTTACGCCCGTTTCTCATTCTTGTCATCCTCCGGTGCTCTCCTAAGTATAAAACATGAAAACAAAGGATTAAGAGCACCAAATTACACAATTCAGGGAATAAATCATCCAAAAGTATGCAAAATGTGGGATTAAAATATGTTTATATTACGGTTTATCAATCTCTGTTGCCTAAGATTCAACTCTTTTTGGGTAAGGAGATACTTAAGGCTCTTATGGTCGGTATAGATGATTGACTTTTCCTTATACAGATAATGTCTCCATATCTTTAGTGCGAACACTACCGCAGCTAATTCCAAGTCATGAGTGGGGTAGTTCACCTCGTGCGGCCTAAGCTGACGAGATGCATACGCCACCACCTTCCCTTCTTGCATCAGCACACAACCCAAACCCGTCTGCGATGCATCACAATAGACAACGAATTCTTTTCCTGCCTCTGGCTGAATTAATACCGAGTCTTCAGTCAAGATCCTTTTCAACTTCTCAAAACTTTCCTGCTGTTTATCCGTCCAAACAAATGCTACTCCCATACGCATTAACTTATTTAGGGGTGCAGCAATCAATGAAAATCCCTCAACGAACCGTCTGTAGTACCCGGCCAAACCCAGAAAACTTTAGCTCTCTGATACTACTTCGATGGCTTCCAATCCAATACGGCCTCAACTTTTCGAGGATCAACCCTAATCCCCTCGGCAGACACAACATGACCCAAAAATGTCACCTCCTTCAGCCAGAACTCGCACTTGCTGAATTTGGCATAGAGTTGTTTTTCCCTCAAAATCTGTAGAACAACCCGAAGATGTGAATCATGCTCCTCCTCAGTTCTCGAATACACCAGAATGTCATCTATAAACACTACCACGAACCGGTCTAAATAGGGTTGGAAGACCCGATTCATTATATCCATGAAAGCAACTGTTGCATTCGTTAATCCAAACGGCATGACCAGGAACTCATAATGCCCATAACGAGTTCGAAATGTAGTCTTGCATATATCAGCCTCCTTGACCCTTAGCTGATGATACCCCGATCTTAGATCTATTTTAGAGAAAACTGAAGCCCCTCGCAGCTGATCAAACAGGTCGTCTATCCTCGGTAACGGGTATTTGTTCTTAACAGTTAGCTTGTTTAACTGACGGTAGTCAATACACATACGCATTGGCCCATCCTTCTTCTTCACGAACAATACCAGCGCTCCCTATGGAGACACACTCGGTCTGATAAATCCTCGATCCAGAAGCTCTTGGATCTGAGCCTTCAATTCTATCAGCTTTTTCGGTGCCATCCTATAAGGGTCGATGGACACTGGAGTCGTTCCTGGTAATAGCTCAATACCGAATTCAACCTCGCGATTTGGTGGCAACCCCGAAAGCTCCTCAGGGAATACATCTGGGAATTCCTTTATGGTCCTGACATCCCCAGCAGACAAACCCTTAACATCAGTCGTGTTGACATAAGCTAGGAACGCCTCACAGCCTTTTCGAACTAGCTCTCGGCCCTTAATGCTGAGATTACGTCGGATAAATAATACCTTCGCTCCCCTATCACAATTACATCCTCATCCTCTGAAGATTTCAATATCATACGCTTAGCAACGCAATCCAAGTTCTCACGGTGTTTCACCAACCAATCCATGCCCAGTATGATATCAAACTCGCCAAACAGCAATTCCATCAAATCTACCTGAAAGACAACTCCTTGAACCTCGAGAGGCACCTTCCTAAACAATTTATTCACTACCACAGACTGTCCTAAAGGACTAATCACCGACATTTCTCTATCAACTAATTCAAATGGTATACCCAAAGTTCCAGACACAGTACATGCAACATACGAGTGTGTAGACCAAATATCAATTAAAGCTGTAAATGGCACATCATGTATGAAAAAAGTACCGGTTATGACGTCAGGTGCGTCACCATTCGCCCGACATCGAGCAACATATACCAACTCTGACTGTCTCGCATCTGTATTACCAGCACCTCTGTCCGGTACTCCACCACCACGTCCTAACCCATTTCCCCCTCTGAATGGACCACGCCCTCTCGGTGGTTGCACAAAACCCTGACCTACTGCTTGCGTCCAAAAGGCTCCCGAGGACAGTCTTTGTATCGATAATCCTTAGACCCACATCTGAAACACCCACCAATTCTTCTCCAACACTCTCCCGAATGTGGTTTCCCACACTCAACATAAGGTTGCGGTCGACCAGTAGCAACTGGAATCCCAACTCGGGCTGGCCCATCAAACCTAGGCCTCTTATGAAATCCGCCTGAAAACCTGAAGACCCAAAATCTCTCTTGTGCCTGCCCTTTTCCTTCTCACGATTTTGACATTCAGATCGTTTCATATCTTCAGCAATCTTAGCCTTCTCCACCAGGGCAGCGAAGTCTACTTCTCTCAGTGGGTCTATCAGTACCCGCAACTCATCTCGAAGACCATCCTCAAATCGCACACAGCGCTCGTAATCGGTCGCGACTATACCCCGAGCGTACCGGCTCAATCGCAGAAACTCCGCCTCATATTCTGCTACGGACTTATTTCCCTGGACCAGATTCAAGAATTCCTTTCTCCAGGCGTCCACATAACTTGCCCCGACATACTTCCCCTAGAAAGCCACTTTGAAGAATTCCCAAGTCACCCGATCTACCTATGCACTTTCCCTTACTGTAAGCCACCATTGGTATGCCTCATCTCGCAGTAGAGACACTGCTCCTTTTAGTTTCTGTTCTACCGTGCAGTCTAGATCATCCATGATTTGCTCCACAGCCTCTAACCAATATTTCGCTACATTCGGGGCTACACCAGAGATGCCCCTAAAAACTTCCACCCCATTTGACCGGAGCCACTCAGAAATTGACCCTCGGGCCACCGACCCAGTACTCACTCCAGACACTCTTTCTAAGACCCGTAGCATTGCTTGGGACAAAGCATCATCCCCTCCGGCTCGATCATGAGACCCTGTCTTAGTCAATGGCGATGTCGGTGCCTCTCTTTCAGGCATATGCCCCGATGCTGAGGTCCAGCCCTAGCACCCCGGCCTCTTCCACGACCATGTGTACCCCGTCTGCGTCCTCTTGTACTCATATCGATGTAACGCCTTAATCTGCTTAAGAGTTTTATGTGTCAGCTTATTGTTCAAGTAATTATTGATAGATGTTTTATGAAAGAATATTAATATAAGTAGTTTTTGTAACATGATTTTCCTAAAGTTCCAGTCTCTAAAATCTCAGTTTTTCTAACCAAGAATTCAGTATACTACTACTATCACTAGTAGTTTTTCAGTACCGCCATTATAGCATATAATCAAGTATAAAATCAGAGAACTTATGGATTTGGTGCCAGAGACTCGGTATGCCATACTTCCAGTAACACTATCACTTTTCTAAACCAAAGGTTAAACAGATTTTGAAAAAAAATTTAAACCCATTCCACAGTCGAGTTTTGCAACTTGACTCTGATACCATAAAATGTAACAACCCAAACCTGGCCTAGACGTTATGACCGGATCTAGCATGTAACATCAAAAGGATGTTTAAAAGCTATGAGTTCGTTAAAAACTTTGTTTTTATTTTTAAAACTCCAAACTTTGCTGTTTGTGAAAATAGGGTTTGCTTAAAATGTTTTCTTGAGAAGATGTTATTAATATTTACAGAAACTTTGTTTATAGCTAAAATCTGACTCAAAGATTCGCAGAAATGTGTTATTTTGAAAACAGTTGTTATTGTTTAAAAATCCATGACTAACCGATTAATAATTATTAGCTAGCAAAATTATCAAACGAAAATTTAGAAGAAAAATCTAATGGCCTTATTACATAAAATATTAACCCAAATAACCTCATAAAATAAATTAAAAACTGAATTTACTAAGTTTCGTAAGATGCAATTCCGAAGTATGGCCACCTCTGAGTCCTCCGCAGCTCCAAATCCTCTAACGCTGGTGATTACCTGCATGATTAAAAGAAAGGGGTGAGTTACGATAACTCAGTGTGCAATCCCCTATAACGGTCACTATCTGGGCTTGAGCCCTTATGGTATCGGTCTGGGCCTAAGCCCTAAAAACATGATAATGCAACAGAAAAATAAAAATGCAGTCCAACCCAATCCAACCAATCTCACCACCCGTACCAACCAATCGCACCATGTGGGGATCAAGTCAACCCCCCCGCCAAACGCACCAATATTGCGGTCAAGCTGCTAATCACAATATATGTGGCTGAGCCACTAAAACGGTATGTGACATGGCCACTAAAACGGGATGTGTGGCAAAGCCACCAGAACTGCACTTCCTCCAAATATCAAACCCAACCCATGCAACATGTTATGAATGCAAAGTATTACAAATATAAACAGCATATCTAAAATCACATACACAACATTTATCCACAAGCGAGGGTATAACGGACATTTCCTCATGTGAGGGTACAACGGTAATTTTCCACCCCTTCAGGGGGATCTCAGTAATTTACCCATCGAGGGTATATCAGTAATTTACGCACTAAGGGTATTTCGGTAATTTTACCCTCTAGGGGTATTTCGGTAATTTTACCCTCTAGGGGTATTTCGGTAACTGAGCCATCTAATGGCCTTTCTGTCACCTCGATCGACTCGGGTCCCCTTTTTGGTCAGAATAGTGTATTTGGGCCTAAAGCCCAATCTCGGCCCAAACGGGCCCACACACTTGTGTGGCCAATTTAGCAAGTTTTTCGATCTCAGTTTTTTTTAACGGACTTCACAGTTGCACCAGTCATTTGGCGATTTTCATCGATTTTGTTCATATGGGCCCGTTAGCCTATTGGGCCCACTTAGCCCGTTTTGGCTCGATAAGGCCCATTATAGCCTCATGTTCACGAGAGTGTTCATGACACTCTCAACGATCTACCGGCATCCCTAGTGGCTCGATTTATCACTACGAACGCTCGCACGCTCGAGTGATCACGGTTGCCGGTTTTCAGCTTTTCGACACTTTGGCTTTTGGGTCGATTCACAGTACAACATTTATGGCACAAGTGGTAGTGTGGGATTACACACCTAATTGGATTGCTGAAAAACTTACTCCTCGTTGCCCATAAGATAACAACGATTAAGGGTTAATCCCAACTTCTCAAAAGAATTCATAACCTCGAAATTTACTACACCACTAAAATTACTTACCACTAGTCGTGACCCTCCTTTACAGAGTACCAATATTCAGCCTTGCACCTTGGCTATCGCAACGAGTTCCTAAAAGAAAGTATTTGATGCACCAAAGGGGTTAGCATCTAACCAACATTCGACCCTCCCACAAGAAAGAAGGAAACTGATATCATCTCCACAAAATAGGGTCACATGAATAACACTAGCATCGAATTAAAAAGGTATTTGAACAACTTCACCTTTACCGAAACCAAAGTTAACGATCTACGCCCGTTGTTTGCTAGAGAATTAAGCCTACCCCCAAGAAAGAGTGTTTCGGCTTACGCTTAAAAGAGAAAGAAGTAAGATATAACGAGAATGAGGAAATGTTGTGTTCGGCCAGGGAAAAAGAGAATAGAGTGAGGAAGAAAGAAAGAGAGTGAATGCAAAGACTTACCAAATTCGGCCAAGAAAGGAGGTGTGGTTAATCAGCTTAAAGAAAAGAGAGAAAAGATTGAAGAAGAGATGCACGAGTGGTCAGTTACCTACAGATTTGGCTAAGACCCAATTGAGAAAAAGAAAGAAGAGAAAAAAGTGTACGAAGAGAAGAGAAAAAGAAAATGTGCCAAAACAAAGAACCCGAAATGCTCCCAACGAAAAAAAAACAAAAGCCGAAAATGGAAAGAAAGCCAAATGAGATTTCGGGCATACACACTACCCAAAATGCTTAACTTACCCCCTAGTCGAAAATGCCTAGATTGAGTCCCCACTCACGGCACAACTCTCCCACTCTCCCCACTCCTTGATCTACTCCACGATTTTCTCCTAGAATTTCTCTTCTCCACCCATTCGATATGTTTGACCAGTTCTCCAACTCCTATAGCAGAGTTTGATCCCAAGTCTGCTTCCTTCTCTCCCAAAGCACAAAATAAAAGCTACCAACTGCAGCATGTGGGATTCGAACTCCACTCCCCCATGCTTCCCTTGTGACGCCACACCATCTTGCCACTAGCTCACTTGTGTTAGCAAAACACATTCAATTATACTTAAGTCATGTTTCCAATAGCCCTCTCTACTAAAAGGCCAAAAACCAAAAAATTTTCAAGGCTCTGGCTCGAACCCGGGCTTCCCTAGAACCCCCAAACACACCCAAATAACTAGCTAGACAAGCTCAACACATGCAATAGTGCAAAATCTCAAACCCCTAATTTTGGGATGTTACGAGAACAGTGGTTTCGGGACCACAATTCCAAAGTCAAAATATTTATTTTGTCATTTCATTAAAGCTTACAGCATGATAGAATTATTGTGTGAAATTTTTAAAGAAATTTTACTGTTTGAATTGTTAATTTCAGAAAAAGGACTAAATCGCGTAAAGTGTAAAACTTCTGTGCTATTAGTTTAATGTGCCTAATAGCTATGGTTTATTAAATTAGAAGTCCTTAAGTTGTAATTAGACCATTGGTTGTCTAAATGGACATTTATGGGCATTATTGTGCTTGTTTTGATGGTTTTATTAAAAGGTTATAATAGTAATTAGGTATATGTTTACTAATTAAACAAAATAAAATATGGTTATCATCTTTTTCTATGAACCACCACCAAATATTGAGCTAAAAAACCATGGAAGAGAGCTTGCTAGGGTTCAGCCATGTTGATGCTCAATTGAATGTTCATTTTTGTCCCGTTTTTAATGATTTTTACATTTTTGAGATCGTTGCTTCATATTCTAGCTAGCACGTACCTTAGATTTCAAAATTGTTAAATATTTATCATGTTTCCATTGTTGAATACTTGAGTAGTTTTATAAATTATGATAGATTTGGAAGGTTTAATGTTAGATTAATAGTTTTTGTAAAGTGATTTTTGACAAAAATGTCAAAAAGGGGTTAAATTGAGAAAATGTGAAATGTGGTGGTTAAAAGTGTGAATAAATTGAAAATATGGGCTGATATGAGAATGGGTAATATTCAGCCAGCATGAATTTGTATTAAATTGAATGAATTGTGATTTTATGTGATAAGGACTAAATTGAAAAATGTGAAATAATAGGGGCAAAAATGTAATTTTGGCAAAATGTGTAAATTGTGCTACATTGAATGAAATGATGATTAAATAAGTAAATTTTGATATTATATAGATTGAGATAAACGAGATTTGGATCTAGAACGAGGGAAAACAAAGTATCGAATTAGTCTACATATTTTGTCGTTACAGCGAACGAGGTAACTTCGTAAATTAGAATCAAACTTTAAATATTTATATTTATTTGAAATGTATGTATATAATTCAGTAGTTGATGTACTTGGAATAAAAATGCTTAATTGATATAGACTAATGATTACCGAGCCCTGTTTGAATCGTATGAATTCGTAGTATACGAGTGACATGTCACTAGGGTTACCGTTTTGGTCGAGCTCCTGCCTCTGTTGCGGACTCACCAGAACTCGTATGAGCTTACCGATATATCATCACGTAAGAGCTTACTATTTTCAGCTCGTCAAAGCTTACCGTTTCAACTCAATAGAGCTTACTGTTCATCAACTCAAGAGGAGCTTATTGATCATAGCTCGAAAGAGCTGAAATGAAAATGAATTGATGGATTACTGATTTATATACGTAACGTATATCACCCGAGTATCCCTTAATATTCTAATAGTTTCATCGAGCATAAAATTTGTTATTGGTTCTGTGAAAAAGCTATGTGTTATACGAATAAGTTACTGTTATATGGATGAAGTATTGTTTAGACGGATGAGTTACTATTATCGAATGAATTACTGTTTATATGATTGAGAGTGAAATGTTACAAATGATGTACATGATATATGAAGCTGATATAATACATTGATGTATGAAATTGAGATAAAGGTTGATTATATGTATTTATGAGACTAACATATTGATGAATGTTTGTGTATAGGCATTTGGCAAGTGAATTTGATATACTTTGTTTATTTGTTTAATTATGTATAAATGGTAAGTTAAATTCTTAATTATACGGGCAAACTAAGCTATCTAGCTTACTCTATTTCTTTTCCATGTTTTATAGAGGTTTGGTAGCTCACTCGATTCGAATAAAGTCAGAGATACGCATCACACTATCCAGTTGCCGATTGGTACCTTTAAACCCATGGGCTAGTTATAAGATGATAGTTATGGCTATTTGAGATAGTGATTTTGGTACATGTTGGTTTAAGATAAAGCCATATGATTCGGCTTAAATTGTTATAATGTTTTTGCTGTGTATAAGTATTTAAATATGGTATGTTTTGGCAAGTAGTAGGTGGAATGGAAATATGCAAATGTTGTTTTGATATGTAGTAGGCATATGAATGGAAAATGCATGTTATTAATTAGGTATATGATTACAATGTTGAATTGGTATAATATGTGCATGAAATGTTATGGAATGGCTGCCTATTGGGTTATAAAATGTTGCAAATTATGCTTGTGTATGCATGTAAAAATAGGGTGGCAAAATGACTTTGCAAAGAGCCTATTTTTGTCCACATGGGAAGAGACACGGGCGTGTGTCCCGGCCATGTGTGACACATGGTCATGTTACACGGCCGTGCGTCCCCTGGTGTTGATATCAAATTGAAGTCAGTATGCTCCACACGCTCTCACACACGGACATGTGACTGGCTGTGTGATATTAGTCAGTATACCCCCTAAT
Source organism: Gossypium australe (assembly GCA_005393395.2). Classification (NCBI taxonomy): domain Eukaryota; kingdom Viridiplantae; phylum Streptophyta; class Magnoliopsida; order Malvales; family Malvaceae; genus Gossypium; species Gossypium australe. The sequence continues at coordinate 37,046,341 of CM016615.1, read as the reverse complement.
TTGCACACTACCTAGCACATGAGCGTGTGACTTGGCCGTGTTGCATAAGTCAGTATACCCTACAGGTTTGGCACAACCTATCACACAGCCTGGCACACAGGCGTATGTGGCCACTTCGAAGGGCACACGGGCTAGTCACACGGGTGTGTGGTTGGCCTTGTGACCCAAGTCAGCATGTACCCCCTATTTTTGCACGGCTGGTGGCATGGGCCTGTCTGATGGCTGTGTGAGACACACGGCTTTGCCACGCGGGAGTGTGTCCTTTATTTTGAGTAAAATTTTCAAAGTTTTGTGAAAGTTTTATAAGTTATTGGTTTAGTCCCGAACCGCTCTAAAAGCATGTTTAAGGCCTCGTAGGCTATTATAAGGGACTAATTGATTAAGATTCAATGATGATTGTAGGAAATGATTAAATGCTTGAGAAAAGTACCGTTATATGTGTTATAAGTTCGGTAATGCTCTGTAACCCTATTTCGGCATTGAATACAAGTGAGGGGTGTTACACTCGCTCATACTCGGTTACCGACATTCGGCCCTGTTTCAACTCTAAGAACTCCTTACGTTTCTGATCAATGAACCGTTGGCTAATAAATTTCTTCCTAAACTCACCTTGGAAGAATTCCCAGTTAACCCTCTCTCTCAGTACTACTGACACAATAGTTTTCCACCACCGGTATGCCGAGTCTCTCACAAGCGACACGGCATATTTTAGACATTCATCCGGTGTGCAAGACAGTTCATCAAATACCTTGATGGAGTTTTCGAGCCAGAATTCTCCTCTTTCAGGATCATCATTCAAATTTGATCTAAAACTTTCAGCCACATGCTTTCGGATCTTATCAACCGGAGGCTTACTCAATCTCATAAATTCCATACCTTGTGAAGCTACGAGAGCTAGTTGAGGAATAGGTGGGGGTGGAGGGGGTTGAGCATTCGGATTTTTTCGAACAAACTCCAAATACCACTGGTTCATCATGTGGAGAAGTCTACTTTCAAACAGCGCTGCCCCTTGAGCGGGAGCCAGCTCATTACTTTCTACTTCATTAGCTTTGGCTCAATTGGGATCCATTTACTATATGAAAACACAATTTAAAGTTGTCAGGAGTCATCACACTATCACGGTTTATTTATGGCATGTATAGCTGACTCTTACACACGCTATGTTAGTCCGACAATCGACTAAACTGTAGCTATGATACCACTAAATGTAACACCCTTTACTCATATTCAACGCTGAAATAGGGCTCGAGGTATTACCGAACTTAGAACACAAGTATTCACACAATTCTGAGTAATAACTTTGCGTCCAAATTGAAACCATTCAAATTCAATCATAAAGTCCCTTATAGAGCCTACAAGGCCCCAAAACATGCTTTGGAAGTGGTTCGGGACTAACCAAGAACTTTAGAAAAATTTACAAAACATAGAAACTTTTTCATGTTACAGGTGTGTGACCCTGAGACACACCCGTGCTACAGGCCGTGTTCAAATTAGGGTGCTCTCTGACTTATGCCACATGGTTGTGCCACACACCTATTTTCTAGGCCATGTGGTCAATTTAATTTTCATAATTTTTCATAAAATAGGTGCAGACTTCCCACAGCCGGGGCACATGCCCGTGTTCAAGGCTGTGTACCACACACGGCTGAGACACATGCCCATGTCTCTGCCCGTGTACTCAATTCTAGACATTCTATTTCTCAAAATTAAGGTGCAGGGGACACACGGCCAGAACACATGCCTGTGGGGTGGACCGTGTGTCACACACAGCCTAGACACACGTCCTTGTGTCTACCCGTGTGGACAAAAATAAGGCTATTTACCAAGCCATTTGCCACCCTCATTTACACCTACTCTTACACCACTTCAATGGCATAATTCATGGCATACTTAGGCAACCAAGACATCCATAACCAAGATATTAACATCACATCCACATGATAACCTCTAACATGCATAAACATCATGATCTATCAATACAAGTCATGCAAGTTTCCACATTCATGCAAGGCATCATCATATGGATATACTTATACCAATATTAGACAATTTCAAATGGCCTTATACAAAATGAACTTCTAACAAACATAAGCCAACACATTTGGCCAAATCAAATATGACACATAACAAAATGACCAAGTCCCCTATACATGCCATAAATCAAAATATTGACATTTCAAGGGTACCCAAAATAATGGTTAATAGTGTGAATGGATTTCCGACGATCTCCAATCCTGAGCTAGCTTGGTGACACTATAAGATAAGGGAAAGAAAGGGGAGTAAGCTATACAGCTTAGTAAATTCATATGCAAATAATAAACAACATTAATTATACATTTATCATTTGTATAACATAACATGAATCACATTAAAACTTCATGAACATAACGTACTCAATCATATTCTTACCAATAGAACATCATATACCGAATCTATTTCCATTGAGTTTTTCGTACATACCTGCACTAACTCATAACATAATCACATACTTTCTCATCTTTGACATACATGTTGAACCGCTGGAATACTATCAGATAGATGGAAAACTTTGCACATAAGTGCCACATCTGTAGCCAATGCTACCACAAATCTCATCACACATATAAGCTCGCTCTCGAGCTATCTTCAAGCCTGCTCACACAATCTGTCAGTCGAGACGTAATTACGCGATGCTCTCACACAAGCTGTCAGGTATCTACAACATATGTTGGTATACCCAGCCACCGGTAGGACGTACAGGACCAGCACCCGGAACAAATAAATCACATAATTACATGGATTCCTAATGACATGTCACTTGTATCCTAATCTATTCCTAAGGTTCAACCGGGATTTTTGTCTTTCCGGAACTTCGTCGAATATGCTCATAGAATCAATCGTACAATCCATACAATATCAAAACATTAAAATACAAATATAACATTGCATTATTAACATACGAACTTACCTCGGTATAAAAATAGTGAAAAAGGACCTAATCGTCAAACACTTTGTTTTCCCCCGATATAAGTCCAAACCTCATTTTTCTTGATCTATAATAGCAAATTTAACTCATTTAATACTCACATTATTCAATTCAGTCCAAAACTCATATTATAGAAAATTTACATTTTTTCCCCTAACTTTTCAACTTTTTACACTTTAGTCCCTAGGCTCGTAAAATGAAATATAGTCAATTTCTTCAAAACTCAAGCCTAGCCAAACCATTTTCATACTTACAACAGCCCACATTTTTCATTTAATCACACTTCTACTACATATTTTTCAACTTTTACAAATAGGTCATTTTAGGCATTTTCATCAAAAATCACTTAGTAAAAGTTATTTATCCAGCATCAAATTTGCATAATCTACCATTAAACATCAAAATACACTCATGTCTAACATGTTTCAAACCCTATACCTTGATCATATCTTAAATTAGTTGTAGAAATAGATAGATAGGGTTACAACGACTTCAAAAATGTAAAGAGCATTAAAAACGGGGCATGAATGGACTTACAATTGAGCTTGAAAGATGAACAAACCCTATATATGTCTTCCCTAGTGAATTTCAACCATGGGAGAAGAAGATGGACAAGATTTTGGCTTTATTTTGCTTATTAATTCATTTAATTACCAAATGACCAAAATGCCCTTTCTTTAAAACACCCAAATTTCACTTAAATCATGTCCATTTTTGTCCACCAACTTAACCAATGGTCTAATTACCATCTAAGGACCTCCAGTTTAAAATCTCATAGAAATTGGACACCTTTAACATATAGAATTCAAGTTTTGCACTTTTTGCACTTTACTCCCTTTAACTAAATTGAATGCCCAAACGTCAAAATTTTCAAACGAAATTTTTATGAAATCATTCCATAAAACTGTAGACCATAAAAATATAATAAAAGTGAATTTTACTACGTCAGATTTGTGGTCCCAAAACCATTGTTTTGACTAGGCCCAAAATCGGGTTATTACATTGATGATAGATTATGAATGTTTGATGATAGTTATACAAGTTTCGTTAAGTGATTTTTAGTGAAAATGCAAATTAAGGATTAAATTGTGAAATGTGGAAACTTTGTGGGTAAATTGTGAAATAAATGAAAAATATGGGCTGATATGTGAACTACGAAAATTCGGCTAGCATGGGTTGGTATCAAATTGCATTAATTTGTGTTTTTATAAAATAAGGACTAAATTGTAAAAGTTGTGAAATACTTGGTGCAAAAGTGTAAAAGTGCTTTAATGCGTGTTTTTGGATTAAATTGAATAGAAAGATTATTAAATAAGCTAAATTTGATTATATATAGATCAAGAAAAGCAAAATTCAGATCTAGATCGGGGGAAAAACAAAGTACTCGACTAATCGACCAATTTCATCGTTTTTGTGAACCGAAGTAAGTTTGTATGATTTATAAGCTTAATGTTATATGTGTTTATATGCTTAAACATTTTAATTGTGATATTACGACATTGCGGAATCTATCAAAAAAAGCATTGACAAAGTGAGAATCCTGGTTGAACCTTAGGAATAGATAGGATACTAGTGACATGTCATTAGGGGTTATTATGATTATGTGATCCAGGTGCTGGTCATGTACGTCCTATCGGTGGCTAAGTATATCGGCATGTGTTGCGGTTACTTGACAGCTTGTATGAGCAAATCGTGTAGCTACGTCTTGACTATCAGCTTGTGTGAGCAGGCCCATTGATAGCTCGATAGTGAGCATACATGTGATATGAGATTAAGATAGCATTGGCTATGTATGTGGGACTTTGGTGTGAGATTCCTGAGTATCCAATATTATTCCGAATGGTTCAACGGGAAAAGATGATGGTAAAAGGATGTAAACAATAATACGAATTAGTTCAGGTACTTGTGATAAGTTTGGCAAGTAAGTGATAATTGATAAGTTTATATGAAAAGTAAGTGAAAGTTGATGAACTTGTACATGATACCAATAATTATGGCAATGTGAAAATTGTTGAATTGAATGTATTACTTATATTCTTTAAATTATGAATTAGTTGGCAATTATACTTATTAATCATATGCTTACTAAGCTATAAAGCTTACTCTGTTTATTCTTCTTTATTTTATAGTGATTTCAAAGCTAGCTCGGATTCGGGGTTCGTCAGAGATCGCGTCACACTATCCAACTATCACTTTGGTACTTTTGAGCTTATGTTTTGGTTATATGGAATGCATAGGAACTTTGGTCACTTTGATATATAAGTTGATAATGAATTTAGCCATTAGAATTGGCTTGTGAATGTTTAAAGTTTGGTCTTGTATATAGCCATGAAAGTTGGCTTAATTTGGTTGGTTTGGTTGTGTATATATATATGTGTGTGCATATGGCTTATGTTTTGTGATTGAGGTTGGCTTTGTGATTCTTATTGTTAGTAGGTATTGTGGACGTCAAATGGTTGATATTAAAGAAAATATATGCTTGTAAATTTGAGCATAATGATGCATGTTGGAAATGTTTACTTAGTTGAATTGTATATGTGAATTAGGTATAATGTAATGACCCATTTTGTGACTTGTGTATATTGTGGATAATGGAATTGAGTTGGTATGATTTAGGCTTCATTTAGTTGGTTTGAATGCCTATATATGCTATGTTTTTGTGACATTTGGTTTGTTGTAGGTGCATACAAGTTTGGGTGGCAAAATGGCTTGGTAAATAGCCTATTTTTGTCTACACGGGTAGAGACACGGGCATGTGTCTCAGCCATGTGTGATACACGGTCAGGTTACATGGCCGTGTGTCCCCTGGTGTTGAATTAAAAACCAAGTCAGTATGCTTCACACAGCCTAGCACATGGGTGTATGATTGATCGTGTGGCTTAAGTCAGTATACCCTACAGGATTGGCACGGCCTAGCACACGGACTATGACACGGGCGTGTGTGGCCATTTTTAGGGCACACGGGCTAGCCACACGAGCGTGTGTGTTGGCCGTGTGACCCAAGTAAGAGAGTTACATGGGCTCGGACACGGGCTGGGAGATGGCCATGTGATTCCATTTCGAATGTCGACACTGCAACACCCCTCACCCGTATTCAATGCCAGAATAGGGTTATAGAGCATTACCGAACTTATCACATATTTAAATATACATTTCACATACAATTTAATCAATTCAAATATAATTCAATTACAACCAATCATATTGTCCCTAATACGAGCCTACGAGGCCCAAAACATGCATTGGGAGTGGTTTGGGACTAAACTGATAACTTTGGAAACTCTTAGAACACTTAGAAAATTTTTTTGAAAAACTGGGGACACACACCCGTGTGGCCCGGCCATGTGTCTCACACGGTCAAAGACATGCCCATGTCACAGGCCATGTGGACATTCGAAATGGAAGTACATGGTTGTATCCCAGCCTATGTCCAACCCCGTGTAACTCTCTGACTTGGGTCACACGGGCAACACGCATGCCCGTGTGGCTAGCCCTTGTGCCCTAAAAATGGCCATACACGCCCGTATACCAGGTCGTGTGCTAGGCCGTGCCAAACTTGTCGGGTATACTGACTTAGGCCACACGGCCAAGTCACACGCCCGTCTGTGAGGCCATCTGAAGCATACTGACTTGATTTTAATCTCAACACCAAGGAACACATAGCCATGTACATGACTGTGTATCACACACGGCTGAGACACAAGCTCGTGTCTCTGCCCGTGTGGACAAAAATAGGCTATTTACTAAACCAATTTGCCACCCAAACTTGTGTACACCTACCAAACTCAATGGTAGCAAAACATAGCATAAATGATAGTTAAATAAACTTCAACCAAGCATAATCCATACCATCTCTTTACCAACTAATACAAAACACAAATACCACAGTGTACCATTCAATTTCATGCCTTATTTCACTTTATCAAATCATCAATATGGTCATTTACTAGCCAAGCATTATTTTACCTAATTTCATAATCATGCCAAGTTCATTACTCAATCATTTAGTACTCCTAAATACCAAATACCATCTATCATCACATAACCATATTCAAGCACATTATAAGATCCATATGCACAATATATGAAATCAAACAAACCAAGTTAAGCCAACTTACATGGCTATATACAAAACCAAGATTTAAACATATACAAGCCAATTTAAAATGGCTAAATTCATTACCAACCCTTAACCAAAATAACCCAAAATCCTATACATGCCATATAACCAAATCATAAACTTAAAAGAACCAAAGTGATAGTAGGATAGTGTGACAAAGTCTCCGACGATCCCTGAATTCGAGCTAGCTTTGAAATCACTATAAAACACGATAAAATAAACAAATAAGCTTTATAGCTTAGTAAGCTCATATGAAATAAACTCAATCTATTTATAAATGCACAATTCATCAAATTGAAATATATCAACATGTAACTCATATTATCTAACAAACCTTCCATATATTCAATCAAAAGATTTTAATGTGTCTTTCACAAGTTTCTTCAATTTAAAGCCTATACGGTTCATGTACATACTTGTACTATCTCATATCAATCTCATACTCAACTGTGTCTTTCATTTACTTGTTGAACCATTCGGAATACTATCGGATACACGGGAAACTCGCACCAAAGTGCCACATACATAGCCAATGATATCTCGATCTCATATCACATATATGCTCACTCTCAAGCTATCAACAGGCCTGCTCACACAAGCTGTGGGTCAAGAAGTAGCGACACAGTGCTACTTACACAAGCTGTCAAGTAACCGCAACATATGCTGGTATACTCAGTCACCGATAGGATGTACAGGACCAGCACCTGGATCACATAATCACAATAACCCCTAATGACATGTCATTCGTATCTTAATCTATTCCTAAGGTTCAACCGGGATTTCTAATGCCGAATCATCGTCAAGTATTTGTCGAACATGTCCGTCGTCTCGTATTCATATTTTATGCAATATTAAACATTTAAAAACACATTTACAATGAACTTTTTTACATACGAACTTACCTCGGATATAAAAACGATGACACTCTGAAACCTTGTTCTTCCTCCGATCTAAGTCCGTATTTCTCCTTTCTTGATCTAAATGTAATCAAAATTAACTTATTTAATTATCACTCTATTCAATTTAGTCCAAATTCACATTAAGGCACTTTTACACATTTGCCCCTAATATTTCACATTTTTACAATTTAGTCATTATTTCATAAAAACACAAATTCATGCAATTTAGCCACAACCCATGCTAGCTGAATTTCAATTAGGTCCCTAGCATCCCATATTATTCATTTATTTCACATTTTAACCACAAAGTTTCCACATTTCACAATTTAATCCTTAATTTGCATTTTCACTAAAAATCACTTCACAAAACTTGTATAAATATCATCAAACATTCATAATCTATCATTAAACATCAAAATACTCATGTATTTATCAATGGTCACTTCCTAAACCTTTAACAGTTTTGCAAAATAGTCCCTGGGCTAGTTAGACTAAGCTGCAACAATCATAAAAACACAGAAATCATTAAAAACGGAACAAAATCCACTCACTTAAAGAGCTAGGATGTAACACCCCAAACCTGGCCTAGAAGTTAGGCCCGAATCCGGTGTGTCACATCAAAGGCATAATTCAAAATGATTTTACTAATTAACCATTTAAGGCCCAAAAGCCCAAAAACCCTTGTATCTTGTTAAGTTAAGATGAAAAGCCCATATTTTTAGGAAAACATTCATATGTTGAGTTATTTCGAAAACCACGTTAACTTTAGAAATTTTATTTAAGTTTATTAACTGGATATTGAAACAATAACAATAAAACCCAAAATCTAAGTCAATTAGGAGATACATGGCCTTATTACAATCCAATGAAAACAAAGTAATTAAAATAAATTCATTTGAACAAATTAAAACATCTGATCAGCTTGTAGTGTGGCCATCTCCGAGTCCTCTCCCACATCGAGTCGTCTATTCAGGTTTACCTGAAACATTAAATAAAAGGGTGTGAGTTTCGAAACTCAGTGTGTACAAGCCTTGGCAATCAAATCACATACAAATATTCACATTGGGCCTAAGCCCTATCAAAATCAGTGGTCTTGGGCCTTAGCCCACAATGACCTCATATCATATCATATCGTATCATATACAAACAAGATAATGCAAAACCCTCCCAAAAATCCATCCGCTACACACACCATTTCCCTTCCAACACCTGTGGGGATTTCTAAATCGACCCACCCATCCTCTACACACCAAAGGTAGCACTCATAGCGGCACTACCCAACGTTGCGGCAAAGCTGCTAATCATATAATGGGCTTAAAGCCACCGGTGGATCCACAGTCTCAAGCGACGATGCGATCCTCAAATCTTCCTCCGTACCATAACTCCCACCCGTATGCATCCTAAGCAGAATATCATATGAATGTATCAAACACATGGGTAACATCCACAAACTCATATTCGTCACATAGGGGTATTTTCGTCATTTCACTACCTAGTGGTATTTTCGTAATTCTACCTTACAGGGGTATTTTGGTAATTTGGCAAAATAGGGGTATCTCGGTAATTTTGCAAAACAGGGGTGTTTTAGTACTTTTACAAATCTAAAGGTATTTTAGTAATTTTACAAATCTAGGGGTATTTTGGTAATTTAACAAACATAAGGGTATTTTGGTAATTTTACAAATATAAGGGTATTTTAGTAATTTTACAAATATAAGGGTATTTGGTAATTTTACAAATACAAGGGTATTTGGTCCCTCTCGGGTTTTAGTTATGAACTTTGGCCCATCAACAAGTCCTCGCGGCTAAAGTGAACAGACACTACATACCAGGTAGGATTCCAGAGAAGAGAAGATGGGCCGCTAGGACCGCTTAAGTACCAAGCTCTCCCTAGATCCAATCCTAGACATGCGTATGTCTGTTGCCACACTCTAACCCAGCGACTTGTTCACGGACTTGTTTAATTAGATTAAGTCTTATGAAATTTCATAGTTGTTCAAACTAGGCCTAAAGTCCATTAACCCTAACATACTTGTCTACATCCCCATAAAGCACATTTCATGTCATATAGCTCATTAGGCTCTATTACAATCCAAACATACAATTGTTCATGCCAAATCATTAATCATGCTCACATATCAACCACTATCATTTTGGGCCCACAAGTTCAGTAGGCCCATTTAGCCACTTTTAGCTTTTCGGCTTCTCGGCGTTGCCGATATCGTGTGTGTAGTGTTTGTACACACCTAGTAACCTCGCGTGCTGCAAACCCTTTAGCCACGAACCTACAATCGACATTACTAGCGATTAACCAAAGCTTTAACACATACTTATCAAAAACCGAAACCTCACCGTACCCTTACTGTGTGCCTCACGTTCTAGTAGCCCTTCCTTCGCTACTATTTGCGACTATCCCCTAGATCTACACCCAAACACCTATATCGTCAAAACCAAGTGACCTATATTGCACATAAGTCACCCCTATGAGCCACATTAGATTCAGCCATTTACTAAACCATGACTGAGTCGAGAACACTTACCACCTTGTTAGCAATCCTTACGTACCACGCTTGCGATTGTTGAGCCTTACCCTTGGTAATACAAGTTAACGACAAGGAGGGGTTAGATAGCCCTTCGGCTTTTAACAAAACACACTAAAAAGTTCAACTAAGCACTTACCAAAATTCTCCTTTGATCCTGCGGCTTAGATATCTACTGAACAAGATTCGGCTTCCAACGTGACTAAGAGTAGATAACAATCGATTGAGGTGGAGGAACAACAACAAGGGTTCGGCAAGAGTAGAGATTCGACAAAAGAAGGGAATTTGGCTATAGGGGAATTTGGCTTTCAGAGAAAGAAGAAGAACACAACTCTAATAGGAATTTTAGCAAAAAGAATGATGGGTTTTCTTTTCGGTAAATGAAAGAATTCGGCTAAGGGGGAGAAAAGGAAGAAATAATAGAACCCAATGAACCCTTTAATGAATTCGGCACCCCTTTTTTATAGCCAAAACCGAATCCTACCTTCCCCCCACAGTCCCATTCGGCACCAACTCCTCCCTCTCCTCATCTCCTGACTTTTCTCCCTGATAACACCTTAATCTTATCCGAAATTTCCTCCACATCCAACACACCTGTTTACTTCAAACTCTCCAAGGGAAGAGTTCAAAACCAACACAACTCTGGTCGTCCATACAGTAAAATAAACACTCCAAAAAATACCACTCCTAAGCCTCGAATCTTGGACCTCTTCAGCTTACAACACGCCACCTTATAGCTCCCAAGTGACGCCACTTACCACTGGACCACAAGCCCATTTGTGTCCTATTTCTTCTTCATTTATTAAAAAGGCCTACTCACTGAAGGCACTGTTCCCTAAGGCTAAAACCAAAATTTTTCCTTTACCCTTACTTGATCCCAGGACATCTCTAACACCCCTAGACACTCCAAATTCATTAATCCTCAAAGCCCATATGCCAATTGTCATTTTTCTCGCTCACTTAAAAAAAAATTCTAAAATCCAAACCCCAATAGGCCCAATTCTTCTAGGCCCAAATTCGGGGCGTTACATAGGAAGCTTAGTCGAATATACATGCATCCATGGAGTTTTTTTCTTTTCCAATTTTCGGTAGAGATGGCTTAACAAAGGTGATAACCTTATTGTTTTATTATTTTACTTATTTATTCACTAAATTACCTTTTTAACCCTAAATAAAAACATCATAAATCATCAAATTTATGTCCATCTATGTCTACTTATAAATATAATGGAATAATTGCAACATAAGGACTTCCACTATTTAATTTCATAGCCATATATCTTTAGCTAATAGAATATAAGTTTTGCACTTTACACGATTTAGTCCTTTTTACCGAATTGAGCACTCAAACAATAAAATTTCTTAATGAAATTTTCACACCATCATATTATCATGTTGTAAATATTAAAATAATAATAAAATAATTATTTTGACTTCAAATTTGTTGTCCCAAAACCACTGTTTCAATTTGACTAAAAATAGGCTGTTACAACTCTCCCCTTTAGGGATTTTCCAGCAAAAAGGTTAGGGTACTGTTTTCTCATAGCTTCTTTGGGCTCCCACGTAGCCTCTTTGACCCCATGACGTTGCCACAACACTTTCACCAAAAATATGCATTTATTTCTCAATTCTTTGACCTCTCGAGCTAAAATTCTGATCGATTATTCGCTGTATGTCATGTCGGGTTGAATTTCAATCTTTGCTGGAAAAATTACATGTGATGGGTCTGATCTATATCGGTGCAACATCGACACATGGAACACATTGTGGATCTTTACTAGTTTTGAAGGTAATAATAGTTGATATGCCACTGGTCCTATTCTTTCAATGATCTCATACGGCCCGATGAATTGCAGACTCAGCTTGCCTTTACGTCCAAATCTAAGGATTTTCTTCCATGGAGAAACTTTCAGAAATACTTTATCGCCGGTCTAAAATTCAATGTATTTTTGTCTCAAATCCATGTAAGATTTCTGTCGATCTGAAGTTGCTTTCAAACTATCACGAACTACTTTCACTTTTTCTTTAGTCTCTCTAATCAAATCAACCCCATGAATCTTTTTCTCACTCAGCTCGGTCCAGTACAATGGAGTTCAGCATTTGTGACCATACAAAGCTTCATACGGTGCCATATTTATGCTCGATTGAAAGCTGTTGTCATATTCGAATTCAACCAACGACAAATATTTCTCCCAATTGCCTTCGAGCTCTAAAACACAACATTGAAGCATATCTTCAAGAATCTACATTACTCTTTCAGACTGACCATCAGTTTGTGGATGAAATGTTGTACTAAAATTCAACCTTGTACCCAGAGCTTCCTGTAATTTCTTCCAAAATCGCGATGTAAACCTTGGATCTCTATCCAAAATAAATTAAACTGGCACTCCATGTAATCTAACGATCTCAAAAATGTACAATTCAACCAATTTATCAAGTGAATAGTCTGTACGTACCGGAATGAAATGTGTTGATTTCGTTAGTCGATCAACGACAACCCAAATAGCATCTTTCTTTTTCAGAGATAGTGGTAATCCTGATATAAAATCCATCATAACTCTATCCCATTTCCACTCTGGTATCATCACTGGTTGTAGTAATCCTGCACTTGATGCTCAGCTTTAACTTGCTGACACACCAAACATCTCGATACAAATTCTGAAATGTCTCGTTTCATACCTGACCACCAATACAGTTGTTTTAAATCATTGCACATTTTAGTACTCCCCGGGTGCACAGATAATCAACTACTATGTGCTTTATGTAAAATTTTTTGAATGAGCTCGGGATTCTTTGGTACACAAATTCTATTTTGGAACATCAAATAATCATCGAATCCAATCTGATAGTCTGGATCACTAGTCGACTCGCATTGCAATCTTTTGGCTTGCAAATCATTATCATATTTTTGAGCTTCACAAATTTACTGAAGAAAAATCGGTTTAGCTTTCAATTCGGCTAGTAACAAACCATCATCAGACAACGATAACTGTGTATCCATCGTTTTCAAAGCAAATAATGATTTTCTAGTCAAAGCATCCGCGACTTCATTTGCTTTCCCCAGATGATAATCAATCACTAACTCATAGTATTTCAGTAACTCGAGCCATCTTTATTGCCATAAATTCAAATCTTTCTGAGTCATTATATACTTTAAAATTTTGTGATCGGCAAAGATGTGGCATTTTTCACCGTACAAATGATGTCGCCAAATTTTCAATGCAAAAACTATATGTAACGCCCTGAATTTTGGGCCTAAATGAATTGGGCTTTGGGCTTTGGGATTTGGGTCTCATAAATTTTTTTAAGCAAGAAAATGACAAATGACATGTTGGCTTTAAGGGTTTAATAAACTTGGAGTGTCTAGGGGTGTTGGAGAAGTGCTGGGTTCAAACTTTGAGGAGAAGGAATTTTTAATTAATTATTAAAGGAACCAGGGCGATGAGTAGTTGGGCTTTTAAATAAAAATAGGGAAAAATGGCATCAAAGAGCCTTGTGGTGGAGTGGCTAAGTGATGCCACTTAGGGTATATGAAGGTGGCGTTATGGGCTAGCAAGGAGATCCTAGGTTCATATCCTAGCTTAGTATTTTTTTTAGGAGTTTAATTTTGGCCTTCTAGAAGGTTGGAAGTGGTGTGATGATGGACTTTAAGGAGAGTGATCAAAAGAGAAAATTTAGGAAAAGGATTGGGGAGTTATCAAGAAGAAAAATGAGGAGATGAGATGGGGAAGAGTTAGAGCCGATTGGGACTTTGGGGGGTAGGTAGAGTTTCGGTTTTATGTATAAATAGGGGGTGTCGAATTCCCTCTCTGCTATTTCGGCAATTGGAATTCCCTTTGTACTATTTTGGCAACTATAGTGCTCTACCGAATTCTCCTTCACTTTTTCTATTCTAAACCTCGCCGCTTCCTTATGTGTTTTTTTTTTCTTCTCTCCTAAAGCCTTAAATCAAATATCATTCTCTTCTTTCTCCATTTCTTGTGCCGTCCCACCTTCATCTCAATTGTTGGGGACCGAATATTCTTGACTGCAAAAGCCGAAAACCTTTGCTCTTGGAGCCGATTTCTTCATCACCTCAAACCTTGTGTCGAATACTCTAGTGACCAAATCTCTGTCGTGCTGTCATCATTCCTTTGATTTTTGGTGGATCGAATCTTGGAAAAATCAGAATCAAGCTTGGATCTACAAGTCTCTGCCGAAATGCTATCCATACGTTTCGGCTTTTGGGTAAGTGTTCTTCATTTTGGGATAAGTTGGTCGAATAGTCTATAGTAAGGGAAAAGGGTGACTTAAGTGGATACAAGTCACCTATTATTTTTTTAACGATTAAGATTGATGTAGATCTAAGGGATATTCATGAGTAGTAGCTAACAAAGAGCTATTATGACTGGTGGCACACGGTAAGGTTATGGTAAGGCTTCTGTTTTTGGTAAATATTGTGGTTAAGTGTGTGATTGATTGGAGGTTGGTTGTAACATCCTGAAGTAGGGCCTTTGCATTTTATGTGTTTGTATGTGAATGTTATGTTTTTCATGCTAGTTTAGGGTACTTTAGGGTCCAGGAATGACTTTGGGGTAAGCCGGAGACTTGGTAAAAATTTGCTTCTTGGGCACTCTTAGGTGAAGCTAGCTGAATTAGGTCTTAAGGGATATTGTTTGTGTTGGATGACACGAGAAGTGCCTTGGTAAACTGGCAAGGAGGCGCCACTTAGGAGGCAGGGGAGTGACGCCTCAAGTGAGCTGGCAGGGAGCAGGTTCGAGCTGCGTGAATCCCTTTTTGGGATTTCTTTTGACGTCAAGGTGGGGGAGAGTTGCATTCAGCTTGGACTCTGGAGGAGAGAGGTAGGACTTGGTCAAATAGTTCAAAGGAATGATGGAGAGGGATTTAAGGAGTTTGAATGTTCAAATCGGTATGAATGAATGAAGGAGAGGGAGTCAAGGAGAGATTGAGGGGACGGCATACTGTTTGTGGGAAAGGGGGTGTGTTAGCCGAATTTTGAAAGGTATTGGGGGGTGACCGAATGTTGGTGATAGCTTTGGGGAGTGTTGAAAATTTCAGCTAGCTAGTGAAACCGAGGGCATCCCTTTGTTTAAGTTTTTTGTCAAAACCGAAACACCCATATCATTTTTGTGCATTTTGCTTTTCTTTCATTCACCAAAGTCGAAACATCTCCCAACTCTCTTCTTATTTTTTCTTCTACTTTTGTGCTTGGTCGAAACCTACATTGCCTCTCAGTTGTCACTTTTGGTTATTTTCTTTGATATTATCAACAAAGTCGAATTCCCCTATAGCTTTCTCTATTTTCTTCTTAACCATTCCTATCACTTCTTTTCATTGGATTGGCATTCTTCTTCTCTCAATTGTTCTTTCTCAAAAGCTGAAACCTCTAACTCCATTCTCATCTCCATTTCTATGCTTTAGCCGAATGTCCCTTGTCCATAGTTCTCTTCTCTGATTGTCGTTTGCAAGCCAAATCTCCATAGTTTCTCTCTTCCATCTTTTCTTTTCATCTCTATTAAAACCGAAAGTTCTAAGTCCCATTTGTCGTTTCGACTCTCTCATCTTCTCCCCTGTTATTGTCGAACCTTCGCTACTGCTGTGCTATGCCGATTTCTCTTAGGTGTTATTCGGATCTTCTGTGTCAAGGTAAGAGGCGATTTCTCCTATTTCATTATCTTCCTTTAGGGTTTTGGTAGCCAAATTCGAATGGCTAATTGGCTTAATGTTGTGTACGCTTTGGCCGAATATAGGTGGAGGTGGTGACACATTCTTTTTGGAGATTTTCGGGATTCACTCGACTTGTGAACCAAGCCTAAAGCTTTCGGCTTTTGTCGATCTAGGTAAGGAGATTTATTCTACCAAATGCATAGTTCTACTCATATTTTACTCTATGTTTTAACTTTGTCTTCTGACCAAGATTTGTTCCATGGACTCGAATGCCAGCAATTCTAAGGAGGGGTTGGACCCGTAAACCCAACCCCTAAGTTTAAGAAGTGAGCAGTGTCAGCAGTTTGAGATTGGCCACCGGTTGTGGGCCGGCTTCAAAGCAAAGTCGTAGGCAGATAGCAGTGGTTCCGATTAGCGATAGTGTCGACGTAGAGAGCGTGATATTACATGTTACCAGGTGTGTAACTTTCACACACTTCGTATGGTATTTTGTTAGTAACTGTTATGCTTGAAAGCCGAAGTGACATTTTTGGTCACTAAAACACCCTTGTGGGTAAAAGCGAGGACTCCGGGTAAGTTCTACTATGATTGTTATCAATGAATGCATATATTGTAAGCTTGAGCATACCATGTTAATTAACTGTTAAACATGAGCATGAAATTGGGATATGAGATGAAGAGGGAGGAAATATGATCTCTTTTAGACTGTCACCAGTGGTTTGGTACCACAAATGGGTTGGCCCCACATAATCTTATATCTTGCAACTAAGTCTCAATGATTTGGAACCACCAGTGGTTTGGTACCACATATATGATGATTTGTGACTCGTCCTAGTGGTTCGGTACCACAGTGGGTTGGCCTCACATATATATATATATATATATCTATTACGGGATTGTCACCAGTGGTTTGGTACCACAAGTGGGTTGGCCCCACGTATTATTATTTGTGACTTTTTGTCACCAGTGGTTTGGAACCACCAGTGGTTAGTTACCACCAGTGGCTAGGTGCCACAGATTTTGGGTAGATTCAGGAGATGTGGAGGCTGAACATAATAGGTTGGTTGGGTTGCATTGCATACTTGCATAATATATGAAACTGTGTGAGAGCCCAAAGCTCACTTGGACGGGGACTTACACATTGAGTCTCGGTGACTCACCCCCTCTGTTACATTTTGCAGGTAATCCTTAGACCGTGGATGTGGAGCCGAGGTGGACTCGAGGTGGCCATGCATAACTGTTTTAGTAATTTTTATCTTTAATAATTACTTTGGATCATTACTACTTTAATTTGGATTTTGCTATTGTAATAAGGCCTTTTAAACCGTTAATTTGGTTTCATTCTTCCGAATTTGTTTTAACCATTATGGCATGTCTAATAAATAATTTAAGTGGGTGTTTTCTACTATTAAAAAAAACTTTAAATTTTTAAGATTTTATAATCGGCTAATTACGATCGGGTTTAGTAACAAGTTAACTCAAAATTTTCAATCTAAGACTCAAGATAGTTTCAACTGATCGCTCAATATAGATTTTCTTTAAAATTTGACTTTGGATTACGAAACCTGAACTGTACTATGGCTTCAGAAAACAGTTGTTTTTACATTTTCACCAAAGGCACAGTGATATGCAAAGAATTTTCGCAACTCATGATCTTTAACTTGGCTTCTAAATTTTCCTTTTCTGTAACATGCCAGATTCAGTTGTAGCGTTTTCACCGGGTTTGGGGTGTTACATTGGTATTGGTTGTAGGTTCAAGGCTGAGGATAGTGTAACACGTCTCATTTACCAGGTGTGTACATACACTTCACACACGACAAATCGACAAAAGCTGAAATACCGAAAAACAGGAATGCTGAAAAGCCGAAATGCCAAATGGTTGGCGCCGGCAACCGCACGAGCGTGCGAACATTTGTGTGGGAACACCGATACGACTATCGAGACCAAGAGAGCGATCTCATGGTCTCGGGCCATAGTTTGGCCAACCGGGGCAGAAGGGGCTAAATAGGCCTGCTGAGCTCGTGGGTCCAAATCGACAAGAGTTGATATGTGAAATTGAATGATGGATTGATATGGATGGTTGTATGATTTGGTTATGATCGGGCCTAATGGGCTACATATACATGATTGGGCTTAATGGGCTATATGGACATGATTGGGCTTAGTGGGCCTTATGGGATTTTAGAAATTCATACTAGGGTTTTAATGGACTCTAGGCTTAGTTCTGATGAATTCTTAAACATTATAAAACTTAAATTAATAATCAAATATGACTGTGGACAGTCGCTAGGGTAGAATGTGGCAATGGACATATGCATGTCTAGGATTGGATCTAGGGAGAGCTTGGTACTTAAGCGGTCCTAGTGACCCACCTCTTCTTCTCTGGAATCCTACCTGGTGCATAGTGTCTGTTCACTTTAGCCGCGAGGATTTGTTGATGGGCCAAGGTTCGTAATTAAGACCCATACTGTTAAGAATTATCGAAATACCCTTGATTTGTGAAATGACTAAAATACCCCTATGTGTTGAATGTAAGGTTTATGGATGTTACATGTACATTTGCTGCATTTATATGATATTTTGTTTAGGTTGCATATGGGTTAGGAATTATGGAACGGAGGAAGTATATGAGGATCGCATGGTTGCATGACGATCGTAGATCCACCGATGGCTTTTTAAGCCCATTATATGATTAGCAGTTTTGCTGCAACGTTTGGTAATACTGCAACCGGGCTACCATTGATGTTTATCAGATGGGTGGGTTGATTTAGAAATCCCCACAGATGTGTTTCGGCAGGACGGAGATGATGTGTACCGGATGGATTATTTGGGGAGGGTTTGCACAGCATTGCATGTATGATATTGTTATATGATATGTATGCTATTTGTTTGACGAGGGTCGTACACACTGAGTTTTCGAAAACTCACTCCCTCTTTTATTTTTTTTTTTCTCAGGTGATCCTCAATAGGTGGTTCGACAGATGGAGGGACTCAGAGGTGGCCAACTAGCAAGACGATTAGACCTGTTTTCCTAAATATCTAAACTCTAGATTTTGAGTTATTTATTTTAAGTATTTTAATTATTTTAAGTTCGAATTGTAATAAGGCCTCCCTCTGCTTATCGTTACATTGATTGCTTTACTTTCTATTAAATTTATATCAAGTTTTTCTGGAAACAACGGTTTTTATTCAAAATTAAGCTTCCGCTGGTAAAAAGTTTTATTTTTAATACTTGTTAACTAATAATCAAAAAGATAGATTTCCAAATACATATCGTTTTGGAAGACAACTATAATCTGGGTTTTTAATCAAAATTCTTTAAGAAGGGTTTTCAACGAAAACAAGGTTTTCGCAAAAACACTTCAATGTGACACGCCGGGCTCGGGCCTAACTTCTAGGCTGGGTTTAAGGTGTTACACTATAGCTGCTAACTCTAAATCATGCGTCGAATAATTCTTTTCATGTAGCTTTAACTGTCTGGAGGCATAACCTATCACTTTACCTTCTTGCATCAAAACGCAACCCAAACCGTTCAGTGACGCATCGCTGGAAATCACAAACTCTTCACCCGACTCAGGTTGAACCAACACTGGTGCCTCAGTTAACAATGCTTTCAATTGTTTGAAACTTTGTTGACATTTCTCTGACCATTCAAATTTCACTTCTTTTTGTAACAATCTAGTCATAGGTGTAGCAATAATCGAGAATCCTTTTACAAAACGTCGACAATAACCAGCTAACCCTAGAAAGCTTCTGACTTCGGATACATTTCTTGGTGGTTTCCAATCAACAAACCGCTGAAATTTTGCTCGGATCAACTCGTATACCCTCTGCTAAAATAATGTGTCCCAAAAATCCAACCTCTCGGAGCCAAAACTCGCATTTACTGAATTTAGTGAATTGTTACTTATCTCTCAAGGTTTGTAACACAATCCGAAAATGTTCGGCATGCTCAGACTCATCCCGTGAATAGATCAGAATGTTGTCAATGAAAAAAACAACGAATCTATCTAAACACGGTATTAAGATCTGATTCATCAATCCATAAAAATTGCAGGAGCATTAGTCAATCTAAAATGCATAACACGAAATTAATAATGTCCTTACCTCGTTCTGAACGCAGTTTTCGGCACATCCAAATCTTTAACTCGCAACTGATATTAGCCATATAACAACCCGATTTAGGGCATAGTTAGAATAGTGGTTGTGAGACCACAAATATTAGGTAGAAATATGTGTTTTATGACTGTTATGAGGCCTAAAGCATGTTTGCATGATTGTGTGAAAATTTCATGAAGAAATTTTATAAGTTAGTGAACATTTTGTTTATTAGGATTAAATTGCAAAGATTGGAAAATATGAGATTCTAGAATATTTAAGTATGAAAAATATATGTCAAGGTGGACAAAAATACACATGTGAAAGAAAAATCTCAAGAAAGGGCCTTAAGGGCATTTTTGTCATTTGGTTAATAAAAAAATTAAAAAGGGAAAAAGAAGTCAAAATTCATGTCCATCTTCTTCATGCTAGCCGAAATTTTCAAGCTCTCCATAGCTAGGGTTTCTTCATCTTTCAAGCTTGATTGTAAGTACCTCCTAGCCCCGTTTTTAATGTTCATCATATTTTTGATATCCTCGTAGCTCGATTTAGCTATTTCTAGGTATATTGTGAGCTAGGGTTTATGTTCAAAAATTTACCCATGTATGACATGCATGTATTTTGATGATTTATGGAAGAATATGGAAGTTTGATGTATGATAAACATATTTTTCTAAGTGATTTTCATGGGAAATACATAAAAAGGACTAAATTGTAAAAGTCATGAAAATCGTCATACATGAGTGAATTAGTGGAAATTGGGGGCTGTTGTAGTTATGAAAATGATTTGGCTAGGCCTAAAATACAAGGAAATTGAATAAAAAGCATTTTACGAGCCTAGGGGCAAAAGAGTAATTATGTGAAAGTTTAGGGGATAAATCACAATTTTACCAACGTATGATTCATGGGTTAATTTAGTCAATGTGAGTATTAAACAAGTGAAATTGTTATTATAGATCAAGAAACATGAAGCCCAGACCGAAACCGAGGCAAGAACAAGGTTGTGGACTAAATCGAACAACTATACATATTTTGAGTACCGAGGTAAGTTTGTGTGAAATTAAAGCTACATAATGTTATTATGTTTTTTAATTTCCTTCTGTTACGAGAAATGTATATTATTTCCATGAAGTTGATTAATGATGCCTCGATGAAATTATAATGAGAACATGTTAAGTTGAAGTCCCGGTTGAACATTCATAATAGCAAGGATACCTGTGTCACAACATGAGATAAGGAAGGTCCTTTGTCTGGGACATGGCATCGGCACCAAATAAGGAAGGTCCCGTATAAGACCATGTCTGGGACATGGCCCCGGTACCAAAGAAAGATCTCGTGTAATACCATGTCTGGGACATGGCATCGACATCAATATACAATCTCGTATATAACCATATCTGGGATATGGCATCAACATCGAGATATGAGATCCCGTGTAAGACCATATCTGGGATATGGCATCGGCTTCAAGATGTGATCCCATGTAAGACCATATTTGGGATATGGCATTGGCATCGTGATACATGTATCATGAGATTGAGTATCCTTCGATATTCCGAGTAGTTCAACGGGCAAAGAGCTAAGTTTATGTACTCATAACAAAGAGCTAAGTCTATGTTTAAGAGAATAAAAGTGCTAAAGTTGTGTGATGAAGTGATACAGGTACCCATGTGTGATTTGGTAAGATCATGCATGAGTAAGTTAAGTTGATATGTCGAGAACTCGTGTTGCTATCATTCAATGAGATGAATGGATGTTATCATAAGTCTTTATGTTGCCATTTATTTCATGCAAACTTACTAAGCTTTATGCTTACCCCTCTTATTTCCTTTTTCCTTATAGTATCGCCAAGCTAACTCGGGGATCGTAGAATGCCGGAATTCGGATCACACTATCAACTATTCTTTTGGTATAGTAAAGTTGATTTATTTTGGGTATGGCATGTATAGGAACTTGGTCATTTTGTTATGTCATATTTGTTAGCCAAAGTGTTGGCTATTCTTGTTACTCATTCATTTTGTAAATGGCCATTGGGAATTGGCCAATACTTGTTAAGTTTTATATATATGTATATCCAATGATGATGATATATTCATGAAGTGCAAGTTCGTGTAATTAATTGAGTAAAATGTGAAGTGTATACATGATGAATTAGTGATTCTTCATAGTGTATTATAGCTATGTTATGTGTTGCTTGTGGTGGTATAAGTGTGTTTGCTTTTCAGGGTGGCAATTGGCTTGGTAAATAGTCTTCTAATTGTCCACACTGGTAGACACACGAGCATGTGTCTAGGCCGTGTGTGACACACGGTCAGCCCCATGGGTGTGTTGATAGGCCGTGTGTCCCCTACATCAAATTTGCGAAAATTCAATTTGTCACAAGGGCCAGCACACGAGTGTGTGACTAGGCCGTGTGCCCCTAAGTGATTACTAACGTCATAAACAGAATACTAAGGTTTTCACACACGGGTGAGGGCCAGGCTGTGTGAAAACCCCTATAGGTTTGAAATAAAAAAAATCCACACGGGTTAGGAACATGTTTAGGGTCTCGTAGACCCATAATAGGGACGTTATGAATATGAATGAAAAAGTTTTAAGTTGGAACAAAATTTTATGGCCCTATGTTTTATGTTTGAG
The DNA here is from genome assembly GCA_005393395.2 of Gossypium australe. NCBI lineage: Eukaryota > Viridiplantae > Streptophyta > Magnoliopsida > Malvales > Malvaceae > Gossypium > Gossypium australe. Next base: position 37,023,415 of record CM016615.1, on the reverse strand, counting down.
CAAGTTAAGTTTGGTACTGCCTCGTATCTGGTTTTGGTATTGAATACAGGTAAGGGGTGTTACATTTAGTGGTATCAAAGCTATGGTTTAGTCGATTCTCAGACTAACGTACCGTATGCACGAGTCTAGCTATACATGCCATACGTATGAGTGTTTACCTAATGATAGTGTGACGACTCCTAACGATTTAAATTGTGTTTTATATAGTAAATGGATCCCGATAAAGTTGTGGCGGATGATGTAGTAATTAAAGCGTTAGCCCCAGCCCAAGGGACGGTGCCGAATGAAAATAAGAATTGAACAACGACTGTAAGTCAGAGAGGAGGAGAAGAGGCTAGGGAAGCCTTTCTCCACATGATGAATGCATGGTATACGGAGTTCGTTCGTACAAACCCAAATGCACAACCCCCTCCACCCCCACCTATTCCTCAGCCTACCCCTGTAGCTCCCCAAGTGGTAGAACTGGTAAGGAGAGAAAAGCCTCCGGTTGATAGAATCCAGAAACAAGGAGCCGAGGAATTTCTGGCTAGTAAAGATGACGATTTGGAGAGGGCAAAATTTTGGCTTGAAAATACCATCAGGGTATTTGATGAATTATCTTGCACACATGAAGAGTGCATGAAATTTGTGGTGTGTCTCTTGAGAGATTCGGCCTATCAGTGGTGGAACACCCTTGTGTCGGTGGTACCAAGGGAAAAAGTTAATTGGGAGTTTTTCAAAGAAGAGTTCCAGAAAAAGTACATTAGCCAAAGGTTTATTGACCATAAAAGAAAGGAATTTCTTGATTTAAAACAAGGTCGGATGATAGTAACTGAATATGAGCGAGAGTTCGTAAGGCTCAGCAAATACGCTCGAGAGTGTGTATCCACTGAAGCTATTATGTGTAAAAGGTTTGAGGACGGATTAAATGAAGATATCTGATTATTTGTTGGTGTCCTTGAATTGAAGGAATTTTTTGTGCTAGTGGACAGGGCTTGCAAAGTCGAGGAGTTGGTTAAAGAGAAAAGAAAAGCTTAAATGGAGTCTCGTGACTCAAGAAAGAGACAACTGAACAAGTCATTTCAATCCTCATCTAAGAAGTCCAGAGACTTCACTACTCGATCAGCTACTTCAGCTGGGTTTTCGAATAGAAGTAAGGGTAAACAGTACTCGAGGTCTAAAGCTCAGACCACTTCAGTTGCTAGTGTTGGGAACACTCGACCAAATAGACTGGAATGTCCACAGTGTGGCAGACGTCACCCCAGTGAGTGCCGAGCACATGAGAGAGCCTGTTTTAAGTGTGGCTCCCAAGATCACTTTATTAGAGAATGCCCAGATATTGTCAAAAAAGAGAACATTCAGAGTGCAAGATCGGGAAGCACTACTAGAGGGAGACAGCAGAGAAACTCGGGAAGTGGAACGAGTAGTAAGAGTACACCCAGAGAGCAAACAATAAGATCTGAGGGTAGAGCGCCTGCGAGGACTTACGCTATTCAAGCTCGCGAGGAGCCGTCATCCCCTGATGTAATTACGGGTACATTTTCTCTCTATGATACTAATGTTGTTGCCTTAATTGATCTGGGATCTACCCACTCATATATTTGCATGAAATTAGTATCTAGTATGAGTATGCCTGTAGAGTCTACAGAATTCATTATAAAAGTGTCCAATCCCTTAGGCAAATGTGTATTAGTTGATAAGGTATGCATAGATTGCCCATTGATGATTAGATGTCATTATTTTAAGGCGAATCTCATGCTATTGACATTTGATGAATTCGATATAATTCTTGGTATGGACTAGTTAATCGCTCATGATGTGACAGTAAATTGTGGAAAGAAATACATTGAATTGAGATGTGAAAATGGGGACACTCTTCGCGTTGAATCAGATGAATAGGACAGATCGCCTGTAGTGATTTCTCATATGTCTTCCCAAAAATATGTAAGAAAAGGATACGAAGCTTATCTTGCCTTTGTGATGAATGCCAAAGAAACTGAGTTAAGAATTGAATCAGTGCCGATAGTATGTGAGTATCCAGATGTATTCCCAGAAGAATTGCCAGGGTTGCCTCCGGTTAGAGAAATTGAATTTGGCATTGAGTTAGCCCGTGGTACTACACATATACCAATTGCTCCATACAGAATGGCTCCAACTGATTTGAAAGAATTGAAGGCACAGTTACAAGAGTTGATGGACAAAGGCTTCGCACGACCAAGTTATTCTTAATGGGGTGCTCCAGTATTATTTGTGAAAAAGAAAGATGGTTCCATGAGATTATGTATAGATTACCGGCAGCTTAATAAGGTAACCGTGAAGAACAAGTACCCATTGCTAAGGATCGACGATTTATTTGATCAATTAAAGGGAGCCACTATGTTTTCCAAGATAGACTTGAGGTCTGGTTATTACCAGTTGAGGGTCAAAGACTCAGATGTGCCAAAAATTGCATTTCGGACAAGGTATGGGCACTATGATTTTTTTGCCATGCCTTTCGGTTTAACAAATGCCCCTGTTGTGTTTATGGATTTAATGAACCGCATCTTTTAGCCATATTTGGATAAGTTCATTGTGGTTTTTATTGATGATATATTGATTTATTCTCATGATGAGAATGAGTACGCCGAGCACTTGAGGACAGTTTTACAGACTTTATGAGATAATCAGTTGTATGCCAAGTTTAGCCAAAGTGAATTTTGGCTTAAAGAAGTTGGGTTTTTGGGGCACATCATCTCAGGAGATGGAATTCAAGTTGACCCGAGTAAGATTTCAGCTATTGTTGATTGGAAACCGCCAAGAAATGTATTAGAGGTTAGAAGTTTTTTGGGCCTAGCTGGCTATTACAGACAGTTTGTCAAGGGATTTTCCATGATAGTGACTCCAGTGACGAGGTTGTTACAAAAAGATGTGAAGTTTGAATGGACAGAGAAGTGCCAACAGAGCTTCGAGAAATTAAAGGCACTGTTGACTGAAGCTCTAGTTCTAGTGCAACCTAAATTGGGAAAAGAATCTGTAGTTTATAGTGATGCATCTTTGAATGGATTGGGTTGTATTCTTATGCAAAAGGGTAAAGTGATAGTATATGCCTCCAGACAATTAAAGCCACATGAAAAGAATTACCCGACACATGATTTAGAGTTGGCTGCCATTGTGTTTGCATTGAAGATATGGAGACACCATTTCTATGGTAAAAAATTGTCAGATATTCACCGATCATTGATGACTCAAAAGGAGTTGAATTTAAGGCAATGAAGATGGTTAGAACTGATAAAGGACTACTGGCTACCACCCGAGAAAGGCGAATGTAGTTTTCGATGCTTTGAGAAGAAAATCCTTGTTTGCATTGAGGGCTATGAATACACGAATGGCTCTGTCAAGTGATGGTTCTATACTAGCTGAGTTGAGGGCTAGACCGATGTTTCTCCAAGAGATTTATGAAGCTCAGAAAGGTGACAACGACCTGCAAGCAAAAAGAGTTCAATGTGAGTCGGGTGTTGAATCTGACTTTTGGATTAATTTTGATGGATGTTTGATGTTCCGAGACAGAGTCTGTGTACCAAGAGATGATGAGCTCATTCGAAAAATTTTATACAAGGCACATAGCGGATGTCTATCTGTACATCCAGGCAGTACAAAAATGTATAATGATTTGAAGAAATGGTATTGGTGGCCGAGTATGAAGATAATTCTGAATTTGTATCGAAATGTTTGATTTATCAGCAAGTGAAGGCTGAACACCAAGTACCTTCGGGTTTACTTCAGCCTATTATGGTTCCCGAGTGGAAACGGGACCGTATTACTATGGACTTTGTGACGGGTTTGCCGTTGACATCAAGCAAGAAAGATGTTGAATGGGTTGTGGTAGATAGACTTACGAAGTCGGCCCACTTCATACCGATACGTGTTGATTATTCGCTTGATAGGTTGGCAGACTTGTATGTTTCAGAAATTGTAAGACTACATGGAGTGCCTTTGTCGATTATATCGGATAGAGATCCGAGATTCACATCCCGATTTTGGAAAAAGTTGCAAGAAGCTTTGGGCACAAAGTTGAGTTTTAGTACAGCCTTTCACCCACAAACCGACAGACAGTCGGAGAGATTAATACAGATACTTAAGAATATGCTTCAGTGCTGTGTTCTTGAGTTTCAAGGTAGTTGGGATAAATACTTACCGTTGGTAGAGTTAGCCTATAATAACAGCTTTCAGTCGAGTTTGAGAATGGCGCCTTATGAGGCATTGTATGGGCGGAAGTTTCAAATGCCTTTGTATTAGACTGAACTCAAAGAAAATCAAATTCACGGGGTTGATCTGGTTAGGGAAACCGGGGAGAAGGTAAAAATATTTCGTGATTGTTTAAAAGCTGCTTTTGATAGACAAAAGTCCTATTCAAACTTGAAAAGGAAAGAGATCGAACTTCAAGTTGGTGATAAGGTATTCTTGAAAGTGTCACCATGGAAGAAAGTTCTCAGATTCGACCGGAAGGGCAAATTGAGTCCGCGTTTTATCGGACCATATAAGATTACCGAGAGGGTAGGACCAGTAGCTTATCGATTAGCTTTGCCATCTGAATTGAAAAAGATTCATGATGTGTTCCACGCGTCTATGTTACGTTATTGCCGATCAGATCCTTCACATATGATTACTCTGACAGAGGTTGAAATTCAACCCGACATGACTTATGGCGAAGAACCGGTTAAGATTTTGGCACGAGAAGTCAAACAATTAAGAAACAAAAGTATAGCCATTGTGAAAGTACTATGGTAAAGACGTGGGGTACAAGAGGCTACATGGGATCCCAAGGAGGCAATGAGAAACCAATATCCAAACCTTTTTACAGGTAAGATTTTCGGGGATGAAAATCCCTAAGAAAGAGAATTGTAACAGCCTGATTTAGGGCCTAGTTAGAATAGTGGTTGCGAGACCACAAATCTGAGGTAGAAATATGTGTTTTATCACTGTTATGAGGCCTAAAGCATGGTTGCATGATTGTGTCAAAATTTCATGAAGAAATTTTATAAATTAGTGAACAATTTGTTTATTAGGACTAAATTGCAAAGATTGGAAAATATGAGATTCTAGAAGATTTAAGTATGAAATAGCATTATAAAAATTATTAGAAGTTCTTATTTAGCAATTAGACCAATATATGTCAAGATGGACAAAAATAGACATGGGAAGGAAAAATCTCAAGAAAGGGCCTTAAGGGTATTTTTGTCATTTAGCTAATAAAAGAATTAAAAATGGAAAAAGAAGCCAAAATTCATGTCCATCTTCTTCACACTAGCCAAAATTTTCAATTTCTCCATAGCAAGGGTTTCTTTATCTTTCAAGCTTGATTGTAAGTACCTCCTAGCCCCATTTTTAATGTTCTTCGTATTTTTTATATCTCTATAGCTCGATTTAGCTATTTCTAGTATATTGTGAGCTAGGGTTTATGTTCAAAAATTTACTCATGTATGATATGCATGTATTTTCATGATTTATGGAAGAATATGAAAGTTTGATGTATGATAAACATCTTTTTCTAAGTGATTGTCATGGGAAATTCACAAAAAGGACTAAATTGTAAAAGTCATGAAAATCATCATACATGAGTGAATTAGCGAAAATTGGGGGCTGTTGTAGTTATGAAAATGATTCGGCTAGGCCTAAAATACAAGGAAATCAAATAAAAAGCATTTTACGAGCCTAGGGGCAAAAGAGTAATTATGTGAAATTTTAGGGGCCAAATCATAATTTTGCCAAAGTATGATTCATGGGTTAATTTAGACAATGTGAGTATTAAACAAGTGAAATTGTTATTATAGATCAAGAAACACGAAGCCCAGACCGAAATCGAGGCAAGAACAAGGTTGTGGACTAAATCGAACAACTATACGTATTTTGAGTACCGAGGTAAGTTTGTGTGAAATTAAAGCTGCATAATGTTATTATGTTTTTAATCTCCTTCTATTATGAGAAATGTATATTATTTCCATAAAGTTGATTAATGATGCCTCGATGAAATTATAATGAGAACATGTTAAGTTGAAGTCCCGGTTGAACATTCAGAATAGCAATGATACCTGTGTCACAACATGAGATAAGGAAGGTCTCGTATTAGACCATGTCTAGGACATGGTATCGGCACCAAATAAGGAAGGTCCCGTATAAGACCATGTCTGGGACATGGCTTCGGTACCAAAGAAAGATCTCGTGTAAGACCATGTCTAGGACATAGCATCAACATCTATATACGATCTCGTATAAGACCATATCTGGGATATGGTATCGACATCGAGATATGAGATCCCGTGTAAGGCCATATCTGGGATATGGCATCGGCTTTAAGATGTGATCCCATGTAAGACCATATCTGGGATATGGCATTGCCATCGTGATACATGTATCATGAGATTGAGTATCCTTTGATATTTCGAGTAGTTCAACGGGCAAAGAGCTAAGTTTATGTACTCATAACAAAGAGCTAAGTCTATGTTTAAGAGAATAAAAGTGCTAAAGTTGTGTGATGAAGTGATACAAGTACCCATGAGTAACTTACGAGATATAAATGCAAAATGTGATGTGTGATTTGGTAAGATCGTGCATGAGTAAGTTATGCTGATATGTTGAGAACTCGTGTTGCTATCATTCAATGAGATGAATGGATGTTATCATAAGTCTTTATGTTGCCATTTATTTCATGCAAACTTACTAAGCTTTATGCTTACCCCTCTTATTTCCTTTTTCCTTGCAGTATCGCCAAGATAACTCAGGGATCGTAGAACATCAGAGTTCGGATCACACTATCAACTATTCTTTTAGTATAGTAAAGTTGATTTATTTTGGGTATGACATGTCTAGGAACTTGGCCATTTTGTTATGTTATATTTGTTAGCCAAAGTGTTGGCTATTATTGTTACGCATTCATTTTCTAAATGGCCATTGGGAATTGGCCAATACTTGTTAAGTTTTATATATATATGTATATCCAATGATGATGATATTCATGAAGTGCAAGTTCGTGTAATTGATTAAGTAAAATGTGAAGTGTATGCATGATGAATTAGTGATTCTTTGTAGTGTATTATTGCTATGTTATGTGTTGCTTGTGGTGGTATAAGTGTGTTTGCTTTTCAGGGTGGGAATTGGATTGGTAAATAGCCTTCTAATTGTCCACACGGGTAGACACACGAACGTGTGTCTAGGCCGTGTGTGACACATGGTCAGCCCCATGGGTGTGTTGATAGGCCATGTGTCCCCTGCATCAAATTTGTGAAAATTCAATTCGTCACGCGGGCCAGCACACGAGCGTGTGACTAGGCCGTGTGCCCCTAAGTGATTACTAACGTCATAAACAGAATACTCAGGTTTTCACACACGGGTGAGGGCACGGGCGTGTATTGGCCGTGTGAAAGACACGGGCCATAGACAAGGGCGTGTGCCAGGTCGTGTGAGAACCCTTGTAGGTTCGAAATGAAAAATAAAATCCACACGGGTTAGGAAAATGGGCGTGTGTGGCCACACGGCCTGCCCAAACGGGCGTGTTCCTTTCTACACGGGCATGTAGCCTTGTTTTGAGTAAAAATTTTCTAAGTGTGTGAAAGTTTTCGGTTTAGTCTCGAACCATTTTGTATGTATGTTTAGGGTCTCGTAGACCCATAATAGGGACGTTATGAATATGATTGAAAAAGTTTTAAGTTGGAACGAAATTTTATGGCCCGATGTTATATGTTTGAGCAAGTTAAGTTCGGTAATGCCTCGTATCCGGTTTCGGCATTGAATACGAGTAAGGGGTGTTACAAGCCAGATCTCAAATCAATCTTTGAAAACATTGTTTCACCTTTTAACTGATCAAACAAATCATCTATTCTTGGTAATGGATACTTGTTCTTTATCGTTACCTTGTTGAGCTGAATAATCAATACACATTCTCATTGATCCGTCTTTCTTCTTTACGAACAATACTGGCGCACCTCAGGGAGAAAAACTAGGTCGTACAAAACCTCTATCTGTTCATTCTTGCAACTGAGCTTTCAACTCTTTCAGTTCTGTCGGAGCCATTCTGTACGGAGCTATCGATATCGGTGAAGTTCCCGATACTAACTCAATAGCAAATTCAACATCTCTTATCGGTGGTAACCCAGGCAACTCTTCTTGAAATACATACGGATACTCAAAGACAATTGGCACAGATTCTGTAACACCCCTTACCCGTATTCAACTCCGGAATCGGGTATAAGGCATTACCGGACTTAACTTGCTTGAATATACAACTTTGGGATATAAAATTTCTTTTCAACTTAAAACTTCTCATTCACAGTCATATCATCCTTATTATTGGCTTACGAGGCCCTAAACATGCATACGGAGGGTTTTGAAATTTAACCGAAAACTTTTGTGCACTTAGAAAATTTTTGCCTAACAGGGCCACACGCCCATGTGAAATGGGACACGCCCGTGTGGGCAGGCCGTGTGGTCACACATGCCCATATCCCTAGCCCATGTAGAATTTATTTTTCTTTTTGGACCTACAGGGGTTTTCACACGGCTGCGCACACTCTCCTGTCTTTGGCCCGTGTCCCTTACACGGCCTAAACGCGCCCGTGTCCTCACCCGTATGTGAAAACTTGAGTATTCTGTTTATGACGTCAACAACTCTTTAGGGGTACACGGCCTAGGCACACGCCCGTGTGCTGGCCCATGTGACGAATAGAATTCTCGCAAATCTGATGCAAGGGACACGCGGCCTATCAACACACCCATGGGGCTGACCGTGTGTTGCACACGGCCTCGACACACGCCCATGTGTCTACTCATGTGGACAATTAGAAGGCTATTTTCCAAGCCAATTGCCACCCTGAAACATAAACACACATATACCAATACAAGCAACACATAACATGGCAATAATACACTATGAAGAACCACTAATCATCATTCATACACTTCACAATTTACTCCTCATTTGCATGAACTTTCACTTCATAAAACTCATCACCATTAAAATATGAAACTTGACAAATATCGGCCAATTCCTAATGGTCGTTTACAAAATGAGTGTATAACATTAGTAGCCAACACTTTGGCTTTCAAATATGACATAACACAAGATAGCCAAGTTCCTATACATGCCATACTCAAAATAAGTCAACTTTACTATACCAAAAGAATGATTGATAGTGTGATCTCAGCTCCGACATTCTACGATCTCCGAGCTAGCTTGGTGATACTACAAGGAAAAGGGAAAAGAGAGGGTAAGCATATAGCTTAGTAAGTTTTCATGAATTAATATAGCAACATAAGTACTCATGGTAAAATCCATTCATCTCATAGAACAATAGCAACATAAGTTCTCAAGTGCATAGGCATACTTACTCATACTCACTCTTACCATCACACATCACATTATAGTTTCATAACTTGTATTTTACTCATGGTACCTGTATCACTTAGTCATATAATTTAGCACTTATGCGAACTTGAACATAAACTTAAATCATCATCATCCTTAACATAAATGGAACTCATTATCATCCTTGTATAATTTAGCTCTATATCATCTTTGCATACTTAGCTCTTTTGCCTGTTAAACTACTCGGAATGTTAGAGGATACTCAATCTCATCATACGTGTATCACGATGCCAATGCCATATCCCAGATAGGGTCTTATATGGGATCACCTCTTGATGCCGATGCCATATCCCAGATATGGTCTTACACAGGATCTCTTAGCTCGATGTCGATGCCATGTCCCAAACATGGTCTTATACGAGATCGTACATAGATGTCGATGCCATGTCCCAGACATGGTCTTATACGAGATCTTCCTTTGCTGCCGAAGCCATGTCCCAGACATGGTCTTACACGGGACCTTCCTTATTCGATGCTGATGCCATGTCCCAGACATGGTCTTATACGGGATCTACATTCGGTGCTGATGCCATGTCCTAGACATGGTCTTATACGGGACCTACATTCAGTGCTGATGCCATGTCTCAGACATGGTCTTATACGAGACCGTCCTTATCTCATGTCGTGACATAGGTATCCTCGTTATTCCGAAATTTCAACCGGGACTACACTTAGCATAATCTCGTCATTTTCTCATTAAGACATCATCAATAAAATTTCATGGAAATGATATGCATTTCTCAAAATAATAAACATATGTAACCATAATTTCACACAAACTTACCTCGGTACTCAAAATGTATGTGGATGTTCAATTTAGTCCAACACTTTGTCCTTGCCTCGGTTTCGGTCCGGGTTTCATGTTTTTTGATCTATAACAACAATTTCACTTGTTTAATACTCGCGTTGACTAAATTCACTCATGAATCACACTTTGGAAAAATTACAATTTTGCTCCTAAACTTTCTCATAATTACGCTTTTACCCCTAGGCTCGTAAAATGATTTTTATTCAACTTTCTTGTATTTCAAGCCTAGACGAATCATTTTCTTAACTACAACAGACCCTAATTTTCACTATCTAACTCATGTATGATCGTTTTTATAACTTTTACAATTTGGTCCTTTTATGCATTTTTCATGAAAATCACTTAGAAAAATATGTTTATCCTACATCAAACTTTCATATTCTTCCATAAATCATCAAAATATATGCATGTCATACATGGGTAAATTTTTGGACATCAATCCTAGCTCAAAATATAGCTAGAAATAGCTAAATCGAGCTACGAGGATCTCAAAAATACGAAGAACATTAAAAACGGGGCTAGGATGCACTTACTATCAAGTTTGGAAGATGAACAAACCCTAGCTATGTCTTCCTTAGTGAGTTTCGGCCATGGGAGAAGAAGATGGACAATATTTTTGACTTTATTTTCCCTTTTTAATTCTTTTATTAACCAAAAGACAAAAATGCCCTTAAGCCCCTTTCTTGAGATTTTTCCTTCCTATGTCCATTTTTGTCCATCTTTATATAATGGTTTAATTGCTAAATAAGGACCTCTAATAATTTTTATAATTCTATTTCATACTTAAATCTTCTGGAATCTCATATTTTCTAATCTTTGCAATTTAGTCCTAATGGACAATTTTATCACTAATTAATAAAATTTCTTCATGAAATTTTCACACAATCATGCAAACACCTCATAAGCCTCATAAAATCATAAAACACATATTTCTACTTCGAATTTGTGTTCTCGCAGCCACTATTCTGACTAGACCCTAAATCGGGTTGTTACAGATTCAATCTTCGATTCAGACACTTTTTTTACCTAAAACATAAGTAAGATAAGCTTCGCAACCTTTTCTCACACATTTCTGAGCTGACATAGACGAAATCACAACAGACAATTGACTCAATTCATCTGATTCAATTCGAATGATTTCACTATTTTGACATTTCAATTCAATTATCTTTCGTCTACATTTCACAATGGTATCATGTAACGTCAACCAATCCATACCCAGAATTATATCGAATTCATCAAAAGGTAGTAGCATCAGATCAGCCGGAAAATAGTAACTCTGAGTCATTAAAGGACAGTTCTTGCAAACTTTATCAACTAGAACATACTTGCCTAAGGGTTCAATACTTTAATTACAAACTCAGTAAACTCAACACGCAAATTCTTACTAGACACTAAATTCATACAGATATATGAATGAGTCGATCCAGGATCAATCAAGGCAATCACATTAGTGTCATAAAGAGAGAATGTACCAGTAATAACATCTGATGATGACGCATCTTCACGAGCGCAAATAGCGTAAGCTCTAGCAGATGCTCTGGCCTCGGATCTCATAGCCGAATCTTTTTCGCCCCTTTACTACTGGTCACATTTCCCGTATTTCTCAGTGGCCTCCCTCTAGTGGTTGTGTTACTCAGTCTTGCATTCTGAAATTTGTCTTTTTCATCTAATTCAGGACAATCCCGTATGAAATGATCTTGCGAACCACATTTGAAACAAGTCTAGCCATTCATTCTACATTCACCAGGATGTCATCTTCCGCATCGTTGACATTCAGGTCTATAGTTTCTCACACTACCAACACTCGATATTGATGTAGCTTGAGCTTTAGGACTTGAATATTGTTTTCCATGATCTCTGTTTAAATACCCGATTGAAACATTTGGACGAGTGTATGAATCTCTGAATTTCTTTGACGAAGATTGATATGTCTTATTCATTGATCTTTTTCTCGAGTCACTAGCCTCTGAATCTGCTTTTTCTCTTTTCTTTGCTAAGCTCCTCGACTTTGCAAGCTCTATCAACCAAGACAACAAATTCTTTCAATTCTAAAATTTTGACTAGAAGTTTAATATCCACATTCAACCCACCAGTGAACCGTGTAACACCCCAAACCCGGTCAACACACCACGACCGAATCTGGCATGTCACAGAGTGAAAACGTTTCGAAAAGAACAAGTTACCGGTGTTATTTTCAGTGAAAACCCTCTGATTGCTTTGTGTTTGGAGGAATTCCATGTACGTATAGTTGAAAGACGTTAAGTTGCTTTGAAATCCCGAAAAGCCTTTTTAAAACTCGTTCGTGATTCATTACTTAAGAAAACGTTTATGTCAACTAAAACCCGAGTGGTTTTTAGCTTGGTTAATTTTTAAACCATTTGTACTTGAGCTTTGAAAAACTTAGATTTGAAAATCATTTAGGTTGGCTTTGTTATCATGTGAAATGTATTACCCGATGGTAAAGTTTAGAAAACTTTGTATTTCAGGTTATTAAAACAAGTCAAGTAATTTACTTAGTCATATTTGAAATCAAATCTAAAGCAGATAAAATAATCCAAAATAAAAATAACCAATGGCCTTATTACAAAACCCAAATAAAAACCGAAATTTAAAGTAAAGTACCCAAGTCAAAAGTCCATGTAAAATCGAAGCAAATATCGCATGGCCACCTCGAGCCCACTCGGCTCCTAAATCAGCGATCTACGAATCACCTGAAAAGATAAGGGAGAAGGTGAGTCACCAAGACTCAGTGCATAATCCCCCCTCCCGTTTATTGCAACATGCTTACACAAATCATAATCAAGCAACATATCATGCACCCAAACCTAACCATCCGCAACTCCGTTTTCTACCACGTGTGGTACCAAACCACTGGTGGTGCCAAACCACTGGTGACCCAAAGTCACAAATAATCCATATGTGGGGCCAACCCACGTTGTGATACCAAATCACTGGCGACAATCCCGTTTATCAAATGTGGGGCCAACCCATTGTGGTGCTAAGCCACTAGGACAAGTCGCTATGAGGTGCCAAACCTCTGGTGACCCAAAGTCACAGATATCAATCTTCCCCCTCCTCTCATATCGCCCACATTAATGCAATGCATATACGAATCATTCTATCATGCATAACCATTAAACATATAGTGAACAAAGCACATGCGATTTCATTAAAATCAAATATCTTAACTCATCATACGAACTTACCCGACATCCTTGCTCATACCCATAAGGGTACCAAATCGGAATCTACACAGTTTCGGCTTTTAACAAAGTTTAGGTTATTAACAAGTTTACAACGATTAAGAAGTGTGTAAGTTACACACCTGGTTACTAACGCGATTACTGAATCCCAAAGATCCCGATCTAACGCACTAGATCCCCTTTCCTACATTCGGCCAACACTAAGATCATTAGCAAAGAGGCCATTCAGCTATACTAGCAAATCCCGAAGGGTTAACACACAACCATCCTTACCTTAACGCTTTTCGAATACTAGCCACAACCTGAGATATGCGAGATCGAGCCTTCCCCTACAATCGGCCAACACCAAACACTTAATCTTAATAGCCTTCGGCTTTTCAAATAACTAAGAGGATGATTGAATTGATAAATAACCTTACCACAGACTTATCAAAATCGATTGACAGAGGATAGATGACCCCGATCCACTGCTTCAAAATCCCGGAGATCCTAGAAGAAATCGATTCCAAAGAGGGTTAGGAATCATGTCAACAAATGCCAAAATTTGGCTTTTGTCCCAAGTGAGTCGACAGAGAAAAGAAAGTGAGAATAGAGGAGATTCGGTCATGACAGACTTACCTATCCCAAACCGATTAGAGAAGAAATCAAGGGAAATCTCTGCTTGATTGATATTCGGCCAATAGTTAGAACGAGAAGGGGAGAGTTGAGAGGGATTTCAGCAATGGGGTTGAGTGATCAAGGGAGATTCGATATGGCTTAAAAAAAGAAAAGCAGATAAGATTCGGCCAAACTGGGAGGAAGAAGAAGGTTTCGACTCAAGGGGTTGGAAGAAAGAAAAAGATGAAGGGGAGAGGGATGCTTTCGGCTTTGAGTTTAATGGAGAAGAAGAATCGGCTCACCAAAGAAGTACTCACAAGATTCAGCCAAGCCCCTTATTACTGAAAAGAGAAGAGCTAGAAGGCACAAATGGGGTTTTCGATTTCAAAGGAGAAAAGAGAGAGCTTCAAATGAGGGTTTGGCTAAGTGCTTCAAAAGGGTATTCGACAAGTGCCAAAAGAGGTTCGGCTTTTGTTTCAAATGGTGCACCAAAGCTCTGCTAGCCGAAAATGTCACCTAGCTTGACTTAGCAAATTTTGGCACTCCCCCCTCTAGACTCCCAACCGATTACTCCTCCTCAAACAAGAGTTCAAATTTCGGCAACCACCTCAAGCTCCTCCTGTCCACTAATTCGAATAAGTTTGAATTAGTTAACCTCCTAAATTCTCTCTTCCTATCTGTTCAAATCAATTTGACTTGTTCAACAGTTATCCGACAGAGTTTGAGCTGAGCACAACTCTTCCTCAGCTTGGCGTCAAAATAATAAGCAGAAAATGGGATCTCCGCTGCTCGAACCTGAGCCTCCTTCCTCTGCTTGTGGCGTCACTGCTCAAGGCCCTAAGTGGCGCCTCCTTGCCACTTTACCAAGGCAATTCTTGTGCTAAAGTTTACCACAAAATATTCTTAACCCCTAGCTCCTTCAGCTCCCCTTAACCAAAGCTTAAAAACAAAATTTTTCCTATAGCTCGGGCCTACCCTTGGCTTATACCTAGACCCTAGAACACCTCAATTAATAACACAATCAAGCCATGCACATGCAAACAGTTCAAACATAATAGCCCCTATTTAAGGATGTTACAGTTCTACCCCCCATAAAATAATTTCGGCCTCGAAGTTACCTGGTCAAAAGAGTTGAGGGTATTGCTGCCTCATCACGTCCTCTGGTTCCCACGTAGCTTCTTCCACGCCATGATTTCACCATAATACCTTCACTAATGGAACTGACTTCTTGCACAAAATTTTCACATCCCGATCTAGAATCTGCACTGGCTCCTCCTCCATGGTCAAATCTAGGCTCACCTCAATTCCTCTACTGACACCACATGCGATGGATCCGAACGGTAGCGCCTAAGCATGGAAACGTGAAACACATCATGTATCTGACTTAGTTCTGCTGGCAACTCGAGCTGATAAGCTACTGGTCCCACTCGTTTCAACACCTTATATGGGCCAATAAACCTTGGACTTAGCTTGCCTTTCCTTCCAAATCTCAACACTCTCTTCCATGGCGAGACCTTCAAGAAAACCATGTCACCCACTGTAAACTCTATATCTCTCCGCTTAAGATCGGCATATGACTTCTGCCTGATCGAAGCTTCCTTTAGACGAGCCTGAATCAACTTGACCTTATCCTCCGTTTCCGTAACCAACTCTGGACCCAACATCTGACGCTCACCCAACTCTGTCCAGCATGTAGGTGTACGACACTTCCTACCATACAACGCCTTATATGGTGCCATCTTAATGCTTGCCTGGTAACTATTGTTGTACGGGAATTCAGCTCACGGTAGAAATTCTTCCCAGCTGCCTCTGAAGTCCAAAATACAGCCCCTCAGCATATCTTCCAAGATTTGTATCACCCTTTCTGATTGTCCGTCTGTCTGTGGATGAAATGTCGTACTAAAATCCAACCGCGTACCCAACGCCTGATGCAATGCTTTCCAGAACCTCGACGTGAATCTGGGATCCCTATCCGAGATGATCGATACTGGCACACCGTGCAACCTCACTATCTCTGCCACATACAGCTTAGCTAACTTCTGAAGCGAGTAATCAACCCTTACCGGTATGAAATGAGCTGACTTAGTCAAACGGTCCACAATCACTCAGACTGAGTCCTTCTTACTAGGCGTAAGGGGTAGCCCACTGACAAAGTCCATAGTGATCCTTTCCCACTTCCACTGTGGAATCTTCACCGGCTGAAGTAAACCCACGGCAACTGATGTTCAGCCTTGACCTACTGACATGTCAGACACTTACCCACAAACTCAGTTACTTCCCGTTTTAGTCCTGGCTACCAAAACTGCTCTCGCAGATCCCGATACATCTTGCTACCTCTAGGATGCATAGCGTATGGGTTGCTATGTGCGTCCTGAAGAATCCTCTGCCTTAACTCGACGTCCTTCGGCATACAAGCTCTCCCTTGAAAACACAACACTCCATCACTGGTTAAGTTGTAACCATCCAAACCACCACTCTGCACTTGCAACCTCCGAGTATTCAAACCCTCATCTTTTAACTGTTTCCCTTTAATCTACTCTACCCAAGTCGGCTTTACCTGCAATTCTGCCAATAGACTCCCATCGTCATACAAACTAAGATGAGCAAACATTGCTCTCAGGTCCGACACTACCTTACGGCTCAACGCGTCTGCCACCACGTTAGCCTTGCTCGGATGATACTCAATTGAGCAGTCGTAGTCCTTCAACAGCTCAATCCATCTGCACTGTCTCAAATTTAAATCCTTCTAAGTCATAAGATACTTCAGACTCTTGTGGTCCGTGTAGACTATCGACTTCTCTCCGTACAAGTAGTGCCTCCAAATCTTCAAGGTGAAAACCACTGCAGCTAATTCCAAGTCATGTGTCGGATAGTTAACCTCATGCGGTCTCAGCTGTCGAGATGCATATGCCACT
This sequence comes from Gossypium australe, assembly GCA_005393395.2. NCBI lineage: Eukaryota > Viridiplantae > Streptophyta > Magnoliopsida > Malvales > Malvaceae > Gossypium > Gossypium australe. The sequence continues at coordinate 37,006,513 of CM016615.1, read as the reverse complement.
ACCTTCCCTTCCTACATCAGCACACATCCCAAGCCAGTATGCGATGCATCACAATATACCGTGAATTTCGTTTCGGCCTCAGGCTGAATCAAAACCGGAGCTTCAGTCAGAATCTTCTTTAGCTTGTCGAAACTTTCCTGCTGTTTCTCAAACCACACAAATGGAACTCCTTTCCTCAGCAATTTGGTCAACGGCGCTGCGATCAAAGAAAATCCCTCTACAAATCTTCGGTAATACCCCGCCAGACCTAGAAAACTCCGAACTTCTGCCACTGACTTAGGCGGTTTCCAGTCCAACACTGCCTCAATCTTTCGAGGGTCCACTCTAATCCCTTCAGCTGACACCACGTGCCCCAAGAAAGTCACCTCCCTAAGCCAAAACTCGCACTTACTGAACTTGGCGAATAACTGCTTCTCTCTCAAAATCTGCAAAACTACCCGCAAATGCGCATCATGATCCTCCTCAAACCTTGAGTACACCAAAATGTCGTATATAAACACCACGACAAACTGGTCCAGATACGGCTGGAACACCTGATTCATCATGTCCATGAATGCTGCCGGTGCGTTAGTCAACCCAAACGGCATTACAAGAATCTCGTAGTGCCCATACCGAGTGCGAAACGCTGTCTTGTGGATATCAGGTTCTTTCACCTTTAGCTGATGATACCCTGACCTTAGATCAATTTTCGAGAAAACCGATGCACCCTTAAGCTGATCAAACAAGTCATCTATCCTGGGCAACAGATACTTGTTTTTGATCGTCAGCTTATTCAACTGGCGGTAGTCTATACACATCCGCATTGTACCATCCTTCTTCTTGACAAAGAGCACTGGTGCTCCCCAAGGCGAAACACTTGGCCAGATGAAACCCCGTTCCAACAACTCCTGAATCTGAGCCTTCAGCTCCACCAATTCCTTCGGCGCCATCCTATAAGGGGCAATAGACACTGGCGCGGTTCCGGGTAACAAATTGATACCAAATTCAACTTCTCGATCCGGAGGCAGACCCGGGAGTTCCTCTGGAAATACGTCAGCAAATTCCTTCACTGTTCGGACATTCTCTACAGCTGACTCCTTAGCCTCCAAAGCACACACATGAACCATAAACGCCTCACAACCCTTCCTGACCATTTTCTCAGCTTTCAAAGCAGACACCACGTTGGATAGGTAATCTCTTCTATTACCTATCATTACCACTTCTTCACCCTCAATAGTTTTCAAAACCATGCGCTTAGCCGCGCAATCCAAACTCGCTTGGTACTTCACCAGCCAGCCCATCCCAAGAATCAGATCGAACTCCTCAAACGGCAGCTCCATCAGATCAGCCAAGAACACGACCCCTTGGAGTTCTAGGGGTACATCCCTATACAGCTTATTTACTTCTACAGAGTGACTTAGAGGGCTAATTACTGTCATCTCCCTAGAAGTAGTCTCAAAGTCTAGGTTCATGGTTCCCACTATGCTACTAGCAACATACGAATGCGTCGAGCCAACATCTATCAAAGCAGTATATGGTAATCCAAAGATTAAGAACGTACCGGTTATGACATCCGGTGCGTCGCCCTCCTCTCGACACCTCGCTGCATAGACCAATCCAGGATGTCTTGCTTCAGTGTTGCCTGCACCTCTGCCCGGTGCTCCGCGGCCCTGACCAGAACCATTACCTCCTCTACCAGAACCACGACCCCTCTGCGGTTGCGGTCCCTCATTCCTGAACTGAGTACGGCCCTGACCCTCAGACTGAATCCTGGCTAACTTCCATGGACAATCTCTCACACGATGATCCAGCGAGCCACATTCAAAGCATCCTTTTCCACCGGTCCAACATTCTCCCCAATGAGATTTTCCACACCGAGTACACTGCGCTGGTCCTTGATTAGCAGCAACAGGCCTCCCAGACTGATTCGGCTTAACATGCCTAGCCTTTTTCTGAGAATTTCCAGCTGATCCAGATGATCCAAAACCTCTCTTATGTCTACTCCTATCCAGATTCTGTCTCACAGACTCTTTTACCCCTTCGGCTATCTTAGCCTTTTCTACCAACACCGCAAACTCCCGCTTCTGCTGTGGAGCAATCAGCAGCCTTAGCTCATCCCTCAATCTGTCCTTGAACCGGACACATCGCTCATGCTCCATAGCCACGATACCTCGAGCATACCGGCTCAACCTTAAAAATTCTGCCTCGTACTCCGATACGGACTTACTCCCCTGAACCAGTCTTAGAAACGCCTTCCGCTGCGCATCAATGTAGCTAGACCCAATATATTTCTTCTGATAAGCCGCCTTGAAATAATCCCAAGTGAGATCATCCGCTGCAGCACCATCCCGAACCGTGAGCCACCACTGGTATGATTCATCCTGGAGAAGCGACACTATCCCTTTCAGTTTCTCCTCAGCAGTCAGATCGAAGTCGTCCATGATACGCTCCGTGGCCTCCAACCAATACTCAGTCGTATTGGGCGCCACACCAGAAACACCTCGAAATACCTCAACTCCATTGGCTCGGAGTCGCTCAGATACCGATTTCCGAGCTCCCGTACCTCCACCTGCTCCAGCCACCCTCTCAAGAACTCGCAGCATCGCCTGTGATACTGCATCATCCCCCGTCTGATCCTAAAACTCACCACCCGCAGCTGGTGGTGGTGGTGGTATCTCATTTTCCGACCCCTGACCAGACCCCACTGGTTCAGACACAGCCATCCTACCTCGACCGCGTCCACGTGTGTTACGACCACGTCCTCGAGTGCTCATGTCTAACTTCTCAACTTATCTGATTTAAAAGTTTTATGCGTCAGTTTTTATTCCACTGTTATTAAAGCACAGTCTTATGAACAGTTTCTATTACAGAGTTTTGTTTTCGCGAGTTCCCTAAGTCCTATAGGTTTCAGTCTCTAGGGTAGTCCACCATCACTAGTCGTTCATAGCATATATCATCATACTCATAATCATATGCAAACATCAGTTAGGAGTACTTACCTGGGCGGATTGGTATCGGAGACTCGGTGCCATGCTTTCCAAACCATGTACTTCCAACAAAACTTTTTACAACCGTACTTTAAAACATTTTGGGCCTCGAGCCCACAGCCGAGCTTTTGAACTTGGCTCTGATACCAAAAATGTAACACCCTAAACCCGGTCAACATACCACGACCAAATCTGGCATGTCACAGAGTGAAAACGTTTCGAAGAGAACAAGTTACCGGTGTTATTTTCAGTGAAAACCCTCTGATTGCTTTGTGTTTGGAGGAATTCGATGTACGTATAGTTGAAAGACGTTAAGTTGCTTTGAAATCCCGAAAAGCCTTTTAAAACTCGTTCATGATTCATTACTTAAGAAAACATTCATGTCAACTAAAACTCGAGTGGTTTTTAGCTTGGTTACTTTTTAAACCGTTTGTACTTGAGCTTTGAAAAACTTAGATTTGAAAAACATTTAGGTTTGCTTTGTTATCATGTGAAATGTATTACCCGATGGTAAAGTTTAGAAAACTTTGTATTTCAGGTTATTAAAACAAGTCAAGTAATTTACTTAGTCATGTTTAAAATCAAATCTAAAGTAGATAAAATAATCCAAAATAAAAATAACCAATGGCCTTATTACAAAACCCAAATAAAAACCGAAATTTAAAGTAAAGTACCCAAGTCAAAAGTCCATGTAAAATCGAAGCAAATATCACATGGCCACCTTGAGTCCACCCGGCTCCTAAATCCGCCATCTACGAATCACCTGAAAAGATAAGGGAGAAGGTGAGTCACCAACACTCATTGCATAATCCCCCTCCCGATTATTGCAACATGCTTACACAAATCATAATCAAGCAACATATCATGCACCCAAACCTAGCCATCCGCAACTTCGTTTTCTACCCCGTGTGGTATCAAACCACTGGTGGTGCCAAACCACTGGTGACCCAAAGTCACTGATATCAATAATAATGTGGTGCCAAACCACTGGTGACCCAAAGTCACGTATAATCCATATGTGGGGCCAACCCACGTTGTGATACCAAATCACTGGCGACAATCCCGTTTATCAAATGTAGGGCCAACCCACTGTGGTGCTAAGCCACTAGGACGAGTCGCTATGAGGTGCCAAACCTCTGGTGACCCAAAGTCACGAATATTAACTGTGGTACCAAACCGCTGGTGGTGCCAAACCACTGGTGACCCAAAGTCACAGATATCAATCTTCCCCCTCCTCTCATATCGCCCACATTAATGCAATGCATATACGAATCATTCTATCATGCATAACCATTAAACATATAGTGAACAAAGCACATGCGATTTCATTAAAATCAAATATCTTAACTCATCATACGAGCTTACCCGACATCCTTGCTCATACCCATAAGGGTACCAAATCAGAATCTACACAGTTTCGGCTTTTAACAAAGTTTAGGTTATTAACAAGTTTACAACGATTAAGAAGTGTGTAAGTTACACACCTGGTTACTAACGCGATTACTGAATCCCGAAGATCCCGATCTAACGCACTAGATCCCCTTTCCTACATTCGGCCAACACTAAGATCATTAGCAAAGAGGCCATTCGGCTATACTAGCAAATCCCGAAGGGTTAACGTACAACCATCCTTACCTTAACGCTTTTTGAATACTAGCCACAACCTGAGATATGCGAGATCGAGCCTTCCCCTACAATCGGCCAACACCAAACACTTAATCTTAATAGCCTTCGGCTTTTCAAATAACTAAGAGGATGATTGAATCGATAAATAACCTTACCACAGACTTATCAAAACCGATTGAAAGAGGATAGATGACCTCGATCCACTACTTCAAAATCCTGGAGATCCTAGAAGAAATCGATTCCAAAGAGGGCTAGGAATCATGTCAACAAATGCCGAAATTCGGCTTTTGTCCCAAGTGAGTCAACAAAGAAAAGAAAGTGAGAATAGAGGAGATTCGGTCATGAAAGACTTACCTATCCCAAACCGATTAGAGAAGAAATCAAGGGAAATCTCTGCTTGATTGATATTCGGCCAATAGTTAGAACGAGAAGGGGAGAGTTGAGAGAGATTTCAGCAATGGGGTTGAGTGATCAAGGGAGATTCGACTATGGCTTAAGAAAAGAAAAGCAGATAAGATTCGGCCAAACTGGGACGAAGAAGAAGGTTTCGGCTCAAGGGGTTGGAAGAAAGAAAAAGATGAAGGGGAGAGGGATGCTCTCGGCTTTGAGTTTAATGGAGAAGAAGAATTGGCTCACCAAAGAAGTACTCACAAGATTCGGCCAAGCCCCTTATTGCCGAAAGGAGAAGAGCTAGAAGGCACAAATGGGGTTTTCGGTTTCAAAGGAGAAAAAGAGAGAGCTTCAAATGAGGGTTCGGCTAAGTGCTTCAAAAGTGTATTCGACAAGTGCCAAAAGAGGTTCGGCTTTTGTTTCAAATGGTGCACCAAAGCTCTGCTAGCCGAAAATGTCACCTAACTTGACTTAGCAAATTTCGGCACTCCCCCCTCTAGACTCCCAACCGATTACTCCTCCTCAAACAAGAGTTCAAATTTCGACAACCACTTCAAGCTCCTCCTGGCCACTAATTCAAATAAGTTTGAATTAGTTAACCTCCTAAATTCTCTCTTCCCATCTGTTCAAATCAATTTGACTTGTTCAACAGTTATCCGACAGAGTTTGAGCTGAGCACAACTCTTCCTCAGCTTGGCGTCAAAATAATAAGCAGAAAATGGGATCTCCGCTGCTCGAACCTGAGCCTCCTTCCTCTGCTTGTGGCGTCACTGCTCAAGGCCCTAAGTAGCGCCTCCTTGCCACTTTACCAAGGTAATTCTTGTGCTAAAGTTTACCACAAAATATTCTTAACCCCTAGCTCCTTCAGCTCCCCTTAACCAAAGCTTAAAAACAAATTTTTTCCTATTGCTCGGGCCTACCCTTGGCTTATACCTAGACCCTAGAACACCTCAATTAATAACACAATCAAGTCATACACATGCAAACAGTTCAAACATAATAGCCCCTATTTAAGGATGTTACAAACTGTTTGCACATGATTTCTTCAGTAGATACATACTCTCGAGCATACTAACTTAATCGTATGAATTCTCTTTCGTACTCGGTCCCAGTTATACGGCCCTGTTTCAGCTCTAAAAACTCTTTGTGCTTTTGATCGAGAAACCTCCGACATATGTATTTCTTCCGGAACTCGGTCTGAAAGAATTCCCAGGTAACTGTTTCTCTCAGTATCACAGACACTAAAGTATTCCACCACTGATACACTGTGTCTCTCAATAATGAAATAGCACACTTTAAACACTCAGCTGGCGTGCACGAAAGTTCATCAAATACCCGAATAGTGTTTTCAAGTCAAAATTCAGTTCTCTCGGGATCATCATCAACGGTAGCTCTGAACTCTTTGGCCCCGTATTTCTGGATCTTATCAACTGGTGGCTTAATTAATCATAGACGTTCCACACCTTGAGGAGCTACGAGAACCAGTTGGGGATCAAGTGGGGGTGGAGGTTGTTGAGCTGCCCGATTTGTTCGAACAAACTCCGTGAACCACTTGTTCATCATTTGGAAAAAAGTTCTTTAGCCTCTTCTCCATGACTACTCGATACATGTCTAGATTCAGATGGCGCTATCCCTTGAATAAGAGCTGGCACATTACTCTCGACATCATCAGCTATAGCTCGATTGGGATCCATTTACTATATTAAAACACGGTTTAAATTGTCAGGAGTTATCACACTATCACAGGTTATATATGGCATTTATAGCTAGACTCTCACACACACTACGTTAATCCTAGAATCGACTAAACTGTAGCTCTGATACAATAAATGTAACACCCTCACTCGTATTCAACTCCAGAATAGGGTTATGGAGCATTATCGAACTTATCACACATTTAAACACACATTTCACATACAATTTAATCAATTCAAATATAATTCAATCACAACCAATCCTATTGTCCCTAATACGAGCCTACGAGGCCCTAAACATGCATTGGGAGTGTTTCGGGGCTAAATCGATAACTTTAGAAACTCTCAGAACACTTAGATAATTTTCCTCAAAAACAGGGGATACATGCCCGTGTGGCCCGGCCGTGTGTCTCACACGGTCAAAGACACGCCAGTGTCACAGGCTGTGTGGACATTCGAATTGGAAGCACATGGTCGTGTCCCAGCCCGTGTCCAACCCCGTGTAACTCTCTGCCTTGGGTCACATGGCCAACACACGCCCATACGACTAGCCCCTGTGCCCTAAAAATGGCCATACACGTCCGTGTGCTAGGCTGTGCCAAACCTATAGGGTTTACTGACTTAGGCCACACGGCCAAGTCACACGCTCGTGTGTGAGGCCGTGTGGAGAATACTGACTTGATTTTAATATCAACACCAGGGGACACACAGCCGTGTACATGATCGTGTATCACACACGGTTGAGATACACTCCCGTGTCTCTGCCTGTATAGACAAAAATAGGCTATTTACCAAGCCAATTTGCCACCCAAATTTGTGTACACCTACACCAAACTCAATGGTATCAAAACATAGCATAAATGAGCATTTAAATAAACTTCAACGAAGCATAATCCATACCATCTCTTTACCAACTAATACAAAACAAAAATACCACAATGTACTATTCCATTTCATGCCTTATTTCACTTTATCAAATCATCAATATGGTCATTTACTAACCAAGCGTTATTTTACCTAATTTCATGATCATGCCAAGTTCATTACTCAATCATTTAATACTTCTAAATACCAAATACCATCTATCATCACATAACCATATTCAAGCACATTATAAGAGTCATATGCACAATATATACAATCAAACCAACCAAGTTAAGCCAACTTACATGGCTATATACAAAACCAAACTTTAAACATATGCAAGCCAATTTAAAATGGCTAAATTCATTACCAACACTTAACCAAAATAACCCAAAATCCTATACATACCATATAACCAAATCATAAACTCAAAAGTACCAAAGTGATAGTAGGATAGTGTGACAAAGTCTCCAACGATCCCCGAATCAGAGCTAGCTTTGAAATCACTATAAAACACGGTAAAATAAACAAAGTAAGCTTTATAGCTTAATAAGTTCGTATGAAATAAACTCAATCTATTTATAAATGCACAATTCATCAAATTGAAATATATCAACATGTAACTCATATTATCTAATAAACCTTCCATATATTCAATCATAAGATTTTAACGTGTCTTTCACAAGTTTCTTCGATTTAAAGCTTATACTGTTCATGTACATACATGTTCTATCTCGTACCAATCTCATACTCAACTATGTCTTTCATTTACCCGTTGAACCATTCAGAATATTATCGGATACATGGGAAACTCGTACCAAAGTGCCACATACATAGCCAATGCTCTCTCGATCTCATATCACATATATGCTCACTCTCAAGCTATCAACGGGCCTGCTCACACAAGCTGTGGGTCAAGATGTAGCTACACGGTGCTGCTCACACAAGCTGTCAAGTAATCGCAACACATGCTGGTATACTCAGCCACCAGTAGGACATACAGGACCAGCACCCGGATCACATAATCACAATAACCCTTAATGACATGTCATTCATATCCTAATCTATTCCTAAGGTTCAACCGGGATTTCCAACGCCGAATCGTTGTCGAATCTTTTTCGAACATGTCTGTAGTCTTGTATTCACAGTTTATGCAATATCAAAGCATTTAAAAACACATTTACAACGAAATTTATTACATACGAACTTACCTCGGATATAAAAATGATAACATTCCAAAACCTTGTTCTTCCCCCGATCTAAGTTCGTATTTCTCCTTTCTTGATCTAAATGTAATCAAAATTAACTTATTTAATTATCACTCTATTCAATTTAGTCCAAATTCACATTAAGGCACTTTTACACATTTGCCCCTAATGTTTCACATTTTTACAATTTAGTCCTTATTTCATAAAAACACAAATTCATGCAATTTAGCCACAACCATGCTAGCCAAATTTCAATTAGGTCCCTAGTAGCCCAAATTTTTCATTTATTTCACATTTTAACCACAAAGTTTCCACATTTCACAATTTAATCCCTAATTTGCATTTTCACTAAAAATCACGTAACAAAACTTGTTTAAATATCATCAAACATTCATAATCTATCATTAAACATCAAAATACTCATGTATTCATCAATGGCCACTTCCTAAATCTTTAACAGTTTTGCAAAATAGTCCCTGGGCTAGCTAGACTAAGTTGCAACGATCACAAAAATCATTAAAAATGGAACAAAATCCATTCACCTAGTGAGCTAGGAAGCTTAGCCGAATATACATGCATCCATGGAGTTTCTTTATTCTTCAATTTTCGGTAGAGATGGCTTAACAAAGATGATAACCTTATTATTTTATTATTTTACTTATTAATTCACTAAATTACCTTTTTAACCCTAAATAAAAACATCATAAATCATCAAATTTATGTCCATCTATGTCCACTTATAAATATAATGGAATAATTGCAATATAAGGACTTCCATTATTTAATTTCATGGCCATTTAATATCTTTAGCTAATAGAACATTAGTTTTGCACTTTACGCGATTTAGTCCTTTTTACCGAATTGAGCACTCAAACAACAAAATTTCTTAACGAAATTTTCACACCATCATATTATCATACTGTAAATATTAAAATAATAATAAAATAATTATTTTGACTTCGAATTTATGGTCTCGAAACCCCTATTCTAATTTGACTAAAAGCGAGTTGTTACACAGATGGCCTATGACACGGGCATGTCTCACACGGCCGGGCCACACGGGTGTGTGTCCCCTGTACTTTGCAAAATTTTCTAAGTGTTCTAAAAGTTTTCAAAGTTATCGATTTAGTTCTGAACCACTTCGAATGCACGTTTTGGACCTCGTAGACTCGTATTAAGGACGATATGAATGTTGTTAATTGATAATTGCATGAAATTAAAAATGTATGTGTAATTGTATAATATGTTCGGTAATGCTCTGTAACCCTATTCCGGCATTGAATACGGGTGAGGGGTGTTACATTATGAAAGTTCAAACCATTCAAACTTGCAAATTCATTCAATTCCATCATTTAACCACACCATTTGACTTCCAAGTTTGACACTCAAGTACTACATATATAGTTTAACATATTTCCAACATACACACTTGTATAAAACCATTAACAATCCAAAATAAAGCATCATCCAATGTTCAAATCCACTATCATTCAAGGTAAACATATATATAATAACACCTATGTACATGCCACATAACTGATCTTAAAACGAGCAAAAAGGCTACTGAACAAGGATGTTCACACGAGCTAGTTCGATACACGGAGAACTATAGCAAATTTGCTCACATGAGCAAAAAAGCTATCTATGTGCATGCCACATTTTCGTTTAATTACCTTTTTCACCCGGAGAACTATAAAAATTGAAGTCAAATACATGAGACTAATTTGCCCTCATGAGATGACATATTCATGTTTCTAACACTAGCTTCAGACCAGGGTTGTAACACCCCAAACCAGGCTCAAACGCTACGACCATATCTGGTATGCTACGGGTTAACAGTTGAAAACTTCTCTTTGAAGGGATTTGAAATCTCGGTTTGTTTAAGTGGTTATTTGATAAATACGTGCTATTTGTAGAAAACCTTTGTAGTTTTTTTTTAAAACGATTTGCTTGAAAATTCCATTTTTATTTCTTCTTATAAATACGTCTTAAAACATAAGTTTATAAAGAATGAAGACATTAACAAATATAAATCGATAACCTAAGCTATGGAGCCTTATTACATAAATGGTCCCAAAATTAAAACTTAAAGAAAAACCGAAAATATTTTATGGAAATAAAAACTTGATGACCCCTCGAGTCCGCCTTGGCTCCCATGTCCACGTTCTACTGCTCATCTGAAAAATTAAGGAAAATAAAGGGTGAGTCACCAAAACTTAGTGTGCAAATCCCGGAAACACGTAAAAGGCTTGAGGCCCACATACACATTATGAGCCTTGGCCCATACACAATGGTAAGAAAATAATTACATGCAACATGGCCCAACCCAAACCTAGTAGTCCATCCTCTACACACCAGCCCGTACCAACCAACACACCTCGGGGATTTCTACAATCAACCCACCAACCGCTACACACCATATCTACAGCCATGCTGCCTATTCCTAACAGTCAGGAATAAATTTAACGTGGCTTAGCCAACGATCACTATTGTGACCTAAATTTTCAATTCATGGTTTAACCACCGATCACCAAGTGACCTATAAACATGCTCTTCCCCTTCATCATATTAACCCCATCCCATGCATACATACATGCAGAATCAAAACAATATACTACCTAAAAGTTCACAGTCTATCACATACATCGATACACATAGAGAAGTTTCTATGATTACGTACCTGGCATCCCTTGCCTACCCTCTTTGGGTAATCCGACTGTCTGTACAGCCTTTTTTCGGCTTTTAGCCCATAACATATATTTAGTACAGAGTACTATACAGCCTTTTTCCGGCTTTTAGCCCATAACATATATTTAGTACAGATTAATTAGTGTGTTAGAGATCTACACACCTGATTACAGACAAGACGAGACTTTCTATGTCGACACTATCAGAAGTCGATACGACTGCTATCTGTCTAAGGTGTTGTTCTGAAGCCGGTCCACAACCCGGTGGCCAATCCCGAACTGCTGACACCGCTCGTTTCTTAAACTTAGGGATTGGTTTTACAGATCCAATCCCCTCCTTCGCCTGATCGATATTTGATTCCATTAAAAGACCTTATCATAACATATGGTTAAGATCACAATTACGATAGTGAATCTAAAGAGAATCTAAAGAGAACCCCTTACCTTGAAATCCCGAAAAGAGAGATATGAGGTTCAGAGACTAACGATTTCCGGCTTTTAGATCTAAGCGATCTACTTCAATTACTGAATGTCGCCCAACACGTAAACACAAGAAACCAACAATCCATTAGCCTTTCGGTTTTGTCTTCTAAAAACCGAAAGAGAAAAAGAATAGATCAGAAGAAATCGTCACCTACCTTTACAGAGAATTCGGTAACTCCTAGAAGATTTCGCCTTTTAAGAAGATCAAAAAAAAAGATGATCTCAAGAGATCTATAAAGTTTCAGCTTTTGAGAAGGTCAAAAAGAAAAGATGATCTCAAGAGATGTATGAAGTTTCGGCTTTTGAGAAGGTCAAAAAGAAAAAATGATCTCAAGAGATCTATAAAGTTTCAGCTTTTGATAAGGAGATGATTGAGAGAAAAGAGTAATATCAAACGTAAAGAAGTGATAGGAACGGTATAGGAAAAATAAGAATTTCGGCAAGGCTAGGGTAGATTCGGCTATGGCAGACAAATGTGAAAAGAAAGAATGCTTAAGGGAGTTTTCGGCTCCTATTCAGAAAAGGAGGACAAGAGAGAAGATGAAAACCCTAAATGCCGAAAATAAAGAAAAGAATGGGAGAATAAAACCCTAATGCCCATTTTAATTAAAATAGTTGGGCTTCATGCAACTTGAATTTGGGCCTCCTCAGTTGACGCCACTTCCCTGCTTTTAAGTGGCGCCACTTTGCCACTGGGCCACAAGCCCATTTGTATTTTAAAACACAGATAACATCTTTTAAGCCCTATCTTACCAGGCTTTCCACTAGAGTGTCCAAACAGAAAATTCAATTAAGGCCTCTGCCCAACCCTGAGCCCATTCTGGACCCCTAACACTCACATTAAACATAACCACACATTAAATGCATAGCCCCACAATTTCAGGATGTTACAGTTCTACCCCCTTAAAGAAATTTCGTCCTCGAAGTTTCCAACAACTATTAATCGTACTACCCCAGTCTCACCACTATGCTTTCACTGCGCACTCTAATTCTAAAGCCAAAAGAAACACTTAGTATACTATGGTAGAGTACGCACTGGTATTCACATCTAGAGCGTCCTCGTCCCCTTGGCGACGTGCTGCATAGACCAAAGCTGGCTGCCTTGCCTCGGCATAACCTGCACCTCTACGACCATGTCCTGTGCCATTGCCACCATTGACTTGACCACGGCCCCTTGGTGGTTGTTGACCTCCTCTTCCCGGTGGTACATTCTCTTGACCTGTGGGCCCTTCACTGCCCTGTTGCTGCAGACAGTTTCTAACTTGGTGGTCCATAGATCCACACCTAAAGCACTTCCCACTGCCCGTCCAACACTCACCTACATGGAATTTACCACATCGAGTACACTTCTGTGTCAGATTAGCAGCAGCAGGTCTCTCATCTCGTCTCGGTCCATCTGAACTAGGCCTTTTCTGAGTACGGCGAGTTGCCCCTGACGATCCAAAATTCCTTTTTCCTCCACCCCTATCTCTATCCCGGTTCAGTTTTTCTGTCCGCTTAACCTCCTCAGTTATCTTAGCTTTTTCCATAAGCACAGCAAATTCCCTCTCCCGCTGTGGTGCTATCAATACACGCAGTTCGTTCCTCAGACTATCCTCAAATCGAACACAACGTTCATGTTCTGTGGCCACCATCCCTCGGGCATAACGGCTAAGACATAAGAATTCCGCTTCATACGCAGCCACCGACCTACTTCCCTGAACTAGGTTCAGAAACGCTTTACGTTGCGCATCCACATAACTAGTCCCAATGTATTTATTCTGGAATGCCGTTTTGAAGAAATCCCAGGTGATACGGTCAGCCATCGTACCATCCTTAACCGTAAGCCACCATTGATAAGCTTCGTCCCGCAGGAGAGATACAACCCTTACAGTTTTTCCTCCTCCATGAAATCCAGATCATCCATTATACGCTCAACCGCCTCCAACCAATACTCAGCTGTACTCGGGGCTATACCAGAAATTCCCCTAAACACTTCTGCCCCATTAGCTCTAAGTCGCTCCGACACCGATTTTCGGGCTCCTGTGCCCATGCCTACCCCAGCAACCCTCTCTAAAACCCTTAACATCGCCTGAGATACCGCATCATCTCCGGCCGTCTGATCTTGAAATTCGGCCTCCGCAACTGTGGAACTAGCTCTCGTTTCCTAACCCATGGCCAGATCCTATTGGTTCTGACATAGCCATCCTACCCCTACCGCGGCCACGCGGCGGACGTCCACAACCCCTTGTACTCATTCTACCGATTCGCGTTTATCTGATTAGAAATTTTATGAATTATTAATTTCTTCCACTAATTAACCACGAACAATCTTATGAACAGTAATTTTAAGAGAAGTTCTTTTAAATTCGAAATTATACCTACGGGTTTCAGTCTCAAGTTCGTATCTCCTAGTTCTAGGAACCACATACATTCAGCCATCATACATCAACATACAAGCAGCATCCATGACTTACATTCATCACCTAAGGGTATTTTCATCATTTCACTACTCAGGGGTTTTTCCGTAGTTTTGTCCTACAGGGTATTTTCGTAATTTCTCAAAATAGGGTATCTTGGTGATTTTTCGAAGTAAAGGTATTGTGGTATTATCGTAACATAGAGGTATTTTGAAAAAAAAAATTTTGAAACAGGGGTATTTTGGAAGATTTATTTTTGCAATCCAGATACTTTTGTAAATCTAGGGTTTTTCAGGCTAATTTGTAAAACCAAGGGTGTTTTGGAAATTTCACAAATTTTGGTAGTTTTACAAATCCAGGGTATTCTGGGAAATTTTCACAAATCAAGAGTATTTTCGAAAATTTTACAAAACTAAGGGGGTATTTTTAGTAATTTTGCGAAATAGGGTGGCTGGTCCCTTTCGGGTTTTAATTATAAATTTTGGCCCGTCAACAAATCCTCGTGGCTAAGGTAAACAGTCACTACGCACCAGGTAGGATTCCAACGAAGAGGAGGTGGGTCACTAGGACCGCTTAAGTACCAAGCTCTTCCCGAATCCAATCCTAGACATGCGTATGCCTGTTGCCACACTCTAACCCAACGACTTGTTTACGGACATGTTTAATTAGATTAAGTCTTATGGATTTTAAGAGTTGGTTAAACTAAGCCTAAAGTCCATAAATGCCTAACATACTAGCCTACGTCCATCAAGCCCATCAAGCCCAATCATGCATATCATATCAAAAGTTAGAATACTTACCTGCGTGGATCGGGTGCCGGTAGACTCGAAGGCCATATATCAACCCAAAACTTTTCACCAAATTTATAAGCTACTACTGGACCCATTTCACAGCCCGAGTTTTGCAACTGGGCTCTGATACCAAAATGTAACACCCCAAACCCGGCCCAAACCCTACGACCAGATCTGATATGCTACGGGTTAACAGTTTAAAACTTCTCTTTGAAGGGATTTGAAATCTCGGTTTGTTTAAGTGGTTATTTGATAAATACGTGCTATTTGTAGAAAACCTTTGTAGTTTTTTTTTTTAAAAACGATTTGCTTGAAAATTCCATTTTTATTTCTTCTTATAAATACGTCTTAGAACATAAGTTTATAAAGAATGAAGACATTAACAAATATAAATCGATAACCTAAGCTATGGAGCCTTATTACATAAATGGTCCCAAAATTAAAACTTAAAGAAAAACTGAAAATAATTTATGGAAATAAAAACTTGATGGCCCCTCGAGTCCGCCTCGGCTCCCATGTCCACATTCTACTGCTCATCTGAAAAATTAAGGAAAATAAAGGGTGAGTCACCAAGACTCAGTGTGCAAATCCCGGAAACACGTAAAAGGCTTGAGGCCCACATACACATTATGGGCCTTGGCCCATACACAATGGCAACAAAATAATTACATGCAACATGGCCCAACCCAAACCTATTAGTCCATCCTCTACACACCAGCCTGTACCAACCAACACACCTCGGGGATTTCTACAATCAACCCACCAACCGCTACACACCATATCGACAGCCATGCTGCCTATTCCTAACAGTCAGGAATAAACTTAACATGGCTTAGCCACCGATCACTATTGTGACCTAACTTTTCAATTCGTGGTTTAACTACCGATCACCAAGTGACCTATAAACATGCTCTTCCCCTTCATCATATTAACCCCATCATGCATACATACATGCAGAATCAAAACAATATACTACCTAAAAGTTCACAGTCTATCACATACATCGATACACATAGAGAAGTTTATATGATTACGTACCTGGCATCTCTTGCCTACCCTCTTTGGGTAATCCGACTGTCTGTACAGCCTTTTTCCGGCTTTTAGCCCATAACATATATTTAGTACAGAGTATTATACAGCCTTTTTCCGGCTTTTAGCCCATAACATATATTTAGTACAGATTAATTAGTGTGTTAGAGATCTACACACCTGATTACAGACAAGACGAGACTTTCTATGTCGACACTATCAGAAGCCGATACGACTGCTATCTGTCTAAGGTGTTGTTCTGAAGCCGGTCCACAACCCAATGGCCAATCCCAAACTGCTGACACCACTCGTTTCTTAAACTTAGGGATTGGTTTTACAGATCCAATCCCCTCCTTCGCCTGATCGATATTTGATTCCATTAAAAGACCTTATCATAACATATGGTTAAGATCACAATTACGATAGCGAATCTAAAGAGAATCTAAAGAGAACCCCTTACCTTGAAATCCCGAAAAGAGAGATATGAGGTTCAGAGACTAACGATTTCTGGCTTTTAGATCTAAGCGATCTACTTCAATTCCCGAATGTCGCCCAACACGTAAACATAAGAAACCAACAATCCATTAGCCTTTCGGCTTTGTCTTCTAAAAACCGAAAGAGAAAAAGAATAGATCAGAAGAAATCGGCACCTACCTTTACAGAGAATTCGACAACTCCTAGAAGATTTCGACTTTTGAGAAGATCAAAAAGAAAAGATGATCTCAAGAGATCTATAAAGTTTCGGCTTTTGAGAAGGTCAAAAAGAAAAGATGATCTCCAGAGATCTATGAAGTTTCGGCTTTTGAGAAGGTCAAAAAGAAAAGATGATCTCAAGAGATCTATAAAGTTTCGGCTTTTGAGAAGGAGATGATTGAGAGAAAAGAGTAATATCAAATGTAAAAAAGTGATAGGAACGGTATAGGAAAAAGAAGAATTTCGGTAAGGCTAGGGCAGATTCGGCTATGGCAGACAAATGTGAAAAGAAAGAATGCTTAAGGGAGTTTTCGGCTCTTATTCAGAAAAGGAGGAAAAGAGAGATGATGAAAACCCTAAATGCCGAAAATAAAGAAAAGAATGTGAGAATAAAACCCTAATGCCCATTTTAATTAATATAGTTGGGCTTCATGCAACTTGAATTTGGGCCTCCTCAGTTGACGCCACTTCCCTGCTTTTAAGTGGCGCCACTTTGCCACTGGGCCACAAGCCCATTTGTATTCTAAAACACAGATAACATCTTTTAAACCCTATCTTACCAGGCTTTCCACTAGAGTGTCCAAACAGAAAATTCGATTAAGGCCTCTGCCCAATCCTGAGCCCATTCTGGACCCCTAACACTCACATTAAACATAACCACACATTAAATGCATAGCCCCACAATTTCAGGATGTTATAAGAGTTGCTCAAATGAGCTAGTTCTATGTCGCTAACACTAGCTTAAAACCAGGGTTGCTCAAAGAGCTAGTTCAATGATGCTAACACTAGCTTTAGAGAATCCGCAACATATGTTGGATCTCAAGATATCATATTAATCTCCGATCAAACACCCTTTTTAATTCTTTTCGATTGAACCATTTCTTTTTTCTGTTTGGATCTTAATGGCATGACA
Source organism: Gossypium australe (assembly GCA_005393395.2). NCBI lineage: Eukaryota > Viridiplantae > Streptophyta > Magnoliopsida > Malvales > Malvaceae > Gossypium > Gossypium australe. The sequence continues at coordinate 36,988,770 of CM016615.1, read as the reverse complement.
TTCTTATCCTAATCATTTACTATGTTCACACAGGCACTGTTACCATTTCTGTATCATTTCAAATATTATAATATCATCATATGCATATCATTTAATAATATAACCATTTCATATTCATTCAATATATTTTATCTATTTAAAATAACTATATTTTTTTATACTTTATGATTTGATCCTTTAGATGCCAAGATTATCAAATTACAATTAACCTAAACTAATAGGCATTATAATATAATTCAAACATAACAAAAAATACATAGTAAGTTCCAAATGAATTTACCTGGCAAGAAATAAACAAACGAAACGTCAATGATTAATCTGCAATTTTTCTTTTCCTCGACTATTCTCCGATTAATTTAAATCTCGATCTATATGATAATTCATCTCAATTTATCAATTCCAAATACCTTATATCATCCTACTATATGCATATGTCATTTCAATTTGACTTTTTGAATGTTCTCTAAAGTTTCATATTTTATTCAATTTAGTCCCTAAAACCGAAATCACCATAACTTTCAAATTTGAGCCTCGATTTCGAAACCAATCTCGCTTTCATCCTTCTACAGCCTTCTATTATCCATAATTATAGAGTTTCAACATCAACTTCAAAATTTATACACTTTAGTCCCTATGTTCAAAAACTAGCAATTAAACTTTACAAATTAGTCTTTTTTTCACTTTTAAGCTTAAAATCTAACAAATTAGCACCAATTTCATCAAGCATTCATCAATGGAAACTTTTGAAAATTTTAACAATTTTACAAATTGGCATACAGGCTAGCTAAATCAAGCTCACGACACCTAAAAAAAAACATAAAAAGTACAAGAAAAGAACCAAATTTAATATACCAATTGAGGGATCAAAAGTTTGGAAGCTTTATGGATTTTTTTTCTTCTTCTTCTCACGGCACAAGGTTGAAGATAAATGAAAAAAATGTCATCTTTTTATCTTTTATACTTTAATTAACATTTAATTAATTATAATTAGTTTAATTAAACTTAATTAGTTAATTTTTGATCTTATTTAACAATATTGATGCCAAACAACTAGTATGCACCATTATAATCTAATGGACCATTTTCTCAATCGATCCTCCAAATAATTAAAAATTCATAGTGATTAATTTTGCTATTTTTATAATTTAGTCTTTATATCTTAATTAACTATCTAATTAACAAAATTAATGGACTAAATTTTAATTAAATTTTACACTAACCTCGTAAATATTAAATAATAATATTTACAGACTCAAAATACATTTACAATATCTATTTAACACGAGTTCAAATTATATTATTCCATCTCCACCCAAAAATAATAATAATAATAATAATAATAATAATAATAATAATAATAATAATAATAATAATAAAAGCATATGTATGAAAGAATATTTTGGTGTTGCCATCCAAAGCCGTCTTGCCGAACTGTGGGATTAGTCTAATATGAAGAGAATTTTGGCACAAAGCTGCCGAACTGCTTTTCTCATACTTTCCTTTCTCAAACCAAAACCCATTCTTTATGGCTCTAACAATCTTATTCTATCTCATAACATCTCAACTATTTTTAATATAAATATATTTCTAGTTATAATAATTTTTTTTTTTGAATTTAGTATTTTGAAGTGATATCATCTTGTTGAATTAAATTACCAAAAACACCTTTAGAAATAATAAAACTAAAGTAACATTTAGAGTTCATCTATATTAATATAATTTAGTGTCATGCGTTAATCAAATACTAATTTCAATAATATCTTTTCACCTTTAAATTAAAAAAAAAACATATATTTAAGCGCACTCAAACTCATATTCTAATAATTATTAAAATAATAAAAATATCAACTAAACTAAAACTCAATCACAACAAAACAAATATAACATTTATACGAACATTAATGGTTATAGTAAGTTTTAAAACCCCAATCCACCACTCATCTTCATTTTTATCCACCAATCCACTCTTCAACAATTACTATTTGTAATTAATCTCTTGGCCAATCATAGTTTACCATCTTTGACAACTTGCTTGAAATTAATTTTTTTAATTATTAAAATAATTTGTTTTACCATACATATTATTCGCACTAAATGCGAAGCTAGGAGGGCTGGCAGGGGCTTCAGCCCCCCAAACATAAAATTGTTATCTAGGTTAAAAAAATTTAGTAGTAAAGGTAAAATTGCACTTTGTCTCTCTAAATTTATAAAAATTCAATTTAATCATTTATAAATTATAAAGATTTAAACTATAAAAAATAAAAATTTCATCCGACTCTCCTACAACATGAATATGACGTGAATATTCTTAGTGAATAGGTCTCATCGAATAGATTTTTATCTCTAATATTATTTATTTATTAAATACTTTTAATATTTTATTTTATTTCAGGTTAGAATTTCTAATATATATATATATATATATAAGAAGGTAAAATTGTGAATCACGTCACGCATGAGGCTTCGGAATCTATCCCTATAATTGTAAACCTTTTCCTCCTTTTTCATTGTAATGTGCAATGTGCTTATTCACTTGTAAATAATAATAATAAAAAAATCAAAGCGTAGAAAGAAAGTGAAATGATATAAAGAAGCAAGTAGTGAGAAAGTAATAGATTGTAGGCCCATGAAATGGCGCTTGACCTTATTGCTAAGGCCTTTCATAATTCATACATTGAGTCCTTCGGTAACTAGACTTGTTGGGCTGCTCACAAAGAAGAGTTTCGGCTGGCGGTTGGTGAGAATGGGGCCTCCTACCTACCAACGTAGGTGGGGCCCTATACCCTTTCTCTTTTTAATAATAAACACCCTTATCCTTTCTTAAACAAAATGCTATATTGCTGAGGTCTGTTTCGGTATTCTACTCAATCAAGACTTCAAGGTTGCAAATGAAGTTTCAATTTAATCAGGTTTTAGAATGTAAAAATGTGAGTTATTTTTCGAGTTTAATTTATTAAAATTGTAATTAAAAGTACTCTCAAATTAAAACATGGATTTAATTAAAAAATTTTATACATTGGTTTCAAAGTTGTAAGTTATTTAGATTGTGCTTGTTGAACTAAACTTAATTATCATAAAAATTAAATTTCAATACTAGTTTTTGGGCAAATTACCAAAAAAATGTCCTTTTTTTTTCAAAATTTACGGAAAAAGACATTTTTTCAATTATTTACCGGAAAGGGCCATTTTCCCCGAAAGCGTGTCCACGCCAGCGCGATGTCAAGGTATTTGGCAGGAAAACGCTCCCCCATGGATGCGTTTTGTCTTTTTTTCCGTTAGGGTTTTCAGCTGTTTCTAGGGTTAGGGTTAGGGTATTTAAGGTTTTAGGTCTAGGTTTAGGGTTTTTTATGATTTTTAAGGTTTAGGGTTTAGGATTTTAGGATTTTTAGGAAAAAAATTAATGAACTAGAGTTTAGGGTTAATTAATTAAAATAATTTTATATTTAGGGTTTTGGGAAAAATATATCAGCAATATAAAAATTATTTTTTTTACAGTAGTATCTGGTAAAATAATTTTGAGAAGACGTTTCTGAACAAATAGTGACCAAAATGCTTCAAGCAGGATGCACTGTCAGCAAGAGTACTAAAAAAAGCTCCCACGTGGACGCTCTTTGCTACAGTAGTTCCTGAAAAGATAATTTTGAGAAAACGTTTCTGAACAAATAGTGACCAAAACGCTTCAAGCATGATGCACTGTCAGCAAGAGTACTGAAAAAAGCTCCCATGTGGACGCTCTTTTGCTACAGTAGTTCCTGAAAAGATAATTTTAAGAAGACGTTTCTGAACAAATAGTGACCAAAACGCTTCAAGCAGGATGCACTGTCAGCAAGAGTACTGAAAAAAGCTCCCATGTGGACGCTCTTTTGCTACAGTAGTTCCTGAAAAGATAATTTTGAGAAGACGTTTTTGAACAAATAGTGACCAAAACGCTTCAAGCAGGATGCACTGTCAGCAATAGTACTGAAAAAAGCTCCCACGTGGACGCTCTTTTGCTACAGTAGTTCCTATTTGGCCTTAGACTATAAATGAGCCAAATTTCATTCTCAGGTTGCATAATAGAAATTGAGGCAAAAGTATAATAGAAACTGAAGATGAGTGAACGTATTAGTGCTGTTATTTACTATGATGGCGAGGTTCGTGACGCCGAAAACGGTGTTGTTTTTTTTATCGGATAATACAACGCGACTGGTTTTTAACCAGAGTATAGATTTGACAGAACTTCGTAAAAGAATTAGGCGTAAAATATTCGGAACAACGCCAATGAAAGTTCTGTCTATTAAGTATAGATTTTTTGCTTCGGTTGATCCCGTGAGATATGACTCATTCAACATCAAAGGTCCTCGGAGCTTGGAGGCAATGGTGGAGACTCATCTTTCCAGTGGATCACCCTATCTTGAAGTATATGTACAATTTTCATCGTCAAGTGGTATTCCTTCGACTTCAACATCTACTGCTGTTCGAGGGGAATACACGACCCCAAGCCGACACTCTGTTAGTGGGAGACAGAATATGGAAGCGTCCGTGTTTGGTGGTAGTATGGAAAACACAACCCCTGCACGACACTCGGTTGGTGGATGGGACATGCATATCGGTGGGTCGATGTTCGATGCTAGAAATACGTATTGGGGAACGTCATCAACTTCTAGTGGTTGGCAATCTACATATGATTGGGGACGTTACGAAAGTTGTTTAAGAAGAGATAATGTACTCCCTAAGACATCCAACGACGAGGGGACCTCGTTCGTTGCAGATGATGGTGGGTCAGATGATAGTCTAATGTGGATCCACCTCGAGAGCCCAGCCCTGATGGTGTAGAAGTTGTATTATTTTCTGAACCGGAGCCTATTCCAACCATACCTGAAGATGTTGAAGAGGTTTCAGATGAAGAAGAAAAAGATCCGCGATTCAGGGTGTACTCGCCTCTAGCCCACATGCATAATGTCGATCTATCTCAAGACGATTGTAACACCCACAATCCGTATCTGTTGCTGAAATAGGGTTACGAGGCATTACCAAAGAGTATAGAACACTTACAGATAATTTGAAATCATTATCTTTACACAAATAGTACACTTGAGGTGTACAGTTCTATAATTATGAATAAACACATTTATCAAATATATTCCATATTTTTATATATCACAATCTCATATTTCCATGTATCAAGTACCACCATTTCCTCGTATTTCATACAAATACGTGTAACAATTCATAGACACACAACCCACTAACTCTTCCTGCCAATCACAATTTAAATTGACAAATCACTTATTGAGTCCAATTTCAATGTTCATTAAAATCTATCATATAAATTTGGATGTACGTATCCACTAATAGATTCCATGTACCGATATCATCATCTCAAATTTCCACATGCATTTACTTTCCACATTATGAGCTCAAATAACATATACAAGGTATACCAATGTATTTCAAGTACGGTTTCATAATATTTCATTTCAAATTTCAGATTATTTCATATTAGAACTTTTCTCATTAACTCATTTGGAATACCAATTCATACGGATAATACACTGAAGAGTGTACAAATATATAATCACAAATGAACTCATTCATCAACCAAGTTCTATGTTCATGTCTCATCAACTCGTATTTCCTTATATCACATAATGCCATGTAACACTTACCAAACTTTGTCAGATTAGTCAACGTCTTATAGAATTATTCTGCACCGGTATGCATTGAATTTCATTGATAATCACTGATGCCATAACATAGCTATGGTCTTTTCACTAGAATGTCATAGCTCAGCCATGGTCTTACATCTTCACTATCATTATGCCATGGTGAAACCATGGACTTATCCTTCAATTCATCACTTTTCACTAGAATGTCATAGCCCAGCTATGGTCTTACATCTTAAACACGTATCACACCGATGCCATATCCCAGATATGGTCTTACACGAAAATCACTTGTCACTTGTAGCCGAAGCTACCACTATTCACTGATCAGGTAGCCGGAGCTACCACTTTTCACTGATCAGGTAGTCGGAGCTACCACTTTTCACTTGATCAGGTGGCCGAAGCTACCACTTTTCACTTTCACTTGTCCTTGATCAGATAAGTGTAGCCGAAGCTATCACTTATCACTTTCACTTGTCCTTGATCAGATAAGTGTAGCCGAAGCTATCACTTACCACTTTCACTTGTCCTTGATCAGATAAGTATAGCTGAAGCTATCACTTATCACTTGTTGCCATGGTTCAACCATGGGCTTTTCCGTCAATTCATCTTGTCACTGAACTGAAGTGCTCAATTTGATCATTTATTCAATTTTCATACTTTTACATTATTCACGATTTTATCATCAATACATATGAAATAACACATCATGAAGCTTATAAAATTAACAAATGATCACTAAAATTTAGCCATATAAACTCGCAAGTTCAGTTTTTGTATTATAACAATAATCATAATTTCATAATAAATATTTCAAATAAAATATTATATCATTTCTAATTCAACATTTATCAATTATAATCGGGCATGTGATCAATTTATACACAAGTTGTTCATATATTCTTTTTCCTCCCCCTCCTTTCCATCTACATCCTTAGTATAAACAACACACTTGTAAGTAACATTATTTATAATTTTCACTATTTACTTATGTGAATATTCAAGCTGTCCATCCGTGTCATAGTCACTGAATTATTTTTATCTTGAGCCAGAACTCCAAATTAAGATCCGTTAATTTTCCTTTGAAACTAGACTCACATATCTTCTTACTATAATTTTTTCAGAATTTTTGATGTAGCCAATTAGTACAGTTTATTAGTTAAGTTCTCCCTTGTTACACAGTCTGACGGCTCTGACCTCTCTTCACTAAAAATCAATTATCTCATAGTACAATTTTCATATAGTGTTTTCGATTATTTCTAATGAAAATAGGCTCACTAAGGAATACAAACATATAAATTATAACTCATAATTCTTTTTGTAAAATTTTTAGTGAATTTCTAAAGTAAGAACAGGGGATCACAAAGTTATTCTAAACCAGTATTACAAAAATTTAAATATCTCAATATGTAGACTTCCTTTGCTTGCTCTGTTTCTTTATGAAAATAGACTCAACAAGCTTTAATTCTATATCTCATCAACTTCTAATTCAATTTCTACCATTTTTGGTGATTTTTCAAAGTTAGACAACTGTTGCTGTCCAAAACTGCTTTAGTGTAACATGTCGATTTCTATTTTGTCCCAAATTCCACAATTCATACAATTCAGTCCTTGCTCAATTAACCCCTCAATTGCGCTAATTTTCTCATTTAATACTTTTCTCTATCATTTTAAACTACTTCATAACCTTTGAAAATCAGAATTTTAACACTAGGCCTTAGTTTCAACTCTTTCACAATTAGGTGCTAAAACCAATTTCCATCAATTTTACTTGATAAAATCATCATATAACAAAATTAAAGCTTCAATTCAATATTTATTCATCATATTCTTCCAGTACTAATCCACATAAACTTTAAAAATTAGCCATAGAATCAAAAACTAATGAATTAATAAGTTGGACCCAATTGTAAAAGTCCAAAAACATAGAAATTTTAAAGAGAAAGCAATAATTAAACTTACATGAAGCTTGAGTATGAAAACCAGCTTGAACTCTCTCCCATGGCTATTTTTCAGCTGAAGGAAATGAAGAGAAATGAAGAGAATTCTTGATATTCCAATTTGGTCCCATTTTTATTTAGCTAATTTTGGCAATTTTCCAATTTTGCCCTTATTTCACTCATTTCCTGATTTTTCTCAGCTATTGCCGCCCAAAATATCTCCTTTGGGCTTATTTTCACTTTAGGTCCTTCCTCATTTAAAAATTAAGCTGTTTAATCCTTCTAGCAACTTTTACATTTTTTTCAATTTAGTACTTTTTATTTAATTAACCACCCAAACGTCAAAATTTTCTAACGAAATTTTAATACTACTTTATTGACATTCCGTAAATATTTATAAAAATATTTATGACTCGGTTTGTAACACCGAGATCTCGATACCTCTTTTTCTCAATTTCTTGTCCAAATAAATCTTTATAAAACACAATTTACTATTTCAAAAAAAAACTTTTAAAAGCTACATTTGGCTTGTAAATATTAAATAATATAAGCTATGAGTTCATTTGTCGGATTTGGTGGTCTCGAACCACTATTTCTGACATCGCTGAAATTTGGGCTATTACAACGATGCATTGGAGTTTCCTGAACTACCACACAGAAGGCGTGACCGTACAAGTTCGTCGTTGGATTCGGGTGAATTGGAAGTTGGTAAAGAGTTTTCCAACAAGGATAGTTTTCTTGGTGCATTGAAACAATATAGCATCAAGAACGGGGTTAACTACAACATGGTTAAATCCAAACTTGATAAGTATGAGGCTAAGTGTGTAGTGCAAGATGGTACATGTTCATGGAAAATCATGGCCTCGTTGAGGAAAAGGACAAGCTTGTGGGAGATTTAAAAATACAAAGGTCCACATTCATGTGTTGTCGGTACAGTATACTAGGTGCTTAGGGTTTTTGAATAATACTGATATTACGTAACGTTGCATTATTTAACGTACTTCACTGACAGGTGTTTCACAAGATCATCCCAAGATGGATTCAGATATGTTGGCTAGCTTAATAATATCGACGATGAAGGCTGATCCAAGACTTCAGCACTGGTCTTAATTGCCAATATTCGTAGCCAATTGGGGTACACGCCCTCTTACCGCAATACATGAATATCTAAGCAGAAGGCGTTGGAAAAGTTACATGGTCGGTGGGATGCTTCATATAATGAAGTGTGGCAGTGGTGTCAGGTGCTGGAGAGATATGTCCCAGGAAGCATAACAGACCTTGAAACGGTACCTGCGTACTACAACGATCGATTACTTCGTGGATGCCAAGTGTTCAAGCGTCTGTTCTGGACATTTAAGCAATGCCGAGACGCATTTCTATACTGCAAGTCATTGGTACAAATTGACGGTACATTTATGTATGGTAGATATACACATCGGCTATTGCTAGCTGTGGCAGTGGGAGAATCCTTCCACTTGCGTTTGCAATAACACCGGGGGAGTCACCTGATGACTGAGAATTCTTTTTATCTAGGTTAAGGAGGTATGTCTGTCCCCAACCTGATATATGCGTTATATCGGATCGGGGCCCTGGAATACTAGCTGCAATAGAGCGACAGGGAAGCCTATGGCATCGTACACACCATCGATATTGCCTAAGGCATGTTGCGTCCAACTACCACGAGAAACATCGATCTACAAGTGAACGACGATAAGTGACCAACATGGGTATGTAATATCTATTAATATAATTTCGTTTGTAATATTCAATTTATTCTTAATTGAAGAGTGGTATGTAATATTCGCTATCAACTTATATTGGCAGGGTACGAGATCAATAAGGGCCGTTTTCACGAGATGTTGGCGATTTTTGCGCTCAGTTAACAAAGAAGGAACAAACTACCTATGCAACATACCTTTCGAACAGTGGACACAAGCATACGAAGGCGGCCTACGATATGGTCATATGACCTCAAACTTGGCTGAATGCATAAATTCTGTTCTAAAAGGAACGCGTCATTTGCTGATAACATCGATTGTGCGAGAGACATATTTTCGTTTAGCGGAACTATTTCCGAAGCGAGCAGCGAGTTATAAAGGTCAAATGTAGGGAGGCCATGTATGGTGCGCGAAGGTATTGTGAAAAATTAACAAGGCGAAGGCACGGACCAACATCATGCACACAATGTGTCATGATATCGACAACCTATGGTTTCATGTGACGGAGTTTGACAGACCGAACCAAGGTATTATTGGCGGGTAATATCGTGTACACTTGAGAAATAGGACCTGGGACTGTGGGATATTTGGCGCACTTCGTTATCCATGCGCTCATGTAATTGCAGCTTGTCAGAATCTCCGTTTAGATCCCATGAGCTATGTCGACGAAGTGTACAAAATAGAATATATGTACAACATATGGAGACACGTATTCCAACCAATCCCAATTGAACGTAAGTGGTCGTCTGTATCGCTTGCTCCGTTTAAGCTGTTACCGGATAGAGAACTGCGTTGCAAACCAAAGGGTCGACCTTGCTCGACTAGAATACGCAACAATATGGATATCCGAGAAACAGCCAACCAACGAAAGTTATGCGGATGGTGTAGGAACCCAGGCAATACATCTCGCTCATGTCCAAATCGGAATAGTTGATAGTCTCCTTATCATTTTTGTCTCTTGGTGGCTATGAAAATTCTTTTAATTTCTTGATGAAAATGGTAAACTTTTGTAGAAGGACTAAGTTGCAAAACAAAAAAAAAGTTATTCAATTAATCTAAAATATCACCATCATTATTATTCTTCAAAATTATCTTTCTTGCTAAATGGTTATTTTTCCCCTTACGATCCTTCGAAATTCCTACATTGGATCAACACCCATCTTGATAAAATTACAATTTAACCCCTCATACTTTTTCACTTATTCAATTTAGTCCTAATTCATCCATTTTTCTTAGTTCCTAGATCCTTCCACCCTTAGAATATTTACACTATTGGCCCTTCAAGTTTTTCATATATACATTTTAACCCCTCAAATTTTAAATATTTACTCTTGAACCACAAAACTTTTCTCACATTTGAAATTTAGTCCTTGCTTGAACCAATACAATTAGGATATTAAAAACAACTTTTATTTTATTAAAAATATAAAAAGTAAATTACAATTAAAAAATTAAAGTCAACTTTTATTTTAATAAATGTAACAATATAAAAAAGTTTGTAGAAATATATTAAAAATATAAAAATATTAAAAATATTGCCTTTTTAAAAAATTGATTTTATTAAAAATATACAAAGTAAATTACAATTAGGATATTAAAAACAACTTTTAATTTATTAAAAATATAAAAATTAAATTACAATTAAAAATAAAAATAACTTTTATTTTATTAAAAATATAAAAATAAATTACAATTAAAAATTAAAAATAAATTTTATTTTATTAAAAATATAAAAGTTAAATTACAATTGAAATATTAAAAACAACTTTTATTTTATTCAATGTAACAATATAAAAATTTTGCAGAAATATATTAAAAATATAAAAGTATTAGCAATATTTTTGCCTTATTTAAAATAAATTGATTTTATTAAAAATATACAAAATAAATTACAATTAAAATATAAAAAACAACTTTTATTTTATTAAAATACAAAAAGTAAATTACAATTAAAATATTAAAAATAACTTTTTATTTTTATTAAATGAAATAATATAAAAAAGTTTATACAAATATATTAAAAAATCAATGTTGGTGTCGTTCGAAATCAGTGCCACATGGGGGAGGTCGATGGTTACGCGCTGGATTCCTCCTTGTTCCAACTTCCGGCGGGGGTTGTGGTTGCTTTGGCGGGGATTCTAGTTCCTCTGGCAGGAGGTCTGGTTGTGGGTGTTGGGAGGATGGCCCACCTTGATAAAATAATGATCGCGGAGGTGTTTGCATCACCCATGGTGGAGGTGTTTGAATCCCATAAGGCAAAGGAGATTGGTAAAAAGAAGAGCTCCCCGATGGCGCCTCATGCGACCCCTCATGCGAAGGCGACCTATAGATTGGCGGTCCACTCGGAGTAGTCGGGAACGGACTCGAACCGGGCCATGCATTCAAACCTTTCATAGGACTGGGAAAAGGAAACATATAAGGGTTAGGATACATATAAGGGCTAGGATACGCACCTGGCATAATCTGAAAAGGCTGTGATGTGGGTATCGTCAGCTGAAGTGTTGGGCCCGGTGACCGTGTGGGCGTTGTTGATGGGCCCTGTGATTGTGTTGGCGCTGTTGATGGGCCCGTTCCATCATCCATTCTCCTTAGATTTAAAGGGCCCCGTCGTTCCCTTTGTACACGAAGTTGCCGTCGTCTCTCCTCTTCTGACAATAAATATGGCTTGCCATGGATCCTAAACCATGGCATGTATTCCGACACGTACGCTAACTTAGGAACGATGATCGGTTCCCGAGTAGGTATATAATCATACTGGTTTTCCCACAATTCGATATATGCTGACCAAAATCTCGGCCAATCCGTATGCAACTACTGTAAGTCTACTTTGTGCTCATCATCGAGCACCTCAGGTGCCACGGGAATCGGTTGTTGGAATCCAAATTGTCGCAGAACCCGATTTGATTGGTGCATCTCCACGGTGGCATAGTTGACCAATGGGACCTTCACATGCCAAATGTTCGGATTTTGAAAGAATTCATCCGGAATTATTGTCCGAATTATCGGATCCTCGTATGGCGTCCATTGAAACTATATTAACATGATAAAAATATTAGTTATATACTAAATACTAAATACTAAATACGAAACGACTATTTTATTAGGAAAATATATTTTATTTAATACTTACTTGTGCTTCCGACCTTTGGTCTAATAGAAGCCGTATATCTTCAAGCGGGGTAGGTATTCCAACATAACTCGCCGAGTGGTTCTACCTAATTAAATAAATTTTTAGCATACAATTATATTTTAAATCTACGTAATAATTGTAAAATATAATATTAAATTTACCTCGTTATGAGTGGGAATGTATATGGGTGGTCCACTCAAGGATGTAAAAATGGAAAGCGAAACTGTGTCCATGATTGTAGTAGTAATAGGCAACCTCCGATTTTGGCTTTATTCGGTCGCGTCGCCCCGCACATCTCCCGATACAATTTTGCTAGCACGGTTGACCCCCAACTCAATTCACCGGTCGTTCTAAAATTAACGAGTTTCAGCAGCCATCTCAGATGTACGAGGTTTCGTGACAAGTCCGGCATCAGATAGCCTCCAATCATCTCAAGAATGCATGCCCGAGCATACCGTATTCTTTCTAATTCAGTCGAATCATTATCCGGCTCCAAGAATGTGTCTCGTAACCAGCCCATCTCGATCCGACCTCCTTTAATGTTATCCAGAATAGCACCCAAAAGCTTGTAGCATACGGCTCCCCAATCACCAGAAGTTGCGGACCCGGTGACTATGTACCCATCCACCGGCAATCCCAATTGCAACTACACGTCTTCCAAAGTGATAGTACACTCTCCGCATGGAAGATGAAAAGTGTGCGTCTCGAGTCTCCACCTCTCTATCAACGCACTGATTAGTTTAGGGTCCAACTTGCACCCCTAGCCTATCGTGGCCACATGCCAAAAACCCGCTTCCCGCAGGTAATTCTTGATCAACGGCGATGGCGGACCAGGCATATTACAAATATAGCATTGCAACACCCAATCTACAGACTGTTATAAAAAAATATAAAATAAAATTATTTAAAATTGCGTAAATGAAAAAAATATTAAATAGTACTGAAAATTAAAATTATAACTTACCATTGTCATTTGATCGACGGAGATGTGTTTATTACCATTGCTAACACGATAGAATATTTTTAAATTAAAAAAAAAACTAATTCAAAAAACTTTAAACAGGGCTTTTTTGTCAAAATTAAAGGACTTTTGTGAAATTTGAAAGAGATTTTAGACAAAGTTGAAATAGTGTAAGGGCTTTTATGTGAAAAAAAATGAAATGGGAGCATTTATAGTTTTTTTTACCGTTGGTGGCCCAACGGTAAAAAAAATGGCAGTTAAAACGGGCAAAACACGTCCTCCGAGGAGCATTTTTGCCACATCAGCAAAGCGTGCCCTCAAGGATGTGATTTCTACTGATGTGGTGAAAACGCTCCCCCAGATACGCGTTTTCCTGCCACGTATCTTGACATCGCGCTAACGTAGACTCGCTTTCGGGGAAAATGACCATTTCCGATAAATAATTGAAAAAAATATCATTTTTTGTAAATTTAAAAAAAAAAAGCATTATTTGGTAATTTGCCCCTAATTTATACCAATTAGTATTATAATCGAAATTTTAAAAACTGTTACATTTTTTTTGTTACTACAAGTTTAAATCTTACTTGTATAAAAAACCTGTTATTATATATTTTATTTATTTATTTTCATTATTCTTTTAACTATTACAGCCTTGTGTTTCCTTAAAAAAACCATTGTGTTGCATTTTCATATAAAAATTAGTAAATCAACATTCTTAATTTAAACTCCTAACTCAAACAATAAAATTGAATTTATTTATTAAATAAAAAATATAATTAGAAATCCAATTTCTTACAACATGGAACTCCACTTAATTATCATACAGTTTTATTTATAAAAGGAAATTCCAAACCTACCCCTGAAGTGGAGCCCACCAAAAGTCAGTCCACCAACTCTTACCCACTCCCAAAGAACTCGGTTGGTGGAAACTTATTTTCCCACTTTGCCCAGAAAATAAAATCAAATCAACAAAATCCAAAACATCATTTCCGCACCAAAAAAGAAACGCGCATTTACGTTGGGAGAGTTCAGCGAAAATGGCAGGCGAAGCAGCACCGGCGGCGAATTTCTGGGGTGATATGCCGGAGGAAGACTATTACAGGTCGCAGGGTGTACGCAACACCAAGTCTTACTTCGACACTCCCAACGGAAAGCTCTTCACCCAGAGCTTCCTACCCTTGGATAAAAAAGTGAAGGCCTCCGTCTACATGACCCACGGCTATGGATCCGACACTGGTTGGCTCTTCCAGAAGATCTGCATCAACTTTTCCAATTGGGGTTACGCTGTTTTCGCCGCTGATCTTCTCGGCCATGGCAGATCCGAGGGTCTCCGCTGCTACTTAGGTACTTTTATCTCTGTTTTCTTTTCTTTTTTTTTTTAATGTTATTTATAAACTGAATATCCGATGATTATATTTTAATAATATAAAAAAAACTTTATAACTACAAGATAACTGTTGAGAAAGTTATGGAGTAGATATGTGTATATATATATATATATATATATATATTATGTTTGTGGATTGAAAGAGAAGTAATCCTGAGATAAGCAGAGGGTTAAGTAAAGATATAATATGAAAGAATTTAAAAAAACACCTAATATAAGTTAAAATTAGGAAGTGCATGTCGCCCTTCTTCTCCAGGGATCTGTTACTGGGCCAAAATAAAGTTTTGAAAAGTTTAGGGGCCGAAGTTAAAAGATTTGCTTAAATTTAAGATTTTATAGCTAAAAGGGACCAAAGTTGATATTATACCAATCAGTTAAGCCCTCTAGTTAGAGTGGGTGGGTTTGGATGGGGGATTGAGTGCGGTGCGTTTAGCTTACTTTTTGTCTCACGCTATAGTATCGCTACAGAATCTAATCTCACCGTCACTGCTATTTTTACACTAACAATAGGTAAACGCAGCGCCCATCCAAACTCACCCTTAATGACCTGGCTGCTTCCATCCATAACCTCCCAGTCTGCAGTACAAACTTGAAGTAGCATGTTAATTTTGATGAACTTTTGATTCAACAATTGTTCACTTTCTACTGGGATTTTAAGCTATATCATTGTAATATCAGACTTTTATAATCATATTAAAATATGGGATATTTGAAGAAAAATGATTAAATACTTGGCTATTGAAGTTCATCAACAGAGGTGGTGATTGTTTAATGTAGGTGACATGGAGAAAGTTGCTGCAACATCCTTATCATTCTTCAAGCACGTCCGGAACAGCGATGAATACAAACACTTACCTGCATTCCTGTTTGGTGAATCAATGGGAGGAGCAGCAACAATGCTCATGTACTTTCAATCCGACCCTGAAACTTGGACCGGTCTAATTTTCTCGGCGCCGCTCTTTGTGATGCCTGAGAACATGAAGCCGAGTAAGGTGCGGTTGTTCATGTACGGTCTGCTTTTCGGATTAGCTGATACATGGGCAACTATGCCGGATAACAAGATGGTTGGGAAAGCAATCAAAGACCCAGAAAAGCTTAAGATCATAGCATCAAACCCAAGAAGATACACTGGACCACCAAGGGTTGGAACCATGAGGGAGCTGGCTAGGGTTTGTCAGTACATTCAAGACAATTTCTCAAAGGTAAGGGCACCATTTTTGACAGTTCATGGGACAAGTGATGGTGTCACATGCCCAACATCATCTAAATTGTTGTATGAGAAGGCATCAAGTGTGGACAAAACCTTGAAACTGTATGATGGGATGTATCATTCCTTGATTCAAGGGGAGCCTGATGAGAATGCTGATCTTGTTTTGAAGGATATGAGAGAGTGGATTGATGAAAGGGTTGAGAGGTATGGATCTAAATAATGTGTTTGTTTAACCTATTCGGCTTTTATTAGGTCCTTAATAATTAATTGGGCATTTGGTGGACTAATTTGAGATTTGAGGACCCCCAAAACAACAACCCCCTCAAAGATTATTGTAATAAAGACGACAAATGGAAATTATAATGTGGTTTGTCATGATATTGTATAATTTGTTATATGGTGTAGTAATTATTTGGTTTAAAGATACCTGCCTTATTTAAGTATTTTCTATTTAATTTATTATTTTCTTTTTAATTACAAAATAATGATCGCTTAATTACATATTTTAAAGTACTATACAATTAAAAAAATAATGAAGTTCGAACATGAATTGTAAAGTAGATATAAAGAAAACAATAAAAAGTCATATAAAATAAAACATATTTAACTTCAATTAAAATTAATTGATTTATATTTATATTTAATTCAATTGTATATTAATATTAAAATGAATTTATTAAATTATTTTTATTTTTATTTTTAAAATTAATTAGTTACCATTATTTAGAAGTTTTTAATGAAAAATATATTGATTAAAATAAAAAATAAAGAAAAGAAATCATCTCTAGGATTATGTTACAATTAAACTAAAATTAAAATACTTAAGATGTATTTTTATAAAAATGTATTAAAAAAAAGATAAAAAGATAAAAGATGTATATAGTTATCATTCATAATAAATTTTAAAAATATTATCGGAGTCAATGAAACCCTAACTTAATGGTAAGGTTAAGTCTTTTAAAGTTTTTAGATTCCATATTTAAGTCCTATTCCGTATAAATCATGTGTGGATTCTCCATCTATATTTATTCTGATTTATGTCTCAGTATATGTGAACTTTGTATAAATTTGTTGTAACACTCATCCCCATCCAATCGTACAGTGTGAAGGAGAAATGTTATTGGAGCACATATGAAATAAAAATCCTAGAGATTTTTAAAATTTCAAACCTTAAAACATTTTTATAAAATCATATAATAAATTTTAAAATAATTTAAGGGCTTTAGAAGCATTTTTCAATCATTTAGAAGAGGTTCAGGAGTGATTGACACTGTCCAAGTCCTAAAATGAGCCCTCGAAAGCTAAAAAAGCTAATAAAGTGTTGTGGGCCAAGTTTGGCCTAGATGAATTAGTACCTTTGAGGAGATGTACTAATACATCTACCTCAAAATTCCTTTATTTGCTCTCTAACTTAGTTGTTCCAAAAAAAAAAAAATTGAGCCAAGTACTGATACCTTATATCCCTAAAGTAAAAAATAAGTTCAAAAACACTTCAAATCATCCCAAATATCAAGAAATCATATGTTAAGTTCCAATTCATTTTAAAACCTTATCAACACAAATTTGAGCATAAATACATCTTGGGAACATGATCAAATAAATTCAGTAGCAAAAAGCCTAACCTATGAGTGTTAAAAACATATCAACACTTACAAGTACAATTTCAAATTTAAGTCTTTATGTACATGCCAAGATTTTTACACTAGTGACATCTAAAACAAACTGCAATACAACTTCAAGGTCGCATGGTGATGTGATGCTCCCAGCTAGAATCACAAGCTTCTTGGGCAAGTCTGTACCAATGTCACAAGGCTAAAATTTTAGTTTGGCAAACCATTCGGCCTTAGGCGATTCATTTGCTTCAAATGTGCCTAAGTCAACCTATCTCTCGAAAGTGAGAATTCTTCAAGGGATATTCTATAAGGCACCGAAATCAAGCGAAAGCAAACTTAAGACAAAAGAACTCAAATTAAATAGAAAGCCACAAGAAAGCAACGCGCACAATGTGTTTGAGTAAATACTCTCAAATATATTCAATAACTATAAATAAGAAGATTACAAATGAAGGGAAAGACCTCTATTTATAGTTAAGCTCTCCTAAATCCAACAGTACAATTTAAATTACATTGTCAATTGAGATTAAAGCCTATCTATAAGATGGGAGTCCTAAGGGATTTAAACTCTATACAATCTTATCCTTTAATATTACAAATATTAACCATGGTAACTCTAGTTCTACTAGAGTATTTTAATAGGCCACCAAGGCTTCAAGTAAATGGGCTTCTCTATATGTTACATGAATCTGACCAGTTCAAGTGGGTCAAAAGAGCCCCATTTAATCAGTTGATCTCTATGGGACATTCTGTGTGCATTTATCACGAGCCTAGATCCATGGCCTATGACATTCTTGTTGGATCTGATGCCCTAAGTGTAGTGTTTTTGTTTAAGTACACTTGTAATTTTTTTTGAACAGATTGATTAATAAAATTATTAACGAACTAAACTAATATACTTTGTATTGTAGTCCTCAAATGGTTTTTGCACGCAAAGCAAAATAGAAGCAAATGTTGTTCATTGGTTCTCTATTGTTTAAACTGATACTAAATGATATTACTTGGTTGAATCGTAGTACGGAAAGATAGCTTGTATTAGTAGATGAACCTAAACATGTCCTTAGTCGAATTGGAAATGAGCAAACCGATTGAAAGGCTAATATGTCGTCTATCAAATCCAATTGGGGAGATGTCTTGTCTTGGGCATTGGAGTGGATGACTCTCAAAAGATAAAGACATAGATGTGACTGACTAGACTGACAGTACATTGGACAGGACCTTAGCATAATAGATCCTGAATCCGTTTATGAATTTATTCATTTGTGACATTCATAGTGTGACATACCTAAATCCTGAGTGGATGGCGAACTATGTATGCGTGACTCGTACACTTTGATGTAAGTAAAAGCCTGAGTTCAAAGAGATAAGGAACCGAAAGCTGGTGCTTGGGTGTATGACTTCTGTAGTATGTAATGTCATTCACAACAGTGGAATTCATATCCCAAAACATGGGTAAATGATATCCTTTTATTGGCATTACATGGCTGATGAAAAGTAAACGTGTCCATGGGTCATCCATCTTTGTGATGGATGACTTGATCACTATTTAATAGTGATTGACTTTTCATGAAGGAAGATGTAATGGTTACTGTGAGATAAAATAGTATCATATTAAGAGAATATATATTATCCCAAATAGATCAATAATATCTTATGAGGGAAACACACTTATGACAAGGTCATTGGACAAGTACTGAGTAGTTGCTTTCATAATGCTACACCATTAAGGAGAGCCTAGTCACGATACTATAGTGGAATGACATCATGACTGTATGAGTTTATAATTAATAGGCAAAAAGTCGAAACTTAATTATTATAAATCATTTGAGCCTTAACTACATATGTCTAATCGGTCTCTCTACTAGCTCGTTGAAACCAGAAATGAATTGCGTATTTGAATAGAAATGAACGGAATGAATAGAAAAAAGAGAAATGGGAAACATTCAGGACTGATTATGGCTTTCTCCGAAATGGAGAAATGGAATCATTTGGAAATGAATGTAGGTTTCCAAAAATGGAAATGGAAACTTGCAATCTTATATAGGATTACTTAAAAAATAATGGAAGAATGAGTTTATGTTTTTGGACTATTTTGAAGTCCAAAAAAGAAAATAAATTATTCAGTTATAATGAACATGTTGAGTTGTGACATATTGAAAAAATATTCTCAAAATTTTACCAGAGGTAAAATCGTCAAAATTTTACTGGGGGTAATCGGGGTAAAATTGTCAAAAATTTTATTGGGGTAAAATTGAGGTGAGAAAATTATTTAATATGTAGATATTATAGTTTATTTTGGGAAATAGAAAAACTGAATTAGGTTGGATCATATTATAGAGTACTGGGTTAAAAAAGCCCAAGAAGTACTTGTAAAGTTGGACCCGATGTGAAAGAGTCCCAAAACCCCTCATGTAGCATGAAGAGGGTAGCAACCCTAGTAGGAATACTAGGATGTGTCATCCACCCCTCTCCTACTTTAAGTAGAAAGTTGTTTTTCTATTTAAAATAGACCTCTACAACTCTATAAGGATTCTACTTTCTCCTCTTATAAATAAATGGCAGTGGTAGAGCTATTTAAATAACTTTTGAGAGCTTGTTATTGTAACCTTCCAAACCCGACCTAGACATTAAGGCTAGATTGAGAAGGCTACATTAGCCACCAAAATAGCTAAGCTAACTTACATTACTTTTGAAAACTTTAAATAATCTTATTTTAGAGGAAAAAAAACTGTATTTGTACTTTTGTGTTAGTTTAAAACATTCATTTATTGGGTCAACTATACTTAAGATTCATTTTATTGTTGATAGTGTTGTTTTAGAAAAATTGGTTGCTTGTTGCTCATCTTTGTAAAAATTCGATGTTAAACTAATGCAGCGGAAAAACAATTTCTTAAGTCATTTTGGAACCTAGTTGCCTTATCATTTGTTTTTCAAAAACGGTTCCTTTGCAATGCAGCGAAAATTAGGGAACAATATCAAATTTTACTTAAACCCGATATCATGCATTTTATGGTTATTATGCTTGAGTAATCCATGCATGCAAAAATCCTCAAATGAAAAGTTACCAAGCTACAAACCATAAATAATTAAAAATTACAAACCAAAACCAATAGAGACTGATTAATATTTATTAAAAATAGTCCAGGGTCTAAGGTGATTCTCCGAATGTCGGGTTCGGTCCTAGTTTCGAGATTTACCTGAAAAGTTAAGCACTATAGGGGTGAACTTATGAAAGCTCAGTGTGAGTCGAACAATTATTTAAACAATCATAAATAGCAAATACAATGAAGCATATTAGCATTAACGGAAGAACACAGAACCATCATTGGAATTTCATATCATTACATAGAACTTATCAAATCGATGTCAAAAGATGTATGAGCATGAGTCATCATTCATTCGAGTAACAATCATTATTTTTGATACCATTCAATACAACACAACATAATACATAGCATAAATCAATAACATTCTAGTATGTCGTGAGCATGATGCAATGCAAAAAGGTTCCTACCCAAACCATCTGCTATACACCATGAGTTCCCCAGAACCCGTCTGCCAAACTCCAACAAATACGAGCAAAGCTCTATGTGGTAAAACCACCGAATAACAATAATGTAGTAAAACTGTAACAAATAATGCGATATAATTGCCAATCCCCTCGGTACTCCAAATGCAGTGCACTGACTATGAATAAATGTAGAGTTAATATGCCGCCGGTGCTCCATGGAACTCCATCATCAACCACAAAATATCCCATCCCATCCCAATGCACATGCAATATGTCATGCAATCTCATACATAGCCATAATTTTATACCTTTTACATTTAATTGACATGTTCAACATGCCCTCAATAATCGCATGCCCTCAATAATCGAATACGTTCAATGAATGGAATCAATGTTCCAACTTTCAAATTACCATTAAGATGGTATCATTCAACATTACACAATTTCACATACTTTTACAAATTTCCAATGTGCATATATAACAACCTTTCCAATATAACATAGAAAATTTTCCATGCAATCATATCATGCATAAACTCATATTTTAGCAAATCATGCTATAAATACAACCAATATCATACCAAATAACACAATCACACATCACAATATCAATCACATAATCATACTGTCAAACTAGCAACTTTGCTAACACATCAACGTTTTAGGGCTCGAAACGTACCTAGTTCAGCCACTTACAAAATTAATTATTTGGCAGCCAATCCAATCTACAAGCTAAATTATCAAGTATAACATGATAATTATCATTATCAAAAAAGTTTATGAGTTTAGGACTCACACCTTATTTTACGCTTTTTCGCAGCACACTAGCGAATCTTCCGATTTCCTTAATAAACCTTAAAACGAACCTAAATTAAAAATTAGTATAAATTCAATTAATTCACCTCTTAAACATCCCCATAAACACATACTTATGGGTTCAAACCAATCTTCACAATTACAACTAATTTACGAATCCAAACTAGTTAAATTTCTTACATTGTTTTGATGTGAATCGCACGCGCGAATGTCTTTCGGCTTTACGGTTGATTTGGGGTATTTGAGTCAGCACCTAACACATTTTCATACTGAAAAATAAGTATACAATATTGATTAAAATCCTTCATTTAATCAATCTATAACCTTTACCCAATAACTATGTCAAAACAACAAACTAGCTTGCATTTAATCGCACTTACGCTTCTGATTTGTGATATCCGAATGACCAATTGATCAAGAACGTTTTTACCTAATTGATATGTAATTAAAGGCTGATTAGGAGGGCTCAAGAACTCAAATTAATTCTGGCAATAGATGCGCAAGAATTTAGAAACAAAATAACCCCCTTTCTTGCACTTAGGCACATGCACCACCACCCATGGTGGCCAATATTGGGGTTGATTCAAGAACAAATTTGAGATCCTTTTAAAAGCTGGAAAAATATGAAATTTAGGTTTTTAATTGACAAGATTAATCAAGAATTTGAAAGAAAACAAGAACTTACACAAGCTAGGTGAAAAGGGCGACAATGGCACTTCTTGGCAACGATGGACATCGATCTTGGAGACTCAAGATTTCAAATTTATGGATGATTTAATTAGAGAAAAATGGCATCAATATGATGGAGGATATGATGCAAAATCTTGTCGCAAAAAGAAAAGAAAAAGATGATAAAACTAGGTATTATGGACGACAGCAATAATGGAGAAAGGAAAAAAATTGAAGAGAAAAAAGAAGAGGAGAGGGGAGGAACAACTAGGGTGAGTAAAAGTAGAATAAAGGCTGATTATTTTGAGTAAAATTTAACATTTATACCTTGGTTTACAAGGGTATGGACGACACACATATTAAAAACAAGGGATTTTGTAAAACTTAATTATTTTGCAAGGGAAAATATTCAAAATTAGGACCTTAATCTAATGTTCATGCCTCCACGCTTATCAATTAACCATTAGACTATTATCTTATTTTTTAAATAATTTTGCAATATTTATTTTTAAAAACAAGGCGTGTCACATACTAGGGTTTGAGGAAAAAATTGCAAAATAATAAAAATGGTGCGACAGAAAGGATTTAAACTTGGGTTTCAAGGAACGTTTCACTAACAGTTAACCATCATTTATTTCCTAAACATGCACAAATAATCTCAAAAATTAGGGCATGACCACTCTCTCTCGATTCACAAATTCAATTCTACTAACCCCCTATTTTTGGGATGTTACAGTTATTCTGCTGAACATAGAGATAATTTGTTCTCAACTTATAAACATATTTTGCAGAATAACAATTTTACCGATTTCTATTAAAAAAGAGAGAAATTTCGTTTTCACCTCAAAAGGAAAACTTTTTCTAGTTATGTGTTTTGATTCAATTGGTTCAAGTCCACACTCGAAGTAATTCGTGGTACCAGAATAGCAGAGAAGATCATTTTGTTGAAAGCTGAAAAACATCAAGGATCCACTTATCCAAAAACATAGGTACGAATTCGGTTAAAGCTTATTGGTATAAATATCACAAACCAGGTCAGTTTTTAAATTTTTAATTTTTCGCTGTGCAAGAAAATCATTTTCAAACCGAATTTTTTCCGACAATTGGTATTAGATTCAGGTTATGCTATGTTTATGGTTTAAACTGAGACCGAATCTCTCTCTTCATCTTGTTTGATTATTATTTGATAAGATATGACATTCTTGTAATTATTCGCATGTCTAATGCAATGTATGTGAATGTATATTTGTTATATAATTATTATTTTTTGCTAAGGTTGTGGTTCTTAGGAAATAGATCGTGGACTATCATTTTCATGTAGGATTATTTTTAATTTTTAAAATCCTTATGAGTCAAAAACAGATATGAGACATAAATGTAATTTTTCCAAAAAAGAGTCTACGACGAGGAGAAGATGGAGCAAACGGTTGAAGACACAAGGAATGTGTAAAACCTCTTGTTCGTCTCTGTCACCAGATTAGGGTTATGAGATGCTACTACAAACAACAGAACAACCATTTGCTATTTCAATTCAAAATACAATTAAAACAATCATTAATAGACAAGTATTCATTAAATATAGTTTTCTTACAAAAAACGGGCTTAAATCGAGCTTTAAGATACAAAGGGTTGGACTCGAGCATAGAAAATGACCAAATTATAATATTTACAAAACTTGAACAAAGTGTCGATATCTTTGAAATATGTATCGATATTTTGTTATTTGATATCCATACCAAATTAAATATTGATACCATTTTGACATTCTGCCAAATTTGAAAAGTTTGGTTCAAAATATTTTATTGATACATTTTTGGAGGTATCAATATTTTTTTAAAGATTTTTATCGATACTGGATTTAAAGTACCGATACGAAATTGACATTCTGTCAAATTTTAAAACTGTTCATTTGGTCTGGTATCGATACCTTGATCCAAATTATTAATACCTTTCTCAAAATGGTAAAAAATCTTAATTTTAAAAACTTAACTCATACTCAAATCACATACCATTTTAAAGATTCATGCATATACGTATAACACCTTACAATACAAGCCTTTAAAACATATGTTCATTATACAACAAGTGTTCTATATGCAATTCACTAATTCTATCCAAAAGACATCAAAAGCATACCAAAACACAACACAAATAACCTCCAATTACAAATCACATATAGACACATTTCATAACCATCACACACCACATTCAACCAAGGCACCACTACATAATATTTCTATTACAAATCACATATAGACACATTTCATAACATACTTTCCCATACCCTTCATAATCTATACACAATATTTCATGCATAAATCATTAATAACCTTATCATTTGTCCACCAAACTCATATACATAACTTAAACTAACACAAAACATATATGCTTTCACAAACATATATGTACATATCTCAAACACACATATTACATGCCATAAAACCAAGTATAATGATTTCAAATACTATTAAAATAAGGTTGGATAGTGTGATCTTCGATTTGATTCGATCGCTCGATTCCACAAAATGAGATCTACAATAAAATAGGAAAACAACACGAGTAAGATTTTACAAGCTTAGTAAGTTCACATGTTGAAACGTTATAACTTACCGAATAATAATAGTTTTATATTTAACAAAATCAATAGCTAACATTAACCCTGTCAACCACAACCATTCAACAGGTGAGTTTCGTAATTACAAGCCGCATAATCTATTCAACCATACAAGATAATTCAATACCAAGCCACGATACAATATCATAAATCAGGAAAACTTATGTAAGTCATCAACTAGACATCATAACCAATTATCAAAACATATCATCAACATGTTATTTTAACACTTGAAAATCTGCCCGATGAACGATATAAACAAATACAGATACGTGGTTATCCACCCAAGACACGCCAGAATACTCAACCAAGCCAGTCCAACCAAGAACACACCTTGGCAGCGAACTCCTATCCTGTAGGCTAACATCCCTCTAGAAACACGCCTAGGCACCAAGTGCCAAGCCCTAGGCTTTACATCTACCCCCGAAACACGCCAGAATCACTGTAAATATAACTCAATAATCTGCAACAAATGATGGACTCCGGTATATTCAGTGTATAATAACAGGTCAAAAATCATCATCTCATCACAAGTTAATCCTGTACAATGTGCAAAAATAACCTATTGGCATGCCAATTGTATCCTATCATATGTTCATCCGGGCTCGATATACAAGATCGTATAACACTTTACAAATCAATCACTTTCTCACCTTGTATCAAATTATAACAATTTAATTATATATACACATTCTCAACAATCCATAATTCACAATTCAATATAGTATTACAAATTATACTAAATTAAATCGTATAAACTTACCAAGGCCAAATTGTAGAGACAATAAAATTCAGGGACTAATAATAACTTTCCCTTTTCCATGATTATCTATTGGTTCTTGATCTTTAAAGTAGTTTATTTCAATTTATTAGTTTCAACCTCATGTAATATTTAATTTAATGCATATGTCTTCCTATTTACGATTTTTCACAATTTCCCCAAACTTTTACATTTTATTCAATTTAGTCCCTAAAATTAAAACAAGGTTAATTTCAAAATTATTCCCTAACCTATGTTGCTGAATTTATTTCCATCCATAATCAGCCTTTCAATTCTTAAATTTCATAGGAAAACTATGCATATTTTAACATTTTATCTATTTAGTCCCTAATTTCAAAACTTTTCAAAATTACTTCACAAAATAGTTCAAACCCTTCATTAAGTTTCAAACTCAAGCATAAGCATCAAGAAAACTTCAAGAACATTCATGGAAAGTTTTCTAAACTTTGATAGTTTCACAAAATAGTCCCTAAACTAGCTAGATTTCATTACAACGATCTCAAAAACATAAAATTCAGGAAGAACGGACCAATAAAACACTTACATGTATGAGAGAACAGCAAGGTTGAAGCTCCAAGGTGTTAAAAATGGTGTTTCAGTTTGCAAAACTAAAGAATGAAGAAGATGGAAGCTTATTCCCTTTTTTTGTTTTATTATTAAACTTTTAATCATTAGTTTAATATAAAATTTTAATTAAAAAACTTAATTAACCAAGTCCAAAACTAGCCACTAACTACAATATGGTTTAATTGTCTTTTAAAACAATCTCATTTTAATTTTGCACTCAATTTAATTTCTTTAAACTAACAACGACTTACTTTTTGCAACTTTTATGATTTAGTCCTTTTTTCTTTAGTTAACTAACTAAAATATGGTTTAATTGTCTTTTAAAACAATCTCATTTTAATTTTGCACTCAATTTAATTTCTTTAAACTAACAGCGACTTACTTTTTGCAACTTTTATGATTTAGTCCTTTTTTCTTTAATTAACTAACTAGACGTCAAAATTACTGGACCAAATTTGAATATGACACTATAATGCCCTTGTAAATATTAAATAATTAATATCTATAGACTTACACATTAGAATAATGGTCTCAAAACCATTGGAAAATGAGTTGTCACAGAATGTCTTGTGATGAAAAACAATGTAATTTTTGTTTTTCATTTATTTTCTAGAAATAGATTCATGGAAACCTTGGCTGGTAATTTTATTTTATTAACTATCTCTTTATATATCTATTTAATAATTATTTATGATAAAATTGTGATATATATGTATGAGATGATCCGTAGTTGATTTATCAATGATAAGAAGTGTGATAATGAGAAAATACATATGTTGTATTATTCCATTCACTTCTTTAGGTTATTCAATTACTATAAGTGGCAATGAGAATGTGCATATTTAGGAATGGATCTGGCAAGGAAAGTCTTGGTTTTTAAGTGATCAAATATGACTCACCTCCCTTTCTTAGGAACCTACCTAGTACATGGTTCACATTCACTTATTCTATTTTTCCTTTAAAAGAAAAACCGTAGAGAATCAAAAAGATTTTATTAACTCTTGTGAATAATTGAATGTGAATTTTATAAAATTTTCATAACATGTCATACATAAGCATGCCATATAGCTTAGGAAAGAATGTGACATGTACTTTTCATGCATATATTGATCATACATAAGTGAAACCAAAAATTAAAAATCTGTTTTTTTTTTTAAATATTGAGTGGGAAAAGGTTCCTAAACAAGACCTACAGCCTCAATCAATGGTTTGATTTGAGGATGATGTTTGCTCGCATTAGTCTGTTTGATGATGGGAGTCTGTTAGCCGAGTTGTAGGTTAAGCCGACTTGGATTGAGCATATCCGAGATAAACAGTTAGTGGATGAGACTCTGGGTGTACGGTTCTATCAGGTGGAGAGTGGTACTACTTCTGATTTTGGGTTGAACAATGATGGTGTGTTATGTTTTTGAGGATGGATGTGTATATCGAACGATTCTGATATGAGCTAGTTTATTTGAGGGAGGCACATAGTAGCCCTTATGCTATGCATCCCTGTGGTAATAAGATGTATCACGACCTTCATGAGTTATATTGGTGGCCGGGGTTAAAGCGTGACGTTACCGATTTCATTGCTCGTTGTTTGACTTGTCAGTAGGTTAAGGCTGAGCATCAGTTGCCTTCGGGTTTGCTGCATCCAGTTAAGATTCCCTTATGGAAGTGGGAACGAGTGGCGATGGATTTTGTTAGTGGGTTGCCTTTGACACCTACAAAGAAGGATTCCGTTTGGGTCGTCGTGGATCAATTGACCAAGTCTACTCACTTCATTCCGGTTCGAACTGATTATTCTCTACAGAAGCTAGCAAAGTTGTATATCTCAGAGATAGTTAGACTGAATGGGGTACCGTTGTCAATTATTTCTAACAGAGATCCTCATTTTACATATCAGTTCTAGAAGAAGTTACATGAGGCTCTGGGGTCGAGATTGGACTTCAGTACTACATTTCATCCTCAGACTGATGGTCAATCTAAGAGAGTGATTCAGATACTGGAGGATATGGTTCGGAGTTGTGTGATAGATTTTTGAGGCAGTTGGGAGGATTATCTGCCGCTAGCCGAGTTCGCCTACAATAACAGTTTCCAATCTAGTATCCATATGGCACCTTATGAGGCTCTGTATGGTCGTAAATGTCGTACTCTGTTGTGTTGGATTGAGTTGGGCGAACGGTGAGTTTTGGGTCCTGAGTTGGTTTCTGAAACTGAGGATAAGGTTCGACTGATTCGAGATCGTCTAAAAGCGGCTTTTGACAGATAGAAGTCTTATACAGATCTAAAGAGATGTGTGATTGAGTACTCTGTGGAGGACTTTGTATTTCTTAAGGTCTCTCTGTGGAAGAATGTTCTGAGGTTCGGTCGGAAGGGCAAGCTGTGCCCTAGGTTTATTGGACCATACCAAATTCTGAAGCATGTGGGACCAGTTGCTTATCAGTTGGAGCTACCCCCTGAACTGGATCGTATTCATGATATGTTTCATGTCTCAATGTTGATGCGGTACCATTCTAACCCATCTCATGTCGTCTCAGTGGAGGAGATTGAGGTTAGGCCGGACTTGACTTTTGAAGAGGAGTTGGTTCAGATTCTGGATCGCGATGTTAAGGTTCTGTGAAAAAAGTCCATTCCTTTAGTAAAGGTGTTGTGGAGGAATCATAGTACTGAGAAGGCCACGTAGGAGTGTGAGGACTTGATGCGTCAGCAGTATCCTCATCTGTTCTGATCAGGCAAATTTCGAGGTCGAAATTTCTTTTAGGGGTTAGAGTTGTAACGCCCCAAAATTCTTATTTCTGTTGTTGTGAAAATGTGACACAATTGTGTATCTGCTTCAATGGTTAAGTGTTCTGGGTGTGTGTGAGAGGTCCTAAGTTCAAGCCTTATGTAACACCCCATACTCGAGTCCGAGGCTAAGATCAGATACGAGACATTACTATGCTTGAACTTTCTTAAACATGTACTTACGGGCTATAAAATTTCGTTCCAAATTAAAAACTTCTCTTTCTTAGTCAAATCATACATTTCATGGGCCTACGAGGCCTCAGACTTTCGTTTCGAAACTTTCAAAATTCATCTGGAAACTTTCTCTCAAAACAGGGGTCATACGCCCGTGTAACTTGGGACACGCCTGTGTATCCCTAAGACATGCTCGTGTCTCCCTTCCGTGGTGGATACTGACAAATTACACACGGCCTTGACGTGCCCGTGGCCCTAGCCCGTGTGTCATGCTTTAATATACTGACTTATTCACACGGTCTGAAACACACGCCCATGTGCTAACCGTGTGTCTCACACGGCCGTGTGGTTAGCCCGTGGTCTATTCTGACTTAAAACACTAAGGTGCAGGGGACACACAGCCTAGACACACGCTTGTGTGTCTGTCCGTGTGGGCACTTAGAGGCTATCTACAAATCCTTTTACCACTCTCATTTGCATACATTCATATATCATCACATAATTTCACATAGCTTCAATGTAACTCTTGAATTAAAGACATTTAATCATAGGAGAAATAAAGCCTTCATTCCGTACACTAGGGAGAACTATATCCAATACAATTACAAACAACTTAAGCCATCATGTATGGCTATACACAACCAAATTATAAATTTTCTTAAGCCAACACAACTTGGCTACATCAATTAGAACTTTATCAACCTTAAAAGAATCCCTATACATGCCATGACTCAAAAGAACTTGAAACACCATACCAGGAATCTACTCGATAGTGTGAAAACATCTCCGGTGGCCTCCAACCCGAGCTAGTTAAAAACCTATAATGGATGGGAAAGAGAAAAGGAGTAAGCAAATATGCTTAGTAAGTTCATCTGTATATAACTGACAATTCCTAATATTCATTGAATATCCATGACTACAAGGTATTTTAATGAATTTTCTCATAAACTCATGGTTACTTACTCAACCACTTTTGAAGCTTACTCATTCTATCTCTTACCGCATTCTTACCATGCCACAAGCCAATTGCTCGTTTAATTAGCATACATTCCTGCACTGATCACCACATGATCATATAAAACAACATATCAAGCATTTTCAATGAGTCACTCATACTACTAATCTCTCGGTGGTTTCGCACTTAGCCCACCATTGAATCTCTAATAGGGTGGTATCGCACACAACCCACCAATCATTTACACTTATGGTGATTTCGCACTTAGCTAAGCAATCATTTATACTTATGGTGATTTTGCACTTAGCTCACCAATCATTTATAAGCGATGGTATCGCACACAACCCATCGATTACTAATTAATCAAGTGGTAACGCACATAGCCCACCGATAACAATATAATTGATGGTATCGCACTTAGCCCATCATTAACATCAATAAGGTGATATTGCACATAGCTCACCGTTATTTTACATTCATGGATAGTAATCCACATGTATATCTCTATTTCAAATGTTCAACCAAGAACATCCTCACACATTTCTATTTTTACTTAACTTTCTACGATTCTCGTTCGCATTCACATAATGCATTAATAAATCTATCTCATACAACTAAGGTGTATCGATTACACATAACTCACTAGAGGTTCATCATATACTGAATTCATCTCAAATTGTTAGATAACACTATTGAGTCTCATACACATAGTGTCACATTGACATCATACTCTAATAGGGTCTTACTTATATTAACATATCGATGCCATGTCCCTAACATGGTCTTATACGAATTCTTACACCGAGGCCATATTCCAATATGGTCTTACACAAGACTATAACTATCAACATATCATGCTATATACATTTCCCATTACTCCCAAATTCAATTCTCTTGACATCTCATTAAAAGATATTCCATACATTCATAGAGTAAATATACATTCCATACAACATTGGAATACTAAATTATCTCATACATAATTGCCACATTCACACATGAACTTACCTCGATATCGAAAGGGCCGAAAGGGACTTTTTGCCCACATTTCTCTTTTCATCCATTCTAGGTCCGAAACTTGTTTTGTTTGATCTAGAACAATAGAATTTACTGATTTGATCACTTATAAATCATACTATACCATAACCTACACTTTAGGCAAAAATGACTATTTTGCCCTTATACTTTGGCAAAATTACTATTTTTCCCCTAGGCTCATAAATAAATTTTCATCACATTTTCTTGTTAAACAAGCCTAGCTGAACATTTAATTCTCTTACAACTATCCACAATTCCAACTATTTCATGCCTTAATGAACAAATTATAACTTTTGCATTTTAGTCTTAATTAGGTGTTTTCATGACAACACCTTTCACAAAAGTTGTTTCTCATCATCCTATCATTCATTTCCTTCCATAAAAACTCAGCAACCAGCATAAACTCTCTCATGGCAAGTCCCTAGACTTTCAACCATGTTGCAAAATATTCCCCCCATTAGCTATCTTAAGCTTTGGGGACTCCAATAATACAATTTTTATCAAGAAAGATCATCAAAATCACTTACTTGTGTGGAGAAATGCTTGCTGAAATTTTGAGCTTCAAAAACCCCCATTCTTGTTGGTATTTTCGG
The DNA here is from genome assembly GCA_005393395.2 of Gossypium australe. Classification (NCBI taxonomy): domain Eukaryota; kingdom Viridiplantae; phylum Streptophyta; class Magnoliopsida; order Malvales; family Malvaceae; genus Gossypium; species Gossypium australe. Next base: position 36,956,679 of record CM016615.1, on the reverse strand, counting down.
TGGAAGAAGAGAAGAAATAAAAAGATGATAGCTTTTTGCTTATTTCATCTTATTTTATTTCTTTGACAACATTTAATGCTCTTGTCCCCTTTGTCTTCCTTTGACCGGCCAAGCTAATTTCCATGGCCTAATTGCATATTTGGGACCTCGAATTTATAAATCATAGCTATTTGGTGACTCTAGCAAATAAAATAGAACTTTTGCACTTTATGCGATTTAGTCCTTTTTCACAATTTAGCTAGAAATCGCTAAAATTAAGGCACCAAAAGTTTCATGCATCATTATAAACATGTTATAACACATAACATAACATGAAAATAATTTTCTCTAACCTCGAATTAGTGATTCCGAGATCACTGTTCTGACTAGCCCCTAAATCGGGCTGTTACACCTTAGCTTTGGCAAATTTTGTTATTTTTTTGGAGTGAAGCCCTATCTCTGTTCCATGGGCTTATATTTAATTGTTTATAAATCCATATCAGAATGAGTCTGCTGTTTCAGGTGGTAAGGAGCTTGTGTGCTGGAGGTTCTGTGTTCAAATCCCAGCATGAGCGTGGGTATTTAGTTTTGGCTCAGTGTTGTGTTAAGAGTTTTAGTGGAGCCTAACTTCTAAGGTAGTTGTATGTAGTGGGGTTAGTGGGATCGGTCACATCTTGATTTTCTTTTTCTTTTTTAAATTTTCTCTCAAATTTTAGACCTTTTTTCTCTTCTCCTCTTCCTGCTGAAATTTTGTCTTCCCTTTTCTCCTATTCGTTTTGTTTTCTATTTCAAATTTGTCTTATTTTTGCACACATTTTGATTACATCGTTCGGTAAGTTCTGTGTATTTGCGATCTTTAGGGTTTTGGACTAGTGTTTTAATGGGGATTTTGGGTTTACATTTGTGTAGGGGAAGAGCAAGATTCTGTTGGTGCTCCTGCAGCATTTTGAGCGTTAAGGGTTTCATTCCATCACCGGTAAGTATATGGATACATTGTTGGATGTAGCGAGTTTCTGTTGTAGTTTAGTTTTGTTAAGTTTTTGAAATTGATACTAAAATTGGGCATTTGGATACACTGTTTTTAGGTTTTAGGAGGCTTAGGAATGGTTTTGCATCAAACTGATAATAGGTGTGTACCCGAAATGCAGAAAAAATGGGATTCGGTGAAAGCTAAAATTGCAATCTGTCGACGTCTCATGGGTGTGTGGTCACTCGTGTGGTAGGCCGTGTACGACAACACGACTGTATGATCGACAAAGGCCAGGCCGTGCGCAAGGCACGACCGTGTGATGGCCGAAGTGTGGCCGTGTGGGCCACACGAGCTAAATCAGACTGGGCGTGTGGGCCACAAGGGCTTGTGAGCCCACATAGGTGTGTCACACGGGCGTGTGAACTTTGGGCCAGGCCGTGTGATCCACACGGGCAAGGCTAATTTTGGCGTGTGGGCCCACATAGGTAGGCCACACTGGCATATGGGCCCATTGTACCGAGATTTTTCGTAGGGTCACACGAGTCGTCCTAATCGACCGTGGGTCTACTGTAGGGTCGGTAAACGCTATCTAACCCTAAAACTAAGTGATATGTTAGACTGAAATATGGTTATGAACATGCCTATGTTTGGACATCTGTTATCTGTTTATAAACACATGTCAAGTATGATATATCGGTTAATTCTGTATGCATGTTATGTTATCTGATATTGGGGATGGGTTGATGTATATTGGAGGAAGTGATCTGAAAGGCATTTTCGTGCCTATTATCTAGCAGTATGGTTTCATTATATCTGTTATGTACCGCATCGAGACAACCTGGTGTGTAGGGTTGGGTGGGTGTTTTAAACCCCACATGGTCTGTAGGGATGGTCGGAGATTGTGTGTAGAGGATGGGGGTAGGATATCTAATTTCTAATTCTGATTTGCATATTTGTATCTGTATTTGAGATGGGCTTAGGCCTGAATTCGCATCTATATTTGTAATGGGCTTAGGCCCGAATATGTATTTGATTGATTCCGTGTTCTGTGTGCGTGCTTAATTCTGTGGGGTTACACACTGAGTTTACGTAAACTCACTCCTTTCTATTTAATCTGTACAGGTAATCCACAGAGTTAGGCAGATCAGTGCAGTGGATGACTCAACGGTGACCATTTGCCATAAACTGTTTATTTTGCTTTATGGTTTAAATTAAGTTTTGGCTTTTAATTTGAGAGTTTGTATTTTCTGGGACTATATGGACTTTTAATTGTTGGTTTGGTTTTGTTGCTCGACTTATGCATGCTTTATTAAAACTTTCCTTTTAAAACAACGGTTTACTAAAACAAAGTTTTCTAAGTCAAGAACTGTTTTGCTAAAACATCACAATTCTACGAAAGCTTCCGCTCTAAATGATTTTCAAGCAAATGGGGTAATGTTTTGATATTAAACACAGAAACTTAAAAGTTGAATAAACATTTTTGAGTTGTTAAAAATAGATGAGTGCTAATAAATTGAAATGGTTTTATGGTGAATACTTAGTTTACAAAACTCTTTCCATGTGACATCGCCAGATTCGGCCAAAACGTTTAGGCTAGGTTTGGGGTGTTACAGAACTTGCCACAAATTTAAATTTGTGACACTGTCGAACTTCTCAATTTCAAACATTGTTGCCACCATATTTGAACGGGCTGATTTATGAAAATTGAACTGGCTCTGGTACCACTTGTTGGGGATCAACCCGATTAAACAACGAACAAGTAAAAAATAGCGGAAGAAATTGAGAAATTGAGCACACAAATTTAACGTGGAAAAACCCCTCCAAAGAGAATAAAAAATCACGAGCAAAGATAATTTTACTACAATGGCAAAAGAACGAAGAGTACAATAGATGGAGATAAAAAACTAAACCCCGAAACTCGAAAATAAAGAACCCTCAAAATGTAAACACAAAATTGTCCAAAAGTATTATGAGTTCTAATATTTTAATGGGTGTATTTTCTAAGGTTGTAAAAAAACCTATTTATAGGCTAAATTCGTAGCTCAAATAATAAAAAAATAATTTAGACTAATTAGAGTTCGACTGAAACAAATAAGCAGAGTTTAAATGGGAGATTATCTATCAAATTTGATTGAAATATGAGGCATACTCTGTAACAGCCCGAATTAGGGGCTAGTCAGAATAGTGGGTTTAGGACCGCTAAACCGAAGTTAAGAAAAATTATTTTGATGTTATTTTATGTGTTATGGTATTATTATAAGGCTATGTGAAAATTTTGGTGCATTAATTTGAGTGATAGCATGCTTAATTGTGAAAAAAGACTAAATAGCATAAAGTGTGAAAGTTCTATTTTATAAGGTAGAGGTACCTAATAGCTATAGAATGTAAATTGGAGGTTTTTAAAGTGCAATTAGGCCATTTATCTAGTGATGGCAGGCCATATAGCATCTAGGGAGACAAGATTTTAATGTTGGTCAAATTTGGTGGATATTAAGTGATAAAAATGAATAAAATAAGATGAATAAAGATGTTATCATCTTGTCACTATTCCTCCACCTTCATCCACCGAAAATTTGAAGAGAAATAGGGGTGTTGAAGCTCAAAACTTTCAGCCAACATATTCCCTAGCAAGTAAGTGATTTTGAGGTTTTTCTTAATGGTTTTTGTACTTTTGGAGTCCCCCTTAAGCTAGACTAATTTGAGATATGGTTGAAAGTCTAGGAACTTGCCATGAGAGTAGTTATGTTGTTAGCTGAGTTTTTATGGAAGAAAATGAATGTGAGGAAGATGAGAATAACTTTTGTGAAAGGTGCTAGCATGAAAACACCTAAATTTGACTTAAATGCAAAGAATGAATTTGTGTCATAAATGCATGAAATAATTGGAATGGTAAGTAGTTGTAAGAGAAATAAATGTTCAGCTAGGCTTATTTATTGATAAAGTGTGTTGAAAAATGATTTACGAGCCTAGGGGCAAAATTGTAATTTTGCCATAGTGCAAGGGCAGAATGGTTATTTTCGCCCGAATGTAGAAATCTATGCATTATGATCATAGAATGATCTAAATGAGTGAATCTTATTGTTATAGATCAAGAAGAGCGCGGAATTAACCTTGACAGGGGAAAAGGCAAGGTTACGGATTAAATCGTTAGTTGACGCGTTTTGCACCGAGGTAAGTTTATGTGTAAACAATGTGTCAAAACCATTTTTTGCTTGGAAAATAGGCCGAATTTAAAAAAAGGAAAATGGAATCGCCACCAATCTTTTTTGAAGTGTGATTGGGTCACCTTATAAAACATTTGGTCTACGAATTTTAAGAAAACGAGTCTGGGAGTCGGTTACGCACGAGGAAGGATTTGCACCCTCGCAACGCCCAAAATTGATACCTTATTGATTGATTAATGTTCTAATATCGAAAATTGGAAGAGATTTTAAAATATGAATCCTTTAGAAAATGTTTGGATATCGAAATTCTCCTGTTCCGAAAGAATGAAATATCACATCTAGCACTTAGGATACGATATTTCAAACCCTAGACACCAAGATCATTTTATGATTTCCAAAATTCATGCATTGCAATTTTAAAAAGGGTATTCCTTTATTTGGCCAAACGAAAAAAACCGAAACCTAGCACGTTAGGGCACGATTCCTCGAATTTCCAAACATGACATATTGCCTTATTTTTGAAGTTGAGAAAACACGGTCAAAATCTTAAAAGGATATTTAGTCCTTTGGACGAACGGAAAATCGAAACCCAGCACGTTAGAGCACGATTTCCTGAACTTCCAAACACAAAATATTACCTTTGTGAAACCCTTTTTATGAATTTGAGTAAAAAAGTAAATAAAAGCAAAAATAAAAATACATTAAAATATAATTTAAAATCATCGATTTACATGAAATGATAGGAACAAGAATAAATAAATCATAATAGTAAAAAATAGCAATAATAAAAATAGCAATGATGATGTTGATAATAAAAGTAATAATGAGAATGATAAATATAATTATGATAATAGTAATATGTGTATATATAAAAAATAGTGACAAATAAAAAAATGATAATAATTCTAATGAATATAATAATTATTATAAAAATAAAAAAGTAGTGGTAAAAATAATAGTAGTACTAATAATGATAAATATAATTATAGTAATGATAAAAAATAATAATACTACAGAAAATTATAAAATTAATTACAGATAAAAATAACAGTGGTAGTAATATTAAAATAATAATTACAACCGTAAAATAGTAATAATACTAAATTAGTAACAATAATAGTAATAATAATATTAATAGTGAATGAAAATAATAATAAAAATAATAGTAAAAACAAAAAATAGTATTAATAATAAAATAATAGTAACAACGTTGAAATTAATAATGATTTAAAAAAATAATAGTAGTAAAAAATAAAAATAATATTTAGCCATACTGAAAGTAATAATAACATTAATATTAATAATAAAAATAATAACCATAGTGATATACAATAAAATACGCACTCAAAAAAGGTAAAAAAAACAATAAACAATAAAAAAACACTAAATACGCAGCTAAATTGAAGGAGGGACTGAATTGAGAGGGAAATAAAATTAAAAAGCCAAATTAGAAAGGAAACAATCGGATTAGGACCCCGATGTAACGCTCCTAAAAAGGGAAGGACCAACTGGGCAATATTCCCGTCCTCCTAAGCGCCGCGTTTTAACAGGGACCAAAATGCATCAGATGCAAAACAATTGGGTCAAATTTGAAAACAAAAAGAAATCTAATTGAAATAAACATAAAAAGCAGAAGGGCTAGAAGCGCAAATAGCCCTTCCACTACAAAAACGCGCGGGTCCTTGTGGTTAGGGTTGGGTTAGTCCGACCCACCTTAAAATGGTGCCGTTTTGGCGCCGAAACTCCCAGAGTAAAAAGACGCCGTTTCCCTCTGCTATATAAACCATTTTTTTAAAAAAAAAAACTCATTCCTTCCTTTCCTATTACAAAAACCGAATTCCCCAAAACAGGTAAAAATCTCTCCTTTTTTTTTTTTGCAAACGTATTTTATATATGTATGGGTTTTTTTTTTTTAAAAACGAAGAGGGAAAAAAAAGAGTAAACAAATTCAAAAAGGAAAAATAAGAGAAAAAAAACCTTTCGATTCGTTTCGATTCCGTATGGATTCTGTCTATTTTGCAGTGTATATTGCCTTTATATTCGTAAAAAAGAATATCCTCCCTCCAAATCCTCCCATTTTACAGATTTTATTTCGTTTTTTATAGCCTCTAACACAACCTATTTTCCCTATTTCGTAGGTGTGTGGTGGAGAAGGACTCTTCACACGGGCGTGGTGGACGTGGCTCGATGGTGGAGGCGCGAACGACGTGGAGGCTGCTGCAGGGCTTGCGGCGCCAACAATAGCTAGGGTTTTTTTTTGCTATTTTCTGTTTTGGGTTGTTTGGGCTAGCTAGGTTTGGGCTTTAATCTGGGCTTGTTTATTTTGTAATGGACTATTGGTTTTTACTTTTTAATATGGGCTCGGGCAAATTTTTCCCATTACAGCTGCCCCTCTTTGCTCATTGTCGTGTAACGAGAATAGAGCAAAGACTTTAAAAGGGTGAATTTTGCCCGGTCTTGCTGAATCTTGGTTTCTTGTAGCTTCATTCCATCCACTGCATCTTCAGGGGTATAGGAATTCCCGTTTCAATCTGCTCCGCTACTGCTTAGGATTTGTAATCTTCAGCCTGTTTCTCTACTGCTTAGGGGGATAAGGCTCACTGTCTTCAACCTACTCCATTACTGCTTAGGGAGATAGGGTGGTCTGTCATTTTCCAGCCTGTTGCCCTACTGCTTAGGGTGTTAAGGCTCATCGTCTTCGATCTGCTCCACTACTGCTTAGGGAGATAAGGTCTGCAATTTTTAGCCTATTACCCTACTACTTAGGGGGATAAGGCTCACCATTTTCGATCTGCTCCCCTACTACTTAGGGAGATAGGGTGGTCTATCATTTTCCAGCCTGTTGCCCTACTACTTAGGGAGTTAAGGCTCACCGTCTTCGATGTGCTCCCTACTACTTAGGGAGATAAGATCTGTAATTTTCAGCCTGTTACCCTACTTCTTAGGGAGTTAAGGCTCACCGTCTTTGATCTGCTCCACTACTGCTTATGGAGATAAGATCTGTAATTTTTAGCCTGTTACCCTACTGCTTAGGGAGTTAAGGCTCACCGTCTTCGATCTGCTCCACTACTGCTTAGGGAGATAAGATCTATAATTTTCAGCCTGTTACCCTACTGCTTAGGGGGTTAAGGCTCACCGTCTTCGATTTGCTCCCCTACTGCTTAGGGAGATAAGATTTGTAATTTTCAGCCTGTTACCCTACTACTTAGGGAGTTAAGGCTCACCATCTTCGATCTGCTCCACTACTGCTTAGGGAGAATAGATCTGTAATTTCAGCCTGTTACCCTACTGCTTAGGGGGTTAAGGCTCACCGTCTTCGATCTGCTCCACTACTGCTTAGGGAGATAAGATCTACAATCTTCAGTCTGCTCCATTGCCGATACATGGAGATAAGACTTGTAATTTTCAGCCTGTTCCACTATTGCTTAGGGTGACAAGGCTGGTGACTTGAATCTACTCCATTGCTATACAGATGTAAGATTTGCCGTCTTCGATCTGTCCCACTGCTATCTCGAGGGGACAAAATCTGCAATTTTTAGTCTGCTCCCTTGCTATATCAGGAAGACAAGACTATAATCTTTAGCCTGCTCCCTTGCTACCTCAGGAAGATAAGGCCAGTGGCTAAAATCTGCTCCCCTACTACATCGGAAAGATAAGATTCGCCATCTTCGATCTGTCCCACTGCTATCTTAAGGGGACAAAATCTGCAATTTTTAGTCTACTCCCTTGCTACATCGAGAAGATAAGATTTGTAATTTTAGCCCGCTCCCTTGCTATCTCAGGGAGATAAGGCTAGTGGCTTAAATCTGCTCCTTTGTTGATACATGGAGATAAGATTCGCCAAAATCTGTAATTCTAATCAATTTTGCTACATTGTCCTCTGGGGAACCTACCTGTAGAATTAATTTCATGGGGTCTATGCTTATGCCAAATGATTAGGATGTCATGATTGAAAAATGCTCCTAACCAATGTATTATGAATGAATGCAAAATGTCATGAGAATGATTCAATTTTTTTAACATTTGGTCTATCATTGCTCGCTGTTTGTTGGGGTGATATCCCCGATCTATGTCTTCTTGTTCTGCTAATACTTCTAACAAAGAATCTGAAGACATCGTCACTGTTTAGACCCTTATTTCAAGTGTTCCTAGACCTTTAGGCTTGGTGAGTTCTAAATAATTGTCCTATTTCAGAATCTTGCACGATTTAGAGACTTTTAGAGTAATATGCAAAACTTCCTTTGTGAAAGCATTATTAGTTCATTAATCATTATTTCAATATAAAATGCTTGAAAAAGATGATAGAGACGAATAAAACTGTAATTTATTCATGACAAAATCCGTAAAGAATGTATTGAGCAAAGGAAGCAAATTTTGCTAAGGTACAAAAATGAGTAAGGGTAGAATTGGTGCCCCAGATATCACAGCCTAAGCTTTTCTGTACGAACTTCTTGAAGACCATCCTGAGTTCAACATATGTTTAGGAGACCTGCAGTACTTTGTCAATGCCCCGAAGATGTAGCTTATCTCCTCATTGTTAACTCAGGTATAGGATGGCCAGCGCATGTCCTATTTAATGCTCCTTTGGTCTCAAAGTGCCCTTTGCGGGTTTTCACCTTGGCCTCTCCATTTTTTTTAACTCAAGTAGCCTTTTGCGGGTTTTCGCCTTGGCCTATTTTCCTTCTTAAGCGAAGTACTTCTTGACGGAGTCTGCATTAACTGGGTTTGGCTGACTTTTGCCGTCCATCTCGGCTAGTATCAATGCCCCCCAAGAAAAGGCCTTCTTTACCACATAAGGTCCTTCCCAATTAGGCATTCACTTTCCTCTGAAGTCTTTTTGCATAGGGAGAATCTTTTTCAATACCAAGTCTCCTTCATGGAATACTCTAGGGTGGACATTTTTGTTGTAAGCCCGCATTTTTCGCTTCTGGTACCTTTGACCATGACGGATGGCTCTTAACCTTTTTTTCCTCAATTAGATTCAGCTGATCATATCGAGATTGGATCCACTCCACTTCATCCAACTTCAACTCTGACAAAACCCGGAGAGAAGGAATTTCAACTTCAATGGGCAAAATTGCCTCCATCCCATAAACTAATGAGAAAAGTGTTGCCCCAGTGGAGGTTCTAACAGATGTTCGATAAGCATAGAGGGCAAGCGGTAACTTTTCATGCCAATCGTTGTAGGTCTCAGTCATTTTCCCCACAATTTTCTTGATATTTTTATTAGCTGCCCCAACGGAGCGATTCATTTTCGGGCGATATGGCGACGAATTGTGGTGCTTAATGTTAAACTGACTGCAGACTTCCGCTATCGCGCTATTGTTCAGGTTCAACGCGTTGTCAGATACGATCCTTTTCGGCATCCCATAATGACATATGATCTCTCTCTTCAAAAACTTGCTAACTGTCGTCTTCATGATATTGGCATATGAAGCTGCCTCTACCCATTTGGTGAAGTAATCGATGACCACGAAAATGAATCGATGTCCATTAGAAGCCCTCGGCGAAATCGGCCCAATAACGTCCATGCCCCGCATTGAGAAAGGCCACGGAAAAGTCATAACATGAAGGGGTGAAGGAGGCACATGGATCTTGTCCCCATAAATTTGGCACTTATGGCACTTTTTGGCGTAACGGATGTAGTCTCCTTCCATCATGGACCAGTAATACCCGAATCTCATGATTTTCCTGGCCATTGTAAACCCATTGGCATGCATCCCGCAGACACCTTCATGGACTTCTTCCAGGATTTTCTTAGCCTCAACAACATCAACGCATCTTAACAACACCTGGTCCTTCCTCTTTTTATGGAGGACCTCTCCGTCTAAGACATAGTCGTTGGCCAGTCTTCTCAATGTTCTCCTATCATTTTCCATTGCTTGATCAGGGTATTCCCGGCTCTTCACATATCGCAGAATATCATGATACAAAGGATGATTATCTCTCTCTTCCTCTTCGTCGATGTTGCAGTAGTGAGTCGGAGCTTCACAAATACTCATCTAAATAGGCTTCATACCTTCCTGTTCATTTACTCTGATCATAGACGCTAATGTGGCCAAGGCGTCAGCCATCTGGTTTTCATCACGCGGGAGGTAAAAGAATGTGATATTATCAAACTCCTCAATTAACTCTAAAACTAACTTTTGGTAACTGATCAATTTGGGATCTCTCGTTTCCCATTCTCCTTTGAGCTGATAGATCACCAGTGTGGAATCTTCATATACCTCTAGCACCTTAACTTTGCGGTCCATGGCTACTCGAATTCCCATGATACATGCTTCGTATTCTGCCATATTATTCGTGCAGTCAAAATCCAACTTGTAAGTGAATGGATAATGATCTCCATTTGGGGATATCAGGACTACCTCAACTCTATTACCAACGGTATTTGACGCTCCGTCGAAGTTCAATTTCCAAGGGAAATATTCTAAGGTATCCTCCTCAGTAGCCGCTACAAATCTTCATTAGGAAAATCAAAATTTAGGGGCTCGTAATCGTCTAGCGCTCTGCTGGCTAGAAAATCTGCTATTGCACTCCCTTTCACAGCCTTCTAGTTCACATAGACTATGTCGAATTCAGAGAGCAAAATTTGCCATCAGGCCATTCTTCCATTTAGGGCGGTTGACTCCATCATGTACTTAAGAGGGTCTAGTTTTGAGATTAACCAAGTCGTATGATACAACATGTACTATTTCAACCTCCGAGTTGTCCAAACCAAAGCACAACATAATTTCTCAATTGGCAAGTATCTCATTTCACACTCAGTGAATTTCTTACTGAGGTAATATATCGCCTTTTCTTTCTTCCCTATCTCATTGTGTTGGCCGAGCACACATCCCATTGAATTATCGAATACCGTCAAATACAGAATCAATAGTCTATCAGGACTGGGTGGCATTAGTATTGGAGTATTAGACAAGTATTGCTTAATTTTGTCAAAAGCCTTCTGGCATTCATCGTCCCAAATGCCTGGGCTGTGTTTCTTAAGAAGACGAAATATGGGGTCACATTTCTCAGTCAATTGCAAAATGAACTGGGCAATATAATTTAGTCTTCCTAGAAAGCCTCGGACTTCCTTTGAAGTGCGTGGTGAAGGCAATTCTTGTACAGCCTTGAATTTATCCGGGTCGACGTCTCTTTTCACTGACCACGAAACCAAGCAATTTTCCTGACCTAGCCCCGAAAGTACACTTGGTTGGATTGAGCTTCAGCTGAAATTTCCTCAACCTCAAGAATAACTTTCTCAAAACCTGTACGTACTTCTTTTATGTTCGGGATTTTGCGATCATGTCGTCGACGTAAACCTCGATCTCCTTGTGCATCATGTCATGAAACAAGGTTACCATGGCTCTTTGGTATGTTGCTCCCGCATTCTTTAATCCGAATGGCATCACTTTGTAACAAAAAGTACCCCACAAGGTTATAAATGTGGTTTTTTCCATGTCTTCAGGATGCATCTTTATCTGATTGTATCCAGAGAAACCATTCATGAAGGAGAACAATGAATAACCCGCCGTGTTATCCACCAAAGTGTTGATGTGAGGCAGTGGGAAGTTGTCCTTTGAGCTAGCCTTGTTTAAGTCTCTGTAATCTACACACATCTGTACTTTCCCATATTTTTTAGGAACAGGGACGACATTGGCTACCCATTCTGAGTAATTCACCACTTGTAATAACCCAGCATCAAATTGCTTCTTGACCTCTTCTCTTATTTTTACTGCCACATCAGGTCTCATCCTTCGGAGCTTTTACTGGACCGGCTTGCATTCTTCTTTTATGAGAATACGATGTACCAGAACATCGACGCTCAATCCAGGCATGTCTTGGTATGGCCATGCGAAGACATCTTTGAACTCTATCAGAAGTCTAACGAGATCCTGCCTTGTTTCCTTGGTTATACAGGTTCCAATTTTCACCTCTTTCCCCTCTTCCAGAATCACATTCTCAATTGTATATTTGTGAGGTAGAATCAGCTTCTCTTCCTGCTCTACCATCCTTAACAAATTCGGGGATAAACTACAATCTTCGTTATCTACAAAGTCCCAAGATCCCTCTAAGCACATGTCTCATTCACAATGGAGTTCTGGGTCCATAGCAGCGTTGCTCATGACATCGATATCTAGGGACCTATTGTAGGTATAAAAGAATATTCAAAGAATGAATCTATGAGTAGCTTATTTGTATGAAACGAATGTATGGGATATATGGGGAAAAATCATTGATCCCCATTTGACCTCAACCCCACTCAATCGTGCCCTTCGTCTCTCCCGCTTCCTCTCCAGTTCCTCCTTTCTCTGTTTGGCGTCTGGCCTATGCCCCAAACCAAAACAACCGCACTTGTCAATCAAACTCGACACTTCGACCCGTCCATGGAGGTATTTCCCGAGTCCTCTCCTAGGCAATGCTCCTTTTCCTACCATCAGTCGCAGGCTTATCCATGTAGCTTCGGATATTTTGGGCACTGGGATCTTGTCTCCTTCATTGATGAAAGTCGCATTTACAAACTCTAATGACCAAAAGGAACACTCTATCGCCTCAGTATCATTTTCTATGTACGATGCATCACTAGTAATGGATGCAATAATGTCCTCCTCCGTATTTATAGTTATCAGCCGGCCCTCTGTCACCAACTTTAGCTTTTGGTGCAATGATGATAGTATGGCTCCTGCTGAGTGGATCTAGGGCCTCCCCAATAAACCATTATAAGAGGGTTTGATGTCCATCATGAGGAAGTCTACTCGTACGTATTTGGCCCGACCAGGAGGGGTATCTCAATCCTTCCCATCACTTTCCTTTCGGTGCCATCGGATGCTCTCACTATATTTTGGCATGTTTTCATGTGAGAGCTGTCTACAGGCAACCTATTCAACATAGATAGGGGTAAGACATTCAGTGCTGATCCATTGTCAATTAATACCCCCGGTAGTGTATACCCTTTGCATCGGGTAGTGATGTACAAAGCCTTGGTGGATCCCATGCCCCCTGGTGGTATCTTATCGTCATTGAAAGAAATAAAGTTATCGTCACTGAATATCACCGGTGACATAGGTTTCATTCAATACCTTTATCAGCGCGTTACAGTGTACCTCCGAGTTTAAAAGTAAAGCCAGTATCGATATGCGTGCCGGCTACTTATGTAATTGTTCCACAACATTGTATTCACTGTGCTTTAGGAACTTCAAAAACTCTTTGGCTTCATTCTCTGTTACTGGTTCATTAACCATTGGCTCTGTCCTTTCTTCCCCCTGTTCAATCATCAGGGATTTCCTTTTTTCAGGTTCGACTTTTGTATTTGGCATGCTGACCGGACCCTCCTTTCCCGAGCATGTCACATTACAACTGTAATTCCAAGGCACCCTTTTGCTATCCTTATAAGGAAAAGCCACGGGTTTCTAAATTACAACTCTTGGTGTCATTTTCACTCCTGCTTCATTGATCACGATCACCACTGGATGATTGACCTCAAAGACCTTCTCTGCTAACCCCCCTTCTGCGGTGCACACGTCCTCTCCTTCAGTAGAGTCAAAGAACTCCAGTTCCTTGTTATCCATTAACCCTTGGACTAGGGCCCTAAATTCACTACATTACTGGATCTCACGGTCCTCTTTATTGTGGAACTCACAGTAGTTCCTCGCGTCTTGGGATTTGCTCCCTAACCTTTGCGAAATTAACCCTCTTTTCTGCATTTCCTTCCAAACCTCCCTCAATGGGGTTCTTACTTCAGTAATATTAGGTTTGATTCTCTTCCCCATGTTCTCGATTATCACGTTTACCCCTTTACTGGTATGATTGAGTAACAGATTTCCCATACCTGATGCATCGTCGAATTTCACAACACCCGCTTTAATAAGCCTTTCGACTAACCTTTTAAATGAGGTGCAGTTTTCTATCGAGTGCCCTACTATTCCTGCATGGTATTCACACTGAGCATTTGTGTCATACCACTTAGGATATGGGGATAGTAACGGTTTCAAGTAGACAGGGGCTACAACGTGTGCATTGAACATATTTTTGTACAACTCCTTATACGCCATTGTTATGGGAGTGAACTGGAATTTCTCAGTATTCTGCCTCGTGTTGGGCTCCTGCCTTGGTGAGGCTTGTTGGCCCGTGGCTACCGTTCTCGGTTGACTGACAGTAACGGGTTTTGGATAACCCGAGCTCACATTACCTACTTCATTTTCCCTTTTCTTCGAAGCCGATCTTCTTGTGCTCTCTCCAGCTTCTATTTTCCCACACCTTATCGCGTTCTCTATCATTTCACCAGACATCACTATGTCTGTGAAACTCTTAGTTGTGTTTCCCAACATATGATTGATAAAAAGTGCTTTCAGGGTATTAATGAAGAGCATGGTTGTTTCTTTCTCTAGCAGTGGCAGTTGGACCTGTGTAGCGACTTCCCTCCACCTTTAGGCGTATTTGCTGAAACTTTCGCCCGATTTTTTCTCCATGTTTCTTAACGTGATCCTGTCAGGCGCTATATCGGTCACATGGCCATAGTGCTTCATGAAGGCTTGTGCCAAATCCTTCCACGATTTGACTTGAGTACGACTCAACTGATTGTACCATTTAGCCGTGGCTCCAGTCAGAATATCTTGGAAACAGTGAATCAATAACTAGTCATTGCTGACATGTCCCGTCATTCTCTGACAGAACATTGTAATATTGGCCTCAGGGCAGCTGGTCCCGTTGTATTTTTCAAACTCCGGCATCTTGAACTTTGGAGGGAGTACCAGATCTGGGACCAAACTCAACTTCTTAGCATCTACCTCGCATTGGTAATCAACGCTTTCCAATGCTTTGAACTTCTCCTCTAACCATTTGCATCGATCTTCAAACTCCTTAGGGAGCTCCGCCCTTTCTTTTTCCTCTTCTGCTACATCACCGAAGTCAGGGACCATTGGTTTTGCCAAATTGTCTCCGGGCTTGGAGCTCGAGCCTGTCGGGAAGTTTACCGGTGCTGAGGTATCGAATTGATATTGGGGTTTGATATTGATGGACACTCTTTGTGGTTGTACTTGGGAATTTACCGGGGCCAAGCCTGGAGGATAAGTAGAATCTTCATTATCATCTTCGGTATTGACCATAGGGCCTTTTCCTTTATCATGCCCTCCAATCAACATGCTTCTCTAGGATTCCAGCATTTGATCCCTCATATCCTGTTGGATCTTGGCCAACTGTTCTTGCATCTGAGTTTGCACTTGGTCCTACATCTCCTTCTGCATCAGTTCTAACCTCTCTAACCTTTGACCCATGGCTTTCGTTTTTCTTCGAGTGTAGTAGTGATGTTCCAGGGTAGCTATAATACGATCTCTAGTTAATAGGGTTCTTTTATGATATTTAATGCATATGATGCGATGTAATGCAAATGCATGATATGAATGTAAAAATAAAAGGCGTCGATTCTGGTACAATTCCTTTTAGAATAACTTTATAAGAAAACAAAATCCTTTACATAAAACAAAATCACATATACGGCCTAGCCCTTATGCTCAAAGCTTTAACTTTCTTAAGAAGCCAAGCTAACTCTCGACCCTGGTCCGACTCTAGCTCATATTTCACACTTAACACATCAGCCTGAACCGCTAAGGCTTGTAAATGATCGGCCACTTCTCGTATCTGAGCCATAGCTTCGCCCATAATGTAATCTCTTCCTCTGACCTGGTCTTGCGATTGTTGAAGCTGTTCTTCCCATCGCCCATTATCCGCCTCCAATAGTTGGATCCAGAGCTCACTATTTTGCAGCGCCGTTTCGAGTTCTACCATATTTCTTTTCAACTCTTCAATCTTGTTTAGGCTTGTTTCCAGCTTCATCACAGAGTTGTGGCTTCGACACAATGCCTTCTCTAGTCCTGCTACTCGAGCTCTTAACATCTCATTTTCGCTTTGGCTCTTATACACGGTCTTTTTCAGAGTATCCTTTTGTGCTTGAGCATCATGAAACCTCTTCTTCCACTGATCGACCTTAGCCTTCTCTTTTTGAATTTCTTGATGCTATTATTCTTAGGTTTTACGCAACCCAGCAGTTCTCATCGATGAATGCAACTTTTTATAATCTGTCTTCAAACTGTCCAAATCTTCTTTAGCCTTCCTTTTTCTTTTTATCAGTTTCTCAGCCTCTGATTTCTGGACATCAATATCTAACCTCAAATGCACTTTTTCTTCTTCCAGTTGTTCTATCTTTTTCCCTAACTTCGAATTTCTATTTTCAAAGTCTTGTTTCATGATTTCCAACTCAGAAGGGACTATTTGCAAGTATTCATCCATTGGTCGAGCACCATCTTGTGTCGATTCGGGGATATTATCATTGATTCTCCTACTCCGCCATGCATCATATTCGAGGGTCATCATTGGACCTATAACAACTCTTTTCACTCGACAAGTCTGCTTCCAAGCATTAGAAATCTCTTTGACCCTTTTCTTGTAGTTATCTTCTGCATACGTAAATTCAAACTAAGCTAGCCCATGCGTCGCCAGTATAAATTGTCTTGATCTATATTGCCTCAGCACAAGCAAAGGAGCATACCCAACGGCTCCCCAAATTCCTAGCAGATGGACCCAATCATAACTTCCACACCGGTTTTAATTTTTTTCATCGGGAATTAACCAATGAGCTCTCTACTAAACGTCCTCTTCCTGGAGATTCTGAAGAAGCGCGATCCAGTTTTCTTTCGATATGTCATCCCTTCTGGGCGTGGCTGCCAATTCCTTTAACGGGAAGTAATTCTTAGAGAAAACCTGATAAGAAACTTTATCTACCTTCCAAAAATGGCTATGGAACCAAACCAACAATAGTTGTGCACATCCCACGCATCTACCTTCACCTGCGCTTCGACATGCGTTCAAAGATCTGAATGTTTCGGCAAGAAACGCTGGTGCTGGCGTAACCCCCTTGTCAAGTTGATCAAATAGGTCAGTAACTGCTTCATCTACATGTCTCAAAGCTTTAGAGAAAATTACCAAACCATAGATACTCAAGGCGAAAATGTCAACTTTCCTCTTTATATTTGGATGTGATACAATCAAGTCCCTCAAACTTACCCAAGGAATGTATTTTCCTTCACCTTTTTGCTGAATTCGGGCCATGACCCACTGTTCGCTCATCCCGGTGATACTCATCAGCTTCTTCACAAAAGTCGGTACATTAGCGGCCTTGACATAAGTTTTGTCGACTTGAACATTTGGACATCAAAGTAAGGCTGTGTATTCTTCCACGGTAGGCACCAAGTCCACTTTCCTGAATGTGAAACAGCTATATTTGGGGTTCCAAAACTGAGCCATAGCCTGAAATAAGTGCTTGTCCACTTTGATGTCAAACAGGTAAGGTAGATCACCATAATTAAGATAGAAGAGCTGTTTAGTCTCATCATCCCAACGAGCCCATATATTCCTCAATTCTTAGAGTTCATTCTGTGTCACACTAATACTAGTGAAGTCCCACAACTCCAACGTATATCCCTCGGCTAGACCATCCCCTTTCACAAGTTGTATCTTCTCTGATCATATACGAACAGCCGCATTATCCTCTATTTTATCAAGAAGTTCATTCTCCATGACAAGCCTTCTAATTCAGTAACCAAACAGGAATCGACAACCTTTTAATATGAAATGTCATGCAATCATAGCCAAAACATAACAGGTTAGTATCGAATAATAGTAACCAAAGCAAGTAAAAAAATGTCAAACAGCTATCTAGGTAACGGCTAAGGTTCGGCATGGCTCTATCTAGGGTGGGCTCTTAAGGATCGTTATATGTGGCTTAGTTCTAAAGGAAGGGTACCTGAACCAGCAGATTCCTCAATCCTCGCCCATTATAGGCTCATACAGATCGAGTTCAGTTCAGGGGAATACATTTTCCTATGGCCATGCGGAGGTGAAAACCTCACAAAGACATAGGTACGGATGTATCCCGGAAGCAGTCCACTAGTCCATGCGGAGGTGAAAACCTCACGAAGGCATAGTTTCTTGCTCCCACATAAATGGTGCAACCAAAACGGCCATGCAACATGATGCAGGAATATCCTACGAGACTCAAACCATAACAAACATATGACGCGCAAACAAATGCAACAAAAGAATCATGATTTTTCAAACCAAATTTTCAACTTTCGACAAAAGGACAAAAAATAATCAATTTTATGGCCTGATTCTCTTATTGGTGTCTCCAGTGGAGTCGCCAAGCTGTCGAAACCATTTTTTGCTTGGAAAACGGACCGACTTTAAAAAAGGAAAATGGAGTCGCCACCAATCTTTTTTGAAGTGTGATTGGGTCACCTTATAAAACATTTGGTCTACGAATTTTAAGAAAACAGGTCCGGGAGTCGGTTACGCACGAGGAAGTATTAGCACCCTCGCAACGCCCAAAATTGGTACCTTATTGATTGATTAATGTCTTAATATCGAAAATTGAAAGAGATTTTAAAATATGAATCTTTTAGAAAATGTTTGGATAATTTGAATTGGATATCGAAATTCTCCTATTCCGAAAGAATAAAATATCACATCCAGCACGTTAGGATATGATATTTCAAACCCTAGACACCAAGATCATTTTATGATTTCCAAAATTCATGCATTGCAATTTTAAAAAGGGAATTCCTTTATTTAGCCAAACGAAAAAAACAGAAACCCAGCACGTTAGGATATGATTCCTCGAATTTCCAAACATGAAATATTGCCTTATTTTTGAAGTTGAGAAAACACGGTTAAAATCTTAAAAGGATATTTAATCCTTTGGACGAACGAAAAATTGAAACCCAGCATGTTAGGGCACGATTTCCTGAACTTCCAAACACAAAATATTACCTTTGTGAAACCCTTTTTATGAATTTGAGTAAAAAAGTAAATAAAAGCAAAAATAAAAATTCATTAAAATATAATTCAAAATCATCGATCTACATGAAACGATAGGAACAAGAATAAATAAATCATAATAGTAAAAATAGCAATAATAAAAATAGCAATGATGATGTTGATAATAAAAATAATAATGAGAATGATAAATATAATTATGATAATAGTAATATGTGTATATATAAAAAATAGTGACAAATAAAAAAATGATAATAATTCTAATGAATATAGTAATAATTATAAAAATAAAAAAAAGTAGTGGTAAAAATAATAGTAGTACTAATAATTATAAATATAATACTAATAATAAATAAAATTAATAATACTACAGAAAATTATAAAATTAATTACAGATAAAAAATAACAGTGGTAGTAATATTAAAATAATAATTATAACCGTAAAATAATAATAATACTAAATTAGTAACAATAATAGTAATAATAATAATATTAATAGTGAATGAAAATAATAAAAAATAATAGTAAAAACAAAAAATAGTATTAATAATAAAATAATAGTAACAACGTTGAAATTAATAATGATTTAAAAAAATAGTAGTAAAAAATAAAAATAATATTTAGCCATACTGAAAGTAATAATAACATTAATATTAATAATAAAAATAATAACCATAGTGATATACAATAAAATACACACTCAAAAAAGGTAAAAAAACAATAAACAATAAAAAAACACTAAATACGCAACTAAATTGAAGTAGGGACTGAATTGAGAGGGTAAAATTAAAAAGCCAAATTAAAAAGGAAACAATCGGATTAGGACCCCGATGTAACGCGCCTAAAAAGGGAAGGACCAACTGGGCAATATTCCCGTCCTCCTAAGCGCCGCGTTTTAATAGGGACCAAAATGCATTAGATGCAAAACAATTAGGTCAAATTTGAAAACAAAAAGAAATCTAATTGAAATAAACATAAAAAGCGGAAGGGCTAGAAGCGCAAATAGCCCTTCCGCTACAAAAACGCGCGGATCCTTGTGGTTCGGGTCGGGTCAGTCCGACCCACCTTAAAATGGTGTCGTTTTGGCGCTAAAACTCCAAGGGTAAAACGACTCCGTTTCCTTCTGCTATATAAACCAATTTTTTAAAAAAAAAAAAAAACTCATTCCCTCCTTTCCTATTACAAAAACTGAATTTCCTCTCCCTCAACCCTCTCAAGCCATGATTTCCGGCCACCCCAAAATAGGTAAAAATCTCTTCTTTTTTTGTAAACGTATTTTATATATGTATGGGTTTTTTTTTTTGAAAAAATGAAGAGGGAAAACAATGAGTAAACAGATTCAAAAGGGAAAAATAAGAGAAAAAAACCTTCCGATTCGTTTCGATTCCGTATGGATTCTGTCTATTTTGCAGTGTATATTGCCTATATATTCGTAAAAAAGAATATCCTCCCTCCAAATCCTCCCCTTTTATAGATTTTATTTCGGCTTTTATAGCTTCTAATACAACCTATTTTCCCTATTTCGTAGGTGCGTGGTGGAGAGGGACACTTCACACGGGCGTGCATACGTGGCTCGGTGGTGGAGGCGCACACGACGCGGAGGCTGTTGTGGGGCTTGCGGCGCCAACAATAGCTAAGGTTTTTTTTTGCTGTTTTCTGTTTTAGGCTGTTTAAGCTAGCTAGGTTTGGGCTTTAGGTTTAATCTGGGCTTGTTTATTTTGTAATGGACTATTAGTTTTTATTTTTTAATATGGGCCCGGGCAAATTTTTCCCAGTACACAATGCATTTTATATATATACATATTGTTGTTGCTAACTAGTGTATAGCACAATTGAGAACATGTATGATTCAAGTGGATTTATGGTGGTAGTTATTGAATAACTTTAGTATGAATGATGGAATGGATTTGTAAGTGTGTTATATCAATACTTGATGGTGGGCTAAGTGCGATACCACCTTAATACTTAATTACGATGGGCTATGTGTGATACCATCGTCTATTTATCATTTGGTGGGCTATGTGCGATACCCCCGTATCTAACCTCTTGGTGGGCTATGTGCGATACCACCGAGAAATTGTTCTTGAGTAGTTGATCGATAGATTGTGATGTATTACATTATGTGATATTATGGTGCTAAGTGCAGGGAGTTATGCTAATGAATGTATACATTGATCTTGTAACATGGTTGGAATGTGGAAATAGGAGGAATGAGTAAGCATGATTATGAATGTGGATTGTTTCTGTTTAGTATGTATTGTTGTATAATTGTTTAACATATACTAAAATGTTATATTGTTTACATGTAAACTTACTAAGCTTAAAGCTTACTCCCCTTTTCTTTCCCTTGTTTTATAGAGTTTAAGAGCAGAGCTGGAATACGTCGATAATCAGAAGATCACTTACACTATCAACTCATCTCGGTATATCTAGACTTAGTGATTTTGTTTATGGCATATATAGGGGCTAGACTAGTTAAATTATTTTGTTATTTTGGCCAAAACGTGTTGGCCCCTTTATTAAGATATCCATTTTGTATAATGCCATGGTTGATGGCTCACTTTATCATTTATGAAAATATGAAGTTATTCATGGAAGTTTATATTGCAATTATGAGTTGTTTATTACTATGTTGAATAGATTCATGTGGTGTGAGCTAGAGGGGTGCAAAGGGCTTGGTAGATAGCCTGCTAATTGTCCATATGGACAAACACACGGGGGTGTGTCTAGACCGTGTGGGAGGCACGGCTAGCACATGGGCGTATATCCAGGCCGTGTGAAGTCTGCACCTTGCACTTGGAATTTCAATCGCCACACGGCTGGAGCACACGGACGTGTGTATAGGCCGTGTGGATAAGACAGAATGCCAAGGTTTGGCACCCAGGCCAGGGCCACAGGCGTGGTGAGGCCGTGCGAAATTAGACAGTGTCCACCACGGGTGGAAGACACGGGCATGTCTTAGGAGAACACGGGCGTGTCCCTAGACCAATACGGATGTGTGGCCCCTGTTTTGTTGGAAAGTTTTCTCAAACTCATAAAAGTTCCTGGAATAGTTTCGATACCTCTCGAAAGTATGTTTAGGGCCTCCTAGGCTAAGTATGTGCAAATGATGGGGTTAAGTGAAATTTTACAACCCCATTCGGGATGTTTAAGCAAGGTTAGTTTGGTAATGCCTCAAACCCTGTTCCGACTTGAATATGGGTAAGGGGTGTTACATTTAGTGGTATCAGAGCTATGGTTTAGTCGATTATTGGACTACTATAGCGTGTGTAAGAGTCTAGCTATACATGCCATAAGCGTATAATGATAGTGTGGTGGCTTCTGATAATTCTAAACTTTTTTATGTAGTATATAATTTCCGATCAATCAATTGCTGATGATGCAGCTAGTAATGCGCCGGCTTCCGCGCAAGGGACACCGCTAGTGCAGAGTGGACCCGAGACTAGGGGTCAGAGAGAAGAGGCTCGGGAAGCCTTTCCCCAAATGATGAGTAACTGGTACATGGAATATGTGTGAGCGAACCCTAATGCTCAGCCTCCTCCACCCCCTCCTATACCACAACCAGTTCTTGTGGCTCCCCAAGGTATAGAATTAGTGAGGACAACTAAGCCCCCGGTAGATAAGATTCGAAAGTAAGGGGCTGAGGACTTTTGAGGTAATATAGATGATGACCCTGAGAGGGCAGAGTTCTGGCTTGAGAACTCAATAAGAGTATTTGATGAGCTCTCCTGGACACCTAAGGAGAGCTTAAAATGTGTCGTGTCCTTGCTGAGGGACTTGGCATACCATTTGTGGAAAATGTTGACATTAGTGGTTCCAAAGGAGAAAGTGACGTGGGACTTCTTTTTGGAATAGTTCTTTAAAGTCAACGGTTTGTGGACCAGAAACGAAAGGAATTCCTTGAGTTAAAGCAAGGAAAAATGGCTATGGCAGAATATAAGTGCGAGTTTGTTAGGCTCAGTAAATACGCGCAAGAATGCATGTCCACATAAGCCATTTTATGCAAGAGATTCGAAGATAGACTGAATGAGGATGTCAGGCTTCTAGTCGGGATTTTAGAACTAAAAGAATTTGTGGTATTGGTGGATAGGGCTAGTAAGGCCGAAGAATTGAGTAAGGAAAAGAGGAAAGCCGTGAGTGAGGCCCGAGATGCAAGAAAAAGGCCGATGAGTAAATCCTACCAAGCTCAGTCGAAGAGGTCCAAGAAAGTGAACCCTCGGACGACTATATCATTCGGGTATTCGCAAAGAGAGCGAGGCAACATGTACTTGGGTTCAAGAGTTCAGGCCACCTCGATGGCAAGTGTGGGAAATCCAAAGCCCAAACCGGAGTGCCCAAGTTGTGGCAGACATCACACTGGGGAGTATTGGGGAAACAATCAGAATTGTTATAAGTGTGGGTCCCCCGAACCTGAGAGGGATGACAAGGAGAGGAAGCAAGAGATAAGATCAAGTAGTGCATCTTCTAAAGGTAGGCCACAAAAGAACCCGGGAGGTGGGACTAGTGGTAAAGGTATATCATGAGACTCTATTGTGAGGCTAGAGGGCCGGGTGCCAGTAAGGACTTATGCTATTCGCGCTCGAGAAGAGGCATCATTACCAAATGTAATAACGGGTACATTTTCTCTTCATGACACTTTTGTTATTGCTTTGATTGACCCAGGGTCAACCCATTCTTATATTTGTATGAGACTGACATCTAGTTTGAGTCTAACTGTTGAGTCTACGAAATTTTTGGTAAAGGTGTCAAGCCCGTTAGGTAAACATGTGTTAGTTGACAAGGTGTGTAGGAACTGTCCTTTGACAATTAGGGGTCATCGTTTTCTGACAAACCTTATGTTGTTGCCGTTTGATGAATTTGATTTGATTCTTGGTATGGATTGGTTGACTACCCATAGTGTTTTAGTGAACTGTGGTAGTAAATTTATTGAATTGAAATGAGAAAATGGAGATGTTATTCGGGTTGAATCAGATGGGTCCAATAGTTCACCGGTGATGATTTCTTCCATGGTGGCTGAGAAATATTTGAAAAAAGGGTACGAGTCTTATCTCGCATTCGTATTAAATACTCAAGAGTCTGAGGTAAAGATTGAAATAATGTCGGTTGTATGTGAGTATTTGGATGTATTCTCGAAAGAGTTACCTTGATTACCTCCAGTTAGAGAGGTCGAGTTTGGAATTGAGTTAATTCCGAGAACAGCACATATTTCGGTTGCTCCGTATAGAATGGCCCCACTAGATTTGAAAGAACTAAAGGCTCAGTTGCAAGATTTAACGGACAAGGGTTTTGCAAGACCGAGCTATTCACCATGGGGTGCTCCGGTGCTTTTTGTAAAGAAGAAGGATAGGTCAATGAGATTGTGTATAGACTACAGACAGCTCAACAAAGTGACTATGAAGAACAAGTATCCTTTACCAAGGATAGATGATCTATTTGATCAACTAAAGGAAGCTTCGGTGTTCTCCAAGATTGATCTGAGGTCCGGTTATTACCAGTTGAGGGTTAAGGAGCAAGATGTGCCGAAAACGGCATTCCGGACTAGGTATGGCCATTATGAGTTTCTTGTCATGCCGTTCGGTTTAACGAATGCTCCTGCGATTTTTATGGACTTGACGAACCATGTTTTCCGACCGTATTTGGACAAGTTTGTGGTTGTCTTTAATGATGACATTTTGTTTTGTTCTCAAGCTGAGAATGAACATGTGGAGCATCTAAGAACTGTCTTTCAGACTTTAAAAGACAAGCAGTTGTATGCTAAATTTGGCAAGTCCGAGTTTTAGCTCCGAGAAGTTGGATTCTTAGGACACATCGTGTCGGGTGATGGTATTAGGGTTGACTCGAGTAAAATCTCGGGAATTGTGGAGTGGAAAGCGCCGAGGAACGTGTCAGAAGTTAGAAGCTTTTTGGGTTTGGCGGGATACTACAGACGATTCGTAAAGGGGTTGTCGTAACCATTTCTTGAAAAACGGGAATCGACTTTTAAAAATAGGGAGTCGCCACCGACCTTTATTTGGTGTGATCGGATCACCATCGTTTTAATAAAACTTTTGATTTACTAAAACAATGTTTTTGGTCTACGAAATTTGAGAAAACAGGTTCGGGAGTCGGTTACGTGCGAGAAAGGGTTAGCACCCTTATCACGCCCAAAATCGGTACCAAATTGATTATTTAATGCCTCAATGTCGAAAGTTGAGAATTTAAAAAAGGAAAAGGAAATTGACCTTTTTTGGAAATATTTTAGTTTTCTCGAATTGAATATCAAGATTTTCTTGTTCCGAATGACAAAATATCACATCCAGTACGTAGGACACGATAATTTTAATCCTCGAATCCAAGATCATCTCTTAATTCCCGAGACCTATGCGTTAGAATATCAAAAAGGATACTTGAGTGTTTGGCCAAGCGGGAGACCGAAACCCAACACATAGGGCACGATCTCTCGAGTTTCCAAACACCGAATATTGCCTCATTTGAAAATTTTTACTTTTGGACAAAATTGATGAAAAGCATGGGTTATGTTTTAAAGAAACATTATTCAAAGCGACGAGTAATGGTGATGTGACACGAATTCGGCGTAATGACAACATAATACACGTGATACATAACATTGGAATCGTTAATCTAAAATATTAATATGCGTGAATAATAATAACGATAATAAAACAATAATATAAATAATAACGAAGATGATAATGTCACAGATATGAAAAAACGAATATACAAATCATAATACATGCAGGAATAATAGTCGCATAGTTCATACGACTTAAGCATTAATATTGATAGTTGGAGAAAAATGAATTAAACAATTTATAAATAAATAACACATGCAATGATTTAAAATGATGAACAAAATGATTTTAAGCAAAGAATACATAATAGAAAATATATGAAATTAGTTTAAAACAGTGTCAAAAGGAAATAAAAGTAACAATATATAGTTTAAATAATATAATACGGGAAAACACAAAATGAATAATAATGATAATAATAGTAACAAAGATTATGATGATGATGATGATGATGATAATAATAATAATAATAATAATAATAATAATAATAATAATAATTTGAAGAAAAAGTAAATATATAAACCTTTTAAAATAGGTTGGAAACCAAATTGAAATTAGAATAAAAATTAGGGGAGGAAATTGCAATAAATTAAAATAAAAACGAACAGGGATTAAAATTTAATGCGCGAAAAATACAAGGGACTACAAGCATAATTTACCCGAGTTAATGAACGCGGAGTTAAGAAAGGGGGCTAAATCTGAAACTACGACAAACTTCTGGGCGCAATTAAAATAAAGAATAGTCTAATTTAAATAAACTAAAACGCGGAGGGACCAAAAGGGTAATTAGACCAATTAACGAAAACGCGCGGATCTTCTGGACGGGTCGGGTTGAGCACACGGGCTAGCACAAAACAGTGTCGTTTTGGCTATGATAGCTTTAGCTCAAAACGGCGCCGCATCACCACAGTATAAAAGCAGCAATAAGTAAAAAAAAACATTTTTCCCTTTTTATTTTCAAAAAAACCGAAAGTTCTCTCAAATCCCTATCCCCTCTTGCTCTCAGTCCGGCTATCAGACTTCTACACTGTCAACGACGGTAGAAACCGTGTACGATGGCGAGGGAGTGTGAAAGAGAGCCTTTTAAATCCCTTTTTCTTTTTGTTATTGCCTTGTTTGCAGAGATTTAGAGAAAACAAGAAAATAAGGACCGTAGATAATTACAAAAAATGAAAACAGAAGATCTTGAATCAACCTTTCGAGTGCTTTTTTTTGTTTTTCCTTTTTTGTTCTCAAATTTCTTGTAAGAGCCCCTAAATCTGCAATGGTTTCGGTTTTTATAACCGATTTACCAAGGTATAGGTCTCTGTTTTTTCTCATTTTTAAATCTGTTCGTCCCTTTTTATCGTCTTCTTTCTTGTTGGCCGTGTTCCTTTGCAGGTGATGGGCACGACGTGCGCGTGCGCGGAGGCCGAGGCCCTTGGGGGGGAGTGGCCGGTGTTAGGAGTGTGCGAGGCAAAGGCGCGTGGTGGCCACTGGTAAAAGGCATGCGGTGCCTAGGGTTCCAGAAACCCTAGGCTTTTGAAAGTTTCTTTCTTTCTGGGCCTTATTGGGCCATTTGTAATTGGGTCACACAACTTGGGCTGCTATTTGTATTATTGAGTTTGTATTTGGACTCTTTATTTTTGTTGTTTTTGTGTTTCTAATTTGGGCTTGTAAAGTGGGCCATTCGGGTTGTTGGGCTCTGGACTTGTTCTGTAAATGGACTGGATTTTTATTTTTTTGTGTTTTTAATTTTTGCTGGAGTGGGCCAAAATTGGCTATTACAGCTGCCCCTCTTTGATCATTGTCGTGTAACGAAAATTGAGCAAAGACTTTAAAAGAGCCAATTTTGCCTAGCCTCGCCAAGTCTTTACCTCTTCAGTGCTTCCGTTCTTCGAGTAGCCTCGGTTCGACCTGTTGTTTTACTGTAACTTCGAAGGGGATAAGATTTGTTGTCTTCAACCTGCTCCATTGGAACTTCGATGAAATAAATCTGAGCTTTTCAAACTGCTTCCTTACTCTTGCAATACGAGTTGATTTTTTCTTTTTCTTTTTTATTTTTATTTTTATTTTTTTGAAAAATAGAAATTAAAACAAGAATTGAAAATGCCTCGGCGCGTGCCTGAGGCTCAACTCACCTCTCGCAATATGAGTTGATTTTTTTGAAAAGCAATATGAGTTGATTTAAACAGAAATTGAAAAACGGGAATTAAAAATACCTCGGCATGTGACCCGAGGCTTAACTCACCTCTTGCATTATGAGTTGATTTTTTTGAAACAGAAATTGAAAAACAGAAATTAAAAATACCTCGGCGTGCGACCCGAGGCTCAACTCACCTCTCGCATTATGAGTTGATTTTTGAAACAAACAGAAATTGAAAAACAGAAATTAAGAATACCTCGGCATGCAACCCGAGGCTCAACTCATCTCTCGCAATATGAGTTGATATTTACACAGAAATTGAAAAATAGAAATTGAAAAACACCTCAGCATGTGACCCGAGGCTCAACTCACCTCTCGTATTATGAGTTGATATTTTAAAGAATGAAAATTGAAAAACACCTCAGCGTGTGACCTGAGGCTCAACTCACCTCTCGTATTATGAGTTGATATTTGAACAGAAATTGAAAAACAGAAATTGAAAAACACCTCAGCGTGTGACCTGAGGCTCAACTCACCTCTCGTATTATGAGTTGATATTTTAAAGAATAAAAATTGAAAAACACCTCAGCGTGTGACCTGAGGCTCAACTCACCTCACCTATTATGAGTTGATATTTGAACAGAAATTGAAAAACGGAAATTGAAAAACACCTCAGCATGTGACCCGAGGCTCAACTCACCTCTCGTATTATGAGTTGATATTTTAAAGAATGAAAATTGAAAAACACCTCAGCGTGTGACCTGAGGCTCAACTCACCTCTCGTATTATGAGTTGATATTTTAAAGAATAAAAATTGAGAAACACCTCAGCGTGTGACCTGAGGCTCAACTCACCTCTCATATTATGAGTTGATATTTGAACAGAAATTGAAAAACACCTCAGCGTGTGACCTGAGGCTCAACTCACCTCTCGTATTATGAGTTGATATTTGAAAAATAAAAATTGAAAAACACCTCAGGGTGTGACCTAAGGCTCAACTCACCTCTCGTATTATGAGTTGATATTTTAAAAAATAAAAATTGAAAAACACCTCAGCGTGTGACCTGAGGCTCAACTCACCTCTCGTATTATGAGTTGATATTTGAAAAATAAAAATTGAAAAACACCTCAGCGTGTGACCTGAGGCTCAACTCACCTCTCGTATTATGAGTTGATATTTTGAACAGAAGCTGAAAAACACCTCAGCGTGTGACCTGAGGCTCAACTCACCTCTCGTATTATGAGTTGATATTTTGAACAGAAGCTGAAAAACACCTCAGCGTGTGACCTGAGGCTCAACTCACCTCTCGAATTATGAGTTGATATTTGAGCAGAAATTGAAAAACAGAAATTGAAAAACACCTCAGTGTGTGACCTGAGGCTCAACTCACCTCTCATATTATGAGTTGATATTTGAACAGAAATTGAAAAACACCTCAGGTGTGACCTGAGGCTCAACTCACCTCTCGTATTATGAGTTGATATTTGAGAAATAAAAATTGATAAACACATCAGCATGTGACCTGAGGCTCAACTCACCTCTCGTATTATGAGTTGATTTTTTGAAAAGTAGTAATTGAAAACGTATCATCCGGTGGAACTCGGATGTCTTCTTTCTCCTTGGTTCGGTACAGCTATCGTCAAAACTTCTTGCTTTAATGGTGTATCTGTATGTGTCATGCATGATGTTATTATGATATGCACGTGTTTGTCTTAAATGCTTTTATGCCTACATGATTATGTCATGCGCCCTGGGCTTGTTTGTCATGTATCTCTTTCCGTTACGACTTTCATGATGACCTGTATTCATTGCTTCGATTCTTGACTTTTCTTTCAGGTTTTGCACCCGTTCTCAAGTTTTATGAGTGATCTACGTTTCTCGTATAGCAGCCTTTTGCCCCCTGTTGAACTTTGTCCTGGCTTTGAGGCTCTTGTACTTACCGAATTCTCATCCAGGTAATGCTCAACATTCCTTTTGTTTAGAGTATGTAATTTCACTATTTATCATTTAAATGAACCAAACATGAGATGCATGAAAATGGGAAAGTAAGTACGAAAGAAATACCTCACATTCGTATTTATTTCAAAGCAACAAGCAAAGAAAGTTGACAAGGAACAATTCAATAAAGAAAATGTTATAAAAAGGAAAGCAAGTTCAATTGTCGCGAATGCTCTAGACATCCAACGCCCGAACTTTTCCACGTTTCTTCATCCTGAATCTTTTCGAGCAAAGTTTCTTGTGTAGAAGATTTTGAGCTTCCGAGTCCACTTCAAATATTAATATCTCGCCATTTGAATCCCTCTTCAAGTCGCCCTTGCTCTTTAAGCCCAAATCTGCTTCCTTAGGACGCCTTATCGGGTTTTCATCCTAAACCTTTTTGTTTACCAAGACGCCCCTTTCGGGTTTTCATCTTGATCTTCTTTTTTCTTTCAAGACGCCCTTTTCGGGTTTTCTTCATGATGATTTTTTTCTTTTTTTTCTCTCTTTTTTTTTTAGTGTAGTACTTCTTCACGGCCTCTGAGTTCACTGGACTTGGTAACTCCTTCCCATCCATCTCAGTGAGAATCAAAGCTCCACCTGAGAAAGCTTTCTTCACGACATATGGCCCTTCCCAATTTGGCGCCCATTTTCCTCGAAAGTCTTTTTGAATTGGGAGAATCTTTCTTAGTACGAGTTCTTCCTCGCGATATTCTCTTGGCCGCACCTTCTTGTCATGGGCGTTGATCATTCTCTTCTTGTACATTTGTCCATGACAAATTGCCTTCAAGCGTTTTTCCTCGATAAGATTTAGCTGGTCATATCGAGCTCGAACCCATTCCGATTCTTCTAGTTCCGACTCCATTAAGACTCGTAGAGAGGGGATCTTAACTTCAATGGGCAGCACAGCTTCCATTCCATAGACTAGAGAGAAAGGAGTTGCCCCCGCAGAGGTCCGCACACATGTGCGATATGCATACAAAGCAAATGGTAACTTCTCGTGCCAATCTTTATATGTCTCGGTCATTTTCCCAATAATCTTCTTGATATTTTTGTTAGCCGCTTCTACTGCTCCGTTCATCTTTGGGCGATAGGGTGAGGAATTATGATGCTTTATTTGAAATTGCTCACACACTTCCTTCATCGCCTTGTTGTTTAGATTCAAAGCATTATCTGAAATGATTCTCTCAGGCAAACCGTATCGACATATGATCTCCTTTTTTAAGAACCTGCAAACTGCAGTCTTCGTCACATTAGCAAATGAAGCGGCTTCTACACATTTTGTGAAGTAATCTATGACCACAAAAATGAATCGATGTCCATTAGAAGCTTTTGGGGAAATTGGCCCTATAACATCCATGCCCCACATAGAAAAAGGCCACGGGGAAGTCATGACGTGAAGGGGCAAAGGTGCTGCATGAATTTTATCGCCATAACTTGACATTTGTGGCACTTTCGTGCGTAACTAATGCAGTCGCTTTCCATCGTCAGCCAATAATAACCGAGTCTCATAATCTGCCTAGCCATAGTGAAACCATTAGCATGCGTTCCACAGATTCCTTCATGGACATCTTCCAGTATCTTTCTGGCTTCAACAGCATCCGCGCATCTCAGGAGCACTTGATCTTTTCCTCTTTTGTATAGGATATCCCCATCAAGGACAAATCCCGCTGCCATTCTTCTGATTGTTCTTTTATTGTTCTCATTTGCTTGCTCGGGATATCTTTGATTCTTGACATATTCTAAGATATCATAGAACCATGGCTGTCCATCTACCTCTTTTTCAATGCTAAAACAATGTGCAGGGACCTCATATATGCTCATTTGGAGAGGCATTATTTTCGTTTCTCGGTTTGCTTTAAATATTGATGCCAAAGTTGCTAGGGCATCAGCCAATTGGTTTTCTTCTTGTTGGAAGTAATTAAAAGTCACTTCTTCAACAAGATCGCGATATTTGACCAACTTCAAGTCTCTCACTTCCTAATCTCCACGGATTTGGTAAATCACCAATGCCGAGTCCTCGGATACCTCTAAGATCTTGATGTTTCGTTCGATAGCTGCACGAAGTCCCAAGACGCAAGCCTCATATTCTGCTACATTATTAGTACAGAAGAAATTTAATCTGGCCGTGAAAGGATAATAGTTCCCTTCTGGTGACACTAAGACTGCTCCGATCCCATGCCCTAATGCATTCAATGCACCGTCAAAGCTCATCTTCCATGGTTTCTCTTTTAATGACTCACACTCTTTTTCTATAATGCACATCAAGTCTTTATCTGGGAAGTCAAATCTCAATGGCTCATATTCTTCTGTTGTTCGAGTTGCTAAGAAGTCAGCTATTGCGCTCCCCTTTATCGATTTTTGGCTCACATATATGACGTCGTACTCCGATAGTAGGATCTGCCATCGTGCCATTCTTCCTGAGAGTGCAGGTGATTCCATCATGTATTTTATTGGGTCCAGCTTTTAAATTAACCACGTCGTATGATACAACATATATTGCCTGAGCCTTCGGACTACCCAGACCAAAGCACAACAGAATTTTTCAATTGACGGGTACTTTGCTTCGTACTCTGTGAACTTCTTGCTGAGGTAGTAAATCACCTTTTCTCTTTTCCCTGACTCATCATGTTGCCCCAGTATGCAACCGATGGAGTTTTCGAACACAGTCAAATATAATATCAATGGTCTTCCAGAAGTTGGCGGTACTAGCACCGGGGGGCTAGACAAATACTGCTTTATTTTATCAAAAGCCATTTGGCACTCCTCGTTCCATTCTCCAGGATTGTGTTTCCGAAGGAGTCGAAAAATTGGGTCACACTGGTTGGTAAGTTGAGCAATGAATCGAGCGATGTAGTTCAACCTCCCTAAAAATCCCCTGACTTTTTTTTGTGTACGCGGAGGCGGTAGTTCTTGTATGGCTTTTATCTTATCTGGATCAACCTCAATACTTCTCTCACTAACGATGAAGCCTAGTAATTTTCCAGAGGTAGCCCCAAACGTACACTTGGCTGGATTAAGCTTCAGCTGGAACTTTCTTAGTCTTTCGAACAATTTCCTGAGGTTCCCAACATGCTCTCTTTCCCCCCGAGATTTGGCAATCATATCATCGACATAAACTTCTATTTCTTTGTGCATCATGTCATGGAACAGTATCACCATAGCCCTCTGATAGGTTGCCCCGGCATTCTTTAATCTGAATGGCATCACCTTGTAGCAGAATATCCTCCACATCGTTACGAAGGTAGTTTTCTCCATATCTTCGGGAGCCATCTTTATTTGATTATAACCCGAAAATCCATCCATGAAAGAAAACAATGAATGTTTTGCTGTGTTATCTATTAATGTATCGATGTGTGGCAAAGGAAAGTTATCTTTAGGACTTGCTCGATTCAGATCACGATAATCTATGCACTTCGCACCTTGCCGTCTTTCTTCGGTACCGGGACTATATTAGCCACCCATTCTAGATATTTAGAGACTTGTAGGAAGCCGGCATCAAATTGTTTCTTGACTTCTTCTTTTACTCTTTAAAAGCATTTCAGGCCTCATTCGCCTTAACTTCTGTTGAATAGGTTTGCATTCTGGTTTTAGTGGAAGTCTATGGACCACTACATCCTCGTTTAAACCCGGCATGTCCTGATACGACCATGCGAATATGTCTTTATACTCATGAAGCAAGGTGATCAAATCATGTTTGGTGTTCTCTGAAATGGAGGTCCCAATCTTCACTTTTTGCCTCTTTTCTTCACTTCCCAAGTTTAATGTCTCAATGGATCCTTGATGGGGTAGAATATATTTATCTTCTTGCTCTATCATCCTTAGTAAGTCAGGGGATGAGACATAATCTTCAGCATTTTCCTCAGCTTCGAACTCTCTTAAACAAATAGCTTTTTCAAAATCGATTTCAGGACTTGTAACGGGATTGTTCATGCCGTTGATTTCTGAGCACCTGAAAGGCGAAAGGAAAAGAAAACTATAGAGGAGCGTCAAGGTATTGGGACCTACAAACATAATGTTATGGCATGATATGAGGTATATGTAAGGAAAGACTGTAAGAAAAGGGAATAGATATGAAGCTACTGAGGGTGAAAAGGTCATGACAAAATGCATCTCCATTAATGTTCCTTTAAATGATAAAGATCAAACATAAGTTCTTACAAAAGGAACCCACTATTACTTAGGGGCACACAAAAAAGAGTTAACATCGAGCATTACTTTGGAGAGGACTTAGAAACTACAAGAAGGTCCACAGCAGTCCAATTGTTCAAAACGAATCCAGGAGGAACAGGGCGTATCATTGAAATATCTTCAACTGTATCATCCACTTTGTCAATGACGTTTATACTGAAGTTCTGAAGACCCCTTTCAACCAATAACAACGTGCTTCGTGAATTATCTCGCCCTGGGTACATCATTCCTATAGATGTGAATGTTTTTAACAAAGGAGAGTACGCTATGGGTTCCCATTCCAACTCCCGACCTGAGGCCCTTGCAATCCTCCTTTCTTGATCTTTCTGCAACTGTTTCCTTCTTTGTCGTACATCTGGCTTGAATCCTAAACCGTATCGAGCCTTGTGATGTACTGGCTTAAGTGCTCTGGCTATCCCTTGCTGACATCTCCCCAAACCTTTCTTCGCTCGGGCCCCTTTTCCCACAGTCAGTTTGATTCCCATCTTGGTATTCCTTGACAGTTTGGGTGTGGGAATCTTATTTCCTTCAACAACAAATATAGCATTAATAAATTTGAAGGAATGGAAGGAACATTCTACTGCATCTTTATTTGTTTCAAGTTAGGGCGCGTCAGTAGAAATAGACGCAACAATGTCTTCTTCACCAGCGACCGTGATTAAGCGGTTATCCATGACAAACTTTACTTTTTAATGAAGAGATGAAGGAACTGCCCCGACAGAATAGATCCAAGGCATCCCTAAAAGGCAGTTATACGAGGGTGCTATGTCCATGACCTGGAACTCAATATCATATGTACATGGGCCCACTTTTAGAGGAATCTCGATCTTTCCCATGACCTCCCATCGTGTCCCATCAAACGCCCTTACTGTAGAATGACAAGGCCTCAGATAAGACATATCAACTGGCATTCTGGACAGTGTAGCCAAAAGGCATGACATTGAGCGCAGACCCGTTGTCAATAAGCACATTCGGTATTATATAGCCCCTGCAATCGGTTGTGATGTGTAATGCTTTTACAGAGCCCCTACCGTTTGGTGGTATTTCGTCATCACTGAAGGAGATGAAATTATCTGCATTTAAATTGTTCACCCACCTATCAAGTTTTTCAACGGGTACGTTGCTCGGTACATACGCTTGGTTTAACACCTTCAGTAAAGCGTTTCGATGTGGTTCTGAGTTCAACAGTAGAGACAACACTGAGATTCTTGCCGGTTGCTTCCACGATGTTATATTCGCTGTGCTTGATGAACTTTAAGAATTCATGTGCTTCATCCTCATTCACGGGTCTTTTAATTTCCCGTTCGGATGGAGTTTCAGTCTCGCCCTCTGCCTCATGCGTTGGTGCCTTTCCTTTTTGATTCGCTCCACTGGTCTTCTTACTTGGTTCAACCACCTCAGGAGAATAACATCTCCCACTGCGGGTAAAATGCCCCACCTCGCTAACACTTCCAGTCGTAGCTTCGGGCATGGTAATGTTGACATCATATTTCCATAGCACCGCCTTGCTGTCCTTATAAGGGAAATGAGAAGGCACTTTGATCACCAACGTTGGTTTAACTTCCTTCTCCTTGGCCTCATAATAAATCACGAGAGGCCAATCGGCACTATAAGGGTTGGCTGACGATTGATTATCAGAGGCGCAAATTTTCTTTTCCTCGGCCTCGTCCATTTCATTAAAGATCTTGACCTCCTTGTTGTTCATCATATCTTAGAGTAATTTTCTGAATTCTTCACAAAACTGGATGTCATGTCCTTCAATGCCACAAAAACATTGACCTTTCGTGTTTCCTCCTTTGAAGACTCTATTGGGATGGCAAAACGGCCCATTCTCAACCATTACCTCCCAAACTTTTCGCAAAGGTGTTTTTATTTCAGAAACGTAACTTTTAGCCCGCCGCCTGTCTTCCCTTATCACTATGCTCACGTTCCCTTCAGTATGGTTAGGGAGTGGATTTCCAGCCATATTATTAATACCATCAAATCGTAAAATGTCTGCATCAATAAGACCTTGAACCCTTTTTTTAAAAGCTAGGCAATTTTCTATAGAATGCCCCCGGTTTCCAGCATGGTACATGCAACTAGCGTTAGGATCGTACCATTTTGGGTATGGAGGTTTCAGGGGTGCCATATAATGTGGGTATATTAATTGTTTTTCTAGTAATTTCGGGCACAGCTCTCCATATGACACAGGAATAGGGGTGAATTGAAGTTTTTCAGGATTGGGTTTTGTTGGTCTTTGTTCATTTTTGGGCTGACTTTGAGCAGGTGTAATACTTGGCGGGAATATAGTGAATGGTCTTTGGTTATCAGCGGCATAGACGGGGTAGGGAGGAGGTGTTGGTTCGCCGGTACCCCATGGCGCAGCAGAATAAAATTAGATTCGGCGATCCAAATCTTGGATCCATGTGTGAGGAACGAATCGAGGTGAAATAAAGGTTTCGAAATTACCAAAACTTCAATCTGAGTAGACAGCGACGCCTTGGCAACAAGAGTTTTGATCTACTGTCGAATCAAGCCTCAACCTTTTCCGATGTTGGCCTCTATTTAATCCACCCGGTTTGACTATGAACGGAAGAAATCTTCAAAACTGTTTTGGAGGCTTATTTGCTTGACGGCTGCTAGACCTAACAAGCAATCACTTAGGGTTTTCATATTGAGTTTTGTCTCCTTTTAATACCTTTTATAATGGGTGCCTTTCTCATTGGGCCTTTTATAATAGGTATCCTCTTACTTGGGCCTTTTATAATTGGTATCTCTTGAATGTATTACAAGATTAAATAAATACAATAAAGTTTTTAACCAAAAATTATAATTACATTAATTATATCTGAATATTATAATTACATTAATTATAATAAGGATTCCGGTAAACTATATTTATTTAAATTTATATATGAATCAAATTCATATATTAATAAAATTATGTTATCATTATGTGTACAACATCCTTGTACATATAATATGTTCAATATTTTATTGCCCAATTAAATTAATTCTTTAATTAATTTAATTTATGTGACAACCAAGCACAATACCAACTATAATTTATTCCGTTCATTTCAACCATAGGGTGTGACCCTGTAGGTTCTTGCAACGTTAGCAGTAATACTAGAACGATTCTATTGTCACAGACAATGAGTGGCATCTAGCAATGCATCATTGCTACCTAAGTTACAAGAAGTCATGATTCGACATAACCTTTCGTGATTAACCTTTCATGCATTAATCCTTAAGTCCTTTATCTCTGGAACGGATACAAGTCATGGGATAGTCATACTTGCATAGTCCATCCCATGTTTCTTGATATCTTGAGTAGACTATGATATACAAATTAGTATGACATCTCATATCAACTTATTTGAGCATGGCCATGCATTTCTAGTCTCACTCAATCAAGTGGCCTAAGATATTACTCCTATTATGTAGAAGGGACTTATCCTTTATTGATCAACCATATCCCTCTACATAGATTGTGGTATATCCAACATCAGCCTTTATAGAACAACCTGTTACGGTGTACGTTTGACTGTATCAAAATATACAACTCACGATGTTGGGATAATAATGATCTCAAGTCTGAGGATCATATACATATTAATCACTATGAGTAATGTTGTGACAATTACATAATAATCCAAGAAACATACTCATAGCGGGTCAATCCAATATATTGTTCTCTAACACACATATTCATGCATTGATTTTGACACTCCATATCAATGACAACTCTTTATCATCAATCAACTACATGTTGTTCTTAATGCATTATTATTGTCCTAGTCAACAATAATACTCGACTAAGGATCTTTTAAGAATAATCATATTATTCTCAGGACATTATTATAAAATAGTTTATCTATACACACAGAAAGAAAAACTGAAATAATAATGGCAACGCTTTATATTAATAAACATGGTAAATTAAGTATGTTATTACAACCATCTCATGATTGATCTTTGGGCATACTCTTACAGGAGGTGTTTGATAGTAAGGGTTTTGAGGAGGAAAATAGAAGTTTGGATGTGGGCGAAATTGAAGTCGTGGTTGGGTTGGGTACGGATTAAAAGCATAGCGACTCCCCGTCCCCACCATATGAGTTTCAGGCTCTTTTTTCTTCATAAGTACTGGCCTTTTCGAACTCTCAGGACCTTCCATCCTTCCACTCTTGATGCCATTTTCAATGAGTTCCCCAGACATTAAGATATCGGCGAAGTCTTTTGTAGCGTTTCCTACCAGCTTGTCATAAAATGACGCTTTCAAAGTGTTGATAAAGAGGACCGTTATCTCAATTTCAGTCAGTGGGGGTTCTACTTGGGCCGAGATATCCCTCCACCTTTGAGCGTCTTGTCTAAAAGTCTCTATTGGCTTCTTTTCCATCATCTGCAGCGTTAGTCGATCAGGCGTCATATCGGAGACATGCTTGTACTATTCATAAAAAGCTTATGCTAGGTCCTTCCATGATTTGATCCTCTCTCTGCTGAGTTGATTATACCATCGAAGGGCTGATTCGATCAAACTATCTTGAAAACAGTGTATTAACAATTTGTCTTATTCACATAACCAGCCATATTCCGACAAAACATGATAAGATGTGCCTTTGGACATCTTGTTCCATCATATTTTTCAAAATCTGGCACTTTAAATTTCGGGGGCAGGACCAGATCGGGGACCAAACTGAGCTCTTTGGCGCTCAGTGCAGAGAAGACTCCAGTACCTTCTATCGCCTTGAGTCTTTCTTCCAGACTCTTATACTTGTCCTGAGCATCATGATCCTTCATTCTCAGCTTGGCTATTTCTATCAAATCATCCAAATCTGGGACGATTAGATTAGCAGAATTATCTCCGGAGTTTGATACAAATATACCTTGCCCTAGATGAGCAGGTGGTGCAGGTCGTAGCTCTAGGCCTACCGGTTCCCCTTGAGGGTATCCTCTTTGTGTTGCATGGGCGTGGGGCGGAGTGAATCCTGGGAGATAAAGCGGATCCTGATTATCTCTTGACTGGGGCTCTGTGATGTCAGGGCTCTGTGCGGGTCCTTTTCCTTTGACCAGAACTGTCATCATCTCTATCATTTTGGCCATTTGATCCTTTTGTTCGAGCGATTCCTCTCGGGATCTTACCATCAGATCCCTTGCTTCTTGCTGCGACTTGGTCAACTGCTCTTGCAACTCTCTCTGGATTCTTTCCATTCTTTCGATTCTTTCATTGAGTTCCGCATCCATAGCTCTAGCTCTTAAACATGTCCTATAAGGATGACGTGATTCCAGATTCGTAGTGTCGCAACTGTAGATTATACGATTTTAGCCTCAGTAAATTATTAGGGAGATATGATGCTACTGTATGCAATGTAATGCAGATGCATGATATGAATGCACAAAGGTGTTGATTTGATTCATTTCCATTAGATAAACTTTACTAGAAAACAAATTTCCTTTCATAAAACGGACGATTACATATACGACTTCGCCCTAATGCCTAAATCCTTAACTTTCCTAAGAAGCCAAGCTAATTTTTGGCCTCGATCTGACACTGACTCATATTGTAAACTTAATACATCAGCTTGAATAGCCAAAGTCCGTAAATGGTCGGCCACCTCTCGAACTTGAACCACAACTTCACCCATAACATAGTCTCTATTTCTGATCTGTTCTTGAGAATGGTGGAGCTGCTCCTTCCAATGTTCATTGTTCGCCTCAAGGAGTTCAATTCGAATTTTACTATCTTGTAATGCAGTCTCGAGCTCTCCTATCCTTCCTCTCATCTTCTCGATCTTGTTCTGGTTGGCTCTTAATTCGATTACCGAGTTGCGACTACGATGCAGATGCAGTGACCTTTCTAATTCTGCTACTCGGGCGAGTAACCTCTCTTTTTCACTTTGGCTTTCCGACAAGCTTTTTTTCAAAGCGTCTCCCGCACTCGAGCATCTTGGAACTTCTTTTCCCACTGATTGGCTCTGGACTTTTCTTCTTTAATTTCCTGTCGCCATTGCTCTGATGTTTTGCCCAAACCAGCAGTTCTGATGGACATGCGCAGCTTCTTGTAGTCCGTCTTTAAGCTATCCAAATCTTCTTCGGCCTTGTTTTTTTCTTTTTTTTAATTTATCGTCCTCGAGCTTGTAGATGTCGACGTCTAATCTTAATTGCATATTTTCCTCCTCTAGCTGCTCTATCCTCTTTCCCAATTCCCGACTCCTTCTCTCGAAATCTTGCTTGATAATTTCTAATTCGGATGGGATTATTTGTAATTGCTCCTTTGTTGGCCGGGCGTCTCCTTGGCTTGGCCTTGGGATATTGTCATTGATTCTTTCGCCCCACCACCGATCGTACTCGGGGGTCATCATTGGCCCTATGGCGAATCTCTTCATTTTTCGGGTTTGAGTCCATGCATCTGATATTTCGCAAACTCTATTCTTATAATTATCGTCCTTGTACGAAAACTCACACTAGGCTAATCCATGTATCGCTGGTATGAACTGCCTTGATCGATACTGCCTCATCACTAGTAATGGGGCATACCCAACAGCTCCCCATATCCCGAGTAAAGGGACCCAGTCAAACTCTCCGCACCGATACAAGATCTCGTCGGAAATCATCCACGGAGCCTTCCATTCTACATCTTCCACTTGCAAATTTTGGAGAATCGCTATCCATTTCTCTCCAGATAGGTCGTCCCGCCTTGGTGTATCCACTAATTCCTTTAGAGGAGAATAGTTCTTGAAAAAGACTTTGCATGAGACCTTTTCTATCTTCCAAAAATGGCAATAGAACCATGATAGCAAAAGTTGTGCACATCCCATGAACCTCCCTTTACCCGCTTTTCGGCAAGCATTCAATAATCTGAAGGTTTCGGGTAAGATTGCAGGGACAGGTGTGACTCCCTTGTCAAGTTTATCAAATAGGTCTGAGACCGCTTCCTCTACATGCCCCAACGCCTTGGGGAAGATGACCAAACCATAGATGCTTAAAGCGAAGATGTCGACCCTCTTTTTCATATCAGGATGCGCCAAGATCAGATCCTTCAAGTGTTTCCAAGGGATGCACTTATAATCTCCTTTTTGCTTGATCAGAGCTGTAATCCATTGCTCGCTCATCCCTGTAATGCTCATTAGCCTTTTTGAGAATGTTGGCACATTAGCAAACCTTGAATAAGCCATATCAGTTTGAATTCTCGAGCATCAGAACAAAGCTGTGTACTCCTCTATGGTAGGCACCAAATCCACTTTTCCAAAAGTGAAGCAACTGTAAGCGGAGTTCCAAAACTGGGTAATAGCTCGAAGTAGGTACTCGTCTACCTTGATATCCAGCAGATAATGCAAATCACCGTAATTATAGTAGAATAGTTGTTTGGCCTCGTTGCCTCACGAATCCCATATTTCCTTCAATTCTCGCAGGTCATTTTGAGTTACGCTGATGCGAGTGAAATCCCACAACTCTGATTCATATCCCGCTGTCAGGCTGTCTCCTTTCTCTTGCTGTATCCTTTCGGATCATGTTTGAACAGCTGCATTATCCTCCACTCTATCGAGAAACCCCTTTTCCATGTTAAGCTTTTCTATCTAGTAACCGAATGTGAATCAACACCTTTTATGATGAAATTCTATGCAATAACAATAAAACACAACAAGTCAGTATTATGTACAAAAAGAACTTAAAGCAAACAGGGAATAATCAAACTCCTATTCAAGGTAACACCTAGGGTTTACGCGGCTCTACCTACAATAGGCTCTTAGGGTTCACTATATGTGTTTTGGTTCTAAAGAGGGGTACCCGAACTAGCAGATTCCTCGATCTTCACCCATTATAGGCTCATATAGACCGAGTTCAGTTCAGGTAAATACATTTCCCTATGGCTGCACGGAGATAAAAATCTCACGAAGACATAGGTATGGATGTATCCCGAAAGCGATCCACTATCTTGCACGAAGGTAAAAACCTCAAGAAAGAGTAGCTTCTCACTCCCACTTAAAAGGGTGTGACCGCAACGGTCATGCAGTGCAATGCCGAACTATTTTATAAGACTCAACATTATTGTAATCATAGTATCAGCAAATGCATTAAAAAAAACATGATTTTTTCAAAATAATTTTCCAACTTTTCGATAAAAGGACAGAGAATAATCAATTATACGGCCTGACTCTCTTATTAGGTCCCTAGTGGAGTCGTCAAGCTGTCATAACCATTTCTTGAAAAATGGGAATCGACTTTTAAAAATAGGGAGTCGCCACCGACCTTTATTTGGTGTGATCGGATCACCATCGTTTTAATAAAACTTTTGATTTACTAAAACAGTGTTTCTGGTCTACGAAATTTGAGAAAACAGGTTCGGGAGTCGGTTACGTGCGAGGAAGGATTAGCACCCTCGTCACGCCCAAAATCGGTACCAAATTGATTATTTAATGCCTCATTGTCGAAAGTTGAGAATTTAAAAAAGGAAAAGGAAATTGACCTTTTTTGGAAATATTTTAGTTTTCTCGAATTGAATATCAAGATTTTCTTGTTCCGAATGACAAAATATCACATCCAGTACGTAGGACACAATGATTTTAATCCTCGAATCCAAGATCATCTCTTAATTCCCGAGACCTATGCGTTAGAATATCAAAAAGGATACTTGAGTGTTTGGCCAAGCGGGAGACCGAAACCCAACACATAGGGCACGATCTCTCGAGTTTCC
The DNA here is from genome assembly GCA_005393395.2 of Gossypium australe. NCBI lineage: Eukaryota > Viridiplantae > Streptophyta > Magnoliopsida > Malvales > Malvaceae > Gossypium > Gossypium australe. Next base: position 36,914,209 of record CM016615.1, on the reverse strand, counting down.
AAACACCGAATATTGCCTCATTTGAAAATTTTTTCTTTTGGACAAAATTGATGAAAAGCATGGGTTATGTTTTAAAGAAACATTATTCAAAGCGACGAGTAATGGTGATGTGACACGAATTCGGCGTAATGACAACATAATACACGTGATACATAACATTGGAATCGTTAATCTAAAATATTAATATGTGTGAATAATAATAACGATAATAAAACAATAATATAAATAATAACGAAGATGATAATGTCACAGATATGAAAACACGAATATACAAATCATAATACATGCAGGAATAATAGTCGCATAGTTCATACGACTTAAACATTAATATTGATAGTTGGAGAAAAATGAATTAAACAATTTATAAATAAATAACACATGCAATGATTTAAAATGATGAACAAAATGATTTTAAGCAAAGAATACATAATAGAAAATATGTGAAATAATTTTAAAACGGTGTCAAAAGGAAATAAAAGTAATAATATATAGTTTAAATAATATAATACGGGAAAACACAAAATGAATAATAATGATAATAATAGTAACAAAGATTATGATAATAATAATAATAATAATAATAATAATAATAATAAATTTGAAGAAAAAGTAAATATATAAACCTTTTAAAATAGGTTGGAAACCAAATTGAAATTAGAATAAAAATTAGGGGAGGAAATTGCAATAAATTAAAATAAAAACGAACAGGGATTAAAACTTAATGCACGAAAAATACAAGGGACTACAAGCGTAATTTACCCGAGTTAATGAACGCAGAGTTAAGAAAAGGGGGCCAAATCTGAAACTACGACAAACTTCTGGGCACAATTAAAATAAAGAATAGTCTAATTTAAAAAAACTAAAATGCGGAGGGACCAAAAGGGTAATTAGACCAATTAATGAAAACGCGCGGATCCTCTGGACGGGTCGGGTTGAGCACACAGGCTGGCACAAAACGGCGTCGTTTTGGCTATGATAGCTTTAGCTCAAAACGGCGCCGCATCACCACAGTATAAAAGCAGCAATAAGCAGAAAAAAACATTTTTCCCTTTTTATTTTCAAAAAAACCGAAAGTTCTCTCAAATCCCTATCCCCTCTTGCTCTCCGTCCGACTATCGGACTTCTACACCGTCAACGACGGTAGCAACCGTGTACGGTGGCGAGGGAGGGTGAAAGAGAGTCTTTTAAATCCCTTTTTCCTTTTACAAACTTCAATTTAACACTAAGTACCCAAAAAGTTTTGAAATCTGGAAAGGTAAAGAAAACTTTCGATTCCGTTCTTCGATCGTTTGAAAGGTAAGAGTTTTTCCCCTTTTTCTTTTTGTTATTGCCTTGTTTGCAGAGATTTAGAGATAACAAGAAAATAAGGACCGTAGATAATTACAGAAAATGAAAACAGAAGATCTTGAAATCAACCTTTCGAATGCTTTTTTTTGTTTTTCCTTTTTTGTTCTCAAATTTCTTGTAAGAGCCCCTAAATTTGCAATGGTTTCAGTTTTTATAATTGATTTACCAAGGTATGGGTCTCTGTTTTTTCTTATTTTTTAATTTGTTCGTCCCTTTTTGTTGTCTTCTTTCTTGTTGGCCGTGTTCCTTTGCAGGTGATGGGCACGACGTGCACGCGCTCGGAGGCCGAGGCGCTTGGGGGGGAGTGGCCGGTGTTAGGAGTGTGTGAGGCAAAGGCGCGTGGTGGCCACTGGTAAAAGGCATGCGGCGCCTAGGGTTCCAGAAACCCTAGGCTTTTGAAAGTTTCTTTCTTTTTGGGCCTTATTGGGCCAATTGTAATTGGGTCATACAATTTGGGTTGCTATTTGTATTATTGAGTTTGTATTTGGACTCTTTATTTTTGTCGTTTTTGTGTTTCTAATTTGGGCTTGTAAAGTGGGCCATTCGGGTTGTTGGGCTCTGGACTTGTTCTATAAATGGACTGGATTTTTATTTTTTTGTGTTTTTAATTTTTGCTGGAGTGGGCCAAAATTGGCTATTACAGGGGTTTTCTATGATTGCCACCCCGATGACAAAACTGTTGCATAAGGATGTTAAGTTTATATGGACTGAGAAATGTCAACAGAGTTTTGAGAGATTAAAAACATTGTTAACTGAAGCGTCGATTTTGGTTCAACTAGAATTGGGGAAAGAGTTTATGGTCTACAGTGATGCGTCGTTAAATGGTCTCGGTTGTGTGTTGATGCAAGAGGGTAAGGTAGTCGCTTACGCTTCGAGACAGCTAAAATTGCATGAGAAAAATTATCCGAATCATGACTTGGAGTTGGCCGCGATTGTTTTTGCGTTAAAGATTTGGTGACATTACTTATATAGTGAGAAGTGTCGAATCTTCACAGATCATAAGAGTTTGAAGTATTTGATGGATCAAAAGGATTTAAATTTGCGGCAACGGCGGTGGTTGGAATTATTGAAGGATTATGAGCTAGCGATTGATTACCATCCGGGCAAAGCTAATATAGTTGCGGATGCCCTGAGTAGGAAATCCTTGTATGCTTTGAGAGCCATGAGTACGAGCTTAGCATTGTCTAACGATGGTACTATATTAGCCGAGTTGAGGGCTAGGCCACTATTTGTTCAACGAATATGTGAGGCTCAAAGGAGCGATAGTGAGATACAAGCTAAGAGAGCTAAATGTGAATCGAGAAATGATTCTAACTTTTGAGTGGGTTCAGATGGTTGTTTAATGTTTCATGACAAAATTTGTGTACCCAGAGATAACGAGTTGATCCGAGAAATTTTACAGGAGGCACATAGTGGATATTTGACAGTACATCCAGGTAGTACGAAAATGTACAATGATCTGAAGAAATTTTATTAGTGGCCGGGTATGAAAAGAGATATCTCGGAGTTTGTAACAAGATGTCTGATTTGTCAACAAGTGAAAGCTGAGCACCAAGTGCATTCAGGATTACTTCAGCCAGTATTTGTTCCCGAGTGGAAGTGGGATCGGATCACCATGGACTCTGTGACAGGGTTACCTATGACTCCGAAAAAGGACGTTGTGTGGGTTGTCGTTGATAGATTAATGAAGTCGGCTCACTTTATACCCGTGCGTGTTGATCATTCGTTGGATAAGTTAGCCGAATTGTATATTGCGGAAGTGGTAAGATTACACGGAGTGCCTGTATCCATTATTTCGGATAGAGATTCGAGATTTACTTCGAGGTTTTGGAAGAAGTTGCAAGAGGCCTTGGGTACAAGGTTAAATTTTAGTACTGCATTCCATCCTCAAACTGATGGCCAATCTGAAAGAGTAATTCAAGTTCTTGAAGATATGCTCCAATGCTACGTGTTAGAATTCGAGGATAGTTGGGAAAGATACCTACCCTTGGTCGAATTTGCGTACAACAACAGTTATTAGTCGAGTATACGAATGGCACCGTATGAAGCCTTATATGGTCATAAGTGTCAGACTCCCTTGTATTAGACCGAGCTTAGTGAAAAGCAGATTCATGGTGTCGATCTGGTTAAAGAGACTGAAGAAAAGGTGAAAGTGATCCGGGATAGTCTGAAAGCTGCTTCAGACCGACAAAAGTCATATGCGAATTTGAAAAGAAAGTAAATCGAGTTTAAAGTGGGCGATAGGGTATTTCTAAAAGTGTCCCCGTGGGAAAATATTGGAATTTGGTCGAAAAGGGAAATTGAGTCTGCGGTTTATAGGGCCGTATGAGATTACCGAAAGGATTAGGCCAGTGGCATATCGGTTGAATTTACCTATAGAGTTAGAGAAAATTCACAATGTCTTCCATGTATCGATGTTAAGACGATATAGCTCCAATCCTTCGCATGTGATTTCTCCAACAGAAATTGAGATACGACCGGATATGACTTACGAGGAGTAGCCGATTAAGATTTTGGCTCGAGAGGTGAAACAGTTGCGGAATAAGAGCATAGCCTTAGTAAAAGTGTTATGGCAAAAGCAAGGTGTAGAAGAAGCTACGTGGTAACCGGAAGAAGCTATGAGAGAGCAATATCCAAACCTCTTTACCGATAAGATTTTCGAGGGCGAAAATCTCTAAAGGGGGAGAGTTGTAACAGCCCGAATTAGGGGCTAGTCGAAATAGTGGGTTCGGGACCGCTAAACTAAAGTTAAGGAAAATTATTTTGATGTTATTTTATGTGTTATGGTATTATTATAAGGCTATATGAAAATTTTGGTGCATTAATTTGAGTGATAGCATGCTTAATTGTGAAAAAGGACTAAATCGCATAAAGTGTGAAAGTTCTATTTTATAAGGTAGAGGTACCTAATAGCTATAGAATGTAAATTAGAGGTTTTTAAAGTGAAATTAGGCCATTTATCTAGTGATGGCCGGCCATATAGGAGCTAAGGAGACAAGATTTTAATGTTGGTCAAATTTGGTGGGTATTAGGTGATAAAAATGAATAAAATAAGATGAATAAAGATGTTATCATCTTTTCACTATTCCTCCACCTTCATCCACCAAAAATTTGAAGAGAAATAGGGTTTTGAAGCTCAAAACTTTCAGCCAACATATTCCCTAGCAAGTAAGTGATTTTGAGGTTTTTCTTACTGGTTTTTGTACTTTTGGAGTCCCCAAAGCTTAAGCTAGCTAATGAGGGGACTAATTTGAGATATGGTTGAAAGTCTAAGGACTTTCCATGAGAGTAGTTATGTTGTTAGCTGAGTTTTTATGGAAGAAAATGAATTTTAGGAAGATGAGAAATAACTTTTGTGAAAGGTGCTAGCATGAAAACACCTAAATAGGACTTAAATGCAAAGAATGAATTTGTGTCATAAATGCACGAAATAATTGGAATGGTAAGTAGTTGTAAGAGAAATAAATGTTCAACTAGGCTTATTTATTGATAAAGTGTGTTGAAAAATGATTTACGAGCCTAGGGGCAAAATTGTAATTTTGCCATAGTGTAAGGGCAAAATGGTCATTTTCGCCCGAGTGTAGAAATTTATGCATTATGATCATAGAATGATCTAAGTGAGTGAATCTTATTGTTATTGATCAAGAAGAGCGCGTAATTAACCTTGAACGGGGAAAAGGCAAGGTCACAGATTAAATCATTAGTTGACGCATTTTGCACCGAGGTAAGTTTATGTGTAAACAATGCATTTATATATATACATATTGTTGTTGCTAACTAGTGTATAGCACAATTGAGAACATGTATGATTCAAGTGGATTTATGGTGGTAGTTATTGAATAACTTTAGTATGAATGATGGAATGGATATGTAAGTGTGTTATATCAGTACTTGATGGTGGGCTAAGTGCGATACCACCTTAATACTTAATTACGATGGGCTTTGTGCGATACCATCGTCTATTTATCATTTGGTGGGCTATGTGCGATACCACCGTAACTAACCTCTTGGTGGGCTATGTGCGATACCACCCCAAATAAATCTGATGGTGGGCTAAGTGCAAAACCACCGAGAAATTAATCTTGAGTAGTTGATCGATAGATTGTGATGTATTGCATTATGTGATATTATGGTGCTAAGTGCAGGGAGTTATGCTAATGAATGTATACATTGATCTTGTGACATGGTTGGAATGTGGAAATGGGAGGAATGAGTAAGCATGATTATGAATGTGGATTGTTTCTGTTTAGTATGTATTGCTATATAATTGTTTAGTATATACTAAAATGTTATATTGTTTACCTGTAAACTTATTAAGCTTAAAGCTTACTCCCATTTTCTTTCCCTTGTTTTATAGAGTTTAAGAGCAGAGTCGGAATACGTCGATAATCAGAAGATCGCCCACACTATCAACTCATCTCGGTATATCTGGACTTAATGATTTTGTTTATGGCATGTAGAGGGGCTAGACTAATTAGATTATTTTGTTATTTTGGCCAAAATGTATTGGCCCCTTTATTAAGATATCCATTTTGTATAATGTCATGGTTGATGGCTCACTTTATCATTTATGAAAATATGAAGTTATTCATGGAAGTTCATATTACAATTATGAGTTGTTTATTAGTATGTTGAATAGATTCATGTGGTGTGAGCTAGAGGGGTGCAAAGGGCTTGGTAGATAGCCTGCTAATTTTCCACATGGACAAACACACGGGCATGTGTCTAGACCGTGTGGGAGGCACGGCTAGCACATGGGCGTATATCCAGGTCGTGTGAAGTCTGCACCTTGCACTTGGAATTTTAATCGCCACACGGCTGGAGCACACGGACGTGTGTATAGGCCGTGTGGGTAAGACAGAATGCCAAGGTTTGGCACCCGGGCCAGGGCCACGGGCGTGGCGAGTCTGTGCGAAACTGTCAGTGTCGACCACGGGTGGAAGACACGGACATGTCTTAGGGGAACATGGGCGTGTCCCTAGACCAATACGAGCGTGTGGCCCCTGTTTTGTTGGAAAGTTTTCTCGAACTCATAAAAGTTCCCAAAATAGTTCCGATACCTCCCGGAAGTATGTTTAGGGCCTCCTAGGCTAAGTATGTGCAAGTGATGGGGTTAAGTGAAATTTTACAACCCCGTTCGAGATGTTTAAGCAAGATTAGTTTGGTAATGCCTCAAACCCTGTTCCAGATTGAATATGGGTAAGGGGTGTTACATACTCAACACTTTTAAACTATTCCGCAATTCAAATGGATCTTTTATAGTCAAATATTCAATTTTTAATCCTTTATAAAAATGATGGCAAAGGAAAATCATAGTTTAGGCTTTATCTTGTTTAGATGCCTCAATATGTTTGATAATTGTAATCCTAAGACCTTTAGCATTTAAGTGATTTTAACATCTACCACTCATGACTAATAATTCTTATTTGATATGTCAAATAACTACAAATTCAAATTTGGTAAGATTTGATATTATGCAAGCCAGTATAAGATAATGATAATTAGAATATAAAACATCATATAAACAATAAAATGATTGGATGAATAGAATTGATTTCATACACAGCTAAAGAATTATTCCATGTTAATAATATTAAAAGTAAATAGACTTTTAGATAGTGAATTTATAATTCACAATAATATATATCGCAGGCAAGAGAAATAAAAGAGAGAAATGCACAAAACTTTGGTATTTGCAATCATAAATTAACGAGATGATCAAATATTAATTATATTATGATTTAAGGATAAAACAAGAAGGAAAGAATGATAGATTAGGGTGGGAAGTAATATTTATGGCTTTGATCTTTTTCTATTGTTTAAAAAAAAAAAAAACTTATTTGTGGTTGATAGGTCTTAATAGTTCAGGAGGCAAAATTCAAATTTGTTGGTAATTGTATGTATTCTATTTCTTATAATATCAGTCAAACATAATCATATTGATAATGTGTTAAAAGAAAGTAAAATATGAGGTGAATGACACACCAAAATTTCTCTCATTCAAGGAAATAAGCCTTAATTAATTGTTTCATGAACTATTTATTATTGTAATAATTTGGCATTGACTTTTGTCTCATCAATTAATGAAAAGGGTTTAGGAGTTACCAACATTCATATTTAAGTGGTTTATAACAAATATAATTCATTACAACTTACTAATTTTTATGATATTTATAACTTTACATCAATTTTATAATTTTTATGATTTTTTTATTATTTATAAGTTTTTTTATAAAATTTTAAATATGTTCTATTAATTTTATGAAAATTTTATAGTTTAATAGTTATATATATTTGGTAATATTTATAAGTTTTATAATTTTTATGAGAAAATATAAGATTAAACCAGAACATTATATGCGTCACCATTTGATTGGCTAAATAATTAATTTTAACAGTCGACATTCTCAAAGATGGAAACGGTTAATGGAGGGACTTAATTGATTTGTTTTTGTTAATGACAAAGGCTAAATTGGATGTGAATTTAATGTAGGGATTCAATTGATTTTTTTCTTAGGGCTTTTTAACCTATAAACCAAAAGAATAAGGAAAAAAGAAAATTTAAAAAATAAATTTAATGATTTAAGAGATGGATTTAATGATTAAGTGATCAGTTTGATCAATTTCTTTAATGACAGTGGCCAAAGTAATAAAAAAATATTGGGTCATCAAAATACGAAGGATCTAATTTTAGATGACTAATGAATACTTTATTTTTGTTTTTTCCTTTTGAACTTTTTGATTAATGGAAATATAATAATTTAAGTATAAAGTAATTCAATATAAAATTTAACAATTTTATTATTATATAAATTTATTTAATAAAATAAAAATTCTTATTTATAAATATGATAAATCTACTTATCATTAACTACACATTTTAGTAAATTAAAATTATACTTATAAATGTAATAAATTTTATAAATAATAAAAAGTATTTATATACTCTTCTCATATTTAAATTTTTATCCCTTTATTTTGAATTCCAAGATTTTAGTTCATTACTTATTAATTGAAGTGTAACCATTAAAAATTTTTGCTCACATTATCTATACTAAATAAATAAATGAAAATGCTGAGTATGAGTTTATAAGTTTATTATTATTATTATTTTGAATTAAGGGTTGTAAGATTCTCACTAGAGTGAAAGTTATTGCTTTTTTCTACATAATTTTTATTTTTTAAACATCACATATTTTTTTAATGAAATAATTAAAATATCAGATTAAATTGTGGTATGTAAATCAACTAAATCTTGCCCCAAAGATTTTCACGTAACATGTAATATAATTTAATTTAGGATAAATTATACTCAATATTATTAAACTATTAATAAATTTAGGTTTGGTCATTTAATATCAAAAATTATAAAATGATCACTTAACTAGTCAAAAGTTTTTATTTAATTCGTTGAACTATTCAAACGTTTTTATTTAAGTCACTAGACTATTAAGGTTTTTTTTATAAAAAAAATCCGACTAGCGAACTCTAAGCAATGTTTCGATGATTGATAGAGTACATCAATATCCGTCGAGAAGTAGAAGAACATATATTAAATCTAAATCAATCTGACGATCAGTGTTAGAGATCGAAGAAGAAAGTTATTTAGAATTTGGTTTGCAGATTCATGATGTTCAAAATTGTTTCATGCAAAGCTTAACTGTAGAAGAGAAGAAATAGAGCTTTCGATTGATACAAGTAGTATAGACAGAGAATGCCATATAACAATTTTGACAAATGACTCAAATGAAAATTTTTGAATAATTAAATAATCATTTTTTAACTTTTTGAAGTTGAGTGATGAGAAAGAGAGCTTTCGATTACAGACAGAGAATGTCATACAACAATGATTTTGACAGTTTAATGACTCAAATAAAAATTTTTGAATAATTAAATAATAATTTTATAATTTTTTGAAGTTAAGTGATAATAAGCTTATTAAAAGTTTAATGATATTAAATATAAATTAATGAAAGTTTTTCATAAATGGAAAGAGTGGATGATTAAAATGTAGAAATATAAGGTGGGAAGAGTAAATTTGAGGAGAATTAGAGATATGATTTTGGTCAAAAGCCGATGACCTTTTTCTTTGGGAGTTGAAAAGAGAGCAGGACCACCCCACCACCCAAAAACAAAAAGAAAAACCATTGGAACAATTAAAAAAAGTGGAAAATATCTCGATTCCCCAGTTTTGATATTTTCATTCAGAAAAAATGGCAACTTGTTTGATGTGTCGTGAGGACTGGATGGGATTTTCAATTTCCTACTTTAACAGTTTCTGTCCTCTCCTAATCTGCAAAATTTGCCCTCTTATTTAACCGCCATGCCACTGCCACTCCTTATACCCATTTCAAATCCTTTTTAAGTCAGAAAGAAATTGTTTTCTTAGGATTTAGTTTGATATTTTCTTTTACCTTTTTTTTTCTTTTTTAATTACCCATTTCTTTCTCTGAGAAAACAGTCTTCTCTTGCCAGCCACCTTATCTCTCTATCTATCTCCCTCATCTCTTTACCTTTCCCCCGTGTCTCTCTTAGGTTCTAAAGGATTTCAGGGCTTATCCTCTGGGGATTTCATTTCCCAGTTCTTTCAAAAGAGAACCTTAAGAGAGACATGGAAGCTGTTTTACAAACCAGATGTCTTCTCTCATTACCACCAAACCCAACCAGAGTGAGAGTCAGAAGCCTTTTGAGCCCATCACAAGGCTTGAAGCAGAGGCTTTTTGCTTCAAAACCCTTAGGCCTTAGTGGTTTATCTCTATCTTATAAGGAAGTTCCAAGCTTTGTTGCCAAACCAAATGGGTTGTCCCCAAAAGGGAAGAACTTCATTTGCAAGGCTGAGGCTGCTGCTGCAACTGATGACCAGCCTTTGTTTGGCGAAACTCAGAAACCTAAGTTTTTGGGTATTGAGCTTGTGACTCTTAAGAAAATTATCCCACTTGGGTTAATGTTCTTTTGTATACTTTTCAATTATACAATCCTTAGGGATACAAAGGATGTATTGGTTGTGACAGCTAAAGGAAGCAGTGCTGAAATTATACCATTTTTAAAGACATGGGTTAATTTGCCTATGGCTATTGGGTTCATGTTGTTGTACACAAAGCTGGCTAATGTGTTGTCAAAGAAGGCCCTTTTCTACACTGTCATTGTTCCTTTTATAGCCTTTTTTGGTGCATTTGGGTTCATGTTGTATCCTCTCAACAATTACATTCACCCTGAAGCACTTGCTGATAAGCTTCTTGCAGTGCTTGGACCTAGATTTCTGGGTCCTCTTGCAATTTTGAGGATTTGGAGTTTCTGTTTGTTCTATGTCATGGCTGAACTTTGGGGCAGCGTGGTTATTTCTGTTCTATTTTGGGGGTTTGCCAATCAGGTCATTTATCTGCATCTTTGTATATACATGAGATTTTCTCAGCTGAAGTTTCCTATATCTTCATTTACCTACCGTGATTTTTTCTTGTGCAGATAACGACTGTAGATGAAGCAAAAAGATTCTATCCTATGTTCGGACTTGGAGCCAATATTGCTCTTATTTTCTCAGGTCGAACTGTTAAGTACTTTTCTAATTTGAGGAAAAATTTGGGTCCCGGAGTTGATGGTTGGGCCATCTCCTTAAAGGGAATGATGAGCATTGTGGTATTAATGGGGCTGGCAATCTGTTTCCTTTACTGGTGGGTGAATAAGTTTGTTCCTCTTCCCACACGTAGTATGAAGAAGAAGGTAATTCCATGTCTGCCTTTTCATCATTTGCTCAACATTATGAGCATTAAAGTGTCTTTTGATTGCTATTAAATTTGGTCATTTAACTGCTTGGTTTGTATTCGTGGTGGACCTTAATAACAATTACCCCTTTTTCAAAACATGACTGGCAGACAAGCTGGTATTGCTTTTGACTGCCTGAATAGCTCTTCTAAGATGCTGAAAAAATGTTTGCAACTTATTTTAGTATTGTATGCATTAGAGTGAAGTTGTGAGGTCGAAACATGTATATGAGCCTGTGTTTCTTTTATTGTCAATCTGTTTGCAGGAAAAGCCTAAAATGGGAACAATGGAGAGCTTGAAATTCTTGGTGTCTTCCAAGTACATTCGGGATCTTGCTACTTTAGTGGTTGCATATGGTATTAGCATCAACCTCGTCGAAGTTACCTGGAAATCGAAGCTCAAAGCTCAGGTAAAAAATTATATGGTTTACGATTGTTAATCTGAAAGCTTAGTAAATGATGATTCTCTGTCCATATTGTAGTTTCCAAGTCCGAATGAGTACTCCTCCTTCATGGGTGACTTCTCAACTGCTACTGGGATAGCGACGTTTACTATGATGCTACTAAGTCAATTTATATTCGACAAATATGGATGGGGTGCTGCAGCCCGGATTACACCCACTGTCCTGCTCCTAACTGGAGTCGGTTTCTTTTCCTTGATATTATTTGGTGATCCACTTGGACCTACACTTGCAAAGTTCGGTATGACTCCACTTCTTGCAGCCGTTTATGTTGGTGCCATGCAAAACATTTTCAGCAAAAGTGCAAAGTACAGTTTGTTTGATCCGTGCAAAGAAATGGCCTATATTCCGCTGGACGAGGATACCAAGGTTCGGAATCTTTACTCGCAATTCAGACTTTCCACATTATTTTAAAGAACTGATAATTTACTTGTAACTATGTTTAGGTTAAAGGGAAGGCTGCCATTGATGTTGTCTGCAATCCGTTGGGGAAGTCTGGGGGTGCTCTTATTCAGCAGTTTATGATCTTGACCTTCGGATCGCTTGCGAGTTCGACCCCATACCTTGGAGGGATTCTACTGGTGATTGTTCTTGCATGGCTAGCAGCAGCCAAGTCCCTGGATACACAATTCACCGCATTGCGTAAGGAAGAAGAGCTCGAGAAAGAGATGGAAAGAGCAGCCGTTAAGATCCCAGTTGTGTCTGAAACCGGAAACGTCACTCTTGCCGGTGGCTCATTGCTAAACCAAGCAGCAGGTGACTCGACTGGAAGTACATCCGAAACATCGACTCCAAGCAATATCTAGAAAACAAGCGGCAGGAATAAGCAGCAGTTCTAGGTTACTGCTGGCTCTAAAATTTAAGTTTTTGTTATTATAGAAAGAATATGAGTATCTAAAACTGTACCCTGTAGAATTGCATTTGGATGAACATCAAGCAAAAGTGCAAACACCCTTCTATCTGAATTCTTCAAATGCTGCTTATTTCAACTGATTTTACATTTTACTGATAAAAAATTCAGAACCCTAAATTGTATATTTTTACATCTTTATACTTTTTAAATGATTAAATTTAATTTTATCATTTTGAAGTAAAAGATTTAAAAATTTATAAACTATGGACTTAAATGAAAATATTTTTATTTTAAAGGAGGTCAGCCCTTGGATTCGGCACTGTTTTAAGGTGATTTATTTCACCGACGTATCTTAAAAAATATGATTTTTAGATATTAATAAAATTAATTATTGCAATCCATTTTTAAAAACATAATACAAATATGTGTACATCCTTATAAAATTTGGTGTTTAACTTTAATTAAATTAATCAAAAAATAAATAATATTATATAATACATGAATTTTGTTGTTAATATCCAATTTTTTGTCACTATGTTGTATATCAGCTTCTAAATATTAACTACAAACTTTATTAAAGCTTCTTAGATAAATATTGAAACATGAAAAAGGAAAGTTACAAATTTTTATTAGGATTGATGGGTGCTACACCCTTCAATTGCCAAAGGAATCGATTCAACCTCTGAAAACATTTATAATAACATTAACAAATGGAGGTGATAAAAACATGAGTTTGTTGCTTCAAATGGCATTTTATGGATCAAATATCAAAACAAGAAAGATTATTCTCATGAATTCAGAGAAACATGTAAGGGTTGGAATTAAGTTTGATAGGGAGGGATTTATTTACATAGTGTAAAAACTAAAGTAGTTTTATCTATTTTCGTAATTATTTATATGATTAATATTTTAATGACTCAATTGTTGAATTTATCAATATAATTATACTTTTCATGCATGTAAAGTTTTAAATCAATATGATATCTCTACCATATCAATCTAAAATACTCTTTATATATATTTCCAGTGGTTGAATTTTTTTTTTACATCAATCAAATAGTTAAAAATTTTATATTTACATTAAATTTGACATGTATGATCTACACGAATAGACCATGAAATATAATAGTTGGATCATTAAAATATCAATCATATAAATAGTTATGGAAGTGTGTAAAACCACTTAGGTTTTTTGGTCGAAACGAGGGTGTCCGCCGTTGGTAGCAGTGGCTAATCCCTCGCTACAGGTGACTACTTTAGTTTTTACACTGTGTAGGTGGATCTTCCCCAAGTTTGATTATTTATTTTTTAAAATAATTTAATTAAAGTTGAATTGAATTAGAGAAGAGTTTGTTTATGGAAGTATGTATATTTATATTTGGGTTAATATTTGATAGACTGAAAATATTTATACTTTCTATCAATTTAGTCCTAATTCTAAAAATTCCAATAAATTTAGCCTTGAACATTTACAAAATTTGCTAATTTATTTCTAATTATTGACTTCTTTTTACTCTTTAGTTATTGTTTTATGCTTAGTTGGTGTTATTGACTGCATGAGAACTCAAAGGAGTCTCTTATGCTAGAAAGATCATAAGTTATTGATAAGGTTTTTTTTTTAACATTTTAGATTAAATAGTGCTTATCCGACACTAAAAATACTCAAAGGTTTTTAGTTTTTGACCCCCAAAAGATTATAAATTGTCAGAATTCTTTTATTATAATTTTTATGTTAAAATAGTGATTCTCTAATACCTAAAATGCAAATCTTACTAGCGTCAAATAAAAAAAATATTAAAAAAATTTTCTAACGCCAAATACTAGTAAGAATGTTTAGGGTCAAATTTATTGATTTTTTTAACATTAGGATTAAATTGATAAAACATGCAAATATTGAATGGAGAATTTTGATATTAGGCCAATAAAAAAGGCCACATCAAACTTCTGTTATCAACTTAATGGCTTGGTGACTAGAAAAATATTTAATTTTGAAAATTTTAGTGACTAAATCGAAAAACTTTTTATAGTTGGGTGATCAAATAGAAACACTATCATAGTTGAGTGACCATTCATGTAGTTTATAACGATTGTGTTTGTAACAACCTAATGTTTAGTGGTGACGGAACAGTGGTTCGGGGCTACAAATTTCCGTCGTGTCGACTCGTAAATATTATTTTTAGAATATTTATAGTCATTAAAGTCGTATTAAAATTTGATTCGAAAATATTAACGTTTAGATAACTAATTAAAGAAAATGATTAATTTGTAAAATGTACAAAACTTAGTAATTATGGTATTTAAGTGATTTAATAGCTTAATTATTAAAGGTGGTAGGACCAATAAGGGAATTAGACCTCATTAGTTAGTAGTGGACGGTAATGGGATTAATAATTAAAGAAAAAATTAAAGAAAATGGGTCTAATGGCAATTTTGTAAGTTATTCAAATTAATAAAACAAATTGACACAAAAGCTTTATTTTTCTCATTTTTCTTTCTTCTTGGCCGAACCTCACCATTGAAGATTTGGGGAAGCTTTTTTCATCTCTCATCTTTTCATGGTATGAATATGAATCATTTTCTTGTAATTTTTTATGTTTTTAAGATTGTTGTAACTAGGTTCAGTTAGCCCGTCTTCGTTTTTTATTTTGTTAAAAATTTTGGAAGTTTCTATTGATGAATATTGAATTTTTTTTTTATGAATACCATGTATTTGGAGTTTTGATTGTGTTGTTTGATAATTTTGTAAAACGATCTTTGTTAGATTATGATTTTAGGGTTAAATAGTAAAAATGATAAAATTTTAGGGGTTGATAGCAAATTTAATGTTAATTAGGGACTGTTGAAGGGCCTAGTATATTTGAATAGAATTTTGATTTAAGAAAAATGGTTAATTTGATGGATTTTAGGTTAAGGGACTAAATTGCAAAAATTGTAAAAGTTTGAGGTAATTGTGTAAATTTTTTTAAAAATAGTATTACTTGTAATTGGAATGTAAAATTTAAGCTAATAATATAGAATTTTATATTTTGAGATCAAGATCCGGTAGATACTCATGGAAAAGAAAAAAATAGCAGAATAGTCTTTGAACTTCTGCAACTACTACAATTCAGTCCAAGTAAGTTCGTAGGTTAAAATTTAACATTTATATGAATTGATGAATGGTATAACATGATATAAAATAAATATATTCAATTGTTGAAAATGAATTGTTATTTAAGATATGTTATTGAATTTGATAGCTTGGATTAGATCGAACGTAGGATAGAGTATAATAGTGATATGGTATGTTGTAGGGGGATTGGAGTGGAGATTTTTTGGAGGGTTATATATATACATATATATTTATTTATTTACTATATATATATATATATATATATATTTATTTCTTGAGTAAACCAAGGTTTATAATTTATTACGAATTCTCCTGTTATACTATTTGTTTGACGTGTTTCGGTTGGATTAGCTTTTATGAGCATTGGCGTGTTGTTTCGGTTGGATTAACTCTTATGAGCATCGACGTGTTATGGTTGGACAGACGATGTACTCTTATCCGTAAATCATTCTTCGAATTGAAATCTCGGTAAGACAATTTGTTTAATGAATTTCATGATTTGCTATTCATTTGAGTATTAAAATGAACGTGTGTTATTTACCGGTTGAGACTTTAGATAACAGGAAACCTTCGTGGTTGAATTGTTGTTGTTTGAGTTGTTTTATTTATTGCGGTAAGATTTATAGTTTAGAATGTAACACCCCTTACCCGTGTTCGACATCGAAATAAGGTACTAGGCATTACCGGACAATAACACAAACATTCATGTAAAACCAGGCCATAAAATTCCTTTCAATTTAAAAATTTTCATATTCTATCATAAAGTCCCTAAAATGGGCCTACGAGGCCCAAAACATACTTTGGAAACAGTCCGGGACCAAATCAAGAACTTTGGAAAAATTTAAAAAATCTTACATAAAAACTGGACACACGCTCGTGTGGCATAGGGACACGCCCGTGTGGGCAAGCCGTGTGGTCGCACACACCTATGTCCCCAGCCCGTGTGGATTTATTTTTCATTTCGAACCTACAGAGGTTTTCACACGGCCGAGCACACGCCCGTGTCCTAGGCCGTGTCCTTCACACGGCCGAGACACACGCCCGTGTCTCTGCTCATGTGCAAAAACCTGGGTATTTTGTTTATGACGTAAGCACACATTTTAGGTCACACGGCTAAGGCACACGCCTCTGTGTTAGCTCGTGTGACGAACTTAATTTTTAGCAAATTAGGTGCAGGGGACACACGGCCAGGCTACACGCCCATAAGGCAGACTGTGTGTCACACACGGCTTAGACACACGCCCGTGTGTCTACCCGTGTGGACAATTATAAGGCTATTTACCAAGCCTTTTGCCACCCTGAAAAAAAGCATCCACACTTATACCATTTCCAGCCAAACTTAACATGCTATTATTAGCCATCTATTTGTCCACATTAAGAGCATTCATGCATCATTTAATAACCATACTCATCATGTATAACCACACTTATACCTAGCCATCACACATGCACCCACACAACCATTCACATGTCACACTTCCCACACTTCAATTTCATGCTATCATTCATTCTCACTTAGGCAAGCAAACTCATTCATGAGAGGCCTCATCATAAACTTATAACACACCCAATATTAACCACACCACATGGCCTTATACAAAATGATGTATCAAATGACGTAGTCCACATTCTTGGCTAAACAATTATGACACTTACAAAATAACCAATTTCCTATACATGCCATAATTCAATGTAAATCTCAATATACCAAAATTTATGGATAGTGTAGGTGATCCTTCGACGATCTCTGTATCCAGAGTTGGCTTGGCGACACTATAAAACAAGGGAAAAGAAAAGGGAGTGAGCTTTAAACTTAGTAAGTCTATATGTAAATAATGAACATCATATCACATACTTATCAATCAATAACATTACATACTAATCAAGAACACTTCAAATCATTGTAGTTGCACTTACTCATTTCAAACCTTACCACATTCCAAATACATATCATAGACATTGCTCACAATTACATGCACGTATAACCCTGCACTTGCCACCACATTGTCACACGTAATTTCACTTAGTCAAATTTTCCTGATGAACACTTCGGAATAATACTGGATACACGGTGGTACAGCACACAACCCACCAATAATTACATATACTCGGTGGTATCGCACACAACCCACCAATAATAATAAACATGTTGGTATCGCACACAGTCCACCAATAATAATAAACACAGTGGTATCACACACAGCCCACCAATAATAATAAATACAGTGGTATCGCACACAACCCACCAATAATCACATATACAGTGCTCATCCGTATCCTTTTTCTATTCCGAAGGTTCATTCGGGAGTTTCCTTACTTTTCGTCATTTTAATAAATATCAATAATATTCAATCACATTTCACATGATACATTAATATGTAAAAACATAAATTTAAAGGATGTATCATTTACATATAAACTTACATCAATACAGAATATGACAATTTGCAATTTAGTCCGAAATCTTACCTTTTCCTCGGTCAAGGTCGATTCCACATTCTTATTGATCTATAATGACATATTTAGCTTATTTAATATACACATTATTCAAATCATTCCAAAATCTTCCTATGGCAAAATTTACAATTTAGCCCCTAACTTTTTCAATTTTTACACTTTAGTCCTTAGGCTCGTAAAATGAAATGTGTTCATTTTTCACACACCCAAGCCTAGCTGACTCATATTCTCTCTTATAGCAGCCCACAATTTTAACTATTCTACATTTTTATACACATATTATTTCATCTTTTGCAAATAAGTCATTTTTATCAATTTCACCAAAAATCATCTAGCAAATGTTGTTTATCACACTTTAAACTTTCATATTCTACCACTAGACATCAAAATACATGTATGTCATCCATGGGTAAAATTTTAAACAGAAACTCTAGCTCAAAATAGTGGTAGAAATAGCTAGATCGAGCTACGAGGATTTCAAAAATTCGAAGAATATCAAAAATGGGGCTAGGAGGTACTTACAATCAAGCTTGAAAGTGAAACAAAACCCTAGCTATGGCTCCTTGCAATTTTCGGCACTTAGGGAAGAAGATGGACACCAATTTTGACTTCTTTTTCACTTTTTATTAATTTATTAACCAAATGACTAAATTGCCCTTCATTAATCCTTTAGATATTTTATCCCTCTATGGGCATTTTGTGTCCAAGCTATAATAAAATGGTCTAATTACCAGCTAAGAACTCTCAATTTAAAAACCCATCTCAATCAAGTACCTTTATGGATTATAATACACACTTTTCACCCATTGCAATTTAGTCCAACTTATCAAATTGGACATCCAACCAATAAAATTTCTCAACCAAAATTCCACACAAACATTCAATCACTCAATAAACACTAAAACTCAATCGAAATAAATATTTTAACCTCAGATTCATGGTTTCAAAACCACTATTCTGTTTAGGCCCTAATTCGAGTTGCTACAACTCTTCCCCCTTTAGGGATTTTCGTCTTCGAAAATCTTACCGGTAAAGAGGTTTGGGTACTGTTTTCTCATGGCTTCTTCCAGTTCTCACGTAGCCACTTTTACACCATGCTTTTGCCACAACACTTTCACTAAGGCTATACTTTTATTCCTCAACTGCTTAACCTCTCGAGCCAAAATCTTAATTGGTTCCTCATCATAGGTCATATCCGATCGTATCTCAATTTCTGTTGGAGTAATTACATGTGAAGGATCAGAACGATATCGTCGCAACATCGACACATGGAACACGTTGTGTATTCTCTCCAACTCCGTGGGCAAAGCTAATTTGTAAGCTACTGGTCTAATCCTTTCGATAACCTCATACGACCCAATGAAACGCGGACTCAACTTGCCCTTTCGGCCAAATCTCAGAATCTTTTTCCACAGAGATACCTTCAGAATCACTTTATCACCCACCTGAAACTCAATTTCTTTTCTTTTTAAATCCGCGTATGACTTTTGTCGGTCTGAAGCTGTAACATCCCGATTTAGACCCCAGTCAAAATAGTGGTTTCGAGACCACAAATCTGAGGTTGAAATAATATTTTAATGTTATCTTTGATGTTGACTCTATGTGACATAGTCGGTGTGAAATTTCTGTGTGATGATTTTACTGATTGTGTGCTTAATTAGCAAAAAGGAGTTAATCGCATAAAGTGTAAAATGATGTGTGCTGATTGATAAGTACTTAAAAGTTATTGTCTTTATAATTTGGAGGTTTTATAATGCAATTAGCCCACTTTGTAAGTTAGTGGAAGATGATAGCATGGTTTTGGTGTTATTATTAATTTTCATTAAGGGCAAAAGGGTAAAAAGCCTATTAAGTTATTATTAAATGAAACAAAATCAAATTGTTGTTCATCTTTTATCTACCCTTGCCAAAATTTGCTAAAGAAAAAGAAAGCAGAAGAGTTTTAGGGTTCAACTAATTGTGTCTTTGATTATGGTATGTTTCAAGCTCGATTTTTGATAATTTCTACGTTTTCGTAATCGTTGCTTCGTGCTCTAGCTAACCCATGTCATAATGTTATGAATTGATGATGTTTTTGTCATGTGCCATTGATGAGTATGTGAGCTTTGTGATGAGTGTTGGTGTTAAATGAAAGATATGTGTTTAATGAACATGTTTTGTTCTTGGAATTTTGATGAATTTAGCTAATTAGGACTAAATTGAGAAAATAACATTTTGAAGGACTAAAATGTGAAATAAATGAAATGTGTGGGTTTGTATAGACTTAGTAAAATTTGGCTAAGCTTGTGCTAGGAGGAATTATGTGAATTTGATGATTTTGTGAAATAGGGACTAAAGTGTCAAAATGTGAAAATGTGAGGGCTATTGTGTAAAATGCCATAAATATGTGTGTTTGGGTTATAATGAATGATTTGGCGATTGAATGGACTGAATTTAAATGTGTATAGACCAAGAGAGGAGAGGTTCGGATTGAGATCGAGGCAAAGATAAAGTGCTCGATTAATCGACCGCTTCGATAGTTCGACGTCCGAGGTAAGTTCAGACATAATACATGTATTTAGTTATGTTTAATGTTATGAAATGAATGGTATGATATTATTAAAATGTAAATGCTACGTGATAGATTGAGTTAAATGGCACTAGGTGTGCGTATTTAGAAATGTGACCGAGATAAATAGCACTGTGTGTGTGCGGAGTAATATAAGCTTCGGCTTTGTGATTGGCACTGTGTGTGCAATATCGATTCAAGATCAGTTTGATATGGATGCACTAAGTGTGTGATGCTAATTAAGCTTCGGTTAACTATTTAGGCACTAAGTGTGCGAATAAACTGAAGAAAGGACGAATATTGATCGAATGGATTCATGAGTACTGAGTAGCATAAATATTTGACAACTAAGTGTTGGCTAAGGTACGTTTGGAACCTATGTGGTTGATGAAATTATGATTGAGATCATGGAATGTTAATAGAACATATTAGTGGATATGGTATGGTACATAGTTGTTTGGGAAATAATCTATGTGATGGTTGGTTTAGTATAATGTTTTATGTTACGAACTTACTAAGCTTTGTAAAGCTTACTGTGTGATTTGTTTCTCTGCTTTGTAGTGTCAGTAAAGCTAGCTTAGATTCGGGAATCGTCAGCATCTCAATCACACTATCGGCGTTCTATTTTGGCACTTTTGGAAAGATGTACATAGTTGAAATATGGCATGTATAGGCTAGTTGTTTTGAATCATATGTGAGATGTGTAAATAACCATGTGATATGGCTAGCTAAATATTGGTAATGTGCATGAGTGAATATGATATTTGGTGCATATTTTGATATGGCATGATGGTAATGAATTAGCATATAAATGGTGAGTTCAATGATGAATTAATGCCTTAGTGATTTAGTGAAGTTATGAATGATTTATACCTAGACTTACATGTAATTTGGTTGTATAAATTGGCATGCTTAGAAATGAAGTTATATGTGATGATATGATGATTACTTGACTTGAAATTGGTTGCCAAATTGTGCCTTTAAATATGCTCAATTGTGCTTGTAGGATTGACCTTGTGTGGGTGGCAAATTGGCCTTGCAAATGGCCTATTTTGCCACACGGTGGTGGCACACGGGCGTGCCTGATGACCGTGGGCGTAAGTTAGTATATGGCCTAAGAGCACAAGGCCATGGCACACGGACGTGCCTGGTAGCCGTGTTATTTTCAACAGGATCGACCTCGGCCAAGGTACACGGGCGTGCTTGGTGGTCGTGGAGCTAAGTCAGTTTCGACCACGGGGAGGACACACGGGTGTGTCTAGCAGCCGTGGGAGGCACTCGGCCTACCCACACGGGCGTGTATCCCCTAAAACCTAGAAAAGTTTTAAATTCCCGAGAAGTTTCTATATGTGTTTCGGTTTAGTCTCGACCCTTCTCTAGCATGTGATTAAGGTCTTATACGCCTTAATAAGGGACTAATTGTTTATGTTTGATGTATTATGATGATGATTGACTTTGTGTCGTAATTGGGTTGTGAAATGATCCTATTGTCCGGTAATGCCTCTTAACCCTATTTCGGGGACGATTTCGGGTTAGGGGTGTTACAGAAGCAGCTTTCAAACAATCACGGATTACTCTCACTTTCTCCTCGGTTTCTCTAACTAAATCAACTCCATGAATTTGCTTCTCACTAAGCTCAGTCCAATACAAAGGAGTTCGTGTAACAGCCCGATTTAGGGGCTAGTCGAAACAGTGATTTCGGGACCGCTGAACCGAAGTTAAGGAAAATTATTTGATGTTATTTTATGTGTTATGGTATTATTATAAGGCTATGTGAAAATTTTGGTGCATTAATTTGAGTGATAGCATGCTTAATTGTGAAAAAGAGACTAAATCACATTAAGTGCAAAAGTTCTATTTTATAAGGTAGAGGTACCTAATGTTATATAATGTAAATTGGAGGTTTTTAAAGTGCAATTAGTCCATTTATCTAGTGATGGCAAGCCATATAGGAGCTAGGGAGACAAGATTTTAATGTTGGTCAAATTTGGTGGATATTAGGTGATAAAAATGAATAAAATAAGATGAATAAAGATGTTATCATCTTTTCACTATTCGTCCACCTTCATCCACCGAAAATTGAAGAGAAATAGGGGTTTTGAAGCTCAAAACTTTCAGCCAACATATTCCCTAGCAAGTGATTTTGAGGTTTTTCTTAATGGTTTTTGTACTTTTGGAGTCCCCAAAGCTTAAGCTAGCTAATAAGGGGACTAATTTGAGATATGGTTGAAAGCTAGGGACTTTCCATGAGAGTAGTTATGTTGTTAGCTGAGTTTTTATGGAAGAAAATGAATGTTAGAGAGGTGAGAAATAACTTTTGTGAAAGGTGTTAGCATGAAAACACCTAAATAGGACTTAAATGCAAAGAATGAATTTGTGTCATAAATGCATGAAATAGTTGGAATGGTGAGTAGTTGTAAAAGAAATAAATGTTCAACTAGGCTTATTTATTGATAAAATATGTTGAAAAATGAGTTACGAGCCTAGGGGCAAAATTGTAATTTTGCCATAGTGCAAGGGAAAAATGGTCATTTTTGCCTAAGTGTAAAAATTGATGCATTATGATCATAGAATGATCTAAATGAGTGAATCTTATTGTTATAGATAAAGAAGAGCGCGAAATTAACCTTGGCCAGGGAAAAGGCAAGGTCATGAATTAAACCGTTAGTTGACGCGTTTTGCACCAAGGTAAGTTTATGTGTAAACGATGCATTTTTCTTTTATACACATTGTTGTTGCTAATTAGTACTTGGCATGATTGAGAACATGTGTGGTTCAAGTGGATTGAATTTGGTAGTTATTTAATAATTATCATATGAATTACGAAATAGATATGTAAACGTGTAATGACAATACTTAATGGTGGGCTAAGTGCGATACCACCTTATTATGTAACTACGATGGCTGTGTGTGATACCATCGCTTATTTATCATTTGGTGGCTATGTGCGATACACCATAACATTCCTTTTGGTGGGCTTTGTGCAATACCACCGTAACTATCCTTTTTGGGTGTGCTTTGTGCGATACCACTCTATTAAAGAGCGAAGGTGGGCTAAGTGCGAAACCACCGAGTGATAAGTAGTATGAATGGTTTATTGAGAAATTATGATGTGTTGTATCATGTGACTTTGTAATGCTAAGTGCAGGGATGTATGTTAATGAATGTGAGTACTAAGCTTGTGATGTGGTTGGAAAGTGTTAAGGGAGGAAATGAGTAAGCATGACTAAGAAGGGGGATTGTTCATGTTTAGTATGTAATGCTATTTATTGTTTAGCACATACTATATTGCTAATTATTTACATGTAAACTTACTAAGCTTAAAGCTTACTCCCCTTTCTTTTCCCTTGTTTTATAGAGTTTAAGAGCCGAGCCGGGATACGCCGATAACCAGAAGATCGCCTACACTATCAGCTCACCTCAGTATATTTTGACTTAGTGATTTTTGTATATGGCAAGTATAGGGGCTAGACTAGTTAGATTATTTTGTTATTTTGGCCAAAAGTGTGTTAGCCCCAATCTTCATTTTGTATAATGCCATGGTTGATGGCTCACCTTGTCATTTATGAAAATATGAAGTTATTCATGGAAGTTCATATTACAATCTTGAGTTGTTTATTAATATGTTGAATAGATTCATGTAGTGTGGGCTAGGGGGTGCAAAGAGCTTGGCAAATAGCCTTGTTCTTGTTTACACGAGTAGGCACACGGGTGTGTGTCTAGGCCGTGTGTGACACACGGCCAATCCATGGGCGTGTGCCCAGGCCGTGTGAAGCTTGCACCTTGAAATTGGAATTTGAATCGCCACACGGTTGCACACGGGCGTGCCCAGGCCGTGTGGATTAATCAGAGGTAACCACAGGCCAGCCATATGGGCGTGTGTCCAGGTCGTGTGATTCAAGTCAGTGTCGACCACGGGCGTCGAACACGGGTGTGTGGGATGATACACGGGAGTGTCATCTCCCCCACGGGTGTATGGCCCTTGTTCAGGAAAAATTTTCTTAAGTGTGTAAGAGATTCCAAATTGTCTCAGAAATCTTTTGGGAACGTGTTTAGGGCTTCGTAGGTCCATTGTAAGGTCGATAGGCATATGAATGGAAATGTTTTAATCTGGAATAAGTTTGATAGTCCGGAGTTGTATAATCGTGTGAGATAAGTATGGTAAGGCCTCGTACCCGGTTCCGGCATAGGATACGGGTAAGAGGTGTTACAGTTCGACACTTGCGACCATACAATGCCTCATACAGTGCCATCTGTATACTCGATTGATAACTATTGTTATAGGCAAATTCAACCACAGGTAGATATTTTTCCCAACTACCTTCGAACTCTAAAACACAAAGTCGGAGCATGTCTTCGAGAATTTGAATCACTCTTTCGGATTGACCATCAGTTTGCGGATGGAACGCGGTACTAAAATTTAATTTCGTGCCTAAGGCTTCTTGTAACTTTTTCCAAAATCTCGAAGTGAACCTCGGATCTCTATTCGAAATAATGGACATAGGCACCCGATGTAATCTCACAATTTTGACAATATACAACTCAGCCAACTTATCAAGTGAGTAATCAATACGTGCCGGTATAAAGTGAGCCGATTTTGTCAATCTATCAACGATAACCCACACGGCATCTTTCTTTTTCGGAGTCATAGGCAACCCTGTTACAAAATCCATTGTGATTCGGTCCCATTTCCACTCAGGAACCCACACTGGCTGAAGTAAACCCGAAGCTGCTTGATGCTCGGCTTTCACTTGTTGGTAGATCAAACACTTTGTCACAAGCTCAGAGACGTCTCTTTTCATACCTGGCCACCAATACAACTTCTTCAAATCATTATACATTTTTGTACTACCCGGATGTACTGACAAACAACCACTGTGTGCCGCATGTAAAATTTTCTGAATCAACTCATCATCTTTTGGTACACATACCCTATCACGGAACATCAAGCAATCATCTGGTCTGATTCAAAAATCTGAATCACTACCCGATTCACACTGAACTCTTTTAACTTGCAATTCCCTGTCTTTCTTTTGAGCTTTACAAATTTACTGATGAAATAAAGGTCTAGCCTTTAACTCGGCCAAAATCGAACTGTTGTCAGACAAAGCCAAACTCTTACTCATAGCTCTTAAAGCATACAAGGATTTTCTGCTCAAGGCATCTACGACTACATTTGCTTTCCCCAGATGATAATCAATCACTAGCTCATAATCTTTCAATAATTCGAGCCACCTCCGTTGTCGCAAATTCAAGTCCTTTTGATTCATCAGATACTTCAAACTTTTGTGATCGGTAAAGATTCGGCATTTCTCACCATACAAATAATGACGCCAAATCTTCAAAGTAAAGACGATTGCGGCCAATTCCAAATCGTGCGTCGGATAGTTCTTCTAATATGACTTTAGCTGTCTCGAGGTATAAGCTACTACTTTGCCCTCTTGCATCAACACACAACCAAGACCATTTAATGATGCATCACTATATATCACAAACTCCTTTCCCGACTCAGGTTGTACCAAAACCGGTGCTTCAGCCAATCGTGCTTTCAACTTCTCAAAACTTTGCTGGCATTTTTCAGTCCACTCGAACTTAACACTCTTTTGAAGTAACTTAGTCATAAGATAAGCAATCATCGAAAATCCCTCGACAAAACGTCGGTAATACCCGGCTAAGCCTAAAAAGCTTCTAACCTCGGATACATTCTTTGGCGGTTTCCAATCAACAATCGCTGAAATTTTGCTCGGATCAACCCAAATACCATCACCTTAAACTATATGTCCCAGAAATTCGACTTCACGAAGCCAAAACTCATTTTTACTGAACTTAGCAAACAATTTCTCCTCTCGTAGAATCTGCAATACTGTTCTTAAGTGTTCGGCATGCTCGGACTCATCTCAGGAATAAATCAATATATCATCTATGAACACTACCACAAACTTAACCAAATATAGCCGAAAAATTTGGTTTATCAAATACATAAACATAGCTGATGCATTAGTTAAACCGAAAGGCATCACAAGAAATTCATAGTGTCCATACCTCGTTCTAAAAGTAGTTTTCGGCACATCGGATTCTTTGACTCTCAACTGATAGTAGCCAAATCTCATATCTATCTTTGAGAACACTGTTGCTCCCTTCAATTGATCGAACAAATCATCAATTCTCGGCAATGAATACTTGTTCTTTATAGTTACCTTGTTAAGTTGACGGTAGTCAATGCAAAGCCTCATTGTTCTGTCTTTCTTCATTGCAAATAATACGAGAGCACCCTAGGGAGAAAAACTTGGTCTCACAAATCCCTTATCGGTCAACTCTTGTAGTTGAGCCTTTAACTCTTTCAATTTGGTCAGAGCCATTCTATACGGAGCAATGGAGATCGCAGTCCTAGGTATCAGATCGATAGTAAACTCAATCACTCTAACCGGAGGCAACCCAGGTAATTCTTCTGGAAACACATATGGAAATTCACAAACTACTAGCACAGATTCAAGCTTCAACTCAGACATCTCAGTATTCAACACATATGCAAGGTATGCTTCACACCCTTTTCTCATACACTTCTGAGCAGGCATGTACGAAATCACCACAGGCATCTTATTTGAGTTATCTGTTTCAACTCAAATAATCTCACCATTTTCACATTTCAACTCAAGAGTTTTCTATCTACAATTTACCTTAGCATCATGTAATGTCAACTAATCCATGCCTAAAATAACATCAACTCGTCAAATAGCAACAACATCAAATTAGCCGAAAAACAGTGACCTTGAATTGTCAAAGGACAATTCTTGCAAACCTTATCTACTAACACATACTTGCCTAAAGGGTTTGACACCTTTAATCACAAATTTAGTCAACTCAATAGGCAATTTCTCACTATTGACCAAATTCACACAAATATAAGAATGAGTTGACCCGGGGTCAATTAATGCAACAACATTAGTATCATAAAGAGAGAATGTACCCGTAATCACATCGGGGGATGATGCATCCTCATGAGCTCGTATGGTATAAGCTCTAGCAGGTGCACTCATTTCTGACTTTGCAGCAGAATCCTTTATTATACTTTTAGTACTAGCTCCACTTTCGGCATTTCGCGGTGGTTTACCTCTGCTAGCAGTGTTACTCGATCTAACACTCTGAAGTTTCTCTTCTTCAACTTTTTCAGCACAGGCTCTGATAAAATGTTCTCGAGAACCACACTTGAAGCAAGCTCGGTTGTTTCCCCAACACTCTCTGATATGTTGTCTACCACAATTCTGACACTCAGGTTTATTAGACCTCACATTACCCACACTTGCCATCAAAGTAGCTTGAACTCTAGAGCCCAAATATGTTTTACCACAGTCTCGATGTGAATACTCAGCTGAAACTGTCATCTGAGGATTCGTTTCTTTGGACCTCTTTGATTGGGATTGGAACGACTTACTCATCGGCCTCTTTCTTGCATCTCGGGCCTCAATCATAGCTTTTCTCCTTTCTTTATTCAGCTCTTCAGCCTTGCAAGCTCTATCAACCAATACCACGAACTCTTTCAACTCTAAGATCCCAACTAACAATCTAATATCCTCGTTCAGCCCATCTTCGAAGCTCTTGGACATAATAGCTTCGGTATACACACACTCTTGAGCATACATACTGAGTCTGACAAATTCACGTTCATACTCTGCCACAGACATTTTACCTTGCTTCAATTTGAGGAACTCTTTCCATTTTTGATCGATGAACCACTGACTTATATATTTCTTTCGAAACTCCTCTAAGAAGAAATCTCATGTCACTCTCTCTTTCGGAACTACAGATATCAGCATTTTCCACTAGCGATATGCCGAGTCCTTCTGATTGCTAAAACCAGAGTCTTAAAATTTATAAAGAGAATGATCAAACCTTGAAACTAACTCTAACAACGATTGAAGGCAAGTGTGCCTATCAAACAGTAGTATAGCTTAGGCAAGACCGGATTATCGAAAGGAACTAAAAGTACTAATACTAACTTTCTTTTTATTATTTAACCTAAAATAAGTGAAGTTGCTTTAATATAATCTAAACTATTTACTAAGCTAAAGACACAAAGACAAAAAGGATGAATTGGGAAAATAACTTTAGGAAAAACTCAGTTGATTAAGACGATACCCTCAGAAAGAATCCACCTAGACTTCACTTGTTATTTAATCCTGAACCATATGATTTATTTACTTAGTTTGATCCGTAAGACTCCCTAACGTATATTAAACCCTCTCTCGAGGCGAATAACGTCTAACCCTAGGTTAATTAACGAAAATCTCTTTCTCGAATAATAACCCCCTAGAATAGCAGTAAATCGATCTATGGATTCCCATATTAGGTTTCACCCTAATCCGGCAAAATCTCGTCACCGTATCTCTAGGCGTGCGATCAACTCCGCTTAATTATGCTAGATCTACTCTTAAGCAGGGTCTATTCCTCATCCACCTAAGCACATCAAATTTGGATTAAGCTTGCATAATTAAGAACAAACTAAGTATTTATCATAAAATTCAGAAAATAATAACAAGATTCATCTAGGTTTCATCCCCTTCAGGTATCTGAAGGATTTAGTTCATAACAAATAAAGAAAACATCTTAAGAGAAAAGATAAAACAAAAATAAGAAATCCCTAAAACTCCCTGAAGGAATTGAAGGAGAAATCCACCGCCTTGAGTAGAATTCTGGCTTCTTGGGATGGATCAACTGGCTATCCTCGAGTGATTCCCACAAATCTGACCTTCTCGGCTTGGCTCCTTGGCCTAGCTAACCCTGCCCCATCAAGGATGAACTCGGGGGTATATATAGGCTCTTGGAATGTGTTTCTTTGCCCCAAAGTATCCAAATCTGAATAAAATTGTTCATTGCCAGGACAGGGACACGGCCATGTCACACGCTCGTGTGATTAGTCTTCAAGCCGTGTTCGGACTTCTTTAATGAGGCACGACTGTGTAAGTCGGGGGTCAGGCCGTGTTCTAGATGATCAACAAGGCACAGCCGTTTGAGCTTAAGTCCAGGTCGATTTCCACCTTGGCCCAATTTACTCCGTTTGGGCCCGTTTTATGTTCTTTTCATCCTCGGGTGCTTTCTTGGGTATAAGACATGAAAAGAAATGATTAAGAGCACCTTTTTATATAAATCGAGGCTTAAATCATCCAAAAGCATACTAAATGTGGGATTAAAATATGTTACTATTACGGATTATCAAATACCCCCACACTTAAGCTTTTACTTGTCCTCAAGCAAAATTCTCAACTTACAATTAAAACGAACTTTCCATGATTCATAATTCCTATTAACAATGTCTCATCGTAATTCATAGATAATTTATACATGGATGATCTAACTCGAAGAGTCCTAAAGATTCAAACAATCAAAGTCATACATTTGTAGCACAAAAACGTAGGTGTCTCTTCTTATCTAAATAATTACCTTTGATTCAAAATCGACAAGGATTGACATCCTTACTAAAGATTCACTCAAATCACTCGAGGTGTTTAAGGTTTAAAATTAAGCTCTCAGAAGTCGAACCTGAAAAGTTAATCCCATAGGCTTGCCTAAAAATCAAATCTCCACCACTGTAAAATGAGATAATAAACAGATCAA
The DNA here is from genome assembly GCA_005393395.2 of Gossypium australe. Taxonomy (NCBI): domain Eukaryota; kingdom Viridiplantae; phylum Streptophyta; class Magnoliopsida; order Malvales; family Malvaceae; genus Gossypium; species Gossypium australe. Next base: position 36,884,061 of record CM016615.1, on the reverse strand, counting down.
AAGGTCTTTGTTAGGGTTGTAACGGGGCTAGGGTTAAAGCTGTGGATAAAGGCTGAAATTAGAAAGTTAGAATCGAGACTGACCTGACAAATTGCCTAACTAACAAAAATTGAACTAATCCTAAATAATTACATCAACTGAAAGCTAATAATACGAGCTTTTTCCTCAAGATGTGGAATTTTAACATGTAAGCTCATTTAATTATAGAACTAATAATGAATATACTTCGTTGTTTTTTTTAAGAACAAACTAATAAATGATAAATTGAACTACTAAAATAATATAATTAGGTAACTACTCAAATCAAATCTTGATATAAGGGTAGTCAAAAGGAATGGTGATAACAAATACAAAGGGGTGTTGGGTTAATTTTAGCTGGTGAGTCAATAAAAAGGGTCGTTAGGATCAACAGGGTTTTCTAGGGGTTAGTTGTGAAGGTAGGCTTTTTTTAGTAGAGTAAATGGGTTAAAACCTAGGTGCCTTTATCATCTCAGTGTATCAAATCATAGGTGTGGTCTCAACATGTATAGTTGAGGCAAGTTCTAGAATAGCAGTTCATAGTTGACACACTTATAATAAAAAAAGTGAGCATGAAATATATATATATATATATATATATATGCTCTAATAGGCTCAAAATCTCACAAAAATTATGGGTGTTTTGACATCAACCTTGTAAATTTCAAACTTCAAGATAATATTCAGATTCAGCTCAACAACCTAGCAAAGATTTTAATTCTAAAAAATAGACTTATCATGCTTGATTCTCTAATATTCTTCTAATTTAATCATCAATGCACAGTTAACTATGACTTAATTCAAAACATATTAATAAAAATCATAAATCATTAGAAATTTCATCCTAATTAGTAATATGAAAAATTTTCTTAAAGACAAGACTAAATTCAGGGATTTGAGAATAATGCAGAAAGTTAGGCCCTTTCTTTAAATAAATATTCACCCCCCACACTTAAGATGTACATTGCCCTCAATGTACAAAGATAGATATAAAATTTAAGGGATAAATCAAAAGAGAAGGGGAAAGAATACTCCCTGAATTTTGGATGTTGTCCCTGGAGGATGGTAGAGGTCGTGGTGTGTATGTTTGGAGGGGTCGGTCTGGATGACGATCCTGTGCTAGATGAAGAAATTGGGGAGCTCGTGAAGGATTAGCCAGGGTTTATTAAGACATAATTAAAATAAAATAAATGTGTAATTAAAGAAAAGCAAGCTAAAGTGAAGGAGACTAAGAAGGAAAATAAAAATAAAAGAAAAGAAGAATGGACCGAAGAGTCCTTATTGTAGGACGGTTCGTGAGGTAGGTGTGACCTCTAGGGCTGCGGAGGTGCTGGCGGTGGTGGAAGTGGCATGATTCCCAAGCAGCCTGGCGAACCTGACACTAAGAAACTAAAATAAATTAAACTAAATAGAGTAGAAGAGAAGTAAAGATAAGGAAATTGAAGCAAAAGAGAAAAGAAAAATAGAAACTAAATGGTCTCAAAGACCCTTGGCTTGGTGTTTGGATGAAGCGGCCGGCATGAACTTATGTGTAGGGTCTCCTTTGTGGAGACTATGCTTGCCTTCTTACGCTTCTTCAGTATGATTCTAGCGTAGCTCAAGAGTCTGGACACCTTTTCTAAGGAAAGAAGAGAAATTTTGAAAGAAAAAGAAGGAAGAAAGAAGATGGGGAGAAGGGGAAGGGCTGTGGGGTTTAAATAGGAGCTCAAATCTGGCATGTTCCCACGCCCATGGTCTGAGGGTGTGTCGAATCACACGGCCGCCTCGCACGGCCATGTGTCCATGCGTGTTGTTTCACCATGCCTGTTTTCAGCCAGTCATGCCCGTGTCTGAGAAGTCAGTATGTTGACACGGTTGGGAGGCACGGGCGTGTACTACCCTTGCTTGGTAAGCCAGTAGCTTCACACGGTCATGGGGCACGGCCGTGCCACTTTGTCGGTGCCCGTAGAGTAGTGGTTGGATCCGTGACGTCGAAATTAGTTGGGATTTGATTCGTACGGCCTCTGCTATGTCAGTACGAGGTTTCTTGTGGTCCACACGGCCACGGCCACGGTCGTGTGCAAGACCGTGTGGTCTGGAATTCTGCACTTTTTGTTAGTTTAAAACTAGATGTTCAGGAAAGGAAAGAGGAAAGAAAAGAAACTAAAAATCAATTTGAAGGTAAATAGTGCTAGTGCTCGGGTTACCTCACGAGAAGCACTCATTTATAGTCTTAAGCTAGACTTTTCTCGTAATTAAAAAAATCAAGGAGATTTAAATGTTTGAATATCTTCCCTCATGCTTACAGTTCTATGTTCTTGACAAAGTTCAAGTCGAGAAGTGTTTACCTTAAAGGTGTCGAATGTTGGATTACTTACCTCGATTGTTTCGTGCGGGAAGATATTGTGTACCTAGTCTGCTATTTTGAAGTGATTCGATTTTCCTATGAGCACTTCTGGGGGCTCCTTAGGTTTTACTTCAGTCGGTTCCTGTTCCTCTTTGATTTGTGTTTCCTTCTCTTTTAGTTTGTCGACCCTTAGGCTTTGTTCCTTATGTAATTCTATTTTGTCGGCTTGGGGTCTATGATTTGGCTCAGGGTTGTATCTTTGTGGTGTTTCCTGCGATGAGGGTTGCACAAATTGATTATCAAATGAATTGTCTTTCTTACCTTCATCGATTGTTGTCCTGGCCGAGTCAAGAGCTTGAAGACTGATTGATTCGTTACCTACACAAAGTATGAGTTCTCCTGTGGCATCATCAATTTTAGTTTTAGCAGTTGCTAGGAAAGGTCTTCCTAAAATTAAGGGGATTGAATTATCCTTATCCATGTCTAAGACAACAAAATCAACTGGGAAAACGAATTTATCGATTTTGACAAGAACATCTTTGATAATGCCCTTAGGAATTCTAACAGTTTTATCAGCTAATTGAATACTCATCCTAGTTTGTTTGGGCTTCCCTAGACCTAGTTGTTTAAACAATGTGTAAGGCATGACATTTATACTTGCCCCTAAATCAGCTAACGCATTATCAACATTTAAACTACCAATTAAACATGGAATAGTAAAACTCCCTGGATCTTTTTGTTTCTGCGGTAGTCTATTCTGTAACATTGCTAAGCATACTGCGTTTAATTCCACATGTGGCTCTTCGTCTAATTTGCGTTTGTTCGTCAGGAACTGTTTTAAAAATTTTTTCAAGTCTGGCATCTGAAGAAGAGCTTCAAGAAGAGGTAAGTTAATATGTAATTTCTTTAAAAGTTTAAGAAACTTACCAAACTGTTCCTCTGTATCATCTCTTTTTATGACTTCGGGGTAAGGTATGCGAGGTTGGTATTCCTTGATTACCAGTTTTGGCTTTTCTTGTGTTACCTCTATTTTACCTTCGTCCACCTCATTTGGTTTGTCTACCACTTTACTATCATGAGCTGCGATGGCTTGAATTTGCTCCTTTGGATTAATCTCTGTGTTACTTGGTAGACGTCCTTGCGGTCATTCGGACATTAACTTTGCAAGTTGCCCGACTACCTTAGTGACTTCCCCTACTGACTTAGTAAGTTCCCCGATTCGGTTCTTGGTCTCGTCAAGTGATGTTTGTTGATTTTTTAGTGTTTTCTCTGTATCTTGGAGACGGTTTTCTGTGCTTGCAATGAACTTCATCAGCATCTCTTCGAGGTTTGGCTTTTTCTCTTGTGGATATGGCTGATTTTGGAAATTTTGAAGAGGTTGTTGCCTCTGATTTCCTTGATTTCCTTGACCTCACAATGAAAAATTTGGGTGGTTCCTCCAACCTGGATTGTAAGTATTACCATAAGGATTATTATTGGATCTGAAATTATTACCTATATAGTTCATCTGTTCGCTCTCTGCGCCTGGTTGGTAGGGTGGGTACTCAGGATTCGCCACGGTTCCACTTGCGTCGCACTGCATGACTGGATGTTCTTGCGAAGAACATAAACTACCAATCTTTTTATTCATCATCTCTACCTGTGTTGATAGCATGGTTATCGCATCGAGGTTGTAAACTCTGGTTGATTTTGTCGGTTTCGTCCTTGTAACTTGCCACTGATAATTATTCAGTGACATTTCTTCAATGAACTCGTAGGCTGCTTCAGGAGTTCTGTTGTTTAGGGTTCCACCGGCGGCTGAATCGATTAGTTGTCTCATTGAGGGGTTTACACCATTATAGAATGTTTGGACTTGTAGCCACAAGGGTAGACCATGGTGTGGACACCTTTTCAAGAGATCCTTGTATCTCTCCCACGCGTCGTATAATGTCTCTAAATCCATCTACACAAAAGAAGAGATATCATTCCGTAATTTGGCCGTTTTGGCCGGTGGGAAATATTTCAATAAAAACTTTTTAGTCATTTGCTCCCATGTGGTGATTGACCCTCGTGGTAACGAGTTCAACCACTGTTTGGCTTTATTCCTTAATGAAAAGGGAAATAACCGAATACGTATGGCATCATCAGAAACGCCATTTATTTTGAAGGTATCACAGCACTCTAAGAAATTAGCTATATGAATGTTTAGGTCTTCGTCCTGCAAACCATCAAATTGAACAAATTGTTGAATCATTTGTATTGTGTTAGGCTTTAATTCAAAATTATTAGTAGCTATAGCAGGCCTAACAACACTCGATTCTGCTCCTGTTAAATGCGGTTTAGCATAGTCAAACATTGTACATGGAGCATTATTTTCTCCCACATCATGTGGTTGTGGATTATTCTCGTCCATCCCTTCAGTAGGATTGGATCTGTCTTCTTGATTTTCTTCTGTGTAATTTAGGGTTCACCTGATTTCTCTGCGATTCCTACGTGCGGTAGCTTCAATTTCACTATTGTATACTAGCGGTCCTCTCGGGTTCCTTCTAGTCATAAACTAGAGGTACCTGCGAAAAAGAAAGAAAATTTAGCAAAACCTTGATTATAAAAGTAAATTGCAAAAATTAAAAATAATGGCTAAAGTAATAAAAATAGTTTTCGTAATATTTTAGTTCCCCGGCAACGGTGCCAAAAACTTGATCGCTAGAATCAGAGTCTTAAAATTTATAAAGAGAATGATCAAACCTTGAAACTAACTCTGACAACGATTGAAGGCAAGTGTACCTATCGAACAGTAGTATAGCTTAGGCAAGACCGGATTATCGAACCCAAAGGAACTAAAAGTACTAATACTAACTTTCTTTTTATTATTTAACCTAAAATAAGTGAAGTTGCTTTAATATAATCTAAACTATTTACTAAGCCAAAGACACAAAGACAAAAAGGACGAATTGGGAAAATAACTTTAGGAAAAACTCAGTTGATTAAGACGATACCCTCAGAAAGAATCCACCTAGACTTTACTTGTTATTTAATCCTGAACCATACGATTTATTTACTTAGTTTGATCCGTAAGACTCCCTAACGTATATTAAACCCTCTCTCGAGGCGAATAACGTCTAACCCTAGGTTAATTAACGAAAATCTCTTTCTCGAATAATAACCCCCTAGAATAGCAGTAAATCGATCTATGGATTCCTATATTAGGTTTCACCCTAATCCGGCAAAATCTCGTCACCCTATCTCTAGGTGTGCGATCAACTCCGCTTAATTATGCTAGATCTACTCTTAAGCAGGGTCTATCCCTCCTCCACCTAAGCACATCAAATTTGGATTAAGTTTGCATAATTAAGAACAAACTAAGTATTTATCATAAAATTCAGAAAATAATAACAAGATTCATCTAAGTTTCATCCCCTTCAGGTATCTGAAGGATTTAGTTCATAACAAATAAAGAAAACATCTCAAGAGAAAAGATAAAACAAAACATAAGAAATCCCTAAAACTCCCTGAAGGAATTGAAGGAGAAATCCGCCGCCTTGAGTAGAATTTCGGCTTCTTGGGATGGATCAACTGGCTATTCTCGAGTGGTTCCCACAAATCTGACCTTCTCGGCTTGGCTCCTTGGCCTACCTAACCGCGCCCCTTCAAGGATGAACTCAGGGGGTATATATAGGCTCTTGGAATGTGTTTTTTGCCCCAAAGTATCCAAATCCGAATGAAATTGTTCATTGCCACGATAGGGACACGGCCATGTCACACGCCCGTGTGACTAGTCTTCAAGCCGTGTTCGGACTTCTTTAATGAGGCACGGCCATGTGAGTCGGGGGTCAGGCCGTGTTCTAGATGATCAACAAGGCACGGCTGTGTGAGCTTAAGTGCAGGCAGTGTCGATTTCCACCTTGGCCCAATTTACTCCGTTTTGGGCCCGTTTTATGTTCTTTTCACCCTAGGGTGCTTTCTTGGGTATAAGACATGAAAAGAAATGATTAAGAGCACCTTTTTATATAAATCGAGGCTTAAATCATCCAAAAGCATCTAAATGTGGGATTAAAATATGTTACTATTACGGTTTATCACCTTCAGTAATGTACATCACATTTTAAGCATTCTTCATGTAACAACCCGATTTTAAGACTAGTCAGAACAGTAGTTTCGGAACCACTAATTCGAGGTCAGATAAATTATTTTTAATATTATTTTATGGGTTATGGCATGATTATATGAATGCATGAAAATTTTGGTGAATTAATTTTAGTGATTTCATGCTTAATTGTGAAAAAGGACTAAATCGTATAAAGTGCGAAAGTTTTATTTTACTAGCTAGAGGTGTCAAATAGCTATGGAACCTTAAATTGGAGGTCATTAATGTGAAATTAGACATTTCTAAGGTTATAGCCGACCATAGGGACAAGAAGACTAAATTTGGTCAATGTTTGGTGGATTAGGTGACTTAATTGAATAAATAAAAAAAAAAGAAAAGTTATCATCTTTTTCATTCTCCTTCTTCCTCCACCGAAAATATCAGCCAAAGAGGGGTTTTGGAAGCTTGAAATTTTTAGAAATTTACACTCCTTGCAAGTAAGTGATTTTGATGGTCTTTCTTGATAATTTTTGTACTTTTGGAACCCTTAAAGCTTAAGCTAGCTAATGAGGGGACTATTTTGTAAAATGGTTGAGAGTCTAGGGTTTTTCATGTGAATATTCATGTTAATTTCTGAAATTTTATGGAAAAAAATAAGTCTTAGTTGTTAAATACACAACTTTTGTGAAAGGTGTTTCCATGAAAACACCTAAAAGGACCTTTTTGTAAAGGTTGTAAAATAAGTGGTAAATGTGTGCAATAATTGAAATCTTGAGTTGCTATAAGAGGGAATATGAATCGGCTAGGCTTGGGAGTGTGAAAAATGAACACATTTCATTTTAAGATCCTAGAGGCAAAATAGTAATTTTATGAAAGTCCAGGGCTAAATGGTAATTTTGGAGTGATTTGATTAATGTGGTTATTAATAAGCTAAATGTGTCATTATAGATCAAGAAGAGCGTGGAATCAACTTGACCGAGGAAAAGGCAAGGTTTCGAACTAAATTGCAAATTGATATATTTTGTACTGAGGTAAGTTTATGTGTAAATGATACATCCTTTTTACTTATGTTTTTACATATTAATGCAATGTGTGAAATGTGAATGAATATTATTGATATCTATTAAAATGATAGAAAGTGAGGAAATTCTCGGATGAACCTTCGGAATAGGAAAATGATATAGATAAAATCCATGAATAAGTGATTGTTAGTGGGCTGTGTGCGATACCACTGTAATTATCATTGTTGGTGGGCTGTGTGTGATACCACCGTGTTATTTATTAATGGTGGGCTGTGTGTGAAACCACAATGTATCTAGTATTATTCCGAAGTGTTCATCGAGAAACTTTGTCTAAGTTAAATTTCATGTGGCTTTGTGGTGATAAGTGCAGGGTATAAGTGCATGTAAATGTGAGCAATGTCTTATAATATGTGTTTGGGATGTGGTAAGATTTGAAATGAGTAAGTATAATTATGAGGATCTGAACTGTTCCTGATTAGTAAGTAATGTTCTTGATTGATAAGTATTTGGTATGATGTCCATTGTTTACATATAGAATTACTAAGCTTAAAGCTTACTTCCTTCTCTTTTCCCTTGTTTTATAGTGTCGAAGAGCCAGCTCGGGATACGGAGACCGTCTGAGGATCACCCACACTATCCACACATTTTGGTATAGTTAGATTTAGCATTTGAGTATGGCATGTATAGGGACCTAGTCTTTCATTAAATGTTATATTGTTTTGGCCAAATGTGTTGGCTCATTTGAAGATGGATTCTTTTGTATAAGGCCATAGTTGATGGCTCTTTCTTATTAATCTACGAAATGATGGTGTTAACACTGGCAACACTGGCAAAGGGTGATTTGGGCTATTTTTCTCAAGGTGGAAGTATGAAACCGGTTTCTCGACATCACAAATTGGAATGCCCCTGGTTTGATGACAATGACTTCAGAGGGTGGTGGGCATCACTGCTAATGCAAAGGTGTGTACTATCATGCTGCACTTAGAGGGAAAAGCTTTAGATTGACATCACTTTTATACCCAAAGACATGGTGGTTTTTACATGCTTTCATGGGAGACATTGTAATAATTAGTTTTTTAGTGGTATCGAAAATAGTGATTTTGGGAACACAAATTCGACGAGTAAGTTCGTATAATTAGTATTTAAATTATACGAGTCAATAATAATTTTTATACTGAATGTTCATTTGATGAATTTAACTAATTGAATTAAAAGTTAGTATAAATAGTTCGGTTCAAAAGTCAAGTGGTTATTGAAAATAAGGCATTAGGATCTCGTTTCCATAATTTAGGGTTATAAATATTTTTATTAAATATTTACAGAGTCCTATTATAAGTGTAACAGACCAATTTTGACCCAAATCGGAACAGTGGTTTCGGGACCATGAATCCGAGTTTGAGAGATATATTTTTTTTTTAATATTATATTTTGTGTTAGTTGCATGTGATTTAGTGAGTGTGAAAATTTCGTAGAAAAATTTAATCGTTTAAGTGCTCAATTTGATAAAAAGGATTAAATCGAGAAAACGCGAAAGTTTCATGCTAAAGTGAAAGGTACTAATTTGAGTGTGGCTTTTTAAGTGGGTGTACCAAAAGGGCAATTAGCCCATTAACCTTACTAAGGGACGGCAATGGGCCTTTAAAAGTCCAAATTATATGTTAATTTAATTTAGTATATGGTTATATTAATGTATTGAATTAATGTTAATAATATATATGTTTGTTTTAACATAAAATAAAAAGGTTAAGTGGGAAGAAAGAGAACTTCACTTGTTCTTCTTCCTTGGCCGAATATAGGAGCTAGAAACTCCATTTTTAAAGCTTGAATTTCGGCACTTAGGGGGCTCAATTAAAGATCAAGAGCAGAGAAAGACAGAATTAGACCGGGGAAAGACGAAGGTTCTCGAATAGCCGATTCGCACGGACTATCGACAACCGAGGTAAGTTCTTTAGTTAAAATGTGTCAATAAATTAATTACGAAATTAGTGAATGATGAATGGTAGAAACTTAGAGTATAAATACATGCTATAACCGAATGTGAATATATAGTATTGAAGTGAATTTATTTTGATTAATGCAAGTGAATAGGTAAGCTTTTGAGCTAATTTGTGTTAAAGGTTATTTATAAACTCAATGAATGATAGAATCCGCGTAAATTGGGTGTAAAACTATAAATTGGCCGAATGTGATGATGATAAATTGAATTGATTTTGATACATTTTAACGTAATGTGAATAAATGCATATGGTTTAATTTGTAACAGTGAAATGTGAAAAGCATGTAAAAACCATTCTGATAATCGGGCTTTATGCCTAGCAGGCTTCGTGCCGGTGACATAATCGGGCTATATGCCTAGCAGGCTTCGTGCCGGTGACATAATCGGGCTATATGCCTAGTAGGCTTCGTGCCGGTGACATAATCGGGCTTTATGCCTAGCAGGCCTCGTGCCGGTGACATAATCAGGCTATATGCCTAGCAGGCCTCGTGCCGGTGACATAATCGGGCTTTATGCCTAGCAGGCCTCGTGCCGGTGTTATTTACCGGGCTTTTATGCCCAGCAGGCTTGATGCCGGTGTTGTATTTCACGAATTAGAAACCGAAATTTATGTTCAAGGCGAATTAAAGTGATTTATCGAGTTAACGGTTCAGGTGAGTATGTAAAGTAGGAATAAGCTTCTTACTAAATTGAGACAAGGTAAACTAGTGGTTTATTATCAATGGTATGTGTTCTCGGCTTTATTGACGAATGATGTGGTTGTATAATCGATGACATGTTAAAATAATTGATATTTAAGTATATAATTATTTGCACCTATTATTATATGGTGACACTTTGGATTTAAAGAATGGTTTATGAGCAAATATTTTGATCACAATATGTGGACAAAGAGAAACCTTCCTACAAATTCATATTTAGCCACATCAATATGAATTTGAAAGTTTGATAATAAATATGAGTACAAGCTTACAAGTTGAAGTGTAGGAATTTTAAATTGTTGATTTTTGAATGTTATATTTTCATGAAATTAGAACTTACTAAGCTAGCAAGCTTATCGTGAAAAATGTTTCCTTTGTTTTATAGATTAGGTACAAGCTACAAGCTCGTCGGGATCGTTCGGAAAGTCGCTCACACTATCAATCTACATTTTGGGTACTCTTTTATTTTGGTTTTAAATGAAGGCATGTATAGGAAGGACTTGGTCCTTGTCTTGATGAAATTCTAAGGTTTTGTATGTAATGGCCATGCGAATATGGCTAAATTTCTAGTTAAGTTCGTTGTTGTGTTTTTGATGTGTATGTTGGTTCTTGATGGCAAGGTTTATGCTTTCTTAATCAAAGTTTAATCATCTTGTTAAGGAAATGTTTATATACGGAATGAATCCTTGAATTAGGAATGTAGGTAGGTTTAGTTAGAAGCTAGTCTTTCATAAATTGCGACAAAACACTTGTAGTAACAGCAGTGATGTGAGTTAGAAAAATCACCAAAAATAGGGTATATTGAATTAAAAGGTGAATGAGACATGGAATTAAACCTTATTGTGTCTATTTTTACATGAAAGAAACAGAGTAGGCAAAAGATTTATACATTATGAGATAATTCAGTTTTAGTGAGACCTGCTCTGAATGAATTCGTGAGTCACTGTTCTGTTTTGGAAAAATTGTCATAAATTGTACAAAAATAATTAGGAAGCATGGTTTATATGTGTAAAACCCTTATTGAGTCTATTTTTCATTGGTATAAACTATAACAGTATATGAAATTTGTGCAACGAGATAACTGTATTTATGTAGAGACAGGTCAGAATTTTCAGACACTGTAATAAGGGTAACTTTGATGAATAAACTGTACTAATTGGCCACATGAAAAATTCTGGAAAAATTATGGTGAAATGTTATACGAGTCTAGTTTCAAGGAAAATTTACGGATCTAAATTTCGAGTTTTGTAACTCGAGTTATGGTTGATTTAGTCAGCGTGACGCAGTTGGACAGCTTTAAAAAAATTTTTACTCCCCGAGTTAATGGTCAAGTCTAGTAATGCCACGTACCCGATTCCGGTAAGGGTTTCGGGTAAGGGGTGTTACAATAAGTAAACTGAAGTTTGGTTCGGTAATTTTGATGATTGATTGCTTAATTAAGGTAAAATGATTAAATTGTAAAAGATGTAAAAGTTAATCGCTATAAATTTAAAATACTAAAAGGACCAAAATGGTAATTAATTATGATTAAAAAGTCCAAGCGGTGGTGACATAACGAAGAGGAAGAGAGAATTATTTTGATGGTAGGACGGACTGGAGAAGGCCATGAATAGCAGTGGCTCATGACAACGATGACTAGAGTTTGAAAGAAGAAAAAAATTTAATCAAGGGAATGGGATCATGATTTTTTTGGATAAAAGAAAGGAGTTATTTTTATTTAATTTTTGTAATATTGTTACTTTGTAATTTTTATTTAATTTTTATAAATTTTGAAATTTTAATATATATTAATTTTTTGTTTTTATTTTATATTTTTTATTGATTTTTTAGATGATGACATTATTAGTGACACGTGTACAAATTTAACGACGTTAAAAAAATGACATGGTGGAAAAAAAGAATATTTAGGGACTAACTAAAAAGAGATAAAAAGTTGAGAGAAAGTGACAAATTCATGTGCTAACTGAATATTTAAGCCTTAATTTTTCAGATAAAAAGTAAATTTAGATGCAAAGCGGTTAGATGAAAATTGAAACGGGGCGTATAAACTCTTCATTTTTCGTCGAGATTGATTTCAAAATGGTAAATTATACACTATTAGTAAGTTTATGTTTTGGTCATTCAACTTCAAAAAGTTACAAATTGGTCACTAAATTATTCAGAAGTTTTCATTTAAGACATCAAGATTTTTGTTTATAAAATATTTATTTATTTTATATTTTTAATGATTTTTTAGATGATGATGTCATTAGTAACACGTGTCCAAACTTAATAACGTTACAAAAAAAATTACTGAAATGGTAAACAAAAAAATCGAGTACCAAATTGAGACAAATAACCTTAAATACCAAGTTAAGAGAAAATGAAAAATTCAAAGGATAACCGAATATTTGAAACTTAAATTTTCAGATAAAAAGTAAATTTAGATGAAAAGCCGCTAGATGAAAATTGAAATGGGCCTATAAACTCTTGTCTTCCTCAAGATTAATTTCAAATTGACAAATTACATTTAAAGTCATTAAATTATTAATAAGTTTATGTTTTGGTTACTAAACTTTAAAAAGTTACAAATTGGTCATTAAATTATTTGAAAGTTTTCATTTAAGGTATTGAGATGTTAAAACTGTTGTTGTGTGGCCTTCTTTGTCCGCATCGATTATACCAATTGAAAGTTCTTCATTACATTCTTTTTTACAATTTAGTTTTTATTTTGCTTAAGGGTGCAAAAAGCTCTCAAACTTTAAAAGGAAAAAGTAATTAAGCTTTTTTTTTTTTCACTCATTTGGGTACTTGAATTTTCAAAATGCATCAGAAAGGCCCTCAAACATTAAAAAAAAAAAAGCAATTAAGCCCCTACTTTTCTTTTGCACTCAATTAGATACTTGAACTTTCAAAATGCATAAAAAAGACCCTCAAACTTTTTCAAAAAAAAAAAACAATTAAGCCCCTGCTTTTATTAAAAATTATAAAAAAAAAATCAATAAAAGCCATAAATATTATTATATTTTAATAAAAAATTAAAATATTAAAAATTAGAAAAAAAATTTATAAAAAGCGTACAAAATAAAAAAATTGTAAAATTTTATAAAAATTGTAAAAAATATATAAATAATTATAAGATTTTATAAATTCGTAAGAAAATTATACAAAATGTAAAAAATTATAAAAATTACCATACCAAAAGAAGCATTTTATATTTTTTTTATTTTTTTTTTTTTTTTTTATCATTTTTGCTACATGTCACGTTGTGTTGCGACACGTGATGACTTTAATTAAAAAAGCTAGGGGTTGTTAATTTTTTATGATTTTTATAAAATTTTACAATTTTTTTTACGATTTTTATAAAAAAATCTATTTTTAATAAATTTTAAATTTTTTTATATTTTTAATAAATTTTAATTTTTTTCTAAAATTATTATTTTTTATAATTTCTTTTCTATTTTTTAATAATAGCAAGGGATTAATTGCTTTTTTTGAAAAATTTTGAGGGTCTTTTTGATGCATTTTGAAAGTTCAAGTATTCAATTAAATGGAAAAAAAGCAAGGACTTAATTGCTTTTTTTGAAGAAGTTTGAGGGCATTTTTTATGTATTTTAAAAGTTCAAGTGCTCAATTGAGTGCAAAAAAAAAAGAGGGGTTTAATTGCTTTTTTTTTTTTGAAAAAGTTTGAGAGATTTTTATTCCCTTAAGCCTTTTTTTTCATGAAGTAACTTTGAAAATCACAAATTTGCAAACCAAAACCCAAGTAGTTTTCTTTTTTTTATCTCCAACATTGACTGTCAAATTGACTTGGATTTAAGGTATATTTTTCTACTCGTCGATCGACATTGATTCATTGTACTGATCATCGAAACATTGCTTGGAGCTCATTAGCCAGACTTTAGAAAAAACTTAACAGCTAGTTGATTTAAATACAAACATTCAAATAGTTAAGTGACTTAAATGAAAATTTTTGAATAGTTCAGTGATAATGTAAACTTACTAATAGTTTAGTGACATGAGGTGTAGTATATACATTTAAAAAATTCCCCCAACCTCAAACGACAGCGTTTGGCTTTATCTTCTATCCAGGACGATTTAAACCCTTCAGAAAACCCCTGCCAAAACCAGCAATGCTTTGTAGTTTCAAAAATGGCTTTCTCTGCAAAAACTCCTCGAAGCCTTATCAAATCCGACCTCCCAAGTCCTTTTCACAGAAAATTCCGAAAACCCAAATTCCTATATTTCTCGAACCGACGGAAAACCCATCAAATCTCCTCAACGCAACCCCAACAGCAGCTCTCATTCCTTAACACCAATTCCTTGAACAGCAGCGACCCCAACTCCCATCTCCACCTTCTTTGTATCAGTGGGAAACTCCAAGAAGCTCTAAACTACCTTGACTCAATGCAAGGATTGCAGATTCCATTAGATGAAGACACGGCTATTGGTATGGTCAGACTCTGTGAGTGGAAGAGAGCTTTTGAAGAAGGTTCTAAAGTTTACTGTTATGTATCGAATTCGAGTAATTCTTTGAGTCTTAGGCTTGGAAATGCTTTTTTGAGTATGTTTGTGAGGTTTGGGAAATTGGGTGATGCTTGGTATGTTTTCGGTAAAATGCTAGAAAGAGATGTTTTTTCTTGGAATGTTTTGATTAGTGGGTACGCAAAAAAAGGTTTTTTCGATGAAGCTTTGTGTTTGTATCATAGGATGTTGTGGGTCGGGTTTAAGCCTGATGTTTATACTTTCCCCTGCGTTTTGAGAACTTGTGGTGCTGTTCCAAATTTGGAAAGAGGTAAAGAAGTTCATGTTCATGTTATTAGGTTCGGGTTTGAGGCAGATGTTGACGTGATTAATTCTTTGATAACTATGTACGTAAAGTGTGGGGATTTACCAAAAGCGAGGTTATTGTTTGATAAAATGGCTAGGAGAGATAGGATATCTTGGAATGCAATCATTTCAGGGTATTTTGAGAATGGAGAGTATTTGGAAGGGATAAGGTTGTTTTTTAAGATGCGTGAGCACTGGTTTGATCCAGATTTGATGACTATGACGAGTGTGATCTCTGCATGTGAGAGCCTTGGAGATGAGAGATTAGGCAGAGAAATTCATGGATATGTGATTGTAACAGGGATGTCGGCTGATGTTTCAGTTTGTAATTCTTTGATTCAAATGTACTTTAGTCTAGGATGTTGGGAAACAGCAGAGAAGGTTTTTGATAGGATGGAATGGAGGGATGTAGTTTCTTGGACAGCAATGATCTCGGGTTATGAGAACAACATACTGCCCGATAAAGCTTTGGATACTTACAGAATGATGGAACAGCATGGTTTTGTGCCTGATGAGATCACTTTAGCCAGTGTTCTTTCAGCTTGTGCTTATTTAGGAATGCTAGATATGGGGATAAAGCTTCATGAACTTGCTAAAAGGACAGGCTTCATATCTTATATTATTGTTGCTAATACATTAGTCGATATGTATTCCAAGTGTAAATGTATTGATAAGGCTCTAGAAGTGTTCCACAGCATTCCTGACAAGGATGTCATTTCTTGGACCGCTATCATTTTGGGACTCCGCCTCAACAATCGGTGCTTTGAAGCACTGATTTTCTTTCGGCAAATGAAAGTGAGTTTAAAACCTAATTCTGTGACTTTGGTGTCTGTTCTATCTGCATGTGCTAGGATAGGAGGATTGATGTGTGGAAAAGAGATTCATGCATATGCATTGAGGACTGGCATGGCGCTTGATGGTTTCCTACCCAATGCACTTCTGGACATGTATGTAAGGTGTGGAAGGATGGGACCTGCTTGGAACCAATTTAACTCACAGAAAAAAGATGTTTCGGCATGGAATATTCTGCTGACAGGATATGCACAGCGGGGACAAGGGAAACTGGCTGTGGAGTTCTTCAATAGAATGATCAAATCTAATGTCAGTCCAGATGAGATTACATTTATTCCACTCTTATGTGCTTGCAGTAAATCAGAAATGGTAACCGAAGGTTTGAAGTATTTTAATAGCATGGAACTGAAATATGGTGTCACCCCAAATTTGAAGCATTATGCATGTGTCGTGGATTTGCTTGGCTGTGCTGGGCAGTTGGAGGAGGCTTATGAGTTTATACAGGAAATGCCTATAAAGCCTGATGCGGCTATTTGGGGAGCCTTGTTAAATGCATGTAGAATTCACCGGCAGGTTGAGCTTGGTGAATTTGCAGCTCAACGTATTTTTGAAAGTGATAGAAGAAGTGTTGGGTATTATGTTTTGTTATGTAATCTCTATGCTAACAGTGGTAAATGGGATGAAGTTGCAAAAGTTCGAAAGATGATGAAAGATAATGGACTCGTCATTGATCCTGGATGCAGTTGGGTGGAAGTTAAGGGAAAAATTCATGCTTTCCTCAGCGGTGATGATTTTCATCCTCAAATCAATGAAATAAATGCACTTTTAGAAGGAATTTATGAGAAAATGAGAGTAGCTGGTTTGGGTGGTCCAAAATGTGATTCCATGGATGGAGTTCAAATTTCAAAAGCTGAGATCTTCTGTGGGCACAGTGAGAGACTAGCTGTTGCATTTGGTCTCATTAATACTGTTCCTGGAACGCCTATTTGGGTAACCAAGAATCTCTATATGTGCCAAAGCTGTCACAGTACCATTAAATTCATCTCTAAGATTGTACGACGGGAGATTTCTGTTAGGGATACTGAAGAATTCCACCATTTCAAGGATGGCATCTGTTCTTGTGGTGATGTGGAAATATTAGGGAAAGCTTTGACAAATAGGACTTCTGAAAGAAATTGAGAAGTTATTAACTCCCATATAGAATGTAGATATGTAAAAGGCAGCTTAAATGTATTATTGGGCTATGCATCATGGATCAGCCAGTTAAAATTAAAACATTTTACATGTAAACCACAGAAAGACTAGGAAGCTTGGAAGAATGCTGTGAATCATCTCGATACTCCATTGGCATGAAGAGCGAAAACTGAAAAAGCGTCCTTTCTGTTTGCATTGGGATGTACTTTTAAATGAGGGAAACAGCATTGGGATCATTGGCATGGTGCTCCCAGAAACCCGGCAGACTCCCTTTCCCTGAATTATAAACATTAGGTGGATATGGGTTGATTCCCATCTTTCAAAGGTGGAGAGGCTCCTTTCGAATCTGCGGGTTTTCAAGGCTGGACAGGTTTCTGGCTTTTGAGTTTCCGTTCTCTGCTTGAGACAGCTCCTTGATCTGGGCTCGCAACGCTTATAGGCTTGTAATAGATATAGTGCAATTCGTACTTGTATCAAGATCTAGCCCGCCCCTTTCGCTTATTAGTAGGGGGTTTGTGCCTAGGTTGTAGTTATGGTAAGGTGTTTCTTCTACTCTGCTTTTCTCTGTATTGTATTTCTACTGTAAAGTAAAAATGGGGAAAGGAAAATGGTTTATAAAAGTGAATTTCGCAACGATATCATAATGAAATACATCTGTTTTGCTCATGAATTTAGGCTTCTTTTGTTTGAATGTTGAAGAAGCACATATTAATGTGACATATTTAGCTCCTTGGGGCTGCATATAGGGTTTTTACCATCTAACAAAGCTAAACTCCATTGTAGATACTCATTATGGATGAATTATCTTTACTTACAGACTTGTCTCTTTAAATTAAATATTAAATATATTGGTGAAGATTTGTTAAACTCTAAGCAGCTTCTGTGCTCCTGCTTGTGATGATGCATGCATTTCATTATGCCCCAAATCATTTTTTTACCCACTGATAAAAACTATACAGATCTATAAACAAAACAACAAGCTGTTATAAAATAATGAAAATTGAAAATACATACATTCACTCAATTATTAAACTTGATACATACTTTTAGCAAATCAATATATAAATATACATCACCTCAATGTAGAAAGAATGAAAAATAAACTCAAGAGATAGGCATCACTGGTTCATATTTTCACTGCCTTCTTTATTGTCTTGAAGGAAGATTTGATGAAGTTGTTTCCCACAGCATAATAATCTTGTTCATCGTCACTAGTTACTATTGGCTTCTTCCTTATGCATTCCACTCCTTTCTTCATACCTCCCAAGATCAAAGATGGTGAAGATGGGATTCGTCGAAAGGCCCTGGCGCTCTCCGACCTCTTAAGAACTCTTTCTTTTCGGCTTCCGATGACTTCACTAGCATTGCTATTTCTCCTTGGTGTTTTGTTGCCTTCTACATTAACATTATTATCCTCTTTCTTCTCTTTCAGGGGATACTTCAGGTCTAGCTTTTTTATGATGTCATCAGTTCCAGTCACTTCCTCTGCATCTACATTGTCATTTTGAGGCTCCAATTCTTCTTGACTGTTCTCTAACAGCATTTGGAGCCACCTATCTACATTCCCTTTTCCGCGCTGCCTCCGACTTTCTTCGTCTTCCTCTCCTTCGATGACTGGGTATCGAATTCCTTGTCTCTCCTCTTTTATTTCAAGTCTTTCAAACTTCTGCTCAATTGGTCTTTCATCTTCTAAAGCAGCTATGGCTTTATCATGCTCCTCTCGCTTATGTTTGAGGGCATTTCTTGCTGTAATTGCGAGTTCCTCCTCAATTTCTTCATGCTTTTGATCTTCATTTGAAGATAAACCAGCTACAGATGCCTTATGCTCTTCCTCCAGAAACACCCTTAGCTCCTTGTGTGAAGGTGTCATTGACCTGATTCCTGGTAGATAAAGAACAGTTTTGCTATCTTGTCCTTGGAAGAAAGTATCATCGGTTCGAGATCGCTTCCTTGCATGTTCCAGTTCCGGCCTTATCTGCTTCTCAAGCTCATCTCGTTGTTTAAATTTCTTGTGAAGTTCCTTCTCCGAGGCATCGCATATCGCCTTTTGCGCTTCGAGTCTTGCGGTGAGAGCATTAGCAGCAGCCTGGTTCAGTCTCACCTGTTCCTTGTAAACAACACTCCTACAACAATCAAAACAATAACTCTTGAAATCTATTTATACAAGACTGAAACATTGTTAGATTAACAGCATGTTTTTGACAAACTTACTGGTGCATGGCATCCCGAATCATCTTTTCCAGCATAGTCCGGTATGAAGATTGAGCCTCGGCCAGCCGCCTGCACTTTTCGGCCCTTCTGCGCCGCTTTATCAGCTCGGCTTCCAAGTCTTGAATGGCAAACTTTTCTTTATCGTTTTTCTTCCTCATTTCACTCACTTCAGCATCCAACTTCTGGATTTCGGCTTGCATTTTGTTTGTTTCTTCCCTTTGTTTCAGTGAATCTCTGGCCATTACAATGGCCTGGTATGGGTTTGTAACAAAATCTGGGTTTTCATTTTCCTTCAAAACGCTACCTTTCATTTTCCTAGCAGCTGAAAAGTTTCAAAAACCAAGACATAAGTATGAGACAAATGATTGAAGAACACTTTTTCGGAAATCGGGATCGTATTCAACTCCGAATAACATAAACCGACCTATAATAGGAGACCGTGGCCTTATCTGCCTGTTGTAATCCAGTGATTTTAAAGCTGACGAAGAATCATATAGTTCCTTCCGAGATACAACAACAGCAGCTGGGGCAAGCCCGAATTCATCTTTTGACTTGATAAAATGCTGTGGGAAAGAATGTGAATCCACTGTTTGAGAAGCATTTATTTCCTCATTTTCACCTTCTGCAAACAAGAAGGAAAATGCCCTGTGCCTGAAATCGGAGTTTCGAGAAGCGAAAATTGATAAGAACTGGTTCACAGAAATCCCCAACTGGAAATCCCACCATGGAACTTGAAATTCCAGCTTGTTATACTTTTTCTTGCACACTTGCCATTGTAGTATCCGCAGATTACTTGCAACCGTTAATCCACCCCCTAAAGATTTCAAATCAGCACCATGGTTAAAACATATCCCAAGATAAAAACAAACAAACAATAGATAGGTTGGTGTTGATGTACTTGAACAAGGAAACCAGTGATCAATGTCCCATGAAAGAGGTGAAGCTGAATCCGCATGGTAATACAGGACATTTCCGTACGGATCCACTCGGATTACTTCCGGATCAAACCCCGCGTTCCTGATTTAAAACAAACCCATAGATATCAGAAAAACAAAACAAATATATATATATATATATATATATTAATTATATATATTCGTAAGTTTTTCAGTTCAAGTTAATTACCCTAAATGACTAAGCTGCTTCCACAAGAGATTAATGAAGATTTTTGGCTTAGCTGATGGTCTTGCCTTTGGATCAATAATTGGGAACAGTTCATCCAGTTCCTTTGCTCTCAGATTCTGCAAAATACAAAAAAAAAACTAGTAGTTAATCTCCATTGCCTCGGTTCTCATTTCATCAAAAAGAAAAGAAGAACAAAATCACCCAAAACGCCAAAAACCCATTTCTTCTTAAAATTAAAAAAAAAAGAAAGTGGTAAACAAAATGACCTCGTTTTGGTGCAAAACGTAAGGAATGAAGGTGAAAGGAGGGCCATGGGGGGAGGGACCAAGACTACGGTCCCGGCATATTTTGGCATAGGCTCTGGGGTAACCGAGACCCTCATCGATCACCATTTCCTCGTCGGCGAAGGCGTATGCCACTGCCATATCTATCACTGAGATTTTTTTCTGTTGGTGTTTTTCTTGTGAAGATGGAAGAGACGAATGAGAGAAAATGTTGTGTTTTTGGTTTGGGAATTAAGAAATAGAAGCTAACGGTCGAATTGTGTGTATCATTAAACAATAATATAAGATTTAACCTTTTTGATAGCTGTAAGTTAAGAGGTGCCACGTAAGCGAAATTCGAAGGGGGGGGGAGTGCAACGGCTACATTATTCTACATTTGCTGGGCTGGTCCCACGCAAAAATTAAATCCGCGCAATTCGTTTGGTCCAATCGCCTCATTCATTATTTCTTAGAAATTGGATGAATAGGATTTAGGCCGCCCCTCATCCTAAATATTTCAAGAAATTAAATTAATAATGTTTTTTTCCGTATTTAAAATTATTTTCTATAAAGAATTATCTTACATTATTGAATGAGAGGGTATCTTTCGAAATTTCTTTTTTAACGTTAGGGTGTGGGTCGTTGAGTAAATGCCTTTTCCTTTTTCTTTTTTTTTTTTTTGTCATTATCTTGATATTTTTAACTTACTATCCCCCACTATTCGTTTTTCTTTTCTTTCCGAATACTAAATTATAAATATAATTTGGAGATAAATATCAAATTTGTACATGAATTTTAATTTAGTGCAGTTATGTAATATCCTAGAATTTTTCTTTTTAGTCAATTTCCTCCAATTCTTGCCATTCAAATTCAATAATGGCCACCGTACTCATTATATCAATACTCCATGATTATCCATGCCATTCCACCATCTTTTGTTCATTTTAAGTGCCACCATTACCTTATTATGTCAGTACTTCATCAAGCATTAGGAAATAAAAAAATAAATTTTAACATGGGACTCCTTTAGATGGCAACCACTCACGTTGCTAATGAAGGAGTTGGTTGTTGAACAATTTTTTTTTTTATTATTAGCAAGATGGGGGACAACCAAAAATGAATGAAGGGGAAAGTAAAGGGAACAAGTAGAATTTTAATGGAAGATGTTATGGAAAGTATGGGTGGCAAATTGTTGGCCATTTTAGCTATGTATGTGGGCGGTTTTTGGGGCTTAAGGGGCATAGCTGAATTTTGTTAGTGTTTTGGTAAAGTTTTAGTGTTAATTCCATTAGAGTGTGCATATTCTCTTATTTCTTTCTTCTTGTTGCCGAATGTAGATCAACAATTGAGACCAAAATTTGTTCTTTCATCTTTCTAGAAAAAAAAAAACCAAGCTAGTGAACCATTCTTCTTCTTCCTTCTTTTCTTTTTCGCAAAAACCCTTCAAGCTTCTCTTCTATTCTAATCCTTTCACCATAGCCGAATATTGTGCCCATTATTCCTCCATAATCGAACTTTCATCCCTTCTCTATTTCTTCTTCTCATTCGTATTAACACTCGATATATTCTACCTTCGGATATAGTGGTAAGTGATTCAAGTGTAAGTGATACGAAATCTTTTGGAAATCCGAGGCTAACTTTTGGTTGGTATTGTTCTAGGTCAACGACGAGTGGTTCGTTAGGAAATCGAAATCAGGTGTGTAATCCCGTACCTTTCCGAATATATGTTTAAAATGGTGTGTAATCTCACACCTCTTTGAATGTTTGCATAAAATGTTCTGTGATTCGTTCGAAAGACCAAAAAGCCAGAAACCGGCATCTGTGACCACTCGACGTACGTATGTTCAAAGTGGTAATCGTATTTTGCAATGAAACAGTTTTGGTTAGCAGCAGTGACGTGGATTTGAAAAATCACCAAAAATAGTGGAAATTGAATTAGAAAGTGAAGGAGATATGGATTGAAAGATAGTTGAGTCTATTTTCTTATAAAAGAAACAGAGAAAGTAAAGGATTAGTATATTTTGAGATTTTTAGATTTTTGTGAGACTGGTTCAGAGTGATTTCGAGATCCCTTGTTCTGACTTGGAAAATTCATTAAAAATTGATAAAAACTAATTTTGGCACATAATTTATATGGTTAGATTCCTTAATGAGTCTAGTTTTATAAGAAACAAACTAGAATATCATTTGAATTCTGTACAAAAAGATAATTAAATTTTAGTAAAGAATGGTCGGAATTGCCAGACAGCAGAAAAGGGGAGACTTTGAGGAATAAACTGTACTAAATGGCTAGGCCAAAAATTCTGGAAAAATTATAGTAGAAAGATATACGAGTCTAGTTTCAAGGAAAATTTACGGATTTAGATTTCGAGTTTTATAACTCGAGTTATAGTCAGTTTAGTCAGTACAATACAGATGGACAATTTCGATTTTTATGCCTCAAATTAGTAATTAAGCCTAGGTTGCGAAAATTTCCATCATACCCTTAGAGGATAAATTACCGAATTACCCTTAGTGGGTACGATTACCGAATTATGAAATGCCCTTACAGGCTGAGTTATGAAAATTCCCCTAATGGGCCGAATTACGAAATGTCTCTATGGACCGAATTACGAAAATACCCTTTATGGGCCGAATTGAAATATGTTGCTATATGGGCCCAAATGTGATATTTACTATATGGGCCAAATGTGATATTTACTATATGAACTAAATGTGATATGAGATAAATGGGCCATGCGAATTATTTGATAAATTGGCCAAAGTGTGAAAATTTGAAAAGGGCCTCATGTGATTAATAGGCCAAAATTGCTAGATCGTTAAATGGGCTAAAATGCTATTTTGACTAATGGGCCAGATTGATAACTTGTAATATGGGCTTTTGTTGAAATTTACCATATGAATATATTGTTATGCATTATATATATATACATGACTGTATGTGTTGGGATAATTGACGAAGAGAAGAAAGACCTGTTGCCAAAATCTAGTTCGGTGGCTCTGCCACAAATATTTTAAATGGCTTAATGCCTCTAGTTCGGTGACTCTGTCACAATCTAGTTCGGTGGCTCTGCCACAAATATTTTATTCGGCTTAATGCCTGCGATTGGTGTGTTGGCGGGGTGGGTTGACTTGATCCCCACAGGTGTGCTGGTTGGTACGGGTCGTGTGTAGCGGATGGAAACTAGGTTTGGTTTGGGAATTTCATATCACATGCATATTATATACATGTTATTATGTTAATTGTAAATGGGCTTAGGCCCAAAATATTGCTATGTGTGTTCTGACCCAGCGGATGATGGTAAGGGGATTATACACTGAGTTCTTGTAACTCACCCCCCTTTCTCTTAACCCTTGTAGGTAATGCTCCGTAGTGAGGACTTGGGCCCATGGATGACTCGGTGGAGGCTATACTTCCGAAATGGTGTTAACAAATTTTAAATTTCTATTTCCGTTTATTATTTTGCTATTTTGGTTTAAATTGTAATAAGGCCTCTAAAGTATTTTATTATTTGCTTCATGGTTGGTTTACTTATTATTTTGCTTAAATTGTTTTAAACGTGAATTTTTCTAAATACTTAAATAAAGGTTTTCCAAAATCGATTGACAAATGGATTTCATAATAAACTTTATAAATATTTTAACACTGAAGTTATCTCTCGAATTATCAAACGATATTTTCAAAAGTCACGGATTTAAAGTTCAATTCCTTGATTTGTGATTCATCAATCTTTCAAAAATACTTGTATTTTATCAACGTTTCCGCAATGTTTCAAGATGCTTTTGCAACTCTTTATCAAACGTCACATTTTCACAAATTGTTATTTCAAATATGCTTTTGCAACCGAAAAGGTTTATTAAAGATAATTATGTTTTCACATAAACACAATTGCTTAAGTGTTTTGGGTTTTAACAGAGAGGCTATAATTCTCAAACAAGTTTTTAACAATTGCAAAGATGGTTTTTTTTTTTGAAAAACACCTCTATGTGGCACGCCAGATTCGGGCCTAACTTCTAGGCCGGGTTTGGGGAGTTACAAGTTAGGCATATAAAACTTCAATTGTGATTCATATATATAAATAAAACTTTGATTTTGATTTAATTGTACATATTTAAAAATAAATACATACATTTATTTTCATATTGGATTTATATAATTGTTTGTGTATGTAATATATCAATCTAAAATAATGCTAATTCGATAATATTGTTAGTGATTTATGAAAATTGAATCAAATCAAAATTTCATGTATGAAATAGCACAAAACCAAAGTTCATAAATGACATTGTACATTGAATCAAAGTTTATGTATAGTTTTGATATTTATCTCGTATAATTTATTGATAAACTTCCATATCTTTCGAGTTGATTCACATTTATGATTTAATTTTTGTGTTTGTAAATTTTTGTCCATCATAATATAATTATTTATTTATTATATTCGTATATAATAGGTAAAATTAAATTATTATAATAAATTGAACAGAAACATGAAAAAATTATAAAATCATGATATTTAACACAAACTCCCAAATCTTTTTTAAAATTAAACCAATATGATAAATTATGTAAGAATATGTTTGAAAATTAAAACACGTCATTGACTAATACATTATTCTCTAAGTTGAATCATGATAATAAAATGTTCAAAACACGACAAGATATGAAAAATAACGTTAATTTGACATATGTACACAAATATATCAAAGTCTACACCACTCTTCCATAAGTTTTTATATGATTAATATTTTAACAATTCAATCATTGAATTTATCATGATATTTGTACTTGTCATGCATGTAAATTTTTGAATTGATCCGATATCTTTATCATATCGATCTAAAATACTGTCTGCATCAATATATATTTAACAGTTGAAAACTTTTTTTTTAATATATAAAGCAAATAGTTAGAAAATTTTAATTTACGTCAAACTTAGCATGCATGACAAATACAAATATTCTGATAAATTCAACGATTGGAGTGTAAAAATACTTATCCTATAAGATGTTATAGAAATGTGTAAAACCACTTTAGTTTTACACAGGTGCAACTAGATCCTACCTCTATATAAAAACTAAAACATAATACATAAATGTTATGTTTGGTAGGAGTATTATTTTTTACACATGTTTTAATATATGTGTTAGCAATAAACCAATTCAACTTGTAATATTTAACCACTCCCATGACTTATTTTAGCAAACTAAAGGAAATTTTTTCGCTTATTTTGAAGCAGTCTTATTTTCTTACAAGAATTATTATTCAATCTTTCTAATTTTAATTTTAAATTTATTCTTACTATTTTTTTATTTTATGTCTTAATATTATAATACATATGTAATAAATAAATTTTTTTCTCGAATTATTACATTAATAATAACAAAATTATAGGAAAAAAATTTAAAAAAAACAGAGCACATGTCCCTCAAATTAAAACTTTTGCCAATGCCAAATATCCTTAAAATAATTCATTTAAAATTTAAATTGAGCAATATCAATGACTTTTAATGATAGTTATGAGTTTTATCCTTTTTGTATGTAAGAAGTTTATTAATGGGTTGCTTTAAGCTTTATAAAGTTGAAAATCTAATGTTTGAATTTGAAAATAATGAAATGATGTAATAAAAAGTTAATACTCTTTTACAGCAAATGAAAGATAAATAGTTTGAACCCCATGTGTAGCCTTGATGGTTAAGGGTGTTCACTGCCCCAGGTGTGGCCTGGGTTCGAGCCGCGCTAGTCACGTTTGTTGTATGGACTTTGCCTTGTTATTGTAATTCACCAAAAAAAAAAAATAGTTTATGTCACCCAAAAGGTGCTTTGGTCAAAGAACTTACTGTGATACATATTTTTCTTCCATTTTGGAACCAAAGAAGCTAAATCAAATCAATTCGTTCATCCTTATTGTTTTAATAAGGTATAACTGAAAATATTATTTTAATTTTTCGTCTTTTTTTAGTTTTTAAAAGTGCGTTATTTACAAATTAATGTCGAAATAAATAAAAAAAATTAATATCTGTTAACTTTACTGATCTCACATACATGTGAATTGCCTAGTGAATGTATGTCAATAATTAATTTGTTTTAAAAAATAAAAATTGATTAAAATCGTTATAAAAATATTTTTAAATTTTAAAAAATGAATTAGTTGGTAAGGGAGGAAAAAGACCCTTTTTCTTATGGCACTGGCAATGCCATTTGATTGCAGTGGGCCCATTGTTGTGGGCTAGGCTTATTTGGGTGTGTGCAAAACACCTAGAGATTAGAGAAATTGAATTTTGGTGTAACAGATTTGAGTAATGAGTTAAGAATCAGAAGAACTACGCAAGTAATTAATTTTTATCACAAAAAAAATTGTATTACTATACACATAGAGAAAGGTTCGTCAAGGAGTATAAAGTAGTAAGATTTTGCCTAATTTAATTTCTTTTTCATTGTCAACAAATGTATTTAAACTATATTGTTTTACTTTTTTCAAGAAAAATAAAAATTTATGTTTATACATATGGAGATAGGGTTATCATCACATGTGAAACTAAGAGTAAAAAGAAGTAAGCTTTTCTCTATTTCATTAACAACATTTGTTTAATCTAATTCATGTTGATGCTTTATTTGACTGTAATTTGTAAGAAAAATTTATTGCGGAGGATTTGGACCTAAGTCACATGAGTGAAAACACCAACAATTTAATTATTTATTCAAAATTAACGTACTAAAGAAAAATACGTTTTGTATAAAGTGTTTTTCAAAAGCACGCCCTACAAGGGCATGCCTTTAAACTTGTTAGTTCTCTGTTTCTCTAAATAATAATAAAAATCGACCTAAATCTCTAACTTTTGTTCACAATGAGCCATTTTAACTAATTTAACCATTATTTTACATTACATTAATCTTTAAATATAAACATTGCCACTAGTCAACATTGAGTTGGCGACCAAGTACAATAATAAAAGAGATTAAAACATTCAAAACAACAGCTAGATGATTATTGATAGGGGGTGGGATTGTGTAGAAACACTTCCTCCAGCATCCTTGTTGTGTAGGTCTCAAACACCACAAAAGGCTTTGATAAAACACATGTTAGGGTTGGTTTTCAAATTGGAATTCATAAACTGAAGGAGTTCAAAGTGGTGGAAGGACTTGTATTTGATGTGGTGAGTCTCGTCCCCTACCTCTTCAAGTATATGTATGATCCCATCCATGAATGTAAACATCCCCAATGAGTATCTTGTTCCCTTCTCCTTCATGATTACTTGATGATTACAAGATGGTATTCGGTCATTACTCCATGCCTAATCAAACCGACATCATTAAGCTTATCATTTTTTACTCTTTGTAGACTTGAAATTTTAGTCCATCTATTTTTATTTTCAAGAATTTAATCATACTTTTCGTATTTCAAAATTTAAGTTTAATTATTAACTCCATTACAATTCTTCTATTAAATTCGTTGTTATGATATTTTAAAATATAAAAAAATTACTCACTTGATAGTGACATAGTAAGAAAATATCATTGTTATGAACATAAATTTAACAAAAAAAAAAAAAAAAAGCTTTCCCTGCAATTGGACCAACAAGTAAATGGAAACCTCTGCCAAAGTTATTTTTGGATTTTAACCTTTTTACCTTGTTAATTAATTGAAAATTTTAATTAGTCCAAGGGGTGGAACGATGATATAAAGATAATACGGAGTAATTGAAAGACGAGATTGGAGTACTGACCATCAAAGCATCCCCAGCCAAGACAACGAAAGAAGTTGGCGACGGTGGCGGCGCAACCCAGTGACCATCTTTCAATTGCACCTGCAAACCGCTGATATCACCTTGATGTAGTATAGACAAGAAAGTTTTGTCTGTATGAGGCAATAAACCAGCATTACTCTCCCCCATCTTAGGCTCACTGTATCTCAAGTATCGTAGAAGGTAGTTGGTGATTTTGATGTAATAATCGTAGCAATTTCCAACACCATAGCTTTCAAACAACATCCTCATCACGGTTCGATGAAGTTCTGCCACAACCTCTGAGTACCTTTGAGCACTTTCGCTAATATCCATACAAGAAATGAAATCCAAAGTTGAAGAAATTCCATAAAATATATAACCGCAAATCTCACTGAAAAAAACAAAAGAAATTTATACCGAAAGCGATCGTTTCCAGCAGGCCACATGAGATTGGTGAACCTTTGAGTTCCATCAAGAGATGTTGGGTGGTCGATTGCCAAGGACTCGTAGAGTGGAACAGTTTTGTATTTTCCGAAATAACCGAAGAAAGGCACGTCGCTGGTGTTCCGCATTTTTACCTCGGTTGGGAGCTGGAACAGCTCTTCAGCTGTGGCGAAAACAGCGTCGTGAAGCTGGCCAGGTAATTTATCGAATTTTGCTTCGAAGCAACCGTGTTCTTCCAGAGCTCGCCGGACATCCTTGCATGCCGATGCCCAACCGCTTGTTCCTGGCTCTAGAATTTCCTCAGAAAAATTGATGATGGGAAGCTTCATCTCTGATTCCAAACCCATAACGAATTAATAGAAGAAATGTTTTATTTTCGAAGATAAATCAAGAATGCTTGTTGAGTATGCTATTTATAGAAGAATGTCATGCGCATATAATAGTCACTAACCCAGGATGAGTTTCTTCCATATTAATTTGTACAGATAATGATTTTTCGGACAAATATTTAATGAATTTATAATAAATTTTAGAAAATTTAATTTATTCATGTAGGATTGATTTTTGAGAATTTTTTAAACTTGATGAGGTATGCGATGTGGATGGCAATTATATAGACATGAATGGTATTGTTTTTGTAAATAAAACATTAAATATTTGTAATCTTAGAAACAACATAATTACATGACATCATATCAATGATGTTGGTCCCGTGTGTAATTATATATTAAAGATGAAACGGTTTTGATGGTACATTCAAAACATTACCCACATTCCATTAAAAAAAACAATGTGGCATGTAATTTAAATTTATAATTCCATAAATTGATATTTATTCAATCATAACAGTTTTGAATTTGATTTTGAATATGATTTAGTTTAATTTTGATATTGATATATTTTTTGAATTACTAGAAAGTAAATAATATTTACTTCCTCTAATTTATTATTTTATTTATATTGTGAGTCACTGAGTAGGGCCCTGGTCCCCAAAGTTGTTTACATTTTATTTTATTTTCAAAACTTTGTTTTTTTAAGGGTTTAGGTCGAAGCTCAATTTCAATATTATCTTTAACCGATTAAAACATGATTAGGAAAAGGACAAGTTCCAACTAAGCTGAATTGCAAACATTTTCTTCCATTTCTTCTTCAACAATTTTTAGCTTTCAATCTACTTTGTTTTTAGGGGTTTTTGGATTTCTCTTTTCTTTTTAGGGTTTATATAACTTTATAATTTATTTGTTTCAATTTTTTTTCATTTTTTGGGATATGTTTTTAACAAATAATTTACTTTTTAACATGCGTAAAATAATGACTTTTATTACTATTTATATTTATATTTCCTTATGTTTTATCATAATTTTATCACTTGTCAGGAGTTAATTAAATATAATTTACTTAAAAATATATATTAAAAAAACAAATTTTATTATGATATATTTTTACTTTCTATAATAATTTTTTAAAAAAAGATTTTTAGTTTGAACTACATTCTGCATTCTTTGGAGTATCTAGTATCATGGGAATTTGGCTTTTTAGAAGCAGATTTTTCCGACCACGACTCAAATTCTTTAGCATGCTGTCTCGGTTTTTTGCAGAGCTAGACTGCTGCTCAAACGGTGCAGGACTCGCTGCTGTTTCCCCGCCAGTCGTCCCGTGCTAGTTCGAGTTCCTGGTGCAGGCCTCCTGCTGGTCAGTTGAAATGCAACATATTGCTTTCCCTACGCTTCAGGCAGCTGGGTGGGCAGCTTTGGTTTGGAGTTTGTATCATGCATTACAGGAACTTTTCGCGGTGCGCGAGGCTGTTTCTTGGCTCGGGGCTAGGTAGGTGGATAACATTATTTTGGAGATGGATTGCCAACGTCTTTGGCAGGCCCTTGCCGAAATATTGATGTATCAGACTCTGGTTTATTGCTCCAGGATTACGTTCGGTTAAGGTCTATGTTCGTCCTTTTGTCTGCATGAAGCAAACTTTTGAGATCATGTTATCTGTCCTTGTATTGTTTCTGATCTTTTGTGATTTGATTAATCTACGATTTCCACTGAGAACGAGGGGAGTTAAAAGTAAAGGTTATAGTCTGGGGCTTAGAGTTTTCTTATATTTTAATTAACCAAGTTTATGAATTTTTCTTTTAAAGAAAACTATAATTTTTAAAATTTATGAATAGTTTAACAGTAGGATCCATCCTTTGTGTATGATGCTAAAACATGATGAGAGTGGGTAGGTGACAGAAAGGGAAAGAATTGAATTTAATAATAGAAATAAATGGTAAGATTACATCTTATCTGTTAATACTTTGTTCTATTATGATAGTTTCCTACTTATGTTTTGGGTCAAATTTTTATCAATCTTTTCATTGAAATTTTAGGTGAATATAATTTTTTTTTTAAATATTTCATGTAAAGTTTGACAAATAGCTTATTAGTAGATGTAAATTACGAAATTCAGAAATGTGTATTTTCAAGCAATAACAATTGC
Organism: Gossypium australe; assembly: GCA_005393395.2. NCBI lineage: Eukaryota > Viridiplantae > Streptophyta > Magnoliopsida > Malvales > Malvaceae > Gossypium > Gossypium australe. Next base: position 36,852,890 of record CM016615.1, on the reverse strand, counting down.
AATGAAGCTGCTCAGTTATTTAATTGGTATTTATTTATGATTACGAAATTTATATTATTAAATTCTTTTTGTTTATATTATGAGGTGTAATGTGGTAGTTGTTCATCTCATCCTTTAGTCATGAGGTCGGAGTTTGATCTCCACCCATGAGAATAGAACACATTTCATGGCCAATTGTTAACCTCTTTATAGAACACACATGACTAAGAAATTAGTTACACCTTAATTTCAATCTCTTAATTTTGCGTACAATGTTAATTAAATAATTTTATATACATGCATATTAATATTTTTTATATATCAAACAACGTAAATTCATTTACATATATAGATACTTTTCATGAGAATATATTATATTTTGGTATTAATAAAATAGATGAAGAGAAAACAATGTAAATGATGCTCTTTCGCATTCCATCAATATATATAAAACAAGAGATTAATAATATATTTGTTCTCATGATAATAATACTATTAGGAATGTGGTCCTAATTTTCATAAATAAATAAATAAAAAGTGGTCCTTAATAAATAATTGAGCAACTTATAATTATTAGTGGTGGATAGAGGATTTGAACTTGGGCACGAGTGAAAATGCCAGCAGTTTAATTATCTATTCAAAGCAAACAAGTTACTAGAAAGAAGTGTGCCCCCGTTAGCAAACACGGCTTTATTTCTTTAAAATAAAAAATAAAAAAAATCTATTCAAATCCTCGGGCAATTTACTAGAAAATACCAATTTTTAAAAAAAAAATTACGGAAAAGGGCCGAAAATTTCATTATTTATGGAAAAAAATCATTTCCCTACAAAACGCGTCCACGTTAGCGCGTTTTGTGGGGATAAAATGCCACATCAGCCAAAAACGCGTCCTTGAGGGCGCGCTTTGCTGATGTGGCAAAAACGCTCCCCCAAGGACGCGTTTTAGCCCGTGTTTTAAAAAAAAATTATTCTCAAATTTTTTAAAAATTTATGAGAATAAACCTTTATAAAGGCTCAAAATGACATCACCATTTTTTTTAAGGTGTCATCAATTAATAAGGAAATATAACTTACAAAGGAAATCTTTATATAGACCCAAAGTCTCATTTCCCTTGTTTTCTTAAACAAAGTGAGATATGAGATATGTGTATATATAGACTCCTGAATAGTTTTGCTGCTTGTTCCTAAATAATGTGGGATTCATTCCTTTCTTAACTAATAACATGAGATGAAATGCTACACTATATTTGATTTTTTACTTAGAGTTTAAATGTTTTTACAAAAAGTTAACATTTGTTACATTATATATAAAACTTTTAAACTCTATAAGTAAAAAAAATATAGAATATAAAATGAGTATGGTAAAATATTAAAAAATAAATATTTAAAAAATTACTAATTGTTGAGTGATCATTTTGTAAGTTTTTATAATTCGATAGTTAAAAATAAAGTTAAGTGACTGCTAATGTAATTTAATCTAGATATAAAATATGAAAAATAATTATTATATTTTATATATATTATATATTTCTATAAAAAAACTTATTTAACATAATTATATACTATGTTTAAATAGATTATCTATCTAGTCAAAATATATCTGAAATAAATTTATCGGCATTCATTAGGTGATGAAAATTAAATTAAATTAGAATTAAAAAAATTAATTAGTATAGTAAAATATTAAAAATAAGTAAATATTTAAAAAGATATATCAATTTTTTAAAATTACAAAAAAATACTATTTGAGTACCAAATACTCACCGTTTATTTATTAATCAAACATTCATAATATAAAATAAAATAAATAAATAAAAAAATAAAAGTATAACTTCTAAATTTAAATAATGGAAAATTATTTTAAAAATTAGAATTACAGTGATATTAACTTCAAACATTTAAAATTGAATAGAAGGTTATTGCATGTATAAGTTTCATATGTGCAATTTGTTCTCTTTTTTTTTTAATAATTTTTTTGTATATGTTAACAATTCTAAAATGCAACAAGATTAAAGATCTCAAAAGATAATTTTATAATATAAGAAAATGTTAACAAAATATAAAAAAAAAGAAATTGTTTTGTAAAAAAAAATATCAAATATAGTGTAGCATTTAATCTCATGTTGTTAGTTAAAAGAGGAAGGAATCCCACATTATTTAGGAACAAACTGCAAAACTATTCATGAGTCTATATATACACATATTTCATATCTCTCACTTTGCTCAAGAAAACAAGGGAAATGAGACTTTGGGTCTATATAAAGATTTCCTTTGTAAGTTATATTTCCTTATTAATTGATGACGCTTTAAAAAAAATGGTGTTGTCACTTTGAGCCTTTATAAAAGTTTATTCTCGTAAATTTTTAAAAAATTCGAGAATAGTTTTTTTAAAAAAAACACGGGCTAAAACGCTTCCTTGGGGGAACATTTTTGCCACATCAGCAAAGCGCGCCCTCAAGGACGTGTTTTTGGCTGACGTGGCATTTTATCCCCACAAAATGCGCTGATGTGGACGCATTTTGTGGAGAATGACTCTTTTTCGTAAATAATGAAATTTTCGGCCATTTTTCGTAAATTTTTTTAAAAATTGATATTTTCTGGTAAATTGCCCCAACTTTTATTTAAAATTGGTTTTTCGGCTAATTTAGCCGACTCTTTAATTTTGGTTAATTTAGAGTTTAATTTGATTTATTTTATAAATTTAAGTTTGGGCATTTTGTGAAAATTGATTGCGGGAGTTGGGTTTAAAGTACTTGGATTGAGTTTGAGTAAAAAAATTTAATAGTATTTTGTGCTTTCATCCATTAGCTTTTAATTTATAATTATATATAAAAATATTTTTTTATAATTACATAGTGAAAAACCAGCTCAATTCGACGGTGGAAGAGACCAAATCGAAGTCCATTCATTCTTACAAGGAAACTAGATTCTAATGCTTTCGTTGGAGATTCAAACCGAGAAACAGAGGGGAAGGAGAGAGGAGTTTGGTGGCATTGTCAGTTGTAGCAGATAATTAATGGCGACGTTTAGGATTTTCTCAGGTCAAGGCAAGAAGGAAGAAAATGAGAGGAAAATAAAAGCAAAGAGAACAAAAAAAAAAAAATCAATATTGGCGGTCAGATGGTGAGGAGGTGGTGGCGGCGACTTTGAATGTTAGGGTTTTTTGAAGGAGAAGAAAAAGTGAAAGTTTTCAAGAAATTATATTCAATAAAACTGTTCTCTTTCATTACATAAACAACTGAGTTTAAATAGAAAAAAGACTTCCAACATAATTTAAAAAAATAGTTCTTTTATACTAATAAACTACTAAAGATAAAAAAAGTCTTCTTGAAAAATCTCACTTGATTATTCTAAGATTATATACTCAAATAACTTAAAAATTATCTCAAAATATATGGGAGTTCAACACATATTTTGACACCCTCGCTCAAGTTGGTGTATATATATTAATTATGCCCAACTTGTTTACAAGAAAATCAAATCTTGTTTTAAAGAACCCTTTAGTGAGTATGTCACAGTATGTTGTTTTGCAAGATGTACACTTGGCCTTCTTCAATCTTCTCCTTGAAAAAATATCTATCAATCTCAACATGTTTAGTTCTGTCATGCTGGATTGAGTTGTTAGAGTGTCGTATTAAAGTTTGGTCTGATATTTTTGATGTTTGAATAATTAATTAAGGAAAAATGACTATCGTAAAAACTAAAAAAGTTAATCATTATTAATTTAAATGGGTTAAATGAGTATAAGAGCATGAATGGATGGTTTTAAATGACAATTTTTTTCATATTTGCTTGAGTGGACGATTTATGGTTATTTTTATAATGAATTTTTAGTTTATTAAAGTTAAAATAAAGTTAATAAAAACTTAAAAACATAAAATAAACCTCATCTTCATCATTGTTTCTTTTCTACTGAAAACACCATTTTTTATAGCCAAGGAAGTTCGGCCAAGCTTCGTCCTTGCATGTAAGTCTAAACCTAGCCCGTTTTTCATAAATTTCATGTTTTTGAATTGTTGTAGCTTAATCTAGCTAGCCCAGAGACTATTTTGTAAATCTGTCGAAGTTTTGAAAGTTATCATTATTGTTTTTAAAGCTTTTTGGATGTTAATGGTTGGGTTTAAAGCTTTGTTATGAAATAGGACTACTTTGTAAAGTGAATTTGGTTGGATTTGAGGTTAGGGACTAAAATGTTAATTTGTTGAAATTGACATAAAATTCTTGTAAATTTAGATGCTTGAGAGTTGTAAAGGTATGAGAATGAATTCGACTTTAAAGTTTGGGATTAATTGTGAAATATGCTTGATACGGTTTTAGGGGCTAAATTGAATAACATATAAAAGTTTAGGGAAATTGTGTAAAATGTTTTTAAAAGGTCATATGCATATGTTTAGACATTATAAGGTAATTGGAGTTCATAATTGAATTAAATTATTATATAGGCCAAGAAACGGATCAACCGGTTGATAAACACGGAAAAGGGAAAATTACTAAATAATCCTCGGTGTTGTGTCCGTTGTTGTTTTGGTTAGGTAAGTTTGTGTATAATTCATTTTGATTAAATTAGTTTGTGTTGTAATGTATATTTATATATATTTATTACTTGTGATTGAGTTGTATGGATTATAAAGTTGACATTAAAAGGACTAAATTACAAAGTATTATATAATCATGTGCTTTGAATGAATAGATAGATGATATGAAATGTTAATTGGATCATGTTGATATATATCATGTTATATTGATGGAAAGTATATGAGAATTGATTTAAGGCCTATGTGAACTTAATGAATGATTAGGATACAAATGACATGTCATTACAGTTTAAAGTATCAGGTACTTTATACCGGTGATTTCATTATATCATGTACTATGTACCGGTGACTATATTATCAGGTACTTTGTACCAATGTTCATGTTGTATTAGGCACTATATGTTGATGATTATATCTTATTAGGTACTATGTACTGGTGTGGGATACCCTACCGATGGTTGAGATCCAGCATTTGTTACAGATTCTCCACAGCTCGTGTGAGCAGCATCGAGTAAAGATTAATGTCCCTATTTACATCTTGTGTGAGCAATGCTATCTCGAGTATCTGAGGTTAATTTACTATAGTTCTTCAGGTAAAATGAATATATGAAATTTAATTGAACTGAAAGCTTATTGAATAAAAATGTTAATCATGAAATGCAAATGAATATTATGTTTATTATGTTATCCATATGCATTTGATGTTCATTATATGATCATGAACTAACCATTTTTGGTATGACATGGATGTGTAAGGTGACAAGGAATACTATGTTTATATGTGTTATTTTCAATTATTAAGATATTTAAATTGCAGGTATGTTGTGTCTAAATTCATACGAGCTTACTAAGCTTTGAGTAAGCTTAGCTTTGTCTCATTTTTTCTTCCTTGTAGATTTTCGAAAAACATGCTGTCGATTGGATCGTTTTCAGAGCTCACACTATCCACAAACCATTTTGGTAGACTTTTGAACATTTTGGCTCTGTTATAAGTGGCATGTAAATTTTTGATAATGACTATGTATATATATGTGGTTGAACCTTATAAGTTGGTTATTTTGATGTGAATATAAAGTATCAATGTGATGTTGTGTTGGTTGGTTGGCATCAAGAAGATGCATTTTGTATTTAATAGTTTCATGCTCTATTTGATGAGTTTGGCACTTTGGTATAATGTTGATCTAGTGAATAATAAGTATGAATACTATGGCATGTTTATAAGTGAATGGTTGATTTAGTCTTGTTAAAATGTGGTGCCAATTGTGGCATATTGGTCAAGCACTTAAGGTGGTGTTATAAGTTGTATTTTTGGTATGTTTTGATGCATTTTGAACAAGTCTAAGGAATGGTATAATGTATACTTATGACATGTGTGAGTTATTGGTTTGTAACTTGCTTTGTAAGTGTAACACCCCAAACCCGGCCCATGCGATATGACCAGATCTGGCGTGTCACATGAAGAAATCAAGTAAAGAACTTGTGATTCTTACTAAAGATGTTGTTATTAGGCTATTGTTTAAGAAAACAAATTTGATTTGATAAAAATACTACTAATCTTGAAAGGTTGATTGAAGAATCGATAATTGAACTAGTGATCTTTTAAAACCGTGACTTTTGAAAATATTATTGATAATTTGAAAGAGAATCCAAGTTAAATTATTTGTGTATATTTATTATGAAAACTATTTATTAATCAATTTTGGAAAACCATTATTTAAGATTTTAGAAAATCTCCATTTAAAACAATTTAAGAAAAATAATAAATATGTCCAAACATAAAGCAAATTAAAGTTTATCCCAGAGGCCTTATTACAACTTTAAACCCAAAATAGTAAAAGTAATGAAATAAAGCGGAAAATGAAAATTTACTAAAGTTTGAAAACACTATTTCTAAAGTATGGCCTCCACCGAGTCATCCATGGCCCAAGTCCACATCACTGAGCATTACCTGCAAGGATTAAGAAGGAGGGGTGAGTTACTAGAACTCAGTGCATAATCCCCTTACCGTCATTCACTGGGCCTGAACCCATATAGCATCATCTTGGACCGAAGCCCATTTACATCACAATATTTAAATGCAATGAATGTATGCAACCCAACCCATCCATCCATCACACCCCCGACCAGCCAATCACACCTGTGGGGATCAAGTCAACCCACCCCGCCGCTCACACCAATTTGCAGCCAAGCTGCTAAAGTATAATATTTTGTGGTCAAGCCACCGAAATCATTATTAAGCACAATAGTAAACAAATTGTGGCAATGCCACCAGGCTACATTGCTCTCCATAAAATTTTCCCATCCCATGCAATATATATAAAGATGCAACATACATAATAACATAAAATATCCACATATAAATAATAAACATTAATCAAGTAATTTATTAAGGTGAATTGACCCATTATGGTTCTTTGGTAATTCGGCCCACTAAGGCATTCTAGCAAATCGGCCCATAGGGGCATTTTCGTAAGTCAGTACTTTAAAGGCGCTTAAGCAATTCGGCCCGTTAAGGCATTTTAATAAAAACGACCCATTGAGGGTATATTCGTAATTCGGCCCATAAGGGCATTTTCATAATTTAATAAATTTTATACTGATTTTAACAGATTTTAGAAATAATAATGTTTAAGCCAATTACTCGATTCACGTTATAATGCGGTTATTAGACTTATAAACAACAACTATCCATTCGTCCAATATAATGATGAATCATGAACCAACGGGATTTCTGTGTGAGATTACACACCTGATTACGGTAAGGACTAAACCTTTTTGATCGTCGGCACCTAAATCACCATTACACTCGACTAACCAACAAACAAGATTTTATTAAGCCAAATCTAAATCAGACGATCTGGTGGAATACTTACTCTTAGAATCGTGAACGGCCACGATTTGTCTATTTTTACCGGATGATGGTCCACAACCCGGTGGAAAATCCCGAACTGCCAATATCGCCCTTCGTTTGAACTTAGGAGTAGGAATTGCAAATCCACTCCTTTTGTCTCCTCCAATTGCTTTTCCTTTCAAATCGTTACCACTTGCCTCCATTAAAAAAGTCACGGTTAGAAAGATACTATGATGAGTGCAAGTAGTTGTTTAGGGATAGGATTCGACTCACCACTATTTTTGAAGGATCAACGAGTGAATAAGAACAAGCGATTTAATCTTTATAATAACCAATTAGTCAATCTTTTGATTCGAATAGCAACATAACCGAGTAATGAAATAGATCCAAAAGAACCGTGACAAAACTCCTTACCTTAACGTTGATGAATCCGATTTCTACCGATTGACTTATGGCTACGGATGGGACAAGGATATGTGATTCGACTTTCCACTATAATACTACAACAAGAAGATGATCAAGATATGAGGGATTAGGAGTGATATTTTGGTTTAGAACAAAGTGAAATAACCGAATGATAATAAACATACATTCGGCTAGGGAGAAAAAGAAAAAGAAAATGAAAAGAGGGATATAAGGTCACTTACCGACTCGGTCAAGAAGAGAGTGCCCAACACGAAAAAAAAAAGAAAAAGTGAAGAGATAGAGTGATAATAGGTTCGGCTATGGAGAGAATTGAATAAGAAAATTTGGTCACAAGGAAATGTCGATTTAAGAAAAGTGAAAATGGTTGAAGAAATGTCAAAAAGAAAAGAATGGATGGAGAGAAGAGTGCTAGATAGTTTGGGCTAACAACAAAAGAAGATGACCCAAAATGAGTTGAGGGTTAAGGCAAAACAAGGGAACAAGATGAACAATGGCTAGAGTGTTTCGGCTATCAAAGAGAAAATGAGCAAAAATGCATTGAGGGTTTTGGCCAAAACAAGGGAAAAGAAATTGGAAAAGAGACATAAAAATGTTCAAAAGAGAAAAAAAAAATACCTATCATGCACTAAACTTGCAAAAAGGTATAGAAAATTCAGCTCCCCCTATTCTCCTTACCAAAACCATGTATCATCTTTACCAAAAAGATGAGTGTTGACCAAAAATTCTATCCCAAGCAACACCTAAAATTCGGCCAACATGCTCCCTCCCTTGCCTTTTTCTTTTATTTATTTCCTTCATTTTCCCTTGTGTTCCTCCTTACCATATTTTCTTATTCTTCTTTCCATACATGAAAAGTCTCCCTTACCATATTTAGAACCATGGCCGACACTTGGAAAGAAAGCACAAAATAAATCCAAAAATTTGCAATAAATGGGATTCGAACCCTTTCCCTTCATGCTCTCCACTTGACGCCACACCACTCCACCATGTGCTCCACTTATGCTAGCAAAATACACTCTTATTTCCTTAAACCTTGATGCCATTTAACTTCTCTCCTTTAAGTGCTTAAACACAAAAATTTTACTAAGGCCCAACTTAACTCCAAGCCTTCTTAGGACCCTTAAACAAACAAAATTAACATTTTTAACTAGCCTATCGCATGGTATAATACAAAACATAAAATTTCGAATTTCAGGATGTTACAGTAAGGTACCTTTTGGTATACACGATCTAACGCACAACTGTGTGCTACATATGGGCATATGGCAAGACATTGTGCTTTTATGCAATGGGAGGTGATTGGTAAACACGACCTCAGTGAGTTACACGATCAGGATACAAGAACGTGTGACTCCAGCTTACACGGTCTAAGAGCACGGTCATGTGATATTATGTTGAAAATTTTGCATTTAGGTCCACACGGCTTCAGTTAGTTACACAACCCGACGACACGACCGTGTGACACCCTTCTACACAAATTCAGTTAGTTGCAAGGCTTAGTGACACGGTCGTGTGGTTCAAGCACACACGGTCATAGTCTGTCACACGGCCTAGACACACGACCCTGTAACCCTTATTTGCTGAAGTTTCTCTACTTTTTGTTGAGTTCTCAATTAAGTCCCTATTTGATTCTAGGGTGGTTTGAGAGCTTTCGTAAGCTTGTTTGAGGCTTGGTTGTATTTGTAAATCATGTTATTCTTAGATTATTGAATGTTTTATTCTTAAATTGAATGTTTAAAGCTGAAATTATATATGACAAGTGTTGTTAATTGTCATAGCATCCTATAGCTCAAGTCCGACGATTGGACCGGGTATAGGGTGTAATAGGACCTCCGAGAGACCTCAATTACTCTACAGCTAGCTGATCAATCATTAGTCCATCCCAAAGGAGATGTGTTTGTTAGAGTTTGACAATTTATTCTATCAGTAGACTTCATAGTGTTGGATTTTGAGGAGGACTTAGAGATTCTGATCCTGTTAGGGAGGCCATTCTTAGCTATTTCTAAGGCCACCATTGATGTTGGTAAAGGATAGTTGATGACCACCTATAAACGAGTAAAATAACAAGAAATATAAGAAATAACACACAAAAGTTGTAAAATAACACACCAAAAATATAAGAAATTAAAACGAAGGTATCAGCAAGTGCACAAGTCAAATTGTAATATAATTTAGTTACAATGAACACTTGAAAGTATTCTGAGGATCATACCTAAGGGTGGATGGAATAAATCTATAAAAACCTTTTTTAAAATAATAAGTCTAAGTTGTATTAATTAATTCATATATTACGATAAATCATAAAATAGATTAATGAGATAAATTAAATATCTAAAACAAATAAACAAGAAAAATAAACAAACAACTAAAGTCAATAAAACAATAAGGAAGATCAACTCGCTTCAGGGTTTGTAATTAACTTCAGATTACGGTTCCAGGGTGGATTAGCTACCAATTAACCAATTATTACTCTCGATCACTAACTAATTAATTGGTTTGTTGATACTCACTTATCTCTCGACCTCACTTTCTCAACCAGGATAAATTACGATTTACTTGGTTCGACTTATCTCTTGACCTCTTCTAGCCTATGATAACTTCTTAGGGTTGTCAAGTCTTGTGGTTTAAGAACACGTAAGCTATACCAGCTAACCTTCTCGAAAAACCTTAAATTCTCCATTAATCATATCCCCATCCACTCGTTAATTTCCCCTAAGGGATTTAGCCACTCATGTTATTCATAATCTCAATTCCAATAGAAGAAATCATGTAAAGATCACGATTGAATTGGAAGAGAAACGAGATTTGAATAATTGTGCATTGATATCCAATGGAAAATAGAGTAGCAAATCGATTTATTAGAATAATGAAATATGTTGAATGCAAAGAATAAATAATCTGAAATACTTCAATAATATAAAATAGTTCTTGGATCGAAATTGATTCCAAGAGAAAAAAAACAAATAGTTTATGAAAAGCCGAAAGAAAACTAATTTAATTATATTCCTAAACTATTAGGGTTTTTAAGTGCGTCTCGGACGAATTGTTGCATCAAACCCCTAAAGTCTTATTTATAGAAGTGTTGACAACCCAAATTAGGTCTTCGACACGTCCTAGGTCTTCGTATAAAATTGATTGCATGGACGAAAATAGAATTATCATACTTGGGCAACAAGTTGACCTGTGTCACACCATACAAAGTCTGTGGCACAACACAACATGCGAAATTTGCCTTATGTCATTCGTTTCATGCCTTGATGTCTCGGTAAGCTTGTGCATCACCGTCCCTTGCTTCCACATCAATTGGGCCTATAATTCTTCATCCTACACACTCAATTGGAAATATTAGAACTACTTAAGGCCCGTGTCGGCTAATTGGTCACAACACTTATAAAATGTGTTAAAAACATATTTTTATTAATATTTAATCCTAAGAACTAAATACCAAAAACTTAATATAAAATACTAAATTGCCTAGAAAACAAGCTCTTTAAGTGCGAAAATATACCAAATTAACTACTACATTTGATGACAGGTCAAATACCCCCACACTTAAGTCTTTGTTTATCCTCAAGCAAACTAAATAAAACAAAATAGAAACTAAAACTGAAAGTAAAAAATAAACATGCATAGAAAGAAAATAAGATACTCTCGAGCTAGCTTGATACATGAAATTGGATAGAATTATATTAACAAGATAATATAAATAAATATTTAATTTTAGAGTGATATACAATTAACTCACCATTTCTAAAGTTAGACACGTTAGTTCAATAAATTACAAAGTAAATAAATAAAATAATTTTAAGTATAGGTTTCCATTAAAACATTTATACAAATATACACATATGTTCAAATGACTATAAGTGGTAAAAACATAAAAAATCGACACAATTTCATCCACATATAGTACTACCTAAGTCAAATAAGACTTTTCAGCTTGTAACGTTCTACAGCTTAGGTTGGTTTGGAATTCAAAGAACAAACTCAAAAAAATGGTTAATCACGAAATTGATAATGAAGATTAAGGAACGTTCGTGCATGAAGGGGAGAGATTGAAGTCTAAGTATTAGAAATTAGAAATCTTGTAAGATGGTAAGCTTTCTAATATCCTTATATTGTTAAAATTAAGAAAAGACGGTAGTTCAGGATTTCAGTAATTATTAATTCTGTTCTATTTTGGGTAAAGTGGTGGATAACCATTTATATGGTCCTGCATGCAAAGAGATTATGGTTTTTATGATAATGAATGGTCTCAGTTAGATTCTGAAATGGTTGCTGGGTTGTTTTAACTAAGGAGGCTCGTATAATAAGGGAAAAAGCGTAGTGGATGGATTTGGCGTCAACTTCCAAGTGAGTTCCAAAACTTAGCTAGAAAATGGATGTTTTGCTTCTGTTTCATAAGTAGAATATGTTGATTTCAGTGTTATGTGAAAGATGAATTATTCTATGGCTAAACTATGGGTAAGTTATGGTGATGTAATGATGTATGGTGATTGCAAGCAGTGTGGTATGAAAATATACAAGTGTTTGTAAGCTAAGTATGTTGAGTAAACGGTTTGTTTGGCGTGATGTGTTATTAAGTGTTAAAGTGATATGATTAACTGGTAGTAAGTATGATTATGATATATTAATGGAATATATGTCGTATGATTTATAGCCTTTATTGACGAAATATGTGTATGATATGCATTCTATTTCTGTGGCTTTGTGGAGATTTGGATGGTCATGTGTGGGTTGTATATGCATTTTATGTATGTAGCTTTGAGAGAGGTTCAATTGGATTGAGCTAGGAAAGGAGGTTTGAAATGATACGAGGAACGGTGCACACTAGTATATGAGAGCCCATTGTGTAGGACGTATAAGAGTCCTTATTGTGACGAATGAAAGTCCATGGCCATGGCATTACCGTATAACATAATTGTGGAAAGTCTGTCAGGACTATCTAATGTGAAAAGCCCGTGAGGACTACATAATATGGGGAAAGTCTGCCAGGATTAACATTGAGAGGAAAGTTCGCTAGAACTATCTTGTAAATAGGATCCCACTTTATGTCCATTTGTATGAGTTCGCAGAAAGGTGATTTATTGCTTTAATTAGGCCATTGTGCTTGTGCTAGCAGATAAATTGAGGCGGATACAAATTATGATGGCCTGCCAACGTATCCTTACAGTTTTGTGTCCATCGTGGTTATGGAGTTCATATTGGTGAGAGTTTGCATGCTCATTTGGAGATTCAAATCTAAATTTATAAGTTCGCCAGGAATGAGTCCGCGTACTGGTAGCACATCCTACACTTGATCCCACTATATAGGCAAATTGTATTTAAGTTCTATCGTATTATATATAACAATCCGCCAGGTCCTTTTAGGGACGATACAAGGGTATTTTCTTAAATTTCTGAAATAAAGAAACTGTTTATCCCAGTAAGTTGTGTCTGAGATACTGTGCAAGATAACTATTTATGCAAAACTATATATGAAAGATGTGGTAGTCCACCTCGACTAGCTTATAAAATGATTCCGCAAATAAAGTTCACTATTAAGAATCTGTCTACAAGACACTTGTTTCAAAGGGATAACCCCTGAGAGCAGACTATGTAATCGTGGAACAAAGGCGGGATGAGATGTACCATTTCATTTGTCTGTTTGCTTGGGATAAGCAGACTTTCTATATTGAGTTGTAGTGATGTTGTTCTTATGGATCTAGGAGGATTTCAATAAGAGTCCAAGTTCAGTAAGGCAATCCACTTTTAACTATCCACATTAGTGACTATTTGCTAAGAATGGTCTTATGTGAATATCTGTAACCATTGGTGCAAGAAGTGTCATGGGAATTGTTTATGGATTATCTCTTACAGTTCGCAAATAAGAATCCACGAGGATGTCTTTCTCAAGGAGATAGATGCATAAGGAGTCATGAAGGTGATTAACAAAAATGGAATCAGTAAGGGAAAACCGCTAATGATTCATCTAATGTGACAAAAAGGATGCTGTATTGTCTTAATATGAGCAAGACAATCGTGAGGTCTCAGCCACAAAGTGCAGTTGTATTAGCTTGTGTCAGTAAGGTATAAAAACTCATTAAGTTCTTAGAACTTACTTGTGTTATTATGCATTGCAAGTAAATAGGGGACTTTGGAAGTTAGAGAAGGGACCAGGCCAAATATCGCTGTGCATCAGCAAACTTGTTTCTTAGTTGTATATGCATACAGTAGGACAACCTAGAGGCAGAGTCTTAGGTCTTTGTTGTAAATAAAATTCAGTGGCCAGAATACCAATTTAATTTTAACATGTTAAAGTTTAACTGATGTATAATAAATCAAAGTTTTATCATCAACATGGACTCTTGTAAATTTTGAAATCACTTAGTCGTAATATCAGATATATATTTTTTTCTTCATTCTTTTATTAAATACGGATAATAATACTGAAATTCTAAATTAAAATTTTAAGTTGTAGTGTAGCATCCTATAGTCTGGGCCCGGCAATTGGGTCGGGTATAGGTGTTACAGTTTTGCTTCGTTGTGGAATATCTATTTCGAACAACTGCCCATTTTGCTCTATCATTTTGAGAGTATCCAACATGTACTATGAGACTATCAACCTACTCAACATCTACGAGGATTAATTTTCAACCATTTCCATATCACACCCCCTCATCAGGATAATTGGGAAGATTGGCTTGGGGCTAATGTTACCTCTAAGCTTTGGGTGATGAGTTTTCGTCTCCTATAGCATGTTGCTTTTACTTTCTCTTTATGGGGGATTTGGTTATTTTGGAAGGCCTTGGTTTTTGGAAAGAACAAACCATTAGGTAGGTTTGTTTAAAGAATACTTGCTAACACTAGTGAATTTGTTGCCCTCTCTCCTCTTGTGAAATTGAGAAGCCTTCTTACCTTTATTTTTGTGCAACCACCCGATAGTCAAGGGTGTCGGAAAGTGTATTCCTGGGAATCTGTAATCGTAAATCGAACCGTAAATATTTTATTAAATATTTACGAGGCTAACTTAATAGCTAATTAATTTTTGGATTAGTAAATTTCGTGAAATTAGGAGTTATTAAGGTACAAGGATTAAATCGCGTCAGAGATAAAAGCTGAATTATAGATTGAAATAAACTAAAAGGGCCAAATTAGCAATTATGCCACTTAGTTAATGTTGGTAAATAGGTGATCGACCATGGGATTAGCAAAATGCATGAATATATATATATATTTAATATATGTTAACTTTAATGTATATATATAATAATAATAATTAAAATGAAAGATATAATAAAAGAAAAGAAAGTGGAGACATGCAAATTAAACAAAGGAAAGAAAAAAGAAAGAAAGAAAAGGAGAAGAAGCGCATGGCCTAAGGAGGTTTGAAGTTGAAATCTAAATTGGTTAGTGCAATTTAGTCCTTATACATGTAATTTTTACGTTTTCGGAATCCCGGTACTTAGGGCTACCCGACCCATGTTGTAATTTTTAGTAATGTTCATGTAACACCCCTAACCTGTATTCGTTGCTGAAATAGGGTTTTAAAGCGTTACTAGAATTTACAGATCATTTAACAAAAATTCCACTTCATATCATATTCTTAGCTGAAATCAATCAAATTTAAGCATAATGTCCTTTATGTGAGCCATCGAGACCCAAAATATATATCGGGACTAAACCGAAAACTTAGAAAATTTTTCGAAAATATTTAAAAATTTTCAACACTGCACACGGCCAACAGACACGCCCGTATCTTAGGCTGTGTGGACAAAATAGGCCATTTTTCCTAGCCTCATTTCTTACCCAACTTGTCATCAAACTAACCAAACATTTTAAAACATTAACATTATAAAGCAAATTGTACTTATACCAATATACTAAAACATATATAGGCGAATATTTAATCAAAATAACCTATACATGTCATTATAACCAAAATCAGATTATCCGAAATTACCAATAGAACCGATGGATAGTGTGATATAGCTCCGAAAAGCTTCCAACCCATTCGAGCTTCCGATAATCTGTAAGGTAAATGAAAACAAATACGTAAGCAATGAATGCTTAGTAGGCTCGTATAATCATTGATCATAATACTTCTTTTCATACATGAAATTTATACATATCAAGAATAATCCATTATTGATACCACAATACTCATGAAGCTATGTTCATTAACTTATACATATTATCCCAAGCTTAGTAAAATTTTATATGTCTTTAACTTTTCCAAGTTTCTTTATTTTCATTTGCATTTCTTTACTTTCCATGCTTATTCTATATGCATGACACACACGTCATAAATATATCACTCAACCATGGCCACAAACTAGTGCATTTAGCCAAAGCCTTTTCTGAATTAATCACATGATAAGTCATTTCATAAGAAATTGCATAATTTAAACCTTACCACTTTTTCATGAGCGCTAGCATACTTTCACTTAAATACTTACCGATTCAATGCATCATATAAATAAACACATTACCATTCAATCAATAGCTTGGTACTTGCCTAAACATCAAACAATAACACTTGTTAGTGTACTTGCACATATTTCATATAAATTCAACATTGATATACTTATTTTCTCGACATGTCACACTTGAGTTTAATACCTGTCTTAACTTACATAATTTCCTTGTATCAACATATTAAATATAATCATATATGTACATGTCACGATACATATCATTCTCTTATCGTTTCTTCATAAACATATATCATTCATTTCATTATATCAATATTTCATGTACCATAATTTCCATGTATTTCATGTATATTTATTATGGTAATAGTTCATATCGAACTTAACATTAATAAAATTCCATGTAAATATACTTTCCACACCATGTGTCCATATAACATGTACAATTCATTATATATATTTCAGGCATATAAGGTAATAATTCATTTCACACTCATATTGTTTCATATCAGAATTTTACCCATTAAATCAATTAAAATATCGATGATTACACGGGTAGTACACTCAAGGTGTACAAATTTATAATCATAGATGAACATATTCATCAAATAAATTCCATGTACATATAGCATTATTTCATACTTCTATATATCATGTATCATCATTTTCATGTATTTCAGGAATATTCAAGATATAAATTCACTTAAACTCATATTTCTCATTTCGAGAGTTTATATCCGTTGAATTATTGAAATTTCGGTTGATACTCCAGTAGTACACACAAAGTGTACAAATCATTAACCTGTCAATTCTTTTTCAGAGGTACCCATTAGGGCACTTATTCCGAGAGCACATTTCTGAGCCACATATCATACAGCAGGATTACCATTCCAGGCTAAATCCTATCTGTAACGCACACTCTTGAGCCACATATCATACAACAGGATTATCAGTCCAGGCTAGATCCTGTCTGTAATATGCTCTAAGAGTTTTGTTAGGATTACCAGTCCAGTCTAAACCCTTTCTGTGAAAAATACTCTAAAGAGCTTAATCTGGATTACCAATCCAGGCTAAATCCAGACTTTAACATATGCTCAAAGGCTTAATTAGGATTACCAGTCCAGGCTAAATCTTAATTGCAACATATGCTTGAGAGGCTTGTATCAGGATTACCCGTCCGGGCTAAATCCTTTCGATAATAAGGTAAATAGGATTACTTGTCCGAGCTAAATCCATCCTGCAACAAATGCAGGACCTCACTCCATTTGGGAAATCACCTTTATCCATCGAAATCAAATATTCATACAGAATTTGACCCTTTTCAACTATTTCCGAGCATGTGTTCATTTCTTGCATTCATATCATTCACGTTATATACATGTACTAGTATTCCACATTCTAACTAATACAACATTAAATCTTAACATATTTACATGCTCAATTAAGTTACACGAACTTACTTGACTAAATTGTAGAAATACTAAGATTCAGGGGCATTTTGGTAATTTTTCATTTTCCCAGATTTTCACCCGATCTTGATCTAAATTAATAATTTCATTCAATTTATTAATTTAGACAATAAAATAATTCATTTCCTTCAATTTAGTCTTTTTTATATTTTTATAAAATTGCCCCTAAAGTTTTACTTTTATTCAATTTAGTCCTTGGGCCTAAAACATGCAAATTATCCATTTTTAATGTAAACCCTTACTAGCTGAATATCTATATATTTATTTATTTTCCTCCTCCTCTCCATTCCACATCCTTAATATGCATAATTCCACTATGTACTTATATGTTCATATTAAGTTGTCCACTTGGGTCATAGTCACTAAATTATTTATATCTTGAGCTATAGAATTCTAAATTAAGATCCGATTGATTTTTTCGAAACTATACTCAAATATATTTCTACCATAAAAATTTCATAATTTATAATTTATCCAATAAGTACAGTAAAATCTTCAAATTTATCCATGTTCTGTTGTCTGACAGCTTCGACCTTTCTTTACAAAAAATTAATTATCTCTCAGTAGAAGATTTGGATGATGTTCCCTTTTGTTGCTCTTGAAAATATACTCATTAATAATTTAAAAATATAAATTTAAACCCCCCAAGTATTTTTATAAAATTTTTAATGATTTTCCAAAATCAGAACAGGGGAACCCGAAATCATCTTAACCTTGTCTCACAAAATTGATTATATCTCATAATTTATAATTCCATTGCTTACACCGTTTATTCTATGAAAAACTAGACTCAATAAATTTTAATTTCATAATTTATTCAATGTCTAATTCAATTTCCATAATTTTCGGTGATTTTTCAAAGTTAGACTACTCCTGCTGTCCAAAAATTGTTTTAGTGCAAAATGTTTATTACCAAGCTTATAACACCCTTATTCCCTTTCTCTATAATATTTCTCATCACTTTCTCTTATTTCCCTTCACTAACATATCAAGAACATAGAACCTTATATAAGAAAACTCTACTATAACATTATTTCCATGCTTTTTCAATAATATCAAACTTAAAAATATATTGAAATCTTAATGTTCTTACCTTGTCTTATTGATTTCAATCTTTAACTTGATTTTGTCTCTCCTCCAGCTTCTATTTCTTGAATTTAACTTGAGATTCTAGCTCCCCATAGTCTCCTTATTATTTTTCTCTCTTGATGGCTATGGAAATTGTTTTGATTTTTAAGTGAAAATGGTGGATTTTTGGTTAAAGGACCAAATTGTAAAGAAAAGAAAACTTCTTTTCTTTCTCTTCTTCTCACGTTCGTTTCATGGTTTCTTCATCTTTCTTTCTTATATATAAATGAAATAATAATAAAATATAAATTTAAAAAATCAAATTAAAATACTAATAAACTAATATTTATTTATTTATTTAATCTAAAATATCTCCAACATCATCATTGCCTTCTAGATTTCTCTCTCCTTCTAATTGACCATTTTTCCCTTTATGATCTTTTAAAATTCCATCCTTGAATCATCATTTAATTTGGTAAAATTGTAATTTAGTCCCTCATAATTCTTCACCTATTCAATTTGGTCATAATTCATCCATTTTCCTTAGTTTCTAGATCATTCCACCCTTAAAATATTTGCACTATTGGTCCTTAAATTTTTTCATATTTACACTTTAACCCCTCAACGTTTTACTCTTAGGCAACAAAACTTTTCTTACTCAACAAAACTTTTATTACTTTTACAATTTAGTCCTTTCTTGAATTAATATATCATAATATACTTCCCAATGTTGTCATAACTCAAAATTTCCCTTTTTGTCACTTTATTTCCTTATTTTACTATATCAAAGATAATATCTTACTGTAGAAATTTTCGAGGTATTATAGTTCAAGATTTTAGATGTTAACATTGTTGAATAGTTTAAGTATTAGGGATTAAATAGATAGATTTTTAAGAAATGGAAAAGGTCTAAATTGTGAAATTAATTGTTGATTTTGAATAATAGGGACTAAATTGTAAAAATTTTGAAATTATGGGGTCGAATTGGACAAGAAGACGCTAATTGTGGTCTAGAGTGAAATTATTATAAAAATATGAAGTTAATTGTGAAGGTTAAAATTAGTCTCGATTTTGGGACTAAATTGAAAACTAAGCAAAATATAGTGTGAAAATTTAAATTTAATGTGAAGTTGAAATGTATAATATTAATGTGGTTTAATTGTTTTATTTCATAGCTAACATTGTACCGGAATCCTCGAGTAAAAAGGGGAATGATAAAATCGACGTCAAATAGCTCAGAAATCACAGTTTGTGTTTCTATAATCCGAATTGAATAGTAGATTATTGCATATATAATTGTTTGCATATGGTAAGCAATTGAGGTGAGTACTTTGGTACTTGGGAATTGAATTAAATTCATAATTTAAATGAAATGGATTGATTTTGTATATTATAAAATATATTGGTTATGAATATATGTGTATTGAGAAAAATGTGATTATTATCAAATGAATATATGCTTATATGTGATGATATATATTCATGAAACTGAGACATTGGTTGTATTGAAAAGTGAAATGAATCCCTATTAACTGTATCGGGCTGAGTCGGATATAGATGGCATGCCATAGGATAAGAAGAGTTCGAATACTTCTATCTCGAGTCGATGAGGCACTAGGTGCCAATTTGCTTCGGTTTAACCGATGAGACACTGGGTGTCAATTTTTATAGAATTTGGCGCAGTTACTACTTCGAATTTATCCGATGAGGCATTGGATGCCAAACTAGTGTGTTGGTTGGATCCGTGTATCCGTCCGAGTCCATGTCGTGTTAATAAGGGAAAGTAAAATAATAATTTATGTGATTGATATTGAAATGGAAAAGATGAGAAAATATTGAAATGGAAAATATGATAAATGATTATGAGATGATAAATGATATATGAAATGATGAATTGAGATGTGAAACTTGAATGAATTCAAGTATTGACCAAAGATATGAATCATGCCATTGTATGAGATGATGTATTCAAATGTTAAATGAAATGTCATTGATATATACTTATATATTTGAACATGTGAAAATCTTAGTAGATGTGAATAAGGAATGAGCAAAAATTATATTATTGAATTGAAACACATGAGTATAGCTTATGTAACAACCCGTTTTTAGTCAAATCGGAACAGTGGTTTCAGGACCACAAATTTGAAGTCAAAATAATTATTTTATTATTATTTTAATGTATACAGCATGAAAATATGATGGTGTGAAATTTTAGTTAAGAAATTTTATCGTTTGATTGGTCAATTTAATAAAAAGGACTAAATTGCATAAAATGTAAAACTTGTGTTCTATTAGGTAAATGGGTTTAATAGTTATGTAATATTAAAGTTAAGGTCCTTATGAGGTAATTAGACCATTTTTTTGTGGGTGGACATTTATGGACATGTATTAAGTGATTTTAATAGTTAATGACCAAGGTTAAATATGTAATTCAATAAATAAATTAAAGTAAAAATAACCTAAACAAAGATATAATCTTCTTCATATTATTATTCCACTGAAAATCAACTAAGAAGTCACCATTTTTGGAGCTTAAATATTCGGCCATAGTTCATTCTTGCATGTAAGTCCATTTTTGTTCGGTTTTAAATGATTTCTATATTTTTGTGATCATTGCAACTAGGTCTAGCTAGCCCAGGGACTAATTTGCAAAACTGTTAAAGATTTTGAATGATTCCATTGATGAATACATGTGTGTTTTGATGTTTAATGATAGATTTTGAATGTTTGGTGATAGTTATACAAGTTTTGTTAAGTGATTTTTAGTGAAAATGCAAATTAGGGATTAAATTAAGAAATGTGGAAACTTTGTTGTTAAAATGTGAAATAAATGAAAAATATGGCTGCTAGGGACCTAATTGAAATTCAGCTAGCATGGATTATGGTTGAATTGTATGAATTTGTGTTTTTATGAAATAAAGACTAAATTGTAAAGGTTGTGAAACATTAGGGGTAAATGTGAAAATGTGCTTTAATAAGTGTTTTGGATTAATTTGAACAGTGAAGAAATTAAATAAGCTGAATTTGATATTATATAGATCAAGAAACGCAAAATACGAACTTAGATCCGGGAAAGAACAAAGTCTCGGATTAGTTGACTCGTGTCGTCGTTTTTACATCCGAGGTAAGTTCGTATGTAATAAGCATTGTTATAATGATGTTTTATATGCTTTGATAATGAGACTATAGACATGTTTGACGAAGGTTCGGTTATGTATTGGCACTTGGTGTGCGATATTGAAATAGCATCGGCTATATATATTTGCACTTAGTGTGTGAGACCGAGATAGCTTCGGCTATATATGTTGGCACTTAGTGTGCGTGAATGAGATAGCTCCAGCTATATATATATTTGCACTTAGTGTGCGAGATCGATATAGCTTCGGCTATTTATTTGGCACTTATTATGCGAGTTTTCCAAGTATCCAAAAATATTCCGAATGGATCAACGGGTACGTCAAAGATGTAGATGAGTTATGAGTTTGATACGGAATGGTACAGGTATGTACGTGAACCGTACAAGCATTGAAATAAGGATATTTTGAAAGTGATAACTAATCTTGTGAATGAAATCGTGATAGGATGATGATTCCATATGTGAATTGTATATTATGTTTGAATTGTTTAAATTGTGCACATTTGACAAGTTGATTTTAAATGCTATACAAACTTACTAAGCTATAAAGCTTACTTTGTGCATTTCTCTATGTTTTATAGTGATTTCAAAGCTAGCTCGGATTCGGGGATCGTCAGAGATATCGTCACACTATCCAACTATAAATTTGGTACTTTTGAGTTTATGTTTTGAGTATATGGCATGTATAGGGACTTTGGTCATTTTGATAAATGTGGTGCTTATGAAATTAGCCATTTGAAATGGCTTGTAAATGTCTAAGGTTTGATTTGTATATTTGGCCATGTGAGTTCGCTTATTTTGGTTGATGTGATTATGTGTTTATATATGTGTGTGTGCATATGGTTTATGTTATGTGATTAAGGTTGGATTCATGACGCTTATTGATAATAGGTAATTTGAATGTCAAATGGTTGATAATTGAGAAGCTATGTGCTTATGAATTGGTTCATGATGATGCATGTTTGGAAAGGTTTAATTAGATGATTTGAATATGCGAAGTTGGTATGATTTGAATGAGTAAAACATGAGATTATAAGCATGTTAGTTGTTGGTATTGAAATGGTATGTTTTAGCCTTGATTGTGGTTGAATTGGATGCACACTTATGCTATGAATGATTTGAATTGTGTAAGTGTGTGCAAATTGGGGTGGCATGATGGCTTAGTAAATAGCCTATTTTTGTCCACACGGGTAGAGACACGGACGTGTGTCTCAGCAGTGTGTGACACACGGTCAGGTTACACGGCGTGTGTCCCCTGGTGTTGATTCTGAAACCAAGTCAGTATGCTCCACACGGCCTCACACACGGGCGTGTGACATGGCCGTGTGACACAAGTCAGTATACCCTACAAGACTGGCATGACCTAGCACACGGCTTGGCACACGGACGTGTATGGCCATTTTTAGGGCACACGGGTTAGCCACACGGGCGTGTGTGTTGGCTGTGTGACCCAAGTCAGAGAAATACACGGGGTCGGACAAGGGCTGGGACACGACCATGTGATCCCATTTCGAATGTCCACACGGCCTGTGACATGGGCGTCTCTGTGCGTGTGTCCCCTGTTTTTGTAAAAATTTCTTAAATGTTCACAAAGTTTCCAAAGTTATCGGTTTAGTTTCGAACCACTCCTAATGCATGTTTAGGGCCTCATAGGCTCGTTTTAGGGACGATATGAATGTGCTGATTGATAATTGAATGAAATTTAGAAATGTATGAGAAAATGCATGTGTAATCATGTTATAAGTCCGGTAATGCTCCGAAACCCTATTCCGGCATTGGATACGACTGAGGGGTGTTACAGCTTACTTGTTGCATTTTTCATTTTAAATACTTATATCAAGTTTATGTTATTTGGATTATGAAAATACCACAAAGTTTTACTTAGTGTGCAGTTTTATTTTCCGTGCACAGGCTAGGTACTGTTCGAATATTGCCGACTCAGCATCAAATCACAAATCCTGAGCTCAAGTGTGGTGATATTTTATTTTGTAATGGCATGTACCTAGTGAGACTTTTGTTGATATCGTTTATAAGATGTTGTTAACTTAGTTGCTAGTGACATGATGGTTAAATGTGTATATGGTTGTGGTTGAGGCTATGTTGGTATGTTGGTATGCTAGCCTAGTTTATATTTTGGTATGTGATAGTTTAAAGTTTAGTAGCTTTGTAACACCACTAACCCGTATCCGTCGCCGGAATAGGGTTACGGAGCATTACTAGAGTTTACAAAATAATTTCACGTAATTCATGTCAAATACTATTCATATCCATAACTAATCATATTGTCCCTTGAATGGACCCTCGAGGCCTAATATAAACATTGGAATCTAGTCGGGACTAAATTGGGAACTCAAAGAATTTTTCGCAAAATTTCAAAATTTTTTTCGTAGATGCAGGGGACACACGCCCGTGTGGTCAAGGGACACGCTCGTGTGACCATAGGAACGCCCGTGCTGCAGGCCGTGTTTGACCCCGTGTAACTCTTTGACTTGTGCCACACGGCCAGCCATACGCCCGTGTGCTAGGCCGTGTGGTTAATTTAATTTTTCTAAATTAAGTGCAGGTTTCACACGGCGAAGACACACACCTGTTTTCTGGACCGTGTAGCACACACGCCCGTGTCTCTACCCGTGTGCTCAATTGTGAGCATCCTGTTTCTCAAATTTAAGATGCAGGGGACACACGGCCAAACCACATGCCTTTATGCCAGGCCGTGTGTCACACACGGTCAAGGCACACGCCCGTGTGGACAAAATAAAGCCATTTCCTAGCTTTATTTTCTCACCCAAACTTGTCATCAACCTACACCAAAACTTACCAGTATATGCCAACCAATTCAAGCATTATAAATCAAGTCAATTCTAACATCTAACATGGTATTTCATCACATGCAATCATGTTTATTTTCTTACCTTTGTTTAACCTATTTATTAAACATACTTGTCACATAAATACTTATCATGATATAACCTTATAAATATGTCAAAACAAACCATTTACTAGCCATTCCAATGTCTAGATTACAAACAACATTTACAAACCAACAAAGGCCAAGTTAACCTATACATGCCATTATACCAAAATAAGTTTACTATTTATACCAAAACAAGCTAGTGGATAGTGTGATGATGCTCTAACTGATCTCCAACCTTCGTGAGCTTCCAAGCACTATAAGACAGAGAAAATAAAACCTAGTAAACACTTAATGCTTAGTAAGTTTGTATAACAGAAATTAAAACTTACCAATCACATTTATTAATGTCAATCATACAATTAACATGTTTTTCATTAATTTGACAAGTTTACCTAAACACAGATACTCAATCAAGCAAGTTAGTCATATAATACATTTGTACATCAAATAAGCATAGATGAGCTCATCATATAACCCTTCATCAAATAATTCAAAAGCATTCAAGGCATATTTCTATTTATCTCATCATTTTTCTCATGTCGAGAGTTTTATCCGTTAAATTATTGAAATATCGATAGATACTTAAATAGTACATTCAAGGTGTACAAATCTGTAATCCGTCAATTCATAAGCAGGGGTACCCAATAGGACACATAATCAGAGAGCACACTCTCGAGCCATATATCAGGATGCTCAGATGAGCTATGTAACAGGACACTTATTCGGGCTAAACAGGAAACTCATAAGAGTTTTATTCAGGGAGCTTATAGAGCCTAACAGATAACTCTGAAGAGTTAATATCAGGGAGCACCGGATAAGGTAACAAAGAGTTCAAGAAAGCCATGTCAGGAAGCCCATAAGAGCTTATATCAGGACGCTTACGTAGAGATGTGTTTGTGTCCGCATTATATGCTGGATCACAACCGATCGAATCATGTAACAGGACGCTCACACAGAGCTGCAGTAGTGCACAACACATGCTAAATCACTACCAATCAGGATGCTCGTAGGAATTATATATTAGGATACTCAAGAGGGCTATATCAGGATTACTCGTTCAAGCTAAATCCTATCTACAACATATGCAGAATCACATTCAAATACGAGAAATCGCACGTATCCATCGAATTTCATTATTCAAACGGAACTTAACTATTTATGAACATTTCCGATCATTTAATCATTTCATGTATTTATAACATTCATATAAATCACATAAACATATACCACATTCAAATCAAATACAACATTCAATTGAAACATATTAACATGCATAATTAAGTTACACAACTTACCTCAATTATAGTTCGTATAAGAGAATCTACTAATCCAAAACTTTCTCTTTTCCTCAATCTAGCTTCGGATTTGAGTTATCTGGATTATAAATGAATTTAACCATCAATTTAATACAATTCATATTCAATTGAATTCATTTTACACTCTAGGCAAAATTACCATTTTGCCCCTTAACTTTTCATAAATTCCAATTTCATCCCTAGGCTTAGAAAATGAAATTCATGCAAATTAAATCATTATTCCAAGCCTAACCAAAATTTTAGTATAACTTTTACAGCACATTTATTTCACAAAATTCAGAATTTTTCTTCAATTTTTACAATTTTACAATTTAGTCCCTAAATCACAATTTCATCAAAATTCACTTTGTAAAAGTTGTTTATCTATCAACAACCTTTCATTTTCTACCATAAATTTCAAATTTTTAGCATATTCATCCATGGAAAAATTTCTATACTTTGATAATTTTTCAAATTGATCCCCAATCTAGATAGATTAGGTTATCACGATCTCAAAAATATAAAAATTACTAAAAACAGAACAAGAATACTTACCCAATTAAGCTTGATTAGTTTCCTTTCTTTCCTAGGATTTCCATGCAAATTTTGGGGAAGATGAAAATAAGATGATATTTTCTATTATCATCTTTTAATTAATTCAATTTCCAATTTAGTCCTTACCCTTTTTCTAAATTTCCATAGATGAATCATCCAAAAATATCTACTAACTTTTCATTAATGGTCTAATTACCATATAAGGACCTCAATTTTTGAATTCTACAGCTATTTAATCCTTCTAGCTTCTAGAATTTAACTTTTGCATTTTATGCAATTTAGTCCTTCCCGTAATTAAGCACATAATCGGTAAAATTTTCTTATCAGAATTTTCATATAACATTCCTATCGTAATGCAGACCATATAAATCTATTAAAATTAAATTTTCATTCTAGCTCGGATTTGTGGTCCCGAAACTACTGTTTCGATTTCCCTGAAAATGGGCTGTTACAAGCTTAGCATAATGCTTGGTATGTGCTTAGCTTCATATTTGGTAACTTTAGAAGTTTTAAAGTTAGTTCAAATATGGTAAGTGTGATATGAATAAAAGTCCTGAATGTTTGATGTGTTGTTAACGTATTTGAACATATAAAATGTGGTACCAATGAGGGTACATTGGTTAGGCATATTAGGTGATGAATTTGGTTTATCTTAGGCATGTTTAATCGTGTTTTGAATAGGTTAAACGATTGGTAATTGAGTTACTTAGTGCCCAAATGAATAGGAAATGGTAAAGTTGAGTTTTAAGGTATTTTTGGGTGCACACGGCCTGACCACACGAGCATGTGTCACACACGGGCAACACACATAGGCGTGTGACCCAAGTCAGAGAGTTACACAGCCTGAGACACGGACGTGTGTCACTGGCGTGTGAGGCATACGGGTGTGTGACCCCTGAAATCGAAATTTTTGTAATTATTTCCTAAATTTCCAGAATTGTTTCAAATTAGTCCCTACCGATTTTTAAACTACTTTTAGGGTCCCGTAGACTCGTAATAAGGGCTATAAGAGTAAATTTTACTCTGAATTAGGGTGGATTAGCAAGCCTAAATTAAGTGCATTCCACTAACATCATCGAAGATAAATTATAAAGATAATCGTAAACGGAGTATGGACTAATACTCTGATGCTAATAATTGGAATAGTCTTGTATGTATCCGAATTCTGAAATTCTAGAAGGGATAAATAGTGATAAGAGTGTAAACCGTGGAAGATTAAGTTTAGTAATGTATAAATAGTGATAAGAGTGTAGGCAGTGGAAGACCAAGTTTAGAAATGCATAGCATAATTTATTATTCGAATGTATAAGAATCTGGCATGAAAGTATTAGATTGTCGTGACTTGCCCCTGCATATTATAATTTTATTAGTTAGTTTATATGTTGATTATGCTTGAATTAATTGTTTGATTCGTTAGTAATGCTCGTGACCCTAATCCAATGACAGAGAGGGGTTAGGGGCGTTACATTTTGTCTCTTGCAAAACCCCCTCTACTCGACAAGTTTAAGCTCAATACGAATGATTCTTCCTTGGGCAACTCAGGTAAAGTGAGAGAATGATCTCTTATTTGGGACCATGATGGAAATTAGATTATTGATACCTTTTGACATATCCCCAAAACTACTAATGTTGAAGCTAAACTTTAGGCTCTAAGGGAGGGTCGCTAATTAGCTCGGTAGTTGAATATTTCGAATCTTGAAGTTGAAGTAGATGCTACCAGTGTGATTTATTTCATGACATGTGATTCTATCTCTAACAATTGTTATCTCCATTTATTGATGAGTGCAGGATGGTCTTTCGTTCTATGAATTCTAGCTCTTTGCAACATTTTTTCATAAGAGGAACAAATGTGTTGATGCTTTAGCTCGCTTGGAAAGCAACTTCCAACCTTTCACATTGTCAAATTTCCTTTCTTTTAATGCTTTGTTTTGGGTTTGTTCTAATTCCCTAATTGTTTAACTCGTCTAATTCCTTAATTGTTTAACTCGTCTATCGTTCCTTTTTCGAGAAAAAAAACTCAAATGTAAAATTGTTTTGAATAAGCCAATTATAATTTTATTTAATTGGTCAAACCTTCAATTGGTGAAACGACCAAAGAGTACCATTCTTTCAATGGTTTTTTCTATGTGGTACAGACCTAATTCCTATCTAAAAAAATTAAAGGGTAAACTACATCGCATGTCACTCTACGATGGCTGTAGCACCCCTTGCCCATATTCAACATCGGAACCGAGTATGAGGCATTACCAGACTTATCTCACTTGTACATACAACTTTGGGCTGTAAAATTTCATTCTAACTTTAAACTTCCCCTTATTCAGTCAAAATATCCACATTGTGGACCTACGAGACCTCAAACATACTTTTGGAAAGTTACGGAATTAAACTGAAAACTTTTATGCACTTAGAAAAATTTGCCTAAACAGGGGTCACACGCCCGTGTTGCTCAAAGGACACGCCCGTGTGCCCCTAAAACATGCCCGTGTTCTCTACCCGTGGTCGACACTAACTTATTTCACACGGTCAGACATACGCCTGTGTCCCTGACCCGTGTCCTTCACACGGCCTCGACACGCCCGTGTCTTAGCCCGTGTGCCAAAACCTTGGCATTCTATTTATGACATCATCACTTCACTAAGGTCGCACGGCCAAGGCACACGCCCGTATCCTTAAACCGTGTGTCGATTTAAATTCTTAACATTAGGTGCAGACTTCACATGGTCTGGGCACAAGCCCATGGCCATGGCCGTGCCTCCCACATGGCTGAGACACACGGCCGTGTCTCTGCCTGTGTGTTCACTACTGAGCATACTGACCTACAATTCTAGCATGCAATGGGACACACGGCCTGATCACACACCCATGAAATTGACTGTGTGTCACACACGGCCTAGACACACGCTCGTGTGCCTACCCATGTGGACAAAAACAAGGCTATTTGCCATGCTCTCTCTATCACTCTAACTCACACAACATAAATCCATTTAGCCATTCACCAAGCAACCCAAATATGCAACATAAACTTTCATGAATAACCTCATTTCTTTCATAACATTAACAATAATGAGCCATCAGCTATGGCTATATACAAAAGAGTTTGTCTTTACAGAAGCCAACAAACACTTAGCCTAAGCAACAAAACATTTCTCCTAGTCTAGCCCCTATACATGCCATACTCAAAATGCTAGTTCTAGATATACCGAGATGAGCTGATAGTGTGGGTGATCTTCTAGTTAACCTTATATCCCGCGCCGACTCTTTGACACTATAGAACAAGGAAAAAGAAATGGAGTAACCCTTAAGCTTAGTAAGTTTACATGTAAACAATAAGCATTACAATATATGCTAATCAATAAATAGCATTATGCACTAAGTAAGAACAATCCACATTTCATAGTCATGCTTACTCATTTCATCTCTTACCACATTCCAACCATATAACAAGCAAAATGCTCACATTTAATAGCATACATTCCCTCCACTTATCACCACAAAGCCACATGAAACAACCACTTAAACAATTTCTCAATGAACCATTGAAATAATACCAAACACTCAGTGGTCTCGCACATAACCCACCATTAAACTATATTAGGGTAGCACACCAATAAGAATATTTACTGTGGTATCGCACATAGCCCACCAACAAGAATATTTAAGGTGGTATCGCACATAGCCCACCAAATGATAATATAAATGATGGTATCGCACACAGCCCATCGTGAATGAATAGCAAGGTGGTATCGCACTTAGCCCACCATTAAAAGTATTTACGGTGGTTTCGCACATAGCCCACCATTAATCTTTAATTAGACTTACACGAGAATTACTCAATATCTACTGAATTCAATTCATCTCAATCATGAATAATTTCATTAATACAATGCACCATCTGTAAACAACATGCACACTCGAAATGAGTAGTTTACACATAAACTTACCTCGGTGCAAAATGTGTTAATCGACGGTTTAGTCCGTAACCTTGCCTTTTCCTCGGTCAAGGTTGTTTCCACGCTCTTCTTGATCTATAATAGTGACATTCACTCATTCAATCACTTTATAAATCATAATACAACAAAATCTATACTTAGGCAAAAATGACCATTTTGCCCTTATACTTTGGCAAAATTATGATTTTGCCCCTAGGCTCGTGAATCATTTTTCATCACATTTTCTTATTGAACAAGCCTAGCTGAACATTTATTTCTCTTACAACTACTCACAAATCCAACTATTTCATGCATTTATTACCAAATTACAACATTTACAACTCAGTCCCATATAGGTGTTTTCATGACAACACCCTTCACAAAAGTTGTTTCTCATCTCCCTAACATTCATTTTCTTCCATAAAAACTCAGCTAAAAACATAAATATTCTCATGAAAAATCCCTAAACTTTCAACCATATTGTAAATTAGTCCCCTCATTAGCTAGCTTAAGCTTTGGGGGTTCTAAAAGTACAAAAATTATCAAATAAAATCACCAAAATCACTTACTTGCAAGGAGATAGCTTGGCTGAAAGTTTGGTCTCTAAAATCCCCTATTTTCCCTTCAATTTTCGGTGGAAGAAGAAAGATGAATAGTAAAGATGATATCTCATCTTTTTATCTTATTTTATTCATTATTACTCACCTAATGTCACCAAATTTGACCAAAAATTTAATGCCCTTGTCTCCCTAGCCTCTATGGCCGGCCAACACCTCCCAATTGCCCTAATTGCATATTAAAGACATCCAGTTAATATTCTATGGCTATTAGACACCTCTACCTTGTATAATAGAACTTTCGCACTTTATGCAATTTAGTCATTTTTTCACAATTAAACATACAATTGCTAAAATTAAAGCACCAAAATTTTCATATAGCCATATATTAATGCCATAACACATAAAATAATACCAAAATAATTTTCCTCAACCTCGGATTAGTGGTCCCGAGACCACTGTTCCGACTAGTCCTAAAATCGGGTTGTTACAATAGCATCGTTCCTATTTTGGTCACTTTAAAAAAAAATTGTCAATTTAGTCATTCTAATTAAGATAATTGCTTGAATTGGTCATTGCCATTAAAAATTTCATTAATCCACTAACGGGTTGTTGATGTGATATTTTTTTTTTTTTACTTTTGACTAAAGCTAGGGACCTCTCCGTAACTAGTCCAAAATATTTTTTTCGGTTTATTTGCAACATAATACTAAAGATCGTAAATTTCCTCTTTTTCCTTCTTATTGTTTGTTTTCTTCAGGAACAACGAAGTGAGAAATTGGTAAGTTAGGGGGGGAGTTGACAATTGAGGTCTATTGATGTTAACAATAAAAAACCCATTTTTCCAGGTTGATTTTGGGACGTGGGTTTCACCGTTGAAGTTCATCATGAAGATTAGCCATACGTTTTTTCTTTAACAAAAAAATGGCTCTTTTGCTTGCTTATTTACTTTAATGTACTATTTGCCTTATTGTTTTGTATAGTAATTTTTATTGATCATATGTTTAATCAAATTGAAGTACATGTTAATTTTCCCTATGCAATGGTGGTTGATTCCATTTTACTACATCTATTTGTTTTATTGAAATTGTTTAATATGTTTATATATTCACAAACTATGTTTCATCGTGGTAGTTTAGATTTTGGTTGTCAGTTCGCACGTTAACATATGGCTTATCATCATGTCGTTATCCATAAGGTTTTTCTGTGTTTAGGTTTTTGTTTTTGTTACTTTATTTTAGAAACAAACAACAAGATGAAGGAAAAAGAAAAAGAAAATTTACGAGCTTAAGCGTTATGGTGTATATAAACGAAAAGGAAAATATTCTGGATTAATTATAAGAAGGTCTCTAACTTTAGTTAAAGGTAAAAAAAATATACCACATCAGCAATTCGTTAGTGGATTAATAGAATTTTTAGCGGCGATGATCGATTCAAGCAATTATCTTAATTAGAGTGATTAAATAGATAAAAAAAATTAGAGTGACCAAAATAAAATAACATTATTTTAAAGTGACATGCGGTATAATTTATTAAAAATTAAATAATGTGGCCTAAGTTTATGATGTTTTTCAATTTGCAAAATCTTAGGCATGGGAGATATTTATGATCAATTAGTACGTTTTGTATTAAATATATTATACATATAAACTTAATATTTATTTTATAAAGGGATAAATATCAAAATTATACACGAAATTTGATTTAATGTGTAATTGTTTACATAAACTTTAATTTGGTGCAATTATACACATGAAATTCTAATTGTGGTTTAAATGTATACTTGAAACTTTAATTTTGATTTAATCATATACATTTAAAAAAATAAATACATCAATTTTTTTTGTATTGGATAAATATAATTATTTATGTATGCAATATATAAACATAAAATGATGTTATACCAATAATTGCGTTAATAATTTATATGAATTGGATCAAATCAAATTTTAATGTATAAAATTACACATTAAACTATAATTCATGTATAATTTTGAGATTTATCCCGTTTATAAATGTAATCACATTGATATTTATTTTATAAAATATACAAAGCTTTTTTTTAACCTAAATAACTTTTTAGTTAAAAAATAAGTAACTCTATTTTATTTATTTTTTAAGTTTTTAATATTTATCTTAATGAATTATTAAGGCTTATTATACCTCCATCAACTTGAGACATGTGACATCATAATAAATTGCCTAAGAAATGCCCTCCACTCGCTACGGTCCAAATGATCATCAAAACCTTTACCTCTCGATTCGATTATCTAGCTACTCAAAAAAGCTAGCCACATGTTCCCTAGAAGGAACCACTCTTTCCTCTAGACAACCGATCTCCTGTTGAGAACGTGATTCTTTTGACCACAAAACCCCATGTTTGTTCAACCACCCCATACCATGATTTAAAAAGAATGACAGAATGTGTCCCATCACGGACATCCTCCCCACGCATCCCATAATGATGGCTTACTGGTGAATCTGCCACGTTAATGCCACTTAACAAGGGACCTCGCCTATAAATAATCTCCAAAATGATAAAAAAAGAATCTACTCTTCAATATTCTGACCTACATTTTGTCACCTTGTTCGCAAGCTATCTCCACCATCGCTGCCTCAACTAATAATATTCTTCGGCTCTTTACCTATATAAGCTGAACCGGCCTCCACCAACTTCACCACCCTCTCATTGTATCTCCTCCTTATTAATTCCACACATCAACAAGGCCTAATGCATATTTTAGTTGAACGTTTTTTGCCTCTATGCATGTGCCCTTCATAATTGTTTGAATCAGTGTAGGCATGTTTAGAGTATGTCCATTTTTTACTCTCTGTTGTTCTACAATTTCGTCCAACTGCCAAATACAAAATATCAAAGAACGCCGTTGTTAAAAGAAGGAAACACAACACGAGTCAGTAACTTCTTTTTGAACAAAAAACGACCACAAGGGTCAACACATTTTATTACGTAACATCACTAATTACAACATATGGATTTCCTTAGGATAATCCATGTCAAAAAACCACATTTTAGCTTCACTACACATTTTAGTACAAATAAAATCAGCAACATTTTTACAAGACCGGTTTGACCAAATTAATTTTGCCTATTTGAAATTGCTGAAAGCAGCTTTACAGGCCTTGATTCTAGCACCGATAATAGCAACATCCGTACTACAACTGTTCTCGCATGGTCAGTTTCAAACAGCTTATCATCATTAATGTTGAGTTTACCGGCCAGTTCAATGCTTCTCTCAAACGCAATACATTCCGCCTCTTGTACCAACATTTTTGGGTCAATGAAACCCCCACCTCCTGTTGGGAGGGTCCCACTATGTGGGAATCCCTCAAAAATTGCCATGTTTTATGGCACTTTGTTTTGTTTTTTGCATCATTTTATTTTGTCTTTTTAAAGGATGACAGGCAGCCAATTTTTAACGTGAGAGGGAGCTCAAATATCATATTTGAGAGAAAATAGAAGTGAGAAACAGAAAGCTTTGAAGCTAGAAAAATTAGTTTCTCAAGTTTGGAGCAGTTGTGATCAACTCTTCGATCGGAGGTTCATCCGTGGTTCGATTGAGCTGATTTTTGGACAGCAGCTAGACGACAAGGTGTTCTTGACTTTGTACGGTCGGATTTTTCATCCGAGTCCTGTAGCGTCAGAAATACCCGTTTTACAACAGCTACGTTTTTTGGTGTTCTCCAAATTTTCTCTCTTTTGCTAAAGATTACATATTGTTAGCCTTGTTGGAGTTGAATGCTTGTTGTAGGCTTGATATTGTAATTTTGTAGCTGAACATTTGATTATAGTGGAGCTTTTGATCGGACTCTAAAGTCCCGTGGTTTTTACCCTTAATTTAGAGGGGTTTTCCACGTAAAAATATGGGTGTCTCTAATTATTATTTTTGTTGTGGCTGCATTGGTTAATTTGTGGTTGATAGGTTGCTAGAGAACAAATATTTTTGTGCTATTGTGCTTGCTATAATATTTGACTGGAGTTATAGGGAGAGAAAGAACACCGGTTTTGCTTCCGCTTTGTTTCGGTTGTTCGGTTTCTTCCCAACACCTCCCCCAAGCACAAAGCCTTCATCGTCTAGAATGATAACCCCGTACACCATTCTATTTTCGTTTACTGTAGCGTCAAAATTTATTTTAACAAAGCCTCTAGGAGGTTTTTCCCATTTCTTAATAACTTCGTTCTGGGAAAGCATAGGGGCATTAAACAAATTATAGATTTGGGACTCTTTGCCAAGGTTGCTGGCCCTATCCCAAATAGTCTGCGCTTTATCTTTTTTACCTTTGAAGATGAAATTGTTCCTGCTATTCCAGCAGTTCCATAAAATGGTTATCAAATCGGCCATTGCTTTTTTGTCCAGGATTCTTATCATATTCTCAAGCCAATCTACGTAGCTATCGTACTGCTTCGTCATTACCCTCATATCCCACCTGCCTATGGACAGAACTTCATGAGAAATGGGACAGTCTCTAAGAGCATGCAGGAGGGTTTCATTTATGGCTCCACATCTAGGGCAACCTTGGTTAAAGCCATTTCTGATGGAAGAAATTTTGACATTCGTGGGAAGAAGCTTGTGACCAACTCTCTAAGCAAACACCCCAATTTTAGGTAGAGTATCAAGCTTCCAAATAGACTTCCAGTAGAACCTGTGCGAGCCAAACCCCATCTCTTTTAGAAGAAGCCATGAGTAGGCCGATTTCGACGTGAAACAACCATGGGGGTTGTGAAACCACACAATTCTGTCTCTCTGGCCCTCATTCCCGATGGGTAAATTGTAAATTCTATCACCCTAATCTTTCCCGTACATCAAATAGACTTTATCTATATCCCATTTTCTTTCATTCTCCACCCAAAGATCTCTAACACTGTTGACTTCAGGGTTAATCATATTGGAATTAAGGGTGCCACCATTTAAGTCTTCCATACCCCAGTTATCAACCTGAATATTAATACAATCACCATTGCCAACTTGCCAGCCGGACCCATTTTTCAACTTCTCCACAGTAGCTACTATACTCGACCAAGTGAATGAAGCTTTATCCATACGTTTGGCTTTAAGAATATTACCATCAGGGAAGTACTTGATTACAGAACTTTAAAACAAAAGGAGTATTTGTTGTTGATGAGTCTCCAAGCTTGACAACCTAGGAGTGCAATGTTGAAAAGTCGCATATCGCGAATACCAATACCCCCATCCCTTTTGGTTGACACAAATTTTTCCAAAGGAGCATCGACCAATATTTTCCTATATCCTTTCTAAACAAAAATTTATGCTTCACTTAGTTTGAAGATCCTTGATCACACCCTTAGGAGCCAAGAATATAAACAATGCATATGTTGGGATGGATTGTAAAACCGCCTTAATAAAAACCTCTTTGCCTCCATATGAAAGTAATCTTTTAGTCTACCTGTTAATCCTGCAAGAAAATCTATTAGTAACCTCAATGAAAGCTTCTTTTTTTCTTTTTACCTAGAGGAAGAGGCAGGCCTAAATATTTATCTAACTTCTCCACAACTTTCATACCAAGGAGATCACCAAAAAATCTTCTTTGATCCCTCTGGGTGTTAGGGCTTAAAAGAACCATTGATTTTTCAAAATTTATTTCTTGACCAGAAGCAGAGGAAAAATTTCTAACAACGTTAATAAAACAATCAACATCACTCTTTTTGTTACACACAAATAGGAGTGCATGATCAGCAAAAAACAAATGATTGATCCTCGGACCATTTCTGCTAGCACGGATACCTCTAAGCGCATTATTGTTTTGAGCTTGAATAAGCATCCTCGAGAATGCTTCCATGCAGAATAAGAACAAATACGGAGATAGAGGGTCCCCTTGATGGAGGCCCTTCTTAGGAATAATAGTCTCCGATAAAATATTATTACACTTAATCAAGTACTTAACGGAACAAACACAACTCATAATTTTTTTCAATCCACTGTTTTTCAAATCCCATTTTCCACATGACCGCCTTGATAAAATTTTGTTGAATTATAAACTCCATGCTGTCATGCAACGTCCAAATGCCACACAACCTTCAATGCTATGCTGCCACTATTATTTCATGCAAACCAAGTTCTTTAACTTGCTGTTTTGAATCCAATGTCAATGTAACTTAGTTTGGTTTATTTTGAACAATATTAGGTTGATATTTCATGTCATTTTGATGGTGACTAGGCTGATCAAATCAGCAAGTTTAAGCTTGCACGTTTTTTATTTCAAGTTTCAAAAAGTTTAAGTGGATTAGGTATGATTAGGTGTGTTTAGGTAGTGGTTTGTTGAGACCACATTTTATATATGTAATGCAATGTATTCTAGATGGGTGTAATGAAAAAAATAGTTGCAATTCATTCACACTTAAGCTCCATTTTCCTTAGCTTTCTTTTCTCTAAAAAAAATTCTGTCAACTTTTTTTTTTTCTTCTTCAACCTTCTGTCATTTTTTTTTTTTGCCTCAAGCCACACTTGCTGTTAGCTGCTAGAAACTCCAACAATTGGTATCTAGAGCTTCATTCTTGGAGGACCTGTTGCTGTTATAATCAAATCTAAATGGCTTCATCAAGCTTCTCACCTGCTGTGCCTTCGATCTTCAATGGAGAAGGTTTTCATATATGGCAAGTTAAAATGAAGACCTATCTTCAAGCTCTTGATCTATGGGAGGTAGTGAACACTGATGCTGAACCAGAACCTCTTCGAGCCAACCCAACCGTGGCTCAAATTCGACAGCATGCTGAGGAGAAGACCAAGAAACATAAAGCCTTGTCATGCATCCAAAATTGTGTCTCGGATGTCATCTTTACAAGAATTATGGCCTGTGAGACTCCAAAACAGGCATGGGACAGACTTAAGGAGGAGTTTCAAGGTACAGAAAGGACCAGGCAGCAGCAGCTTCTGAATTTGAGGAGAGACTTCGAAACTTGAAGATGAAAGAAGAAGAGACTGTAAAACAGTACTCAGACAGGATTATGGCTGTTGTAAACAGCATAAGACTCCTTGGTGAGCAGTTTAGTGAAGCAAGGATTGTGGAGAAGGTGCTTTCAACCTTACCTGAAAGGTATGAAGCAAAAATATCTTCCCTCGAGGACTCCAAGGACCTCTCAAGCATCACCTTGACCGAATTAATCAATGCCTTTTATGCTCAAGAGCAAAGAAGGGCAAGCAGGAATGAAGAACACCAAGAAGGAGCTTTCCAAGCTAAAGCTAGGACTTCTTCAAGCAATGCTGCCTACAAAGGCAAGAAAACATGGAAAAATAGGCCTAAGCCTGATGCTGCAAGGACCAATGATCGCCTTTGCAGATTTTGCAAAAAGCCAGGCCATCCAGAAGATAAATGTTGGTTTCGGCCTGATGCAGTATGTCAACATTGCAAGAAGAAGGGACATGTTGAAAGAGTTTGCAAGGCAAAAGGCAGACCGAGGCAGGCTCAACAACAATCCAAGACCGAGGCTCGAGTGGCTGAAGGTGGAAGTGATCAAGAAGAAGAAGTCTTTGCTGTGTCATGCTCAAGTGGCCAGAAGATAGACTCCAAAGCTTGGCTCTTGGACAGTGGATGTACAAACCACATGTCTCCTAATGCAGCCATTTTCAAAACCTTGGACAGGAGTGTACAAACCAAGGTTAAAGTGGCAAATGGTCAGTTCATCAATGCTGTGGGCAAAGGTGATGTTTTGATATCAACTCCAAAAGGTAACAAGGTGATTTCCAATGTGTTACTTGTGCCCTATATTGACAAAAACTTGTTGAGTATATCTCAACTCCTTGACAAGGGATACTCTCTTGTGTTCAAAGACAAGGTATGTCGAATAACAGATCCATGTGGATCATGTTTCATGACAGTCACTCAGACTGATAAATCCTTTGAGATTAATTGGTCAGAAGCCCCTAAAGCAGCTTATACTGCCTCTCACAATGACTCAAAAACATGGCACAAAAGACTTGGTCATGCAAACTTTAAAGCAATGGCCAGGATGATCCATGAAGATCTGGTAGAAAATTTCACAAATTCAGCATGCAACAATGAAGTGTGTGAAGTGTGTCAACTTGGAAAGCAAGCTAGGCAGCCCTTTCCTTCAAATCAAGCTTGGAGAGCAGCTGAGAAGCTTCAACTTGTTCATACAGATGTTTGTGGTCCCATGAAGACAGAATCAGTTAGTGGAAACAGGTATTTTATTCTCTTCATTGATGATTATTCAAGATTCTGTTGGGTTTATTTTTTAAAGCACAAGTCTGAAGTTCCACAAGTGTTCATGAAGTTCAAAGCTCAAGCAGAAACTGAGACAGGTTGCAAGTTGAAGACCATCAGATCAGACAATGGGGCTGAATATATTTCAGCTCAATTCCAGGCGATTTGTGAAGAAGCTGGCATTAAACACCAGCTAACCAATGTGTACACACCTCAGCAAAATGGTGTGAGTGAAAGAAAAAATCGAAGCATCATGGACATGGCAAGATGTCTGCTGTTCGAAAAGAAAATGCCAAAGTTCATGTGGGCAGAAGCTGTCAACACAGCAGTCTATCTTCAAAATAGACTACCAACAAAGGCCCTGACTCGAATGACACCTTTTGAAGCTTGGTATGGCTTCAAACCCTCTCTTGCTCATCTAAAACTCTTTGGATGTCTATGTTATATGCAGATTCCATCTGTGAAGAGGGATAAACTTTCAAGGAGAGCTGCTCCAGGTGTTTTCGTAGGATATAGCTCAGTTAAAAAGGGCTATAGGATTATTGATCCAACAACAAAGAAGGTTCAAGTCAGTAGGGATGTTGTCTTTGATGAAAATGCCTACTGGAACTGGGACAACAATCAACCAATGGAGACTTCTGAAGAACTTGAAGTGGGGCAAATAGAACCCGAGCAAACTAGTCAAGAAATGGATGTTGATGATGTTCCTGTTAGAGGGACCAGGCCATTAACAGATGTTTACGAAAGAGCTGATATTGCCATCATGGAACCTACAAGTTTCGAAGAAGCTGAAGCTCACAAAGGTTGGAAGGCTGCTATGATAGAAGAAATGAAGATGATTGAGAAGAACCAAACTTGGGATTTGGTTGATAGACCACAAGACAGGAAGGTCATAGGTGTTAAATGGGTGTATCGTGCTAAGCAGAATGCAGATGGGAGCTTAAATAAGCTCAAGGCAAGGCTGGTTGTCAAGGGATTTAGTCAGAAATATGGCCTGGACTACTTGGAAACCTTTGCTCCAGTAGCTAGGCTCGACACCATCAGAATGTTGATTGCTTTAGCAGCACAAAGGCAATGGACCATTCATCAACTCGATGTCAAGTCTGCTTTTTTAAATGGCCACCTTGAAGAAGAAATATACATTGACCAGCCACAAGGCTTTGTAGTACCAGGCAAGAGCATATGGTCTACAAGCTTAAGAAAGCGCTATACGGTCTGAAGCAAGCTCCCCGAGCTTGGTATGCTCGAATTGATGGTTATCTCATCAGTTTGGGATTTCAAAGAAGCATCAGTGAGCCCACACTGTATGTTAAGAAGAATGAAGCTGAAACTCAGCTTATTGTGTCCCTCTATGTCGATGACTTACTGGTTACAGGAGGAGACAACATTGTCTTGAAGGACTTCAAGAGCAAAATGAAGAAGATGTTCGATATGTCAGACCTCGGGCATATGACTTACTTCCTTGGAATGGAAGTGATCCAAGCTGAAGGAGAGATTTTCCTAAGCCAACAAGCATTTGCCAAGAAAATTTTGAACAAGTTTTCCATGGAAAACAGCAAACCAATGAATACACCTATGGCTGCTGAGTTAAAGTTGACAAGCCAAGGTAATTTTGATGCAGTCGAGGAGTCCATCTACAGAAGCTTAGTGGGATGCCTTCTTTATTTAACAGCTACAAGACCGGATATAATGTTTGCTGTGAGCATGCTATCCAGATTCATGCATTGTTGCAACATGCAGCACTTTCAAGCAGCAAAAAGGGTGCTTAGGTACATCAAAGGTACCTTAAGCTTTGGATTAAAATTCAGCAAGGTCCATGAGTTAAAAATGATAGGGTATACTGATAGTGATTGGGCAGGATCGAAGGATGATTTGAAAAGCACTTCAGGCTATTGTTTCTCTCTTGGTTCAGCAATGTTTTGCTGGTGTTCGAAGAAGCAAAACCTTGTAGCCCAATCAACAGCAGAAGCCGAATATGTAGCCACTGCAGCTGCTGTAAATCAAGCCATATGGCTTAGGAAACTGCTTGCTGACCTAAACTTACAGCAAGAGGGAGCAACAGAGATACTTTGTGACAACAAATCGGCTGTTGCAATTGCAAAAAACCCTGTGTTTCACGGTCGAACCAAACACTTTAGCATAAAGCTTCATGTGGTGAGAGAGATGGAACAGGCTCGTGAAATTGAACTGGTTTATTGCAATTCAGAAAATCAGCTTGCTGATATCTTCACTAAAGCCCTCAAAACAACAAGGTTCATGGAATTAAGAAAGAAGTTAGGTGTATGCAGCAAGGAGTTCAAGGAGGAGTGTTGAATTATGAACTCCATGCTGTCATGCAACGTCCAAATGCCACACAACCTTCAATGCTATGCTGCCACTATTATTTCATGCAAACCTAGTTCTTTAACTTGCTGTTTTGAATCCAATGTCAATGTAACTTAGTTTGGTTTATTTTGAACAATATTAGGTTGATATTTCATGTCATTTTGATGGTGACTAGGCTGATCAAATCAGCAAGTTTAAGCTTGCACGTTTTTTATTTCAAGTTTCAAAAAGTTTAAGTGGATTAGGTATGATTAGGTGTGTTTAGGTAGTGGTTTGTTGAGACCACATTTTATATATGTAATGCAATGTATTCTAGATGGGTGTAATGAAAAAAATAGTTGCAATTCATTCACACTTAAGCTCCATTTTCCTTAGCTTTCTTTTCTCTAAAAAAAATTCTGTCAACTTTTTTTTTTTTCTTCTTCAACCTTCTGTCATTTTTTTTTTTTGCCTCAAGCCACACTTGCTGTTAGCTGCTAGAAACTCCAACAAATTTCACTCCACTCGACCGTACGCTTTACTCATGTAAAGTTTGATGACGCATCCTTTATTAAGACCGTTTCTGGAACTTTAAAGGTAGTGAAGAATCTCGTGCGCAATTAATATATTGTCATGAATCATTCTTCCTGGGACGAAGGCGCACAATCGAAAATGATAGCTTTTAACCGGTTAGCCAACACCTTGGCAACAATCTTGTAGATATACCTACGCAAACTTATAGGACAAAAATTAGTAATATCACAAGGGTCTCTAATTTTAGGAATTAAAATAATAATAGTTTTATTAAACAAAGAAATGTTCTCCTGTCCATTAAGAGCATCCAAACAAAATCGCATGGTGTCCGTTCCTACAATGTCCCAGTGCTACTTAAAAAAACTTCTAGAGAGACCATCAACCTAGTGGCTTTACAAGGGTCCATCTGATTGATAGCTTGAAGAACTTCAATCTCAGTATACTCCATCATAAGCCACTCATTATTCTCCCTAGTAATGCAATCACTAATATAACCCAAATCATGATGGTTGATATTATTGCCATTGGACCGAAAAAGATTCCAGAAATAATTTTTAGCAACATTACAAATATCCTTGCTATTTGTGACCCAATTACCATGACCATCTTTAAGTTTTTCAATCCTATTCTTCTTTAACCTACCTGTGGCTTTTGCATGAAAGTACTTAGTGTTTCTATCACCTTCCTTAAGCCATTAGGCCCTCGATCTTTGCGCCCAATATTTCTCCTCCATTGCATAGAGATAATCCAGCTTGCAACGCGTTTTCTTCAATCTCTTCGTACTATCCCCCATGTTGGACGAGTTAATGATTCTGTTAATATTATCCTCCAACCTACGAATATCTCTCTTCATTTTCCAGTGTTTATTCCATTGCTAAGGGCCCAGGGACTCACGAACCCTATCCAGCTTGTTACCGTAGTTTCCCACATCACTATTCCAAGCATTATTAATAATTCTTTTACCATCATTTTTATTCTCCAGCATTCCTCATAACGGAACCGCAGCCCATTATCAATAGGATTACTTATAGGTTCACATCCATTCAAATTAAATAAAATAGCATCATGATCCGACTGTTTTTGCCTCACGACACTAAAAGTAATAAAAGGATATTTTTCCACCGTAGAAACCGACGTGAGGAATTTATCAAGTCTCTTCTTGATCAGCCTATCACCGTCCCTGTTATTGACTCAGGTGAACCACTCGCGATCCGTCTTAATATCCACGAGGGCCAAATCATCCATCACATCTCTGAATTCGTTGATATGCACCCTCACGATCCTACGCCCACCCTCATTTTCAGCGTTATTCAGTATGGCATTAAAATGCCCGCCCACCACCCACTCCTCCTTGACCGCAGCTTCCACTCTACGAAGCATATCCCAAGAGCTGCTCCTCTCGTTGGGGTTGGCGTGCCCATAAATACCAGTGACCCGAATATTACTATTACTTTCCAGCTTGACA
Source organism: Gossypium australe (assembly GCA_005393395.2). NCBI lineage: Eukaryota > Viridiplantae > Streptophyta > Magnoliopsida > Malvales > Malvaceae > Gossypium > Gossypium australe. The sequence goes on along the minus strand of CM016615.1, from coordinate 36,809,260 downwards.
ATTGAATCTATATGATGCTTAGAGTAAGTTTGTATGGTAACGTCAGCCTTATCCTTCCACATCATTGCGAGGCCCCCACTACGGCCTTCGGAGTTCACGGTAAGCCCATTCTATATCCTGCACCTTGTTTGAACCCTTTGAAATTCGATAGCATTCATTTTAGTCTCACATAAGAAAATAATGCCGGGGTTGTTAGCAACAATAAGTTGCTTAAGATCCTGAATTGTCGCAAAAGACCCCAACCCACAACAATTCCAGCTTAGAAACTTCATTGATCCTGGCGGGGCTGTTCACCAGCTGACGCCTTTAATGGTGTCAAATGATCCAGCAGTTTCCTCCGAACCATTCTACTTGGACTTTCTTCAGTTAACTCCTTATTACTTCCTCTGACTCTCTTTCTTCTTGCCTTTATTTTCCCTGTTCCATCGCGACATATTTTCAAAGCCTGCTTTTCATGTTGTGCACTCGATTCTGACTCGTCTTGCGTGTTTTCGACTCGTTCCGTTTCCATTTGATCAATTGGCGTATTTGTCCCTAACCCACCATATGTCTTCCCGGATAACTCTCTTTCAGCCTCTTTCTCATCTTTGATCATTTCTATTCCATTCTTCCATGACCCCCTGTTTTGGTTTGTAACTCCTAAGGATGCTCTTAGCTAGTTACCATATTGAAATTCAGACTTGTGGGTCTTACTGTTAGCCTTCTCCTTCACATATTTTTTAGCCATATGTCCAATTAGGTCGCATATGTAACAGAACCTAGGCAGCCGCTCATACCGAATAGCACAGACTAACTCCACCCCTTCTTTGTCAACATAATGAACAACCCTTCGCAACAGCTTATGAATATCAATAATGATTCTAATACGCATATATTCTGTCCAACCACCGTCTCTATCTCGCCAGTCTATGGCTAACACTTCCCCTATCGCGCTACCTACTTCCATAGCCATTTTCCTATCCATTAACCCCATTGGTATATTCGAGATACGGACCCAAAAAGGTGAGAGATTAAAGTCATATTCCTCAATTTTTTTGTCTTTAACATAAAGAACCATATTAAACAAACACTAGTCGAACAGCCAAGGGGAGAGGTTTAGAATTCTCTTCCTATCTTTTTCATTACTAAATTTCACCAAGATGACTCATTCTTTAAGAGACACGAAGTTAACTTCCTCTTTCGTAAACTATAGAGACTTAAAAATACGATACATAGCCTCTCTGTTAACTTTTTCCTCCGCCATCAATTTTCCAATGGCCCAGTTCACGAAACCTTTGGATTTGCACGAGTCCTCCTTCGTACTAACTACCCTCATCGCTTCCTCCTCCTAGAATTTTAGATTCGCCAGCAGAGAACTTATATCATCTTCCATGTTTGCCTCCGAATACCATATCAAGAAACAAACTAAACCCCCCACCGAACAAAAAACCAAGATCCAACAGCCCCTGCAAGAAACAGCGAAGAAACAGGACAACAAAATAACCAGGAAATCACACACTTTAGCAGATAACGACCAGACTATCTCCTCCCCGCCACCGCCGGATGGCCAAACCACCACCGAGGCCACAAAACCAAAAGAAAGAGCACAGACCGAAAACACAGAAAAAAACCACTACAAGAAACCCCACTAAACTAGAAAAAAGAAAAAGGAAAAGAATCCCTAATAAACGTAACAACAGGAATGCAAAAAACACAAGAAGATACCCTAGAATACGACAAAAATCCAAAACAATCAGCCTATATTAAATATTAACGTAGAAAAGTCAAACAAAGAATTACCATAAATGTTGTAGCATGCGACGCAACTTGGGTATTTGCATGAATAACGTACGAAACCATGCAACAACGCATAAAAACAAGAAGCAAAATAATAAAGAATCACAAGAAATTGCAATACCTACAACCTTATTCGATGGTCTATCACATCACGCAGGGTCTAAGACAGACTTAAAGATTCACGACCACCCACATAATTTCCTTCATTACACCTTGGAAGGCCTGCCACCGCTACACAACTGACCCCCACCATCTTTGAGGAAATCATCAACGCCCAACCATCTAATTATTCTTTTCGAAAGAATAAAGATGGGCACGCAAACAGAAAACCCAAGAACGAAAATCCTCACAATCTTGGATGAGCTTTAAGATCCTACCTATAATTAAGAGTTTCTTACTTGTTCACTAATAGGAGTTTTGATTACTCCAGGTGCAATAGTATTAACCCTAATATTATCTCATGCCCAATCACATGCCAAGTATTTTGCAAGATGGTTCATGGCCCCTGCAACAAAATCATACAATTTTACGTTAGGGCTAAAGCCATAAATTTTTTCTACAACACAAGTCAGTAACAAATATACAACATAGGGGCTTTTACTTTTACTATGTTGAAGCTCCAAGAAGCTTGTTTTGATGATGCTTCAATATTACTGCGCGTGTTTGTCGATTTTCTTACTCATGCATACACGCAAAAAAAAAAAAAAAAAAAAAACAATATGTTTTTAAACAATATGTTCTTATAATATTTTTATAATTTAATATTTAGATTTTTAAATAATATTTTAGTAAGTTTTGCAATTTTAAATAATTTTTTATGATTTTTAATTTTTTAAATATGTTTTTGTTTATGACATTATTGTGATATTATCATATAAAACGTGACTAGTGGATACTCTAAAAAACAATTTCAAATATGTAAAGGATTGAACTGATGAAGAAATATTAAAGACTATTAAAGATGAAAGTGAGTAATAATTGTTAACAAAAATCAAGATTTTATTTGAATGCAAATTGATGAATAAAAACTGAGTTGGTTATGATTAAGTATGTGGAATTAATAGAAATGATGTAAAAGTTAATGTTTGAAAGAAGATGGAGACATTAAATGAGTAATATTTAAGAAATGGTTAGGGTGTTAGCTCCAATTCCGTGGTTTGAGTTTTGGTATTTCTTGAACCGCAGACATATGACTCAAACATAGTACAACTTTCATTGCAAATAAGATTTGGCAACATGATTTAAATTATATTATTTTAATTGAAAAACGAAAAGCAGCATAATATGATGCCCCAGGTCCCTTTGAACCTTCCTCTTATTAAATTGTATGTAATAAAAAAAAAAGTCAATTCCCATTCTTTCTTACTACTCATTCCTTGTTCTTCAAGGTGGTTTATTATTATTATTATTACCTTACTCCTAGAATGACATCATTGGTGATCTTTTTAATAATTTGTTATTTCTTATCTTTTTTTCCTAATATTAAATCTTTTGTAATGTTTACTTCAGATTCAAATTTTTATTATTTAAAGTTAGAATGAATAGAATTTATTAGTATTAGTTGCATGAGATATTGTATTTTCTAATTTAAGGGAATAATTATTTTACTTGCTTCCATAATATTATTATGCAAAAGCACAACAAAAATGTTATCATTTAGGTGATAATTTCTTTTTCTTTTTCTTTTTACAAAAGTGAAATTTACCTTAAAATAAATTACTGAAAAAATTAATAGTTGCTACGCTGGTGCTTAAAAAACCCTTAAATACATTAAAAACACTCAACAGATTTTTTCTTCTTTCAATTAAGGTATTCATACCTCAGCAATTATGTCATCTAAGCATATTACAAGATCTTCCATTTTGTGCATTTAATTCGTTTATGGTTATAAATCAATTTGGAAATCCATTGCTAAATTTTAAACACGTAACTTTCAACATGTTGGTGAATATAAGCATGGTTTCAAGATGTTGGTGATTTAAATATGTTGAGATTAACTGTAAAAGAGAAAAAGTAAAAGACAAATAATATTCCATAACTCAATCCATACATGAGAAAGGTGGAAAATTTTGAAGTTTGACTTATGAAAGAGAAAGAAGGGGCGGCCAGCAACCATGCATTACCATTGCCCTTACTCCTTATATATATGCCAAACATTAGTTTTGTTGCAACAGCCTCTCCCTTTTAACTTCATACTCATTTCTTTTCCTTCTTTCATTGGGAAGGATCAAGTATTGATATTGTTTTGGGTAACGGAGGGAGGTAATATTTATGAAGCGAGTAGTAGTTTAAGGAGAAGTATAGGCTCTGGTAGTTCTTCCATATGGAGGAACAACGGCGTCGAAGTTTTCTCGAGATCTTCTCGAGATGAAGACGATGAAGAAGCTTTAAAGTGGGCTGCACTTGAGAAACTACCCACTGTTGCTCGTCTAAGGAAAGCTATATTGGCTAGCTCTCAAGATGGTGCCAATGAAATCGATGTTTTGGATATTGGATGGCAAGAAAGGAAGGCTTTGCTTGAGAGGTTGATCAAAGTTGTTGAGGAAGATAATGACAAGTTTTTATTCAAGCTCAAGAATCGTATCGATAGGTATGGAATTTTGTGTTTTTAATGTTTGCGGAATAGGAATAGAGTAACAAATAGAGTCATAAGAGAGATTGTAAAAGATTATTTCAGAAAAAAAAATATGATTTGTAAAAGAAAAAGTTGTAGCTGAAGATTCATTCAATAGTCCCCGAACAGTGAAAATTTTGAACCAAACATAATGTCTGTTTTTGCATTGGAAATCCTCAGGGTTGGCATCGATCTTCCCACAATTGAAGTCAGATTCCAAAGTCTAAATATTGAAGCTCAAGCTTACGTAGGAAGCGATGCTTTGCCTACAGTTATTAATTTTGTCACTAATATATTTGAGGTACGTTCCAACCTGGGATGGAATTACTTTTTTCTTTTATCATTTCATTTCGAAATATTTAATAATTATAGTTTAAATTTAAATGTAATTCTAAAAAAAATTAAAATAATTAAGATAAAAAGATAAATACTATTCCGTACGCTTCCTAGAGGAGCCGAAACACACAGGAATCACCTTAATATTTGTTTCCTGACATTTCAATTTGTATTGTGATTAAAGAGCTGCTTGATTGAGATGAGCATTCTTTCTAGTAGAAAGAAAAAGCTGACAATCCTCAAAGACGTCAGTGGAATCATTAAGCCTGGCAGGTAACATGAAGATTTGATTTTTACTGATAAATTTAAAGTTTGGGTTCATGAAATTAATCAAGTTTTATTTCTTCAGGATGACATTGCTTTTGGGTCCTCCAAGTTCTGGGAAAACCACTCTCTTGTTGGCTTTAGCTGGGAAGCTTGATACTGCTCTTAAGGTGCTCTACAAAAGTTCACTTTGGTTCAATGCGTTGGATGTTGTCTTTAATTTTATTCATAATTATCAAGTAAAATTCTCTTGAAGTGTTCTGGGACAGTGACCTACAATGGGCATGAGATGAATGAGTTTGTGCCCCAGAGAACAGCTGCCTATATTAGTCAACATGATCTTCATATAGGAGAAATGACAGTGAGGGAAACTTTGGCCTTTTCTGCAAGATGTCAAGGCGTTGGAGATCGTTACGGTTAGTTTTGTTTGATTTTCGACCATTCTTATTTGTTATTTCACATTTTCTTTATTCTACAAAGCATGAAAGTTTGTTGTTTTGGGTGTTTACAGATATGTTGGCAGAATTGTCAAGAAGAGAGAAACAAGCAAATATTAAACCTGATCCTGATATTGATCTGATACGGGCACGCCTGGGACACCCACCGAATTTTCAAGTCGACGAAGCTCGACGCCAAATTTTTAATTTTTATTGCTTTAAATAAATCGAGTCTTTGCATTTGTTGAAAATTAAATTGCTAAATTTTAATTAAATGAATTAAAATTCGTTTAATTGATTTTCTATAGCAAATTAATTTGTCAAAAATATTTTATTGTGCAAGCTTTAATTAATTTGTTTTCTTTCGTACATTAGTTTATGTAAATAAATATGTGTCACTAATTAATTTAACTAGCGATTACCGAATTTGTTTGATATTTAATTATCCTTGTAATGTGTTCATTTTATAATTTAATAAATTGACTTAGTGTGGCAGGTAGCATGAATCAAGGAGAGCATGGATTTGAAATTGATGGAAGAATAAAGAATGGTTTGCCTTGTGCGAAATTCATAAAGAATATGGCAACAATTGAAGAAAGCCATACTTCTATGATATCCATACGTGGGAACACTACAAGAGAGCTTGTTGGATGAATCAAAGTTGGATTTTATGGAGAATTAATGGATGAAAGCTTGGGTGCATGAGTGGGACGGCAACCTTGTTTTTGATCATGAAGCTTGGTGGAGGAATAATTAAATGAAAATAAGCACATGAAAAACTATAAGATAAATAACTTAAACAAATGTGCAAGTGGTGGATTAAAGATATAATAAGGAAGTTTGACTTAAATAAAGCCAAATGGAGCATTGTGCATGCGGCAAAAACAATTGAGGAATTAGGCATGTGTGGCATGAATGGTGAAGGAATAATAAATTATTAAAAGAATGTGAATGTGTGCTTGGTGTTGGACGGCATTAATAAGTAAAAGTGGGGAAGCCATGTACTTATGAAATTGGAGCACTATGAGATCATGATGGACGGCATGGAGGCTTATGATGGAATAAATAATTGAATTTAATACAAGGTGGAGGGAAGTGAGTAACTTAGTGATGGAATGAAGAACCATATCCACATGGTGAACGCCCAATATCCACATGGTTCTTCATTCCATCACTAAGTTACTCACTTCCCTCCACCTTGTATTAAATTCAATTATTTATTCCATCATAAGCCTCCATGCCGTCCATCATGATCTCATAGTGCTCCAATTTCATAAGTACATGGCTTCCCCACTTTTACTTATTAATGCCGTCCAACACCAAGCACACATTCACATTCTTTTAATAATTTATTATTCCTTCACCATTCATGCCACACATGCCTAATTCCTCAATTGTTTTTGCCGCATGCACAATGCTCCATTTGGCTTTATTTAAGTCAAACTTCCTTATCATATCTTTAATCCACCACTTGCACATTTGTTTAAGTTATTTATCTTATAGTTTTTCATGTGCTTATTTTCATTTAATTATTCTTCCACCAAGCTTCATGATCAAAAGCAAGGTTGCCGTCCCACTCATGCACCCAAGCTTTCATCCATTAATTCTCCATAAAATTCAACTTTGATTCATCCAACAAGCTCTCTTGTAGTGTTCCCACGTATGGATATCATAGAAGTATGGCTTTCTTCAATTGTTGCCATATTCTTTATGAATTTCGCACAAGGCAAACCATTCTTTATTCTTCCATCAATTTCAAATCCATGCTCCCCTTGATTCATGCTACCTGCCACACTAAGTCAATTTATTAAATTATAAAATGAACACATTACAAGGATAATTAAATATCAAACAAATTCGGCAATCGCTAGTTAAATTAATTAATGACACATATTTATTTACATAAACTAATGTACGAAAGAAAACAAATTAATTAAAGCTTGCACAATAAAATATTTTTGACAAATTAATTTGCTATAGAAAATCAATTAAACGAATTTTAATTCATTTAATTAAAATTTAGCAATTTAATTTTCAACAAATGCAAAGACTCGATTTATTTAAAGCAATAAAAATTAAAAATTTGGCGTCGAGCTTCGTCGACTTGAAAATTCGGTGGGTGTCCCGGGCGTGCCCGTATCATGATCTCTTCATGAAGGTAGGAACTAATTAATATTATTTTTATGTTTCAATTGTAGAAAGAATTAAACTAGTGGTCTTGATTCACTTCACTTTTAAAATTTCAGGCAGCAGGAACAGAAGGTCAAGAGGCAAATGTTATCACAGATTACATTCTAAAGGTAATGTTAAAGGAATCTGAAATATATCCAAGCACTAAGATAAATATATATATATATACTTATTGAACTCCTTTGGCATGAAATTTTCAGGTTTTAGGACTGGAAATATGTGCAGACACTATGGTAGGTTGATGAAATGTTAAGGGGTATATCTGGTGGACAAAAGAAGCGTGTCACCACAGGTAATTGATAAAATCAATTAAACCATTGGTTCCATTACCAAAGTAGCCTCAATTTTTTATCATGCAATCCATTTCTGTCAATGAAATCAGGTGAAATGCTGGTTGGACCGGCAAGGGCACTATTTATGGATGAGATATCTACTGGTCTAGATAGCTCTACAACTTTCCAGATTGTGAACTCCCTCAAGCAAACTGTTCATATCCTGAACGGAACTGCAGTCCTTTCTCTTCTCCAACCAGCACCAGAGACTTATGATCTTTTCAATGACATTATTCTCATTTCCGATGGCCGGATAGTATATCAGGGTCCTCGTGAACACGTGCTGAGCTTCTTCGAATCTATGGGCTCCAGGTGTCCTGAAAGAAAAGGCATTGCAGACTTCTTGCAAGAAGTAAGTCTTGACATTGGTTTTCTTTTTCTTTTTTTATTGGGACAAAGTTCCTTTTATATCATATTACTTAACTTTCTTCATTACAGGTTACATCAAGGAAAGATCAAATGGGCACATAGAGATCAACCTTACAGGTTTGTCACGACCGATGAGTTTGCTGAGGCATTTCAATCTTTCCATGTTGGATTGCAACTTGAAGATGAACTTCGGACTCCATTTGAGAAAACAAAGAGCCACCCCGCTGCTTTGACAACCAAAAAATATGGTGTTGGAAAGTGGAAGTTGCTGAAAGCTTGCATCTCAAGGGAGTTTCTGCTGATGAAGAGAAACTCTTTTGTCTACATCTTCAAGTTTATTCAGGTGAGTGCTAAAGACAGTTGATTCTTGCACTGTAATTGTAATGGTTTATATTACAAGAAAATGACTAACTTCCTTTTTGTTTTTTTCTTTCATTACTAGCTTACATTTATGGCAATAGTTACTATGACTCTCTTTTTGAGGACTGAGATGAATCGAGATTCAATTGCTGAGGGAGGAATCTATATGGGGGCCATTTTTTTTGGCTTGATTATGGTCATGTTTAATGGAATGTCTGAGCTTTCTATGGCCATTGCTAAGCTTCCTGTCTTTTACAAGCAAAGAGACCTGTTATTCTTTCCTGCATGGGCATATGCTCTACCATCATGGATACTCAAGATTCCTATCACATTTGTAGAAGTTGCCATATGGGTATTTCTTACCTATTATGTCATCGGATTTGATCCAAATGTTCAAAGGTAAACAAATGAAATGGAAATAAAATTTTAGATGAAACCTTAAGTAGCAGTGTACATATTTATATAGTTTCTTATTAGCTCATGATCCAAATTGATGTGTAATCAACTTGTCTGGTGCAGGTTGTTTAGGCAATACTTCGCACTCGTTCTCGCTAACCAGATGGCTTCGGGGTTGTTTCGCTTCATTGCAGCAACTGCTAGAAACATGATTGTTGCTAACACTTTTGGCTCATTTGCTTTGCTCGTACTTTTTGCATTGAGTGGCTTTGTCCTATCACGAGGCATGATAAGTCAGACACATCATCAGACATCAAACTTTTATTGAAAATTAAACTCTTCTTTTTTTCTAATCCATTTTCTTTTGTTAATGTCACAGATGACATAAAGAGCTGGTGGATATGGGGTTACTGGATTTCTCCTATGATGTATGGACAAACCGCATTGATGGTTAATGAATTCCGTGGGAACCAGTGGAGTCATGTGAGGATTGGAATTTGCAATGTTTATGGTTTTGCTTTTATCCTTGAACAATCATCTGATTATATGTTATTTCATATCGAAGTCTCTTCCGGGTTCAACCGAAGCAGCAGGAATCGATGTTTTGAAGTCTAGGGATTTCTTTCAAGAACCAAAATGGTATTGGATAGGTGTAGGAGGATTGATTGGTTTCATAATATTGTTCAACTTTTTTTTCACTGTGGCTCTCACCTATCTAAATCGTGAGTATAGCTTTGTCTATTTAAAACTTATTCCTCTTCATAATGGAGAGCTAATCTTTTACATTTTATCAAATAATTATGCAGCATTTGGGAGTTCAAGGGCTGTAATATCAGAACGAACGGAAAGCCATGAACAAACCGATGGAGTTGGAGTTGGTGGAAGCATACAGTTAACAAACAATGAAAGTAGCTCAAATAATGTAACTAGCTCAGGTATTAGAACTCACTTATATTTGTATCCGTGTTTTTGTTTACAGGGCATTAAGTAGAATACTAATCCAATTGATATGCAGCGATTCAGGAGGAGGTTCAAAGAAGCATCTCATCGAAGTCCTCGTCTGTGACTGAGGCAACTATCGGGACCATTGCCATCAAGAAAAAGGGCATGGTTCTTCCATTTGAGCCACATTCCATCACATTTGATAACGTTGTTTATTCTGTTGATATGCCACAGGTAACATAAGGTTCCGTGTATAAATTCCGTATATGTTCAATGGTTGGATTATATTCTGTTTGTTGTTAATGTGCTCTACAGATATAAAAGTTTGTTCGATTCATTTAAAAATTTCAGGAAATGAAAGAACAAGGTATTACTGAAGATAGGTTGGTGCTACTGAAGGGTGTTAGTGGTGCTTTCAGACCAGGCGTTCTTACATCTCTAATGGGTGTTAGTGGTGCGGGCAAAACCACTCTTATGGATGTGCTTGCTGGTAGAAAAACCGGTGGTTATATAGATGGGAACATCACTATTTCAGGTTTCCCGAAGAAACAAGAAACATTTGCTCGAGTATCTGGATACTGTGAACAAAATGATATTCACTCTCCTCATGTCACAGTGTACGAGTCTTTGCTCTATTCTGCTTGGCTTCGACTACCTGCTGAAGTTAAAGCTGAAACTAGAAAGGTTGGCATTCATCTTTAAGCTATTTCTTGTCTCTAAATAATTTTTGATATATGTCTAGAGGTTTTTACTAAGACAATCCAGTAGACACAATTCGATCATGAACTCCAAGGACTTATAAAAGTTGAGAAGTTCTTAGTTTTGACACCTCTTCATTGCTTACTGATAGAGTCCAACAAAATAACCCATTTTTCTTAATGATCATTTTGGTATGGCTTAAGTTAATGCCTTTGTTTCCAGATGTTCATTGAGGAAGTCATGGAACTCGTGGAATTGAATCCGTTAAGGCAAGCAATAGTTGGTTTACCTGGTGTAAATGGTTTATCAACTGAACAGCGAAAGAGGCTTACGATTGCAGTTGAGCTAGTAGCAAACCCTTCGATCATTTTCATGGACGAGCCAACTTCAGGGCTTGATGCAAGAGCCGCGGCAATTGTTATGAGAACAGTTAGGAACACGGTGGACACGGGAAGAACAGTTGTATGTACTATTCATCAGCCAAGTATTGACATATTTGAAGCATTTGATGAGGTAAGGAACTTGAAAATCAATTAAAAAGGAATTTACTGTGGTTTCGTTGGTTCTTCATACGAGTTTATATATTAATAAAATATGTAATTGCAGCTATTCCTTATGAAGCGAGGAGGACAAGAAATATATGTCGGGCCATTAGGACATCATTCTGAACATCTTATCAAGTACTTCGAGGTATGATTGAAATGAAGGACCTCAAATTAAAAAATTTAATATACGTTATTTATTTAACACTATAGTGTTCATCTTTCTACAGGGAATTCAAGGAGTTAGCAAAATCAAAGATGGATATAATCCCGCGACTTGGATGTTTGAAGTTACCACAACAGCGCAAGAATTAGCTTTAGGTGTTGATTTTACTGATATCTACAAAAATTCAGATCTGTACAGGTAATGATAAGATACTCAGACTTGACCTTGCAACAAAAAGTTATATGGTGGTCCAGTTAATTACTTTAATTCAGCACAAGATCAACATCAGAGATAACTAACTCAAATTTGATACTAATGTATGTCATTTGTTCAGGAGAAACAAAGCTCTTATTGAAGACTTAAGCAAGCCTGCTCCTGGTTCAAAGGAACTCCATTTTCCAACTCAATACTCTCAGTCATTCTTGACTCAGTGTGTAGCTTGCTTATGGAAGCAACACTGGTCATATTGGCGCAACCCGCCATATACCGCTGTTAGATTTCTTTTTACAACTGTAATAGCATTGATGTTTGGGACAATGTTCTGGGACCTGGGCTGAAAAATGTAAGCTACAAGTCAAAACCACAAAAGCTGAAGCTTCAAAGTTGGTTTCAATCAACTTCTTTTATCTAACTGTCATATTGTGGAATTACGGGAATAGTGGACAAGGTTTGACCAATGCAATGGGTTCAATGTATGCTGCTGTACTTTTCCTTGGTGTCCAAAATTCTTCATCTGTGCAGCCTGTTGTTGCTGTTGAAAGAACGGTCTTTTATCGAGAAAGAGCTGCTGGAATGTATTCTGCCATGCCATATGCCATTTCGCAGGTAAAGTTTCAGTGATTTGGAAAACTTGTAAATGTTTCAAAATGGTTAAGAAAGTTAAACAAACTTCCATTCTTGTAAATCGTAGGTCATTATCGAGATGCCTTACATTTTTATTCAAGCTGCTACGTATGGCCTAATAGTCTATGCTATGATCGGATTCGAATGGACCGCTGCAAAGTTCTTCTGGTATCTCTTCTTCATGTACTTTACCTTATTGTACTTCACCTTCTATGGCATGATGGCCGTTGCTGTTACGCCAAACTACCACATTGCATCAATTGTTTCTGCTGCATTCTACGGAATATGGAACTCTTTTCAGGGTTCATCATCCCACGACCGGTAAGTTTTTTTCTTTCATCATGTGATTTTCCATTTTTCAAGTTCATATAGATTTCTTGAAAAGTTTTTTTTAACTTGTTGGATTTTGCAGAGCATGCCTGTATGGTGGCAATGGTACTATTGGGCTTGTCCAGTAGCATGGACCTTGTACGGATTGTTTGTTTCTCAATTTGGAGACATAAAAACACCCCTTGAAGATGGAGACTTTGTTGGTCAGTCAGTGGAACAATATATGAGAACTCGATACGGTTTCAGACATGATTTTCTGGGAGTTGTCGTAGCTGTAATTCTTGGTTTCGCTGTTCTATTTGCTTCCATCTTTACTGTGTCAATTAAGCTCTTTAATTTCCAAAGACGATAGAATCTATGGTTTCCATCTTTGAACTGTTTAAGGTCATGTTTTTATTTATTAAAGTTATGCCATTTTAATTTCTGTAACATACAAATTCTTTCATTGTAACTGGAGATTTTGTTGTAATAAATATGAAATAGTGAAATCCCTTTATATATATATAGAAAAAAAATAAAAGAGTGAATTACAGAAAGCCAAAGACAACATTAGAAATAGATGGTAAAAGAAGTATGTAATCAATATCAAACACAAGAGCTAGACGGAAACTCTTTCGCTTAATCAGCTAGGACATAAAGGACAAAGTTGGGTTATTAAATATTAATGTTACAAAAACTTCACCTAAATCAAAAGCGGACTGGCTGCTCTGAAACCTACCCAAAACAATTTCTTGTCAAATCTTTTTACATCAAAAAGCTCTCGTTAGGACTGAATACAACCACGTCCAATTACACCCTACCCTTTGCCCTGACCCAAAAGGGTACTCTCTCGGTGAAGCCTACACTCACCTTAGCTTTAACTCTTTGTAGTAGTAGTAGCTGTCAGCACTTTTGAGTGAACCACTACCAAACCTTGTCTTAACGAAATTAGGTGTCTTGGACCTTAACGATTATACAATTTTAGATTGGTCCTCCAACAACTAGAAAAGAGAGATCATTAGTTTTTAGTTTGCCATACTAACAAGGAAGTTTTTAGTGATCCCCCTTGTATAAGGTGTATTACCGAAACTTTATGTTTTTTAAATTTGTTGACTCACTTTTTTCTTTTACTGTCCCCAACACTCCTCTAGACAACAACAAAAGGAGATGAAGGGGAGAAAACTCCAGAATTAAACACAAGGAATCAAGAACAAATTCGAGTGAATTAAATATCTGTAATTCAATTGTTTATTACTTTTTCAATTCCTCTTTATTTTATTATTTACCAAATCTGATTTTAATTGCAATGATTAACTCTCAAAGCAAGAGGGAGAATCAAATTTAGAAATTATAATTCAAGGTTTAACTACTTGAATTTTTTTTCCTTTATTATTTTTTATTCTACGACAATCATATTTGTCGTAACCATTTTTTTGTAAAAGGGGTCGACTTTGATTTTAAAAATGAAAACAAAAACGGCAGTCGCCACCAATCTTTTTTTATGAGGTGTGATCGGATCACCTCATGACTTGATCATTTTAGTAAAGGGTTTGATTTATTGAAACAATATTTTTCGTTCTACAAAAATCTAAAAAATGGGTTCGGGAGTCGATTACGCACGAGGAAGGGTTAGCACCCTCGTTACGCCCAAAATTGATACCTAATTGATTATTTGATGTCTTTATGTCGAAAGTCGAAAACTCGAAAATAAATTAAGCTACGATCTTTCTTTGCATTATGTTATTTTTATTTGAAGATTTGCTTGAATGAGTCGAAAAATATTGAAGACCTTCTTATCTCAAGGCAACTAAGCGTCATATCTCGTAAGTTAGGACATGACACTTCGAATCTTTGAGAATAATTAGGCTTTCTTTTGTTTGAAATCTCAAGTGTTTTTACTTTTAGAAGGATATTCAATTATTCAAATTCAACGAAAAGAATCAAAACCCCATAAGTTAAGGCACAATTTTTTCGAATCTTTCGAATACGGAATATTGCCTATTTTTTTGAAACTTTCATTTTATTCATCGAATGGAAGTTAACGTAATATTCAAAATGTTATACATTTAATTCACTCGGGCGTGATATAAAAATGGACCAATGTGTTTGAAAACAACTCGCGATACAGTTATAGTAAAACACGATAAAATGATAGAGCGTTAAAATGAAACAATGATATGCAAAAGAAAAATATAATAGTAACAATACTATACAACAATAACGATGACATAATTGTGACAATAATAATATAAAAGAAATAATGGCAATAATTATAACTACTAATACTAATTAAATAAAAAATAAAAAATAAATAAATCATAATAATAACGATAATAAAATATCAATAATATATGTGTATGTAAAACATAGATAATATAAAAAGGGTAAACAAGAAGTAAATATTAATAAAATAATAATAAATGATTAGCTAGTAATAATGAAGGTATAACAATAAAAAATAAAAATAAGTAAGTAATAATGAAAAAAATAAAAATGCAATAAAATAAGAGAAGAAAATAATAATAATAATAATAAAAGTAAAAATGCAATAAAACAACAATGTACAGTAAATGGAAATAATTCAATTTAAAAAATTAAGAACAATAAATAAATAAGCTAAATAATAAATAAGGTAATATATAAAAAATGATAGAGAAATAAATAAATAACAAACATCTAAAAGTGGTAGAAATTAAATGAGGATTAAATTGAAACTAAAATGAAATTAAAGGCCTAAATTGTAATAAGACAAAAGTTTAGGATTAAATTGAAATTTAAACAGAGTTTTAGGGCAGAATCGGGAAGAAAACAAAGTAGAGGACCAGATTGTAGTGCACGAATAACAAGGATGGACCAAACGGAGAAATATCCCTCCCCTCCAAAACGCAGCACTTCAATGGGGACCAAATTGAAACCACAATAAAATCAAGGGCAAAAATTAAAAAAAAAATGAGAGGAACTTAATCGTAAAATAATAAAAACGTGGAAAGACTTAAGGTGCAAATAGACCATTAATAAAAACACGCGAATCCTCCCTTGGCAGGTCAGGTTTACACGCTGATCCAAAGGAGGAAAACGACGTCGTTTTAGTGCTATGGTGACCAGCCCTAAACGACGTCGTTTAGAGGGTCTATTTAAGCAACCTTTTTAAAAAAAAAAAAATTCATTCTTTCCCTTTTCTTTAAAAAAACAAAGAGAAATTCTCTCAACCTCCCCTCCTCTTTTCTGATCCGGCCGATATCCGACCAAGATTTTGGCGTCAGACCATCACCGGCGACCGCCGTACGCGGTGGCTGAAAAATCCAAAATCGCCCTTTAGGAAGTCCCCCATGTGTAGGGCACAGATCCGAGGTCGAAAACTCTGAAAACCCACCCTAACTCGGTGGAGAAGCGAGAAACGTTTCGTTTCTCCTCCCTGTCAGATGCGGTTTTCAATGGCGACCATCCTCTTCAGGTCTGTCTTTCTTTTCCTTTTTTTTTTGTTATTATATCTTGTAAAATAAAAATACGCGATATAAAAATTTCACCTTTGGCTTTGAAAATCTTTTTCTCTTTGTATTTGATTTCTTTTTTGTTTTTCTCTGTGTCCCCAAAAATACACTGGTGTTTCGCTCGGCTTATATAGCCGAATAAATAATACGTTTTAATCTTATTTTTTGCTACTGTCTCCATTTGCTGCTTTTGTGATGTTGTTGGCTCTTTTCTTGCTCTTTTCTTGCAGACGATGGAGACAACGGAGAAAGGAGGGCTATTTTGGTGCAAGGGCGCAAGCAAAGCCGAGCCTTGGGCAGTGTGCGCGCCGAGGGCGCACATGGAGGGGGTACGGCGCACTAAGAAAGGGGGGCTAGGGTTTCTGTCTCGAAAATTATTTTTGGCTATGGATGGCTTTGGGCTAATGTGATTGGGCCCAGTGTTAGTCTTTTTCTTTTTGTTTGAATTGACTTTTGGGCTATTGTAATTAGGCCTCGGGTTTTGGGGTTTGTTTGTAAAATACTGGACTGCACTTTTTGGTTGGGACTATTTAGCTTGGGCCAAAATTGGGACTACTCAAACTCAACTTGATGCTAAGCAAATAGTGCTCACTACATAGGTAAAAAGACTGAGTTGTTAAATTCAAGTCTATGCCTAGGTTCTAAATCTCATTGTTATTGCGTGGTAAAAATGCTAGTGTTGAGTATAAGGCTTATTCTAATAAATGTCTCTATGTTTGCATGAATTATATCTTAGTATTGCTAACTATTTGAAGAATGATAACATAAAGAAGGTGAAGTTGAAGTTGGGATTGCACATTGCTCAACTTTGGTACTTGTCAAATTTCTAATAAATCAATATAACTATTCATTTCAGTATATATTTATTTGTTTTTTCATGATTAGGATTGTTTAAGCAATTCACATAATTGTTGACCTCATGTCAATTGATTCTGAATAGTTTTATCGAGATCAGAAGCAACTTGCGCGCAAGGCTTTTAATTCGACGAATTGGGCCAATTTCAATTTTGATTTACCAACTACTTACATTATTGAAGTTCCAATAAACAAAACCATGGAGGCAACAAAAGAATTAACACGACTTCAAAAGTTCTTAACAGATCTCAAAATTATTTGTGGTATGAAAAAATCAATTATATTGTATTGCGCTAATAGTGTAGCAATAACTACTACTAAGAAAACTAGAAAAGATAAACTAGCAAAACACATTGATTAGAAATTTCAAATTATACGACTGGAGGTGGTAGACGAAATGGTGGATGTGAGTGTTGAGATACAGTGTTCTTAGTATATTCATTTCGTCTATATGTATTTGTAATTTTTTGAATAATTGTTTTAATAAAATATATATTAATATCATTAATATCTTCATATATTGTCCTCAATGGTTTTTGCATGTAAAGCAAAAAGAAAACAAATATTGAATCAGTGATTATTTAGCGTTTAACTAATATTAAGTGGTATTACGTAATCAACTTGTAATACAAAAAGACACCTTCCCACTAATAGTTAATAGACTTTTTCATTTTGTATGATTGGTTTGTGATTCTTTGAACCCACACTCAAAATAATTAGTGGGTCGAGAATAGAGGAGAATGCTACTTAGTAGAAAGTCAAGTTTGATTTAACCGCATCGTATGAAGCACAAGTATAATTTCAATTAAGGGTTTATTATTATAAATATCACAAAGGTTCGATTTTAAGAAAAATTTTAAACTTTCATTGTGCCTTAAAACACTATTTTTTTTAAATTGATATTTTTCAATAATTGATATTAGAGTCAGATTGAGCCATGTTTGTTGTATAAACTAATACCAAAATTTATTTCTTTCTCTCGTTGTTTGATTAAGTTGAGATAAGGAGTGACATTCTTAAATTGTATGCATGTTTTGTATTATTATGTATGTGAATGAATGTATGTATGTATGTATATATGTATGTATTATTATATTTTATATATATAATGTTATAAAGTAAGTTTGCTGAAGGTTGTGATTCCTAAAAATTAAATAGGTTGTATTTTATGTTTTTATAAATTTTGGGTTTGTGATTAAATTATGAACTATAATTTCTATGCAGGAATATTTTAATTTTATTTTTTTATAAAATTAGAAAAATTCATGTGAGCCTAAAATGGATAAGAAATTTTTGTAATCTTAAATTTTCAACAAGTCGAAGAAATGAGGTGATCGAAGACGTGATCAAGACAGAACAAGACAGGACCAATCCGACAGAGGTAACAGCGGAGGCCGGTGGTGGCCGATAATGGTGGTCAACGATGGTGGCCCAACAATGGATACCCTTTCAGTTAAAAGTTTAAGTTTTTTATTTTTGAGATTATTGTTGGGTGAACATGTTAATATCAGATTTTGAAATATTTTTAGGAAATTTAAAGGATGTTTGAATTTCATCCAGAATATTTAAAAAATGCTTTGCAAAAATTTTATTATTTTATTTTTCTTTAGGATGAAATCATGAAAAATATTTACTATCAAAGTTAATTTAATTTTTGCAAATTTATAATATGTTAAATAAGAATATGATGAGATTACAAGAAAATGATGAAATTATAAGGAAAAAAAAAAACTTCTCTTCGTTTTTCCTTGTTGTGGCGTAAGATTGATGTAAGGATGAAAATATTTATCCATCTTTTCTAAATATTATCTAATAAATAAAATATGTAGCCTTAATTTTTAAATTCAATGGCTAATATTAAATCTCAATTTCCCACCAAATCTAATGGTTAAA
This sequence comes from Gossypium australe, assembly GCA_005393395.2. NCBI lineage: Eukaryota > Viridiplantae > Streptophyta > Magnoliopsida > Malvales > Malvaceae > Gossypium > Gossypium australe. Next base: position 36,790,446 of record CM016615.1, on the reverse strand, counting down.
AACTATGCCAACACTTATTTAATTTTCTAATTTCATAATTCATGATTATCCATTCTCATCTTTTTGTCCCAATTCAGTTTTTAGTAATTATTCACTTTTGATAAATTTATACTTCTAGTCCTTCCACTTTTAGTAACTATTCACTTATGGTAAAATCTCAACAATTCATTTTTTAATAATTATTCACTTTATAGGAAAAGTGAATAGTTTGCCACTTTACTAAAAACTGAACCATCTACGTGTAAATGTAAACTGGCAAGCTCCACATTGAATGTAAACGGTTCTAGAGGAAACCATGATAAATGAGAGTTAATCTACTAAAGTAACATTATGATGAAATACAAATTCTAATTACTTAGGGCCTGTTTAGTAATGCTTAAAAAAAATACTTTTGGAAGAAAAATAATGCTAAACAAATTACTTTTGACTGAAATTTTTAACTTTTCTTTTCTCAAAAACACTTTTGGTGCTTAATTACTTTTCTATCCCTCCAATAACATAGTACAATCTTTTTTTTCTTGGTAATTAATAACAAATGTGTTAAAATCATTAATTAAAAATAAAAAAAATTATTTTTTAAAATACTAATTACAAATATTTAATGGTTATATTTAAACATTTAAAATATAGTTTAATTCTAATTAAATATAAATAATTAATACTTATTACTTAAAAATATTTAACATTTATATTTCATATATTAAAATATTAACAAGTTATAATAATTTTTTTTTATTCTTACTAAAATATAATAATATTAACTAATTTAAATATTATTTAAATGCATATTTATTACTTGATAATAACACGTCTAAAATGGACATTTTATTTCTCAAAAGTACTTTTTGAAGGCAATACTGAACACTCAAATTTTAAACCAAACTTTTCAAAAGCACTCTCAAAAGCATTTTTCAAAAATACTTTTCAAAAGCATTACTAGTGAAATTTACTTTTCCAAGTAAGAAATCATAAAATTCAGTGACCAAGTTACATATAAACCCTGATAAATGCAGATTTTGATTAAATGCACAGTGATAAAATGGTGAACCTAGGTCAGATTACAGGTACAACTAACAACAATGTTCGAACCTCCATACAATCAGCCACAAACAAAATGCCGGGAAATATAATAAGAATGAAACACCCTTTCAATGAAAACATATCAGGAAAGCAGACAATATTAGCATCCCCTTACAGGTTTCCGATTTTGCGTTATGCTGATCCAAATTCGGTAAACCATTTTTCATGCTTCTCAATATCGGGTTGTGAAACACTTCTCTGGACCTTTGCCAAGGCTTCTTCAAAGTCGCACATAGCAACAGGATCCTTTGAAATCTCATCTTTGGACATGTTCTTAATCTCGTCACGTGTCTTACCAGCTATTTTCCGCCTCATGCCATTTAAGGAAGCATCGCGACAAACATTCGTGAGATCATCCCCACTATACCCTTCTGTACGACGAGCCACTTTATCAATATCCACGTCAGCAGCCACCTGCCACATTACCACAAGGACAATAAATGGCAGACAAAATTTCATATCAGGCATAGTATACTATTGATCCAAGCACTAAATCTTTCACTAAAACACACACACAAAACTGCATTGGTACAGGGTCCATGGCTAAATAAATTATAATACACCCACGTCTGACACAAATCTGTCCATCTGATGAGAGCAAAACTTGATAGCCAAGTAGTTTCTTCTTTATGGTGACAAAGGTGGCTGTTGAGAGAGATATGATCTACCTATCATAATATTCTCTAAACATTTCAAATCATCTATAGTTTTCAAATGATTCATGTGTATACTTCTATTTGGCTTCCAAAAGAAATATTCTAAGCTGCATCATCGCCATTATGCTACCAGGGCTAAAAATTTTCATTTTACCGACTCATCACATAAATAATAAATTAAAGTTCAAGAAAAACAAAGCATCAATGAAACAAATCAAATGTGGCATGGAAAAACAAACAAAGAAGATAACGATATTATAAAGCCTTAAGAATCATAAGACTAATCATAGATTAGTGAGAATATTTACCTCAACTGTTTTTAGATTAATCCGAATGAGCTCCTTACGACTCTCAAAATTGGGCAGAGGAATATATATTCGCTTTTCCAGTCGCCTCCTACATTCCATGAAGAACAATTAGAAACAACAAATGTAACGTAACTTAATCATAAGATCCCTCAAACGTATGGATTAGGTGCAAATAAAAGAAACAGGACCAACCTGAGTGCCTCATCTATGTCCCATGGGAAGTTAGTTGCAGCCAAAACCATCACTATCTTGCGGCTGCCATCTTCATTTGTACCAGTATTATTTACACCATCTACCTGAACAAGCAGTTCAGATTTTACTCTTCTAGATGACTCATGCTCTCCGGAAGCCCTAAACCATAAAAAAAATGCAATCAAAGTCAAGAGAATGCAAAAGCCTTGCAACAAAGGGAGGGAGGGAGGGAGAGAGAGAGAGATGCACAAATGAAGAAGAAGAAAATGAGAGCATGTCTATCCGTTTTCCAAGTAAAACATTAAAAATAAAACATTAAAATACTGGCACATACATTCCCCCATCAAGCTAGACTATATGCACAAAAATTTACATTCAGAACATCAAGAACAAAAGAAAGCCAACTGCCAAGGTAGATCCCAGATAACAGCCAAAGCACAGAAAGAAGCAGCAAACTTACCCACGGGCATTGCAAAGAGAGTCAATCTCATCAATAAAAATTGTACTAGGAGCATAAGCTCTTGCAAGATCAAACAAGCACCGGACCATGCGCTCACTCTCACCACGCCACTTTGAGGCTAATGTAGCAGAAGAAACATTGAAAAATGTTGTCCCACATTCAGTGGCAACTGCTTTAGCCAGAAGAGTTTTGCCAGTACCAGGAGGTCCAAACATAAGAACGCCTTTCCATGGTCTCCTAATACCCTAAAGACAAACAAGAAAATAACTCAACCTGTCTATCAGTATAAGCCAGAATAAACACATTTAGAAGTGGGAGAAAAAATATATGCAGAAAAGTTAATTCTGTAATTTTCTAGAAATTTCAAAACAAAAATTACTCCATCTTAATGATATTGGTTAAATTCTATAGAAAGTCCTTGTACTATGTGTCTTTCTTTCTGGATTTAGGGTGGGTTTGGATGGGCGATTGAGTGCGGTGCGGTGCGTTTAGTTTACTTTTTGTCTTACGCTACAATATCGCTACAATATTTAATCTCACCACCACCGCTGTTTTTACACTAACCGCAGGTAAACGCACCACCCATCCAAACCCACCCTTAGTCTCTTTTTCGAAATAAACACTTTCAGTCCTGAGGCCAACTTTTTTTCCGATTAATTCTGTCAAATAATTAGACATGGCTTATTTCTATTAAACATGCAATGTCATGACAGTTGGATAATTTTTTGCACATTTAGAAAAAGACAAAAAATGAGAAAAAGGTCATATGTGTCCAAATTTTACCAAGGTATAGCATGTTTAAAAATAAAGTCACATTAACTTATTTGACAACACTAAAAGAAAAAAAAAAGTTGGCCTCAAGACTAACAATGCACATTTCGAAAACTATATGGACTAGAAATTATGAAATCATAATAGAGGGCCTAGTTATGGCAAAAATATATGGTACAAGAACCTTCTATACAAATTGACCAATGATTTTCCGTAGTCATTAAATTGTATAGAGAAAACTAAACTTAAATTAACATCATTATATCCCTTTATTTAATGCAAACTCAAGGCAATGAAATCAGAAGAAATAACATAAAAATCATATTATGTGAAAGAAATGAGAATCAATCTGGCTCTATTATATGTCCTCTACTAAATAAAACTTAATGATAATTCAGCTGCAACAGAGCAAGTACCTGAAAATATTCAGGCATCCATAAAGGAAGAACAACAGCCTCCTCTAAAAGTCTTTTTGCTTCAGTCAGACCAGCAACATCATCCCACCGTACTCCAGGCGTGGTTTCTAAAACATCCCTTTCTAACATTGCCGCCAAATCTGGATCAGGTCCCTCATACTGGGACCTCTTAGATTTTCCATCTTCAGCATCACCATTCTGAGAAATTGCAAAAGCAAATCGATTGCCAAAAAATGAGAGCATCAAACTGAAGTAGTTTGGCTTTGAAATAGCAAAATTGTTCATGTCCCTATTACTACTATCTGGAGATGTATTAAAGCAGCTTCAGATATTAACAGCAAATTTGGCACATGCATTATATTTTGAACCTAAACATGTTAAGCTTTATACTGAAATCTCAACTTCAAAGACAGTAATAAGTTAAAGTTAACTGGCAAAGCATATTGTCAACCAGAACTTACTGCCGAATCTCCTTTTGTAGATTTCCCTGAGCCAGTACCCTTCTTTCCAGTGGTAGATGCTCTGGCCCCTGTGTTAGTTCTACTTGAACCACCTGCCTTTGCACCTCGTCCAGTTGTACCAGTTCTGGTATTGCCACGACCCCAAGCCCCATCTTGTGGAGATTTCCTCGTGCCCACTTGACCAGCCCTAGCAGGTCTTCTACTTGAAGTGTCCCGACTTGGAAGCCTCCACACATCAGGATCATCCATTGGGGCACCTGATGAAGTTGGATACTCATCTAATGGTTGGAATACGAAAGATGACTTAGCATGAATCGGCGGCGAAGAAAGACGCCGCCCATTAGGAGCTTCCTTAAATGACCTTCTCTCAGCATCCAATTGCTTCACAACTTCTGTCTCCTCTGATAGTGCTTTCTTTACATTCATCCATTTTGCACGAATTAGTGGATCATCAAGACTGGTTAGATGCCTAAATGCATAACAAAAGATCAACAAATTTTGCAAATTAGCTCAAACAATACTTAAAATAATGCATATTTGACCAAAAATTCTGAAACAAATAAGCACATTGTGACCCAATAAAAAAAGATATCAAGCAAACTCAACTGATAAAGCTAACATTTTTCTTTTGCGTTTTTCCCCACGCACTTCAAAATTATTTTAAGAAAATAACTATTAATGTAACTAACTTAATTGTGAATCAAAACTGCATAATAAATCGAAAATTTACGCCGAAAAAAAAGGAAAAAAAAAGAATGAGTGGCTGAAATTCCAGAAAATAAGAGGAAAATGAAAAGAAGAAGGAAATTTACTTGTTGATCTGAGCAATGGCGCCATCAAAGAAGATAATGGAAGTGTCGTAGAGGCCTTCGAGAGCGTATTCTCGAGCCAATTTCAAGTGATCTTGCAGTCCAGCTAGCGAATTTCCAACCATTTCGAATTCACCATGAGAATCCAAAAACAGCAAACCTCCCAAATTCTAGGGTTTTAAATTTGAAGAGGAAAAATCTTTTTTTTTTCCGGCTTTGAGTGGTCGAATGGATATGGTGGTGTATTCACGGCGACGTTTGAACTTTAAACCGTGGGGAGGAAGGGGGAGACTGAGGTAGGAAGGACTGAAATTACGTTTGAACCCTTAATGTACGAAATTACATTTGAGCCTTGTGATATTTTGAGGGCGTTTTAGGCCGTTGGTTATGGTGGACCCAATAACGGAACTTACATTCAAGGTGGGGCACAAAAAGCAAAAGGCTTATTAATTGCTTTAATTTTTATTAAGGAAGACAACATAGGGGATGACTGCCATTCGTGTAGGTATAATGTTCGAATTTATATATCTACGGGTATTTGTTTTTATTAAATTATATAATAAAAATTTGAAGGGTAAAATATGTTTTAAATATTATATATTTAGTATATTTAGAAAATATTTTTTTTTACTTTTTAGATTTTAAATTTTAGAATTAAATTTTTTATTAATTTTTTTGATGCGACATTTTAAAATTAAAAAAATTCCATTGATATTCACCTAACAATAAAAAAAAATATTGAAAGTAATAATTAGAATTTTTCTTTCTTAAGAATACTCATTCGAAATTATCATGGTAAAATTTTTTTTCTTTTGGTATAGTATTTTTAAAAAAAATCGATGTTAACATGTTGATTGTATTAACTATTTAAATTAACTAATAACATTCTAAAAATACATAGACCGAATTATGTTGAAAATTAAAAGTATATAGATTAAATTTCAAGTTTCAACCTAGTTTAAGGGCCAAAATTGAAATTTAACTATTAGCTTATAATATTAACCAAAAAAAAAGGGGAAACCACAATCAGTATCTAAAATTATCAGGGTATCCATATTATATATAACCACGTAATATTTTAATTCAAAAGTTGGGTTTTGAGATAATTATTAAATATAATTATTGTTCTTTTTATCTAGATAATGTTTTTTATTATTCGACAATATTGGTAAACAACCTCTACATTTTATATCAAGATATGTTTATTTAGACCTAAAATAAATGACTCAATTTAAACTTATCTTTGGGCTTATTTTTTGAGCCACATAAATGAGGAACACATCTTCAAGCTCCATAAAAAAAAAGATCTTTTTTAATATGTTTGTTTTTGAACAATTTGAAGTATGTAAATCTTACTTATTGGGTAAAATGATTAAAGTTTCTTTTACTGAAAAAGTGAGTGAACTAGTGATTTATTGGGTTTAATACATAGTAATTTACGTTGGTTAATGAATACACAGGTCGAAGGTGGTTTTCAATACTTCATTACTTTTACTGATGACTTCAATAGATATGAGTATATTTTTCTCATGCGCCATAAATTTGAAGCCCTTGAAAAGTTCAAAAAAGTTTAAAAATGAAGTACAAAATCAACTAGACAAAAATATCAAGGCATTTCATTCAGATCGAGGTGGATAATATTTAAGCTTAAAGTTTAATGACCTTCTGAAGGAATGTGAGATTGTCTCACAATTTACTCCTCTTGGTACTTCACAACGGAATGAAGTTTTTGAGAGAAATCAAACATTGTTAGACACAGTTTGATCAATGATAAGTCATGTTGATTTTTTTATTTTCTTTTGGGGACATGCACTTGAGACAATTGCTTTCACATTAAATCCTGTTCTATCTAAATCAATTTAAAAGACACCACATAAGATGTGGACTAGGAGGCTTACTAGTATGTCTTTCATGAAGATTCGGGGTTATGAAACTTATGTTAAACGTCAAACGTCTACTAAGCTTGAACTCAAATATGAAAAATGCAACTTTGTAGGATATCCTAAAGAAAGTGCTTGTTGCTCAGACAAGTGTCTTTATTGGAAGAGAACTTGTATTTAAAAAAGGAAGTGGGAGGATTATTGAACTTGAAGAAATTTGAGAACCATAAATACAATTGAACCAGAGATAGAACAAAAACAAGTTCCACAAGTTGTTGTGGAAACACAACAGCCGCGTAGCTCTTTAAGAGAACGCTATGCACTTGAAAGATATGGATTTCTCGTTTCAACACAAGGCAATTGTAACAGCCTGATTTTGGGTCTAGTCGGAACAGTGGTTTCGGGACCACAAATCCGAAGCAGTAAGATTTATTTTTATTATATTTTTATGGTCTACAGTTTTATGAAATGATTTTGTGAAAATTTCGTTCGATAATTTTGACGTTTGGGCACTCAATTTAGTTAAAGGGACTAAATTGTAAAAAGTGCAATATTTGAGTTCTATATGTTAAAGGTGTCCAATTGCTATGAGATCTTAAATTAGATGTCCTTAAATGGTAATTAGACCATTATATTTCATAATGGACAAAAATGGACATGGTTAGGTGAATTTTCAAAGTTTTGCTTAAGGGCTTTTTGGTAAACTAGTAATTAAATGAATTAATAAGTAAAATAAAAATCAAATTTTGTCCATCTTCTTCCTCCCTTGGCCGAAACTTTGAAGCTCGATTGTAAGTCCGTTCTTGTCCCATTTTTAATGCTCTTTACATTTTTGAAGTCGTTGTAACCCGATCTATCTATTTCTACCACTAATTTAAGAAATGATCAAGGTCCAGGGTTTGACCCATATTAGACATGGGTGTATTTTTATGTTTAATGGTAGAAAATGCATGTTTTTTGTTTGTTAAACAACTTTTGTAAAGTGATTTTCGGTAAAAACAACAAATAGGGACTTAGTTGTAAAAGTTTATAAAATGAGTAGAAAAATGTGAATAAATGAGAAATGTAGGCTGTAATGAGTATGAAAATGGTTCGGCTAGGCTTGGGTTTTTAAGAAATTGAATGAAATTCATTTTATGAGCTTAAGGACTAAAGTGTAAAATGTCAAAAGTTTAGGGGCAAAATGTACTTTTCCATAATGTGACTTTTAGGCTGAAATGAATAATCTGATGATTAAATGAGATGAATTTGGTATTATAGACCAATAAAAACGAAGTTCGGGTTTAGATTGGGGGAAAACCAAACTGTTTGACAATTAGGTCCATTTCGGCTATTTTTTGTACCGAGGTAAGTTCGTATGTTAATAATGTAATGTTATATTTGTATTTTAATGTTTTAATATTGAATGGATTGTATGATTGATTCTATGAGCATATTCGACGAAGTTTCAACAAGCGAGAAAATCTCGGTTGAACCTTAGGAATAGATTAGGATACAAGTGACATGTCGCTAGGAATCCATGTGATTATGTGATTTATGTGTCCCGTGTGTTAGTCTCGTACGTCCTACCGGTGGTTGAGTATACCAGCATGTGTTGCGGATACTTGATAGGTTGTGTGAGCAGCACCGAGTAGTTACGTCTTGACTGACAGCTTGTGTGAGAAGGCCCGAGGATAGCTCGAGAGCTAGCCTATATGTGTTATGAGATTGGTGGTAACTTTGGCTACATATGTGGCACTTATGTGCAAATTTTTTCGTGTATCCGATAATATTCCAAGTGGTTCAACGGGTATGTCAATGATGAGAAAGTATGTGATTATGTTACGAGTTGGTACATGTATATACGAAAAACTCAATAGAAATGAATTCGGTATATGATGAACTATTGGTAAGAATGTGATTGAGTAATTTGTGCTTATGAAGCTTAAATGACAATTATGTTAATATATGTTAAGTTATTTATATGACTAATGTATGAATAATGTTTTGTATTATTTACATATGGACTTACTAAGCTATATAGCTTACCCCCCTTTCTTTCCATTGTCTTAGAGTGTTATGTAACACCCCTTACCTGAGTCTAACATCGAGACTGGATACGAGGCATTACCATGCTCACTCTTACTAAATACTTCGAAACGGGCTATAAAATTTCGTTCCGACTTAAAAATTTCTCTTTCTTAGTCTAATCATACACTTCATGGGCTTACGAGGCCTTAAGCACTTATTTGAAGACTTTCGGAACTTAATCGAAAACTCATCTTTGAAGTAGGGTTCACACGCCAATGTAACCTGGAACACGCCCGTGTACCCTTAGACACGCCCATGTCTTCAACCGTGGGACGTTACTGACTATATTCACACGGCCTTGGCACGCCCGTGGGCTTAGACCGTGTGCAAGTCCTTGATATACTGACTTAATCACACGGCCTGGGGCACACGCCCATGTTCTGACCGTGTATAACACACGACCTAATCAAACGGCCGTGGGATTAGCCGTGGTGTATCCTAACTTAAAGACACTAAGGTGCAGGGTACGCACGGCCTAGACACACGCCAGTGTGTCTACCCGTGTGGGCACATGAAGGCGATTTTCCAAGCCAATTACCACTCTAATTTGCATACATTCATTCATCACCACATAACTTCTAGTAATACCAATAAATATCTCGATTTAAAGACATTTAATCATAAGAGAACTAAAGTCTTCAACCCATACACTAAGGGAACTATTTCCCATAAGATTACAAACAACTTAAGCCATCATCTGTGGCTATACACAAACAAGCTATAAGTTTTCTTAGGCCAACACAACTTGGCTACATCCATTGAAACTAAAAAGAATCCCTATACATGCCATGACTCATAAGAACTTGAAACACCATACCGAGAGATTATGCGATAGTGTGAAAACATCTCCCGCAGCCTCCAACCCGAGCTAGTTAAAAATAACCTATAAGAGATAAGAAGAGTAAAGGAGTAAGCAAAAATGCTTAGTAAGTTCATACACATAATCATAAAAATGTTGACATTCATTAAATATCCATGACTACAAGGTATTAAAAATGAAGTTTCTCATAAACTCATGGTTACTTACTCAACCACTTTTGAAGCTTACTCATTCTATCTCTTACCACATTCTTACCATGCCACAAACCAATTGCTCGTTTAATTAACATACATTTCTGCACTGATCACTACATGATCATACAAACAACATATTAAGCATTTTGAACAAGTCACTCATTCTATTAATCCATCGGTGGTTACTCACTTAACCTACCATTGAATCTCTACTAGGGTGGTATCGTACACAGCCCATCATTAATCATCAATAAGGTGACATCACACATAGATTACCATTATTATACATTCATGGATAGTCATCCAATTGTAATTCTCTATTTTAGATGTTCACCCAGGAACACCCTCACACACTACTATACTTGCTTAACTTTCTACGATACTCGTTTGCATTCACACAATGCATTAATAAATCTATCTCATGCAATTAAAGTGTATTGATTTCACATGACCCACTAGGATTCATTATATACTGAATTCATCTCAATTCAATTCTAACACACACATGTTCCCCTCGGGGTACAACCACATACGTTCTCACTTTCAACATACAAGTTGAATCACTCACAGTGTTAAATGACTCTCTTGGGTATCATACACTTAGTGTCACTTTGACACCATACCCCAATAGGGTCTCACTTGCATTAACATGTCGATGCCATGTCCCAGACATGGTCTTATACGAATTCTTATACCGAGGCCATATTCCGATATGGTCTTACACGGAACTTTAACTAGCATCATTTCATACTATCTACATTTTCTCATTTCTCTTTGATTCAATTCTCTTGACATCTCATTAAAAGATAATTCATGCATTCATAAGTAATCATACATTCCATGCAGCATTGGAATATTAGACTAGCTCGTACGTAATTGCAATAATTGTACATGAACATACCTCGATGATGAAAAGCCGAAAAGGACTTTTTGCCCACATTTCTTTTTCACCCGTTCTAGGTCCGAAACTCGTTTCCTTTGATCTAGAACAATGAAATTTAGTGATATAATCACTTATAAATCATAATATATCACAAACTACACTTTAGGCAAAATGACTATTTTGCCCCTACACTTTGGCAAAATTACAATTTTGCCCCTAAGCTCGTAAATAAATTTTCATCACATTTTCTTATTAAACAAGCCTAGCTGAACATTTAATCCTCCTACAACTATCCACAATTTCAACTATTTCATGCCTTAATGAACAATTTACAACTTTTGCATTTTAGCCCAAATTCGGTGTTTTTAGGACAACACCTTTCACAAAAGTTATTTCTCATCATCTTATCATTCATTTTCTTCCATAAAAACTCAGTAACCAGTATAAACTCTTTAATGGCAAGTCCCTAGACTCTCAACCATATTGCAAAATAGGCTAGCTTAAGCTTTGGGGACTCCAAAAGTATAATTTTTATCAAGAAAAGTCATCAAAATCACTTACTAATAAGGGAGATAGCTTGGCTGAAAGTTCAAACCCCCAAATATCCATTTCTACTTCAATTTTCGGTAGAGAGAAGATAGGTGAATAGTGAAAGATGATAACATCTTTTACTCATCTTATTTTATTCATTTTATCACCTAATTCCCACCTATTTTGACCAAAAATTAAAAATTCTTGTCCCCTATGTCACATGGCCGGCCTACTCACTTAAAATAAGGCTAAATTGCACAATTGGGGCCTCCAATTAATAGCCCATAGCTATTTGGAACCTTTTTCAAATAAACTAGAATTTTCACACTTTATGCGATTTAGTCCTTTTTCACAATTTAGCTAGAAATCGCTAAAATTAAGGCATCAAAATTTTCATGCATAATTAATAACATGTTATAACACATAACATGACATGAAAATAATTTTCTCCAACCTCCAATTAGTGATTCCAAGATCACTGTTCCGACTAGCCCCTAAATCGGGCTGTTACATGTTACCAAGCCACCTCGGGATCGGAGATCGTCGGAGATTTGGATCACACTATCAAACCCTCTTGTTTTGGGTATTGATAATCTTAGTATTTTGAAAGTATGGCATGTATAGGGACTTAGTCATTCTATTATATGTGTCATTATGATTATAGCCAATGTGTTGGCTTGTAATTGTCAAAGGCTTGTTTTGATATTTGGCCATGTAGATTGGCTTATTTGGGCTAACATGGTTGTAAGCCTAAGTATATTTATATATATGCCAATGTCCTTGGTGATATGGTCTTGGTATGCTTGGTGAATGATGGAAGTGTGATTTATGACATGAATTTGAAATGTTTGACAATGTGGTCTATTGAAGAGATGATAAAGTGGTGTACAATTAGGTGTCTTGAAAGCAGACAATTGTGGCTTAATAATTGTTGTGAGTATGATAGATGTTGATATTGTGTTGGCATGTGTTGGTCATAATTGTGGAGGTTTTAGGTTGCCTAAGTATGTTATGTTTTGTGCCTTTGAATTGGTGTAAGTGTATGTGTGAATAAGGGTGGAAAATGGCTTGGTAAATAGCCTTTATTTTGTCCACACAGGTAGACACACTGGCGTGTGGCTAGGCCGTGTGTGACACACGGTCTGCCCCACGGGCATGTGTTCCGGCTGTGTGTCCCCTGCACCTTAAGTTTGAGAAACAGAATGTCCAGAATTTAGCATACGAGTAGAGACACGGGTGTGTGTCTCAGCCGTGTGTGCTACACGGCCTAACACATGGGCGTGTGGCACGGCCGTGTGGCACAAGTTAGAGAGCACCCTAAATTGAACACAGTATGAAGCACGGGCGTGTCCTAGGGTCACACGGGTGTGTCCCTTGGACCACACGGGTATGTGAGCCCTGTTTCTAGCAAAAAGTTTCTAAGTTTGTAAAAGTTTCTTGAGCTCTCAGTTTAGTCTCGCACAAATTCCAATGCATGTTTTGGGCCTTGTAGGCTCATATTAGGGACTTTATGATTGAATATGAATGGTTTTAAATTGGACGCAAATTTATGACTCAAATTTGTGTGAATGCTTGTGTTGTAAGTTCGGTAATACCTCGTACCCTATTCTGGCGTTGAATACGGGTAAGGGGTGTTACAGTAATGTTCTACTTATAGATCAAAATGAGCCTACTTATAGATCAAAATGAGCCTAACACTTATTAAGAAGCGGTAACAAGCACACAATTTGAGAAATAGCTCGAGACCATGAGGTTTGAGATGGATTTCATGTTTCTTAACCAAGTATGAACCTTGGTTGATGATCTACCACAATTCGTTGTGGTAAATCAGAGTCTTTTCGACACTGAATGAGCTTGTTTTTGGACCATTTTATTAGTATTTCAATTAGTTTTCCAATTTAGTAGTTTTAGTAAAATAAGCATTTTTACGCATATTTTGGTATTGTAACGCCCCATTGGGCCAATATGGGCCTAGGGTAGGACTGACGAGCCAATTTAGTGTGCAAGACATCATTTTCAGGCCAAAGAACACCAGGGAAGACGTTGATGTCGCGACACCAGCATGCAGTGTTGCAACACCACATTTCAAAACAAGAAAAGTCTCATTCGAAGTTCTGTGTCGCAACATCGGTCCTGTGGTGTTGCGACACCACTGTGACAGAGGCCAAAATATTGTTGATGGTGTTTTCGTCTGCACAATGTACTTTATTCAGTTTAGTGGCTTGTGTTTGACCTAACTAGGGTAGAAACAACTGTTTATATATAGTTACATTCAGGCTTACTTGAGGAGGTTGTTTTTAGATTAGATTTTAGATATTTAATTTTTGTTACAATTTAGTTTTATTTTCTCTACGTAATTTTTATTCTTGTTTCAGACTTGGATTTGATTTAATTCCAAGCTTTCGTTTCTTCAATATTTCATAATTTTTCTTTGGTTTTCATTTGCAATCGACGCTATCTCAAAAATTGTTAAAGGGTTTTCAATTTCCGAGCGCATCCAATATTGAAACAGATCAATCTATTTTTTTCCCTTTTCTTTCGTTTAATATTTTCTTTGCATGTTTAAATTAAAGTTAGGATTTTTTTATTATTTAGATCCATGAGTAGCTAAATTCATCGAGTAAATTTTGACTATTAGCCTTATTTAATTATTTTTTATTATTGTCCTTGATTAATTTTTTGTTTGGTTATTCATGCTATAATTTCAATTAATACTATTTAGCCATGATAGTGTAGAAAGTAGTTTTTGGTTTGATTTGACCTCCCTTGGGTTCGATCCTTGGAATACTTACTAAATTGTTTCATTGTAAAGTTACTATATTACAATTTGACCCGTATACTTGCGGGCACCGCTGTTCTATCTTCTATCTTTTTGTTACAGTATTTCTAGTCTATATGTTTATATGTATGGTGGCGGTCAGTTGACCTACATGGTTAGTAAGGTACAACCATACAAGGGTTGGTTAGTCACCAAATTGTTTTTGCCAAATTTAGATTAAACCTTCACTCATGTTTCCAAGTTTAAATCTATTCAGATCTTGCTTGTGATAGCTACATTTCATGATTATAAAATCTGACAAATAGATGTCAGAATAACTTTTCTTAATGGGAAACAAGAAGAGGATGTGTGCATGACACAACCTGAAGGATTTATTGATCCAAAGGATGCTGTAAAGATATGTAAGATACAAAAATCCCTATATAGAGAAGCAAGCTTTTCAAAGTTGGAATCTTCATTCTAATGATGTAATCAAAGAGTTAGGAAGTGGGAATCTTCATTCTAATGATGCAATCAAAGAGTTTGGTTTTTTAAAAAATGAAGATGAGCCTTGTGTTGACAAGAAAGTTAGTGAGAGTACTGTTGTATTTTTGGTACTATATGTAGATGACGTACTGATAATGGGAAATGACATACCTACTTTACAGTCTGTTAAGACTTTGTTAGGAAGTTGTTTTTCTATGAAGAATTTAAGTGAGACCACTTTCATATTAGGAGTCAAAATCTATAGAGATAGATCAAGATAACTCATAGGTCTAAGATAAAAGTACATACATAGATAAAATACTGAAAATGTTCAACATGGATGTGGTTAAAAGTTGGTATATAATGTTAAGTTTCATGTTTTATGATCAACTTGTGATGAATGTGATAAAACTAATTAGGTATATCATATTGATTCTATTTTGTGAGATGATGATTTGTGCCATTTGAATTGTAAACATGATTTTGGTTTTTAGTATCTTGAAATGGTAACTTGTCATTTGATGTCTTCCTTGGAGATTTGTTGTTGAATGGCTATTTTGTTTTGGTAATATTTTGGAATTTTGGTTGGAATATATTAGCATTAGAAAGTTTGGTATAAAAGTTTGATTATGGCATATGATATTTGGAATTTATTTGGTACATTTTTTAATAGGTTAATTAGTGGTAAATGCATGTCTTGGCGTCTAAGAAATTGTAGGTGAATTGGCTTGTGTTTGAAGGTATTTTGGGCACACATGGTCTGGGACACGGTCTGACACACGACCATGTGTCCCATACGGTTGCATGACACAACCATGTGGCCTCTTTGATTTTTTGTGCAGGTTTGTTCACACGGTCATAGAGAGTTACACGATTTGATGACACAGTCGTGTGACCCAGGTTTACATGATCATAGAGAGTTACATGGCCATGTTCTTGAGCCACATGGGTTGAGATCCGTCACATGGCCTAGCCACATGGCCGTGTGATCCGTGTTTTCACTTTTTACTCAAATTTTTTAAAAGCTTCATTTTAATCCAAAATTGTTCCCGATTTGTTTTAAATGTTCCGTAAGCTCGAATTAGGTCTAATGATTGCAAATGAATTATTTGGTTATTTTTTTATTAAATTGTGAATGATGTTAACGTTTATATTTGTAATATCTTATAGCTCGGACTGGGCGATCGAACTAGGTATAGGATGTTATATTTGGTACTTATACTCAAAGTATCAGAACTTTGCAAGTCAATAGCTAAAAAGTTACAATTTCTAGCCAAAGTATCAGAACATAAGCTTATGTATTGATACTTTGTCCAAGGTATCGATACATGGGGTACATGTATCCAAACATAACCCTTGATTTTGTACCATTGCACTGTTTTGAGTATTTTAAACCCATTGAAGCTCAAAATTAACCCAGACATTTTTGATCACCCGTAAAATGTTTCTAAATGGTTTAAAATTGATTTTATCTAAATTTTATGGTTTTATTTAATTTCTTCAAAGTTTGATTACTTAAATAGTTGTTGAGATTTTCGCTATGTGTGTGCTCGGGTAGCATCTCCCATCCATACCGGATGTCGAGATGGATGAGGGATGTTACATATTGAAGAATTAGCTAATATATTGGATGAAATGATATACTAGGCTTTTACTATTGATTGATTTTTTCGTTTCAAATTGCTTTGTTAAATTTTATTTGTTAGTTTTGGTATTAAAAAAAATTACTTTGGTAATTAGCATTATAATTAGTAATAGCTCTACCTATGAATGATTTTTTATACTACTTGCTACAATACGTATACTTGTGCGTGTGATATTCAACCAACAAATATATGTAACTTCAAATTAAAGGTTCATTTTTTTACCGATAAAATATTTTTCGTAAAATATTTTCATTGTTTTACAATGTTTGTTTTGTGGAAAATGAATTCCCAAAGGAAAACATTCTCTAAAACTCGGGTGAAACCAATGCATTCTTAAAGAAAACGTCTTACTGATTTTCATCCCATAAGATATTCTCTCTACTCCTCTTCACTCTCAACACTGACTTGAATAACAGTCGTTCTCCCTTCCTTGTCATCTTTGTCCGTCAACCTTCACCTCTCCTCCTCATCTCTGTCCGTTGGCCTCACCTCATCATCTATGTCAGTCGGTCGTCATCCTTACCAAGTCTTCCTTTCTTGTCTGCATTTCGAAGAAACTCCAAAAACTAAAAAATAAAACATAAAAATCTTTCTAGTCATATAAAAGTATATCACTATCTTCTTCTTATCAAGGTTTTGCATTTAACTTATTTTTTTTATAGAAATGGAAGCTATTTACTTCATTCGAAATGGGTCTATTTATATTTAGGTGAGTTTTTTTCTTATAGTTTTTTTTACTTTGTGCTAAATTGATCTACGTAAATCAATTAAAGTAAATGCTTGCCAATATATTTTTTACAACTCCCTTCTTTCTATTCTTAGTGCTTTGGGTGGCGTTTGGGTTGGTTTGGTTGTTTTGATTCACTTAGCTAGTTTCTTATTCAGTTTATTGATATTTGCTTCTATTATCTTTGTTCCAAATCTGTCTCTATTGGTGTACTAAAGTTTTGTGTTTTGAATAAGTTTTGCATTTTATCTTAAAACCTAAGGGGCATAGGATTGAGTATGTAACAGCCCCTTTTTAGTGAAATCGGAACAGTGGTTTCGGGACCACAAATTCGAGTCAGAAAGAAAAATTATTTTAATATTATTGCATGATCTGCAATATGATAGGAATAACATATGAAAATTTCGTTAAGAAAATTTTTACCAATTACATGTTTAATTGTGGATAGGACCAAATTGCATAAAATGCAAAAGTTGAGTTCTAATATCTATAGGTATCAAATAGCTATAGAATTCAAAATTTGAGGTCCTTATATGGTAATTAGACCATTAAATGGAGTTAGTAGATATTTATGATGAATCATCCATGGAAAATTAGAAAAAGAAAAGGATTAAATTGGAATTTGAAATAAATAAAGATGATAATAACTTAATATCATCTTATTTCATCATATTCCCCAAATATTTTCTATGGAAACCCTAGCTAAGAGAGAGAGATTCAATCAAGCTTAATTGTGTAAGTAATCATATCCCATTTTTAGTAATTTTTACATTTCCGAGATCGTAATAACTTAATCTATCTATTTTGGGGATCAATTTGTAAAGATATCAAAGTGTTGAAAATTTTTCATGGATGTGTATGCTGAAATTTTGAAATTTATGGTAGAAAATGAAAGGTTGCTGATAGATAAACAACTTTTGTAAAAGAAATTTTGATGAAATTGTGATTTAGGGACTAAATTGTAAATATGTAAAATTCATAGAAAATTTTTTATTTTTGTGAAATACATGGGCTGTAAATGTTATATGTACAAATTGATTAGACTTGGAATAAGGTTTAAATTGCATGAATTTCAATTTCCGAGCCTAGGGATGAAATTTGAATTGATTAAAAGTATAGGGGCAAAATAGTATTTTTTGCCTAAAATGTGAATTTGATTGAATTGAATATGAATTTCATTAAATTGAGTTAAATTTAATCGTATAGATCCGGATAGACCTAGTACGGAATTGGATCGAGGAAAACAAAAAGTATCAGATTAGTAGATCCTTGTATATGAACGCTTATCGGGGTAAGTTCGTGTAACTAAAATGTACGTTTATATGTTTAAATTGAATGTTATGATTGTGAAATGTATGATTGTCATGTATAAACATAAATCACATATCCGATAATGTCTGACAATTGTTAAGTCTCGTTTGAATAAAGGAAATTTAATGGATACAGGATTTCCTGTATTGGTTGTGGTCCTGCATATGTTGCATACACACCATAGCTCTTATGAGCATCCTGTTATAAGCCCTCTCGAGCTTCCTTTTATATGGTTCCTGCGAGTATCCTGATCGGTAGTGATCCTGTATGTGTTGCGGACTACCGTAGCTCTTTGTTAGCGTCCTGTTATATGATCGGTTATGATCCTGCATATATTGCGGACACAAACGCAGCTCTTTATGAGCGTCCTGATATAGGCTCTTTGTGAGCTTCCTGATATGGCTCTCTTGAACTTCCTGTTATATGGCTATCCGAAGCTCCCCGATAATAACTCTTCGGAGTTACCTGTTAAGCTCAATGAGCTTCTTGTTTTAAACTCTTATGAGTTTCCTATTATAGCCCGGATAAACTTCCTGTTACATGGCTTACATGAGCATCCTGTTATATGGCTCGAGAGAGTGCTTCCTAATTATGTGCCCTAATGGGTACCCCTGGATATGAATTGACAGATTTTCAGTTTTGTACACTTTAAGTGTACTACATGAGCGTATCCATCGATATTTCAAATAAATTCAACGGGTAAAGTTCTGACATGGCTAAACTGAACTTGAAATGATTTGTCATGGAAATGTACATGTAATATATAAGTATGATATGGAAAGCATATGTATATGAAAGTTATTATATGATGAGCTCATCCATGTTCTTGGTATTTATGTGAATTACTTGACTATCATGACTGGTCAATTTGTGTGTTTTAGGCTTTAAGCCAAAATCGCTTGGATACTATTTATATGTGTATTTAATAAAAATGAATGGTAAGTTAAATTTCTAGTTATGCGAACTTACTAAGCAGTAAATTCTTACTTTATTTTATTTTCTTTTGTTTTTTAGTACTCGAAAGCTCGTAAAGGTTGGAAGCGGGTCGGAGCAAGATCACACTATCCTTCAGCTCATTTTGGTAAAATTTTCCTTGGTATAATGGCATGTATAGGTTAAATTGACCAAATGATAGCTTGTTAATAATTGGTTGTAATTAGCCATTGGAATGACTATGATGTATATGTGTGTGTGTAACACCCCAGACCCGGCCCAAACACCACGACTGGATCTGGCATGTCACTAAGAAGTTTTAGTAAAACATGTCGCATTTTTGGAAGTCATTTGTCGAGTTTAAGCATTTATACCGGAAAACTTAATAATTTGGTAATTAATATAAGATATATATTTTATAAGATGCCTTTATGAATTAAAAACCGGAATTTAGTACATGCCTTAGTTTTAATTTTTATCGAATAATTCAGGTGTCTGAAGGTAAAGCCCAAAAACCGGAAATATAAAACTAATGGCCCATGGCCTTATTACAACGAAATTTAAAACCCATTAATTAAAAATGTTAAAAATAAATAACTAAGTGAAGTCTTCTGCTGACTTAAAATAATCTCTTGCATGGTCACCTTGCGCTCCTCTCCAGCCCGGTCCGATGCACTAAGTGCTACCTGAAAGATGTTAAATAATAGGGTGAGTCACGAGACTCAGTGTGCAACTCTCATGCACCATCAGATTGGGCCTTAGCCCCACAGAACAGATATTAAAACATGAAATAACAGAAATTATGCAAAGCCCAACCCAATCCTAGGTTTCCATCCGCTACACACCGCCCTTACCTGCCAGTCACACCATTGGAGATTTTTACAATCAACCCACACCGCTACACACCATCGATGGCAGTCATGCTGCAGTTAGCTGCTCATCGTCAGATCATGGCAATAGCCACTACAACAGATCATGGCAAAAAGCCACTACAACAGATCATGGCAAATAGCCACTACAATAGATCATGGCAAAAAGCCACTACAACAGAACACTTCCCCTTTCATCAATCACCCAACCCCGTGCAATCACAGAAATCGGCATACATACAAAACATATCATCAGCAGAAACATTCACTTACGAATGACAGGGATCACTAACTTGGTGATTCGCTTTTACCCTCATCGGGTTTTCAACCGTTATGCCGGGATTTCGGCATTTAACAGAGTATAAGCAGATTTAATAACACATATTAGCAGACAATCTAAATGGTGTGAGAAGTTACACACCTAATTAATGCGTAGGACTACTCTCTATGTCAATATCCTCACTAATCAGATCTACTGCCCTTTGTCTACAACTTTGCTCAAAAGCCGGAAGAACGCAAAGATAGGGCCTCTCCTATATTCGGCCAAGGGTTAGTGTTTTACCCGAATTATATGTTTTAAATTAGCAGATCTCCTTACCTTGAAATCCCGAAAGTGTTACGATCCAAGTGCTACTAAACTTTGGCTTAGAAATCTAAGTGATTGAATCCCCTTCAAATCTCGGAATGTCGCAAATGAGAGAAAACACGAGATTAGCCAACTATTTAGCCATTCGGCTATAGTCTTCAAAAGCCGAAAAAGATCAAAAGAAAACCCAAATCGATACTTACCTCTATAGAAGGTTTCGGCTATCCCTTGTAGAAAGATTCGGCAATCACAGGAGATAAAATCTAGGGATTTTGGCTTTTAAGAAAATCCCGAAAAAGTATGAACAAAAGAAGGCTGATGCATTTTCGGCTTTTAGAAGAACTGAATGAAGAGTTTCGGTTTTTGGAAAAAGAGAAGAAGAAAAGAAAATAAGAAAGAGGCTTGGAGATTTCGGCTAGGAAGAAAAAGAATGGAAAAAGGTTTTGGCTTAATGGAGAAATCGACACAAGAGAAAAAGAATGAAGAAGAGAATGAAATAAAAGGTTTCGGCTTCTGGAGAATTCAAAAGAAAAGATTGCAGAAAGCAACTAGGGTTTTGGCTTGTAGAAGAGAATGAGAGAAAAGATTGAGAGAATGGGGTTCAAATGCCGGAATTGAAGAGATATCCCCCTATTTATAGAAATTTTGGCCATCATCTAGCCTTGCAGATAAATCCTATCTTTTCTCCTTTATCTTATCCATCCATATCTCCAAAAGAAACCTAGATAGCACCACCTCTTCCTTCTTTTATCAGCATATTATCCACATAATTTAAAACATAAAATCCCCTAAATAATAGCCTTGTTGCCGTCCAACCTACTCCACCTTATAAGTGTCAAATTTGGCCCAAAAACATGGGCTCCAAACGACCACAAATTGGGCCTCTCCCCAGGTCTATTGACGCCAACTCCCTTCCCTCTTAGTGGCGCCATTTTGCCACTGGGCCACAAGCCCATTATGTCATTTAAACTCAGATATCACCTTTTAAACATTATAGTGCCTAAGCAAGAATTTCACCAAGGCCTTGTCCACATCCTGAGCCCAATTTGGACCCCTAACAGTTAAATTAACACATTAAACATATCCACACACTAAACGCATAGGCCCGAAAATTCAGGATGTTACAGTATGAGACCATATTATGTTTGTCGTAACCATTTTTTTGAAAAAACGGGAATCGACCTTGGTTTTGAAAATAAAAAAAAAAAAACGGGAGTCGCCTCCGACCTTTATTTGGTGTGATCGGATCACCATTGTTTTAATAAAACTTTTGATTTACTAAAATAGTGTTTTTGGTCTACGAAATTTCGAGAAAAAAAACAGGTTCGGGAGTTGGTTACGTGTGAGGAAGGATTAGCACCCTCGCAACGCCCAAAATTGGTACCAAATTGATTGATCAATGTCCTAATGTCAAAAGTTGAAAATTTTAAAAAGAACTTAAAAAAAATCGATTTCTTTCAGAAATATTTGAGTTTTCTCGAATTGAATATCAAGATTTTCTCATTCCGAAGGAATAAAATATCACATCCAATACTTTAGGGCACGATAATTTGAATCCTCAAATCCAAGATCATCTCATAGTTTTCTCGAATTGAATATCGAGATTTTCTCGTTCCGAAGGAATAAAATATCACATCCAATACTTTAGGACACGATAATGTAAATCTTCAAATCCAAGATCATCTCATAATTCCCGAGACTCATGCGTTAAAATATCAAAAGGATATTCGAGTGTTTGGCCAAGCGGGAAACCGAAACCCAACACATAGGGCCCGATCTCTCGAGTTTCCAAACATAGAATATTGCCTTATTTTTGAAAGATTTTTATTTTAAAATGATAGCGAGTACAATACTTAAATAACATGCATCGTTTGTTTGGAGTAATATGACAACTTGTACAGAATGAAAACATTGGAATTTAATGCGCGATGTGATGGCATAGTAACACAATAATAATAAGAATACATGAACAAAATGTTATACGAGTAAATAATAATAGCATGCGAATACAAGTGAACGAATTGTAACATGCGCAATAGCAATAATCACACATATGTGTCATTCAAATACCAGCAATAATAGTCAAAGAATGAGATACTTAAAATAAGAAATAATAAAGACAAAACAGTAATAATGATACTTAAAATAATGACAAGATAATAATGATGATATTTGAAATAAGAAATAATAGTGGAAAAAAAGTAATGATGATACTTGAAATAAGAAATAGTAATGACAAAATAGTAATGATGATACTTAAAAGAAAAAAATAAAACGATGATAGTAGTAATACTAATAGTAACAATAATAATGGCGGTAAAATATTGATAATATATGCATGTAAAACACACATAATATGAAACGTGATATGCGAGTAAGTATTAGATCAATAGGTGAGCAGGTAAAATAAAGGCCTAACAATAAGTATATATAAAAAAATTAATAAATAAAAATGAGAATGCAATACAGTAAAAAAAGTAGTAATAATCATATAAATTAACAATATTAATAACACTATAATTGTGAAAATAACAAGTAAGAGCTAAGCTGAAATTAGAATAAAATTAAAGCACTGAAATCGCAATAAATAAAGATAAAAATGGGGTATGGACTTAAATGAAACACGCGCAAAACAAAGAGGATCGAACGGGTAAATTTCCCAGGCCTAAATGCGCATCTATGGGTCAAGGACCCGATTGAAAACCCAAAGAGTTTTAAGGGTAAAATCCATAAAAGAAAAAATGAAAAGGGGCTAATTGGATGGTGTTGCAATGGGGAGGGACCTGGGCACACAAATTTCCATTTAAGGTGAAGATGTGCCTATCCATTTTGCAAATTGTCAATGCACAGGCCTTTACTTCCTTTAATTGCGCCACTTTAAAAAGTGATAAAACCTTTATTATATTTATTGTTATTTTTAAAGCTAACATATTCTTGTTTTCAAACAAAAAACAAAGAGCCACCCCTCTCATTCTCAAGGAAACCGAAAAGGCAGGGAACTCCCTTCCTCCCTCTTTCGCCCGACGTTTGGGCTGTCGCACCACCGCGCCACCACCGTATCGGTGGCCGGCGATGCTCGAGGCCAAGCTTTTAGCCTTCTTTCGAGACCTCTTTGAAGATATAGCCCTCGACGCCCCAAAAAACCTGAGAGAAGAACAAAGCCACCTCCTTTCGCCTTTAGGCTCGGCTCCGACGACGGGGAAGGAATTCCAACGCCTCGACCATAGGGTTTTGGTAAGGTTTTTGTTTTTTTCTTTTCAGTTTGCAGATTCGAAATAAAAATAAATAAAAACGAAAGTAACTAAGAATATAAAATAAGCAAAAGATCTAAACCTTGAATGTTTCTGTTCAGTTTTTTATCGCTAATGATTCGTGAGATTGGAAAAAACTTTCAAACTTCTATTTTTATTTCCGTATTTCCGATATTCCTTCTTTCGTAAGACCCCCCCAAAAAAAGGAATCCTTTACAAATGTTTTGCTTCGGTTTTTATAACTGATTTCTACATATTTGTTTTTCTTTTATTTGTCTTCATTTGTTTTTCTATTGTTTTCTTTTTTGTCGTCTTCTCCTTGGTTCCATTGTGCATGCTACTCCTTGCAGGTGACGTCGAGATGCGTGGAGGAGGGCATGGCAATGGTCAGAAGCGTGGAGGCCGCTAGTGGAGGTTGTCAGAAACGTGTGGGCATTGACCGCATGGCTTAAGACTAGGGTTTGATAGTTGCTGTCTTTTTTTCTGTAACGGGCTGCTTTATTTTGGGCTTGAACTGGGGTTTTGGGCCATTTTCTATTGTAATTGGACATTTATTTTGGACCATTTATTGTTTGTTTATTTTGGTTTTGGATTTGGCTTTTGTTTTATTGATTGGGCCTTTTTGGTTTAATTTCGTAAATGGACATTTTGGACTGTGAAGGTTTATTTTGTTTTTTGTTTCTGATTCAGGCTCGGGCTAAATTGGGTTGCTTTATTGATTGGGCCTTTAGTCTGTTTTGGGTTCGGGCAAAAATTGGTTATTACAATGTTGATATGTGTTGTGTGCTTGAATAGATATACATATTCGGTATAAATATGCTTAAGTGAATATTTGACCAATTTGGTAACTTGGTCACTTGAAAATATGTGATGATATCATGCATAAGAATTGGTTTTGACTTAATTTAAATGTCTTGAATTGGTTTGGGGATGTGTTAAAATGTTAATGTAGGTGCAAAGCAAATTTGGGTAAGAAATAAGGCTTGGAAAAGGCCTTATTTTGTCCACACAGGCAGAGACACGGGTGTGTGTCTCAGCCGTGTGTGACACATGGCTACGCGCACGGGCGTGTGGTTTGGCCATGTGTCCCTTGCGTTTTAAAATTTGAGAAACAGAGTGCTTCGAATTGCTCACACAGGCAGATACACAGGTGTGTGTCTCAGCTGTGTGTCACACGGCCTAGCACATGGGCGTGTGACTTGGCCGTGTGACCCCTGCATCTAAATTTGGAAAATTAAATTTTCCACACGGCCTAGCACACGGGCGTGTGGCTGGCCGTGTGACCCAAGTCAGAGAGTTACATTGGCATGAACACGGGCTGGGACACGGTCGTGTGCCTCACATCGAATGCCCACACTGCCTAGGACACGGGCGTGTCACTTGGTCGTGTAAGCCAAACAGCCTGACCACACGGACATGTGTCCCCTGCACTTAAGAAAAATTTTGAGATTTTGTGAAAATTTCTTTGAGTTCCCGATTTAGTCCCGACTTGTTTCTAATGTATAAATTGGGTCTCGAGGGCCCATATAAGACATTATGATTGAATATGTTTGATTTCAGTTATGAATAGTAAATGATACGAAATAATTATAAGTGATCTATAAACTTCGATAATACTCCGTAATCCTGTTTCGGTGACGGATATGGGTTAGGGGTGTTACAGAGTATAAAGAAAAGAAAGATTAAGCAACTGGTTATTGAAGTACAATTTCTCATTATTCTAGAGCCCAAGATTGAAAATTATGCTGATTGGTCAACTAATTGTTTATGGCCCTCTGGTAATCGATAATTGATTAGTCAATCTTCAAATGGTAATTTTGGAGGTCTTATTATTATTTGGGATTCTTTTGTGTTTTGTAAGGATTGATAAAATGCTTCATTGATGAAAATAAATAGGCCTTCTAAATTTTGATATTTTTGATGATTATTTCTTGTAGGGTGTTTTTGTAATGCCCTCAACCCAACCTGATTCACTAAGTTCAGATCTCGAGTGTTACTAAACAATTCAAAATGTTTAAAAAAAATTTACATTTTTTTCGTTTAATTTTTAAACTTATTATTAGAAATTCTAAAAGAAAACTTAACATTTGAAAATTTTGAACAAAATACGCGATGAATAACTTATTACACCAGTATTGATACAAAACTTTACAAGTTGGAAACTAATTCAGGACAGATTCATAGGCATATCCAAGATTACACCACAAATCCACTGTATGCATAACAGCCTATTCGCCACCAACTTGGCATACTCCTAGCGTCATCCCTCTAGGTGAAGCCTTTTCTCAACAAACCTGAAAAGAGATAACAGCCTTGTATGTACAAGTGTACTTAGCTGGCTCATTAACTATACCTTAATGGAGGCTTTGCAGTCTCGTAGAAATTGCTATGTGTGAACTATTACTCTATCTCATTTACTTCGACGGATACTGTAACATCCCTAAATCGGGGTCTCTGCATTTTGTATGTGTTTGCATGTGATGGTATGTCTGTTATGTTGGTTTGATATGTTTTGGGGTCTAGGCAGGACCTCGGGTTAGTCCTGGGTCATGGCCAAAATTTTTGTTTTAGCCCTTAAGAAGTAGAAGCTAGAGGAAGTAAGGGTTAAAAGAATTTGTTTGAGGATTAAGACACAAGAATTACCTTGGTAGAGTGGCAAGGGAGGTGCTACACAGGTGCAAGGGAGGTGACGCCACAGGGAGCAAGGGGGACCTTGGTTCGAGCTGCAGAAATCCTTTTCTGCTCATTATTTTTGACGCCACAGGTAAGCAGAGGTGTGCTCAGGTGGGACTCTCATGGATAGATGAAGACTGGATCAACAGAGTTTGAATTGATGGATGGGAGGAAAACTTGGTGTTTGACTCATTCAAATTTGTTTGAATAAGTGGATGAGAGGAATTCAAGGAGAAAAGAAAGGGTCGGCAAGTGTTGTGTGTGTAGCCGAATTCTTGAGGGGTGGCAATCGGTTGGGTCCTTTTGGGGTGATGGCCGAATGTGCCTTGATTAGTAGCAAAAATCGGCCAGCTTGGATGTGCTTTCTCTTCTTGCGTTTTGGTGCTTAAACCCGAACCTTAAGTGCTTTCTTTCTTTTTTGGCAATTTCGGGCACTTGGCCGATTCATGTTAGCAACCCCTTTGAAGAGCCGAAACTCCCTCTATGCCGAATCCACCCTTGTGCTTTTTCTTCTTCTTATTTTGTTCAAAACCGACATCACTTTGGTCATCTTCTCTTCCCTTCTTTTTGCTCATAGCCGAAACCAACAACCTTACCCCATCCAACATCTCTTCTTTTCACTCTCTCGAAATCCCTTTCATTGTGCCGAAATCTCTTTCATTCTCCCTTGCCGAATACTTTTTCCCCTTTTTCATTTTTCTTATTCTTCATCTTGATCATCTACTAAAGTTGAAAACCTTGAGTTTCTCTACTCTTTCTTTCATATACTTAGGGCCGAATACTCTGCTCCTAGGACCTTCTTTTCTTGCATTTTTCTCCATCATCTTAAGTGCCGAAATCAAGATTCTTTCCTCTGGGGATATAGCCGAATATCCTGGTAAGTGTAGATGCCTTTCTTTAACTGATTTGGTTGTGCCGAATCTCCTTTTTGCTTCTCTGTTGATACTTTCTTCAATCATTATTAATCGGGTATTGATCTTCACTTTTGTCCTATGTGGTAGCCGAAACCCCTAACATCACTTAGGGGTGCCGAATGTTGGTGTTTAGTAGCCGAACTTGTCATTAAGGTAAGTGGCGTTAACTCTTGTGGTTTCGGGGTTTGTTAATCATGGTCGAATGGCCTATGGATTCTAAGCGTTGTGTAAAACCGATTGTAGGGAGGAGTAAAGCCAAACGCAGTGTATCTCCGGGATTGGTGGTCGATCTAGGTAAGGGTTGTAACAACTCAAGATCTATTTCTTGATTGATCAAAAGCCGAAGGCTAACTTTTGTGTGTGCTAGTGTTTGGCCGGTTGCTAGGGGGACTTATCACAAGTTTTGGGATTTGGTAGGAAACCAAATCGGTATTAAGGTAAAAGTATTACCTTCTGGCGACATCTTTTAGGGATCTCTAGTTAGGCCGAATAGGGCTTTTGGATTACTAACTAAGCATTGGCCGATTGTAGGAACAGTGAGGGCATACGTTTCGGGATCTCGTAATATCGCGTAGCTCGGGATTTCTCTTAGATCTGCGATTAGCCAGGTGTGTAAACGCTTACACACTTTATTAGTATAATTATACTTATTATGTTACTGTTATAACCATTGGCATTAGAGACTTTGCCTTGTGGGCATAAGCTTGGAAACCGGGTAAGTTCCCTGTTATGTGATTCTTGGTATACATCATCGTGGTTTGTTAAATGCTATGTTATATGTTATTTGCATGATCATTCGATATTATGACACGTATGTTATGAACATGATGATGGGTTTGATGAGAGGAAGGGGATGATTCATTTTGGACTGTCACCAGTGGTTTTGACCACAAGATGGGTTGGCCCCATCATTTGATTTGTGACTTCGGTCACCAGTGGTTTTGACCACACTATTATTATTATTTGTGACTAAGTCCCAGTGGTTTTGACCACCAGTGGTTTTGACCACACTTACGATATTTGTGACTACGATCACCAGTGGTTTTGACCACATATGGATATTGTGACTCGTCCCAGTGGTTTGGCACCACAGTGGGTTAGCCCCACAAGATTATTACGGGATTGTCATCAGTGGTTTTGACCACACGATGAGTTGGCCCCATCACCTAATTTGTGACTACGGTCACCAGTGGTTTTGACCACACCGATATATTTGTGACTTCGGTCACCAGTGGTTTTGACCGCCAGTGGTTTTGACCACACGGGGTAGTTACAGGAGATTGGATGGTTAGGTTATGGGGTTGCATGATTTGCATGTTTTGCTAATGATCTGTGTAAGTGGTTGAATTATCGGATTGAGGATTTATACACTGAGTCTCGGTGACTCACCCCTTCCCTTACATTTTGCAGATGAGGCTTAGATCGCGGATATGGAGCCGTAGAGGACTCGAGGTGGCCATGCAGATTTATTTTCGGGTTTTCGACTTTAACTTATTATTTCGGGTTTATTTGATTTTACTAAAATTTGGTTTTGGTTTTGTAATAAGGCCGCTAAGTTTATTTTGATTTTATTATTACTTGATTTTATTCTGCTTATAATTTACATGTTGGACTTATGGATATGATAAAAATTAACCGGTAAAAAGTAAGGTTTTCTAAACTATATCTCTTCGGGTTTTCAAACGTTACCATCGGGTAACAAAGATCATAACATAATCAGAGGCAACCTGGATGATTTTACAAACTCTAAATCTTTCAAACAACTTCAAAGGCATATGGATAAACTCTTCACACAACCGTTTTAATCAAATCAAATGTTTTTTCTAAACTTGGAATTAACAAATGGGTTTCCAAACATGTGTTTTCCCAAATTTCTTAACACCTATGAGACAATCTTAAACATCACCTATTACTACGTTTTCTAAACCTGTATACGATAAAAGAGTTTTATAAAATTTAACCGGTAACTTGTATTTTCAAAAATGTTTTCACTCCGTAGCATGCCAGATTCGGTCGTGGTGTGTTGACCGGGTTTGGGGTGTTACAATTGTGGTATCAGAGCCAGGTTCAACAGCTCGGCTGTAGGCTTTTATGGGAAAATTATAGTGAGGAAAGCATGGCACCGAGTCTCCGGTACCAATCCGCCCAGGTAAGTACCCCAAACTATTGCTTGTTAATTATATGAGTATGATGATGGCATGATTAAGTAGTAGTAGGAACTACTCTAGAGACCTGAACTATAGGATGATGTGTACTCGCGAAAACAATCCTCTATTAAAACTTTTCATAAGACTGTGCTTTAATAGACAGTGGAATAAAAGTCTAATGCATAAAACTTTTAATCAGCTCGAATATATCGGTAGACATGAATGCACGTGGACGTGGGCGTAACATGCGTGGACGAGGTAGGGGTAGGATGACGGTCTCGGAACGGCAGGGTCTGGTCATGGATCAGAAAACGAGGTACCACCGCCGCCAGCTGTGGGCGCAGAACATCAGGATCAGACGGGTGGTAATGACGCAGTGTCACAGGCTGTACTGCGGGTGCTAGAGAGGGTTGCGAGTGCAGGCGTTGGAACAGGAGCTCGAAAATCTGTGACCGAGCGACTCAAGGCTAATGGTGCAGAGGTATTTAGAGAGGTATCTGGTGTGGCACCTAGTACAGTGGAATATTGGTTGGAGGCGACAGAATGCATCATGGATGACCTGGATTTTTTAGCTAAAGAAAAGCTGAAGGGCATAGTATCTCTGCTGCGAGATGAGTCATATCAGTGGTGGCTCACAGTTAGGTACGGAGCAATGGCGGACGATCTCACTTGGGAATTGTTTAGAATAGCCTATTAGAGGAAATACATAGGGGCTGGTTATGTTGATGCGCAGCGCAGAGCTTTCTTGAACTTGGTTCAGGGCAATAGAACTGTAGCGGAATATGAGGCGGAATTCCTTCGGTTGAGTAGGTATGCTCGGGGTATTGTGGGCACAGAGCATGAGCGTTGTGTCAGATTTGAGGATGGGCTGAGAGACGAGTTGCGGATGATAATTGCCCCACAGCAGGAACGAGAGTTTGCCGTTCTACTGGAGAAATCTAAGGTTGCTGAAGGGGTAAAACAGTCTGTAAGGCGGAATCAGGATAGGGGCTGGAATAAAAGGAGTTTTAGATCATCTGGGTTTTCTGGGAATCAGCAGAAGAGGGTTAGGTATAGTGGGCCGAATCAAGCTGCTAGGCCTGCTGCTACTAATACTCAGTGGCCGCCACGGTGTGCTAGGTGTGGAAAGTCTCATACGGGAGAATGTTGGACTGGTAACAAGGGATGCTTTGAGTGTGGCTCGATGGGGCATCGAGTTAGGGATTGTCCACAGAGATCAGCTAGGCTGCAGTCTGAAGATCAAAGACGTGCACAGTTTAGGAGGGATAATCAACAGCCACAGAGAGGTCGTGGTCCAGCTAGGGGAGGTAATGGTCCTGGCAGAGGCCGTGGAGCACCGGGCAGAGGTGCAGGTGGTACAGAGGTGAGGCAGCCTGGGTTGGTCTACGCAGCGAGGCGTCGAGAGGAGGGCGACGCACCGGACGTCATAACCGGTACGTTCTTAATTTTCAGAGTACCTTATAATGCTTTAATTTATGTTGGTTCGACGCACTCGTATGTTGCTAGTAGTATAGTGGAAACTATGAACTTAGACTCTGAGATTACTTCTAGGAAGATGACTGTGATAAGCCCTCTAGGTCACTCAGTAGAAGTAAGTAAACTATATAGGGATGTACCCCTAGAACTTCAAGGGGTCGTGTTTTTGGCTGACTTGATGGAACTGCCGTTTGGGGAGTTCGATCTAATTCTCGGGATGGATTGGCTGGTAAAGTATCAAGCTAGTTTAGATTGCGCAGCTAAGCGCATGGTGTTGAAGACTGTGGAAGGCGAGGATGTGGTAATGATAGGTAATAGGAGAGATTACTTATCTAATGTTGTTTCTGCGCTGAAGGCTGATAAAATGGTTAGGAAGGGTTGTGAAGCATTTATGGTGCATGTCTGTGCTTTGGAAGCTAAGGATACAGCTGTAGGAAATGTCCGAGCCGTAGGAGAATTTGCTGATGTATGTTCTGAGGAACTTTCGGGTCTACCTCCTGACCGCGAGGTTGAGTTCGGTATAGACTTGTTACCCGGAACTACGCCAGTATCTATTGCTCCATATAGGATGGCGCCGAAAGAATTAGTGGAGTTAAAGGCTCAGATTCAGGAACTGTTGGATAGAGGGTTCATCCGGCCGAGTGTATCGCCTTGGGGAGCTCCAGTGCTTTTTGTTAAGAAGAAGGATGGTACAATGCGGATGTGTATAGACTACCGCCAGCTGAACAAGTTGACAATCAAGAACAAGTATCCGTTGCCCAGGATTGACGACTTGTTTGATCAACTCAATGGTGCATCGGTTTTCTCTAAGATTGACCTTAGGTCGGGGTATCATCAGCTCAAAGTAAAGGAGGCTGATATTCATAAGACGACATTCCGTACTCGGTATGGGCACTACGAATTTTTGGTAATGCCTTTTGGTTTGACCAATGCACCGGCAGCATTCATGGACATGATGAATCGGGTGTTTCAGCCGTATTTGGATCGGTTCATCGTAGTATTTATAGACGACATCTTGGTGTACTCGAAATCTGAGGAGGAACATGACGCGCATCTTCGAGTGGTTCTGCAGGTTCTGAGGGAAAAACAGTTGTACGCCAAGTTTAGTAAGTGTGAGTTTTGGCTTAAGGAGGTAACTTTCTTGGGTCATGTGGTATCAGCTGAGGGAATTAGGGTGGATCCTCGTAAGATTGAGGCAGTATTGGATTGGAAACCACCCAAGTCGGTTGCAGAGATTCGGAGCTTTCTGGGTTTGGCAGGATACTACAGAAGGTTCGTAGAGGGTTTCTCTTTAATCGCAGCGCCATTGACTAAGCTGTTGAGGAAAGGGGTTCCATTTGTGTGGACTGAGAAACAGCAAGAGAGTTTTGACAAGTTGAAAAAGATTTTGACTGAAGCTCCGGTTTTGATTCAGCCGGAGGCAGGGAAGGAATTCACAGTTTATTGGGATGCATCACATACTGGCTTAGGGTGTGTGCTGATGCAAGATGGAAAAGTGGTAGCGTATGCATCTCGACAGTTGAGACCTCATGAAGGTAACTACCCGACTCATGACTTGGAATTGGCTGCAGTGGTTTTCGCCTTGAAGATTTGGAGGCATTACTTGTATGGAGAAAAGTCGATAGTTTATACGGATCATAAGAGTCTGAAGTACCTCTTGACTTAGAAGGATTTAAATATGAGGCAACGAAGGTGGGTCGAATTGTTAAAAGATTACGACTGTTCGATTGAGTATCATCCGGGTAAGGCTAACGTTGTAGCTGATGCGTTGAGCCGTAAGGTGGTAGCGGACCTGCGAGCGATGTTTGCTCACCTAAGTCTTTATGATGATGGGAGTCTTCTGGCAGAATTACAGGTAAAGCCGTCTTGGATTGATCAGGTTAAGGAGAAACAATTGGCAGATGAGGTTTTAAGTGTTGGGAGGTTGCAAGTGCAGGGTGGTGAATCTGAGGGTTACAGCTTGGATAGTAATGGAGTACTGTGTTTTCAGGGGAAAGTATGTATGCCTAAGGATGTTGAATTGAGACAGCGAATTCTTCAAGAAGCTCATAGCAGCCCATATGCTATGCATCCTGGAGTCAGTAAGATGTATCGTGATTTAAGGGAGCAGTTCTGGTGGCCGGGTCTTAAGCGTGAAATAACAGAGTTTGTGGGTAGATGTTTGACATGCCAGCAGGTTAAAGTTGAGCATCAGTTGCCATCAGGGCTGTTGCAGCCGGTGAAGATTCCACAGTGGAAGTGGGAAAGGATTGCGATGGATTTCGTCAGTGGGCTTCCTCTTACTCCTAGTAAGAAGGACTCAGTATGGGTAATAGTGGATCGTCCGACTAAATCGGCTCATTTCATACCGGTAAGGGTTGATTACTCACTGCAGAGGTTAGCCAAGTTATATGTGGCAGAGATAGTACGGTTGTATGGTGTGCCAGTATCAATTATTTCGGATAGGGATCCCAGGTTCATGTCGAGGTTTTAGAAAGCTTTGCATCAGGCTTTGGGCACGAGGTTAGATTTTAGCACGGCTTTCTATCCGCAGTCTGATGGACAGTCTGAAAGGGTAATCCAAATTCTAGAAGATATGTTAAGGGGCTGTGTTCTAGATTTTAGCGGTAGTTGGAAGGAGTATCTACCACTGGCAGAGTTCGCTTATAACAATAGTTATCAAGCGAGTATTCAGATGGCACCGTATGAGGCACTATATGGACGGAAATGTCGTACTCCTACGTGTTGGACAGAACTGGGTGAGCAACAGATGTTGGGTCCGGAGTTGGTAACAGAAGTAGAGGATAAGGTTAAGGTAATTCAGGCTCGTCTTAAGGAAGCGTCGGACAGGCAGAAATCTTACGCCGATCTTAAGCGCAAGGATATTGAGTATGCGGTGGGCGATAAGGTTTTTCTGAAGGTATCACCCTGGAAAAAGGTATTGAGATTTGGTCGGAAGGGCAAGCTAAGCCCTAGGTTTATTGGGCCATACACGGTGTTGAAGCGAGTGGGACCAGTAGCTTATCAGCTTGAGTTACCAGCATAATTAAGTCAGATTCACGACGTCTTTCATGTTTCAATGCTTAGGCGCTATCGATCAGATCCGTCTCATGTTGTACCAGTTGAGGAAATAGAGATGAGTCCTGATTTGTCTTTCGAGGAGGAACCAGTACGGATTTTGGATCAGGATGTCAAGGTTCTGCGTCAGAAATCAGTTCCTTTGGTGAAAGTATTATGGCAGAACCATGGTACGGAGGAGGCCACATGGGAACCAGAGGATGCGATGCAGCAGCAATACCCTCAACTATTTTGATCAGGTAATTTCGAGGCCGAAATTAATTTTAAGGGGGGTAGAACTATAACATCCTTAAATCGGGGTCTCTGCATTTTGTATGTGTTTGCATGTGATGGTATGTCTGTTGTGTTGGTTTGATATGTTTTGGGGTCTAGGCAGGACCTCGGGTTAGTCCTGGGTCATGGCCAAAATTTTTGTTTTAGCCCTTAAGAAGTAGGAGCTAGAGGAAGTAGGGGTTAAAAGAATTTGTTTGAGGATTAAGACACCAGAATTACCTTGGTAGAGTGGCAAGGGAGGCGCTACACAGGTGCAAGGGATGTGACGCCACAGGGAGCAAGGGGGACCTTGGTTCGAGCTGCAGAAATCCTTTTCTGCTCATTATTTTTGACGCCACAGGTAAGCAGATGTATGCTCAGGTGGGACTCTCATGGATAGATGAAGACTGGGTCAATAGAGTTTGAATTGATGGATGGGAGGAAAACTTGGTGTTTGACTCATTCAAATTTGTTTGAATGAGTGGATGAGAGGAATTTAAGGAGAAAAGAAGGGGACGGCAAGTGTTGTGTGTGTAGCCGAATTCTTGAGGGGTGGCAATCGGTTGGGTTCTTTTGGGGTGATGGCCGAATGTGCCTTGATTAGTAGCAAAAATCGGCCAGCTTGGATGTGCTTTCTCTTCTTGTGTTTTGGTGCTTAAACCCGAACCTTAAGTGCTTTCTTTCTTTTTTGGCAATTTCGGGCACTTGGCCGATTCATGTTAGCAACCCCTTTGAAGAGCCGAAACTCCCTCTGTGCCGAATCCACCCTTGTGCTTTTTCTTCTTCTTATTTTGTTCAAAACCGAAATCACTTTGGTCATCTTCTCTTCCCTTCTTTTTGCTTATAGCCGAAACCAACAACCTTACCCCATCCAACATCTCTTCTTTTCACTCTCTCGAAATCCTTTTCATTGTGCCTGAAATCTCTTTCATTCTCCCTTGCCGAATACTTTTTCCCCTTTTTCATTTTTCTTATTCTTCATCTTGATCATCTACTAAAGTCGAAAACCTTGAGTTTCTCTACTCTTTCTTTCATATACTTGGGGCCGAATACTCTGCTCCTAGGACCTTCTTTTCTTGCGTTTCTCTCCATCATCTTAAGTGCCAAAATCAAGATTCTTTCCTCTGGGGATATAGCCGAATATCCTGGTAAGTGTAGATGCCTTTCTCTAACTGATTTGGTTGTGCCGAATCTCCTTTTTGCTTCTCTATTGATACTTTCTTCAATCATTATTAATCGGGTATTGATCTTCACTTTTGTCCTATGTGGTAGCCGAAACCCCTAACATCACTTAGGGGTGCCGAATGTTGGTGTTTAGTAGCCGAACTTGACATTAAGGTAAGGGGCGTTAACTCTTGTGGTTTCGGGATTTGTTAATCATGGCCGAATGGCCTATGGATTCTAAGCGTTGTGTAAAACCGATTGTAGGGAGGAGTAAAGCCAAACGCAGTATATCTCCGGGATTGGTGGTCGATCTTGGTAAGGGTTGTAACAACTCAAGATCTATTTCTTGATTGATCAAAAGCCGAAGGCTAACTTTTGTGTGTGCTAGTGTTTGGCCGGTTGCTAGGGGGACTTATCACAAGTTTTGGGATTTGGTAGGAAACCAAATCGGTATTAAGGTAAAAGTATTACCTTCTGGCGACATCTTTTCAAGATCTCTAGTTAGGCCGAATAGGGCTTTTGGATTACTAACTAAGCATTGGCTGATTGTAGGAGCAGTGAGGGCATACGTTTCGGGATCTCGTAATATCGCGTAGTTCGGGATTTCTCTTAGATCTGCGATTAGCCAGGTGTGTAAACGCTTACACACTTTATTAGTATAATTATGCTTATTATGTTACTGTTATAACCATTGGCATTAGAGACTTTGCCTTGTGGGCATAAGCTTGGAAACCGGGTAAGTTCCCTGTTATGTGATTCTTGGTATACATTATCGTGGTTTGTTAAATGCTATGTTATATGTTATTTGCATGATCATTCGATATTATGACACGTATGTTATGAACATGATGATGGGTTTGATGAGAGGAGAGGGATGATTCATTTTGGACTGTCACCAGTGGTTTTGACCACAAGATGGGTTGGCCCCATCATTTGATTTGTGACTTCGGTCACCAGTGGTTTTGACCACACTATTATTATTATTTGTGACTAAGTCCCAGTGGTTTTGACCACCAGTGGTTTTGACCACACTTACGATATTTGTGACTACAGTCACCAGTGGTTTTGACCACATATGGATATTGTGACTCGTCCCAGTGGTTTGGCACCACAGTGGGTTGGCCCCACAAGATTATTACGGGATTGTCATCAGTGGTTTTGACCACACGATGGGTTGGCCCCATCACCTGATTTGTGACTACGGTCACCAGTGGTTTTGACCACACCGATATATTTGTGACTTCGGTCACCAGTGGTTTTGACCACCAGTGGTTTTGACCACACGGGGTAGTTACAGGAGATTGGATGGTTAGGTTATGGGGTTGCATGATTTGCATGTTTTGCTAATGATCTGTGTAAGTGGTTGAATTATCGGGTTGGGATTTATACACTGAGTCTCGGTGACTCACCCCTTCCCTTACATTTTGCAGATGAGGCTTAGATCGCGGATATGGAGCCGGGGAGGACTCGAGGTGGCCATGCAGATTTGTTTTCGGGTTTTCGACTTTAACTTATTATTTTGGGTTTATTTGATTTTACTAAAATTTGGTTTTGGTTTTGTAATAAGGCCACTAAGTTTATTTTGGTTTTATTATTACTTGATTTTATTCTGCTTATAATTTACATGTTGGACTTATGGATATGATAAAAATTAACCGGTAAAAAGCAAGGTTTTTTAAACTATATCTCTTCGGGTTTTCAAACGTTACCATCGGGTAACAAAGATCATAACATAATCAGAGGTAACCTGGATGATTTTACAAACTCTAAATCTTTCAAACAACTTCAAAGGCATATGGATAAACTCTTCACACAACCGTTTTAATCAAATCAAATGTTTTTTCTAAACTTGGTATTAACAAATGGGTTTCCAAACATGTGTTTTCCCAAATTTCTTAACACCTATGAGACAATCTTAAACATCACCTATTACTACGTTTTCTAAACCTGTATACGATAAAAGAGTTTTATAAAATTTAACCGGTAACTTGTGTTTTCAAAAATATTTTCACTCCGTAGCATGCCAGATTCGGTCGTGGTGTGTTGACCGGGTTTGGGGTGTTACAGATACCATACAGTCTTATTATTTTTTTATACACCAATTTTCATACCCTTATCTACCTAATCTTTCATATCTTGTTAACTAAGTAATCCTTCCAATCATTCCATAAATCTCTTGTCCCACAATACTTTTTGAACAAAATATACCGTTAGAAACCACTTCCTATAATCCATAACTTAACCCATGTTCTTCTCTCAACCAATTGCTTACTGACATTGTCTTGGGCGGATACATATACAAAATTTCCGACTATTGGTTCACACTCAGATATACCCCGACCTAGTTCTGTACACATATCCATATTGATAATTCACAGCTTATAACATCCAGATGAGCTCTATATCATGCTATTACAGAATCTCATAATTCAAATAGCAGTGACTCAGATTCAGCATGAACTTCAAAGAAAGTGTGATTCTCCTTACTTTCATACTTACAAATCATCATAACAAATACCTTTCTTGACATACATATACGCATCTCTTTTTCATGGAAAACCCTTAAGACTTCATTCAACTCTTATTCCAGAGCATATCGATACCTTATCTTGGTTACATTTATTACAAAACTTCAAGAACTTACTCATATCTTACCATAGAGATAGACACCATATTCATAATTTACCAGATATTCTTGACAATTCACGCCACATAGACTTAGCAGAATACACCATATAGAAAATTAGATAGAACACGCCATTAAGGTGATCCATTCAGAATTTGCCACCAAGGCATCTCTTTTCAGAGTTTGCCATAAAGGCTATTCTTAACTGTCATGTTTATGATATGGATTTGCCTAAACTCACATTACGTGAGGTTTGCCCATCATCGTCCTAGGACACGTAGAGAACCTCATTGGGTAATCACCATTCCTTATTTCTTTTCAGAGGGTGCCATGACCATGGACTTTCCTTCAGAGTTCATATTAGAGTTTGTGTTTTTAGTCCCGACGGACTCTATTAGACACCGCTGCTATGAATAAACACAGACTCTCTTGACAAACTCTCCATGCATTGACACAATCTAAACTCAACCTTTTACTTTACTAATGTACACCCCAATTAGAACACACATCACATAACATACATTTTAGACATATACATACTTCTCCATAATTCAATGGTTCAATACTCATACACCAATCATTACATACTATACTCTTCATTACTTCAAATCCATAATTCAATCAATTTTCTATAAATGCCTCACAATATGAACAATGTACATGCAAGAGTCAGTGTAAAACTCACCTAACACCTATGAACAACAGCTTGAACTCTAGATTCAAACTTTCACCATGAAACTGTAGCAACCACTGCTTACAAAACATAGGAACACCATTACTACTCTTACACATACAGGTTGCTTATCAATTCAATCGCTGTCAATTTCGTACAGAAACTTTATACTTACAGTTTCACTGTTCAGTTACCAATTACATATTTACTCATTTAAAACTTAACATGTAGAGTTGACATACTTACCTTGATGCAAAGTAACTACTGATCATAAAAGAACCTTAACTTCTAGATCATTAAAGAACCTTAACCTTTAGATCATTGAGGTAGGATACATTTATATTTAGAAAGGTTTCAGTAGATAACACTTAAGGAAGAGAAAGAATAAGAAAGAAGAACCCCTTTTAGAACACATTCTCACATATAAATATGACTTATTACTTAGTGGAATTTAACAAGTTTCATACGTATCAGAACTTACCTTCTTATTGGCCTACAATTTTTGAGAAAAGTATAAATAGGTTCTTTTCATCAAACTTATCAGGCTGAACTATACAATTGGTTTCCAACTAGATTACTTAAAGTCTAACTAGCACAATATTCCATATAAACCAGATGTACTATACCTTTGGTGAATACGCGTCCTATAATTCACTTTTATCCCTTAACATGAACATCTCCTTCATATAGCAGGATATCATGAAATCAAATTCTTACCAACTCAAGTGGCAGTTACTATACGTGTAGGGTCATTTGGGCAAATAACACCATGCCAAACAGACTGTCTACTTTTATACGCCCAAAACTTTAAATCCATTAGAATTGGGGTGTTACATTTTTTGTTAGCTTGTTTGAGTTGAAGTGATTTATATTAACAACGGAAAACAAATATGATGAGATAAAGAATTCTTGGGTTTAGTTATTACTAAGATGATGAGGTGATTTATATTAATGTTTGTTGGATATTGATATTGAACTTAACATGTTGGATATTGAAGTTATTATGTTTTAAGCATGTTGGATATTGAAATTATTAACAACGTAAATTATTAATGTGGAATGGGTAAATGTAACAAACAAGGGACAATAAAACAATCCAAGTGGACAAAACCAATGGAACATCTTTTTTTTCGAAATTCAAAGAGAGGAGGCCCAGAAAGGAAATACAACAATCGAGTTGCTGCAGCTATTTTTGAAAGATTTCAATTTCAATGTGATGCTAAGCATGTGGGAAATCATCTGAGGACTACAAAACACACATGGCAAGTTATATGCACAATTCAAGCTTAAAGTGGTTTTGGATGGGATGATAACATGAAAATGATTACATGTGATAGAGCGACATATGATGTAGCAGTGATGGTAATATATATGTTAAATGTATTTTAGTTGCTTTTTACTTGTTATTTTAATTGCGTATAATATCCAACAGGCACATAAGAAGTATGAACCAAAACATCTTCATCTGGCACATCTAAATGTAAAAGGAAAAATACTCAAGAAAGTGTCGTTGATGAACAAATTAATTTTGTGGGTGAACAACTTGGTAAGATTGCTAATGCATTGGAACAATTTACCAAGGATAAGACACCATATCTTTACGGAGAAGTGATGTTGATAGAGGTGGAAGGATTTAATGACGACTTCCTTTGTAGTATGTTTGATTATCTTATGGGTCGTGAATTCGAGGCCAAGCTTTCTTGGCTAAAAGTACGAAGC
This sequence comes from Gossypium australe, assembly GCA_005393395.2. Taxonomy (NCBI): domain Eukaryota; kingdom Viridiplantae; phylum Streptophyta; class Magnoliopsida; order Malvales; family Malvaceae; genus Gossypium; species Gossypium australe. The sequence goes on along the minus strand of CM016615.1, from coordinate 36,749,647 downwards.
ATAGAAAAATTTGGCTTCAAAAGTTTTCCCAAGGTTAAAAATATCAATATGTTAATGTGGTGTAGTACTAAATATGCACTTGAATAATAATATTAATTTGTAGTACTAATTGTGGTTTGGAAGCTAATTTATTATTATTCAATCTTTGTTTTTTTATAACACAATCAGGAGTTATTTTTCATTTTAGTTCTTTTCAGTTTATGACTATTAATATTCTAGCTTAATAATTTGGTACTATTATATATTTGTATTTAGTTATAAATAAATCATTGCAATATATGCAAAAACAATATAAAATATAAATTTAATATATATAAATAAACTCAATTAAATAATAAAAGGATAATAAATTCACGAATGTATGTTTGTTTAATTTTAAAATAGCGTTTATGAAAAATTTTCATGAAATCTACAAAACAACGGAAAATATTTTATAGATTCATTCAAACATTAGAAAATATTAGCTTTTCCAAAAAAATAACTCATTTTTCAGAAATAATTTTCCGGAAGCCATTTTACATGCAAACAAATGGGCCTTAAGTTTTAATTAGATACTGATTATTATTAAATTATATAAGATATTATTTATTATGAAATATTATTTTATTATAAAATAAAATTCGATTGTCAAAAGAAAATTTCTAAATACCATTTTACAAAAAAATATAATTTATATTATTTTTTTCACAAGTTTCAAAAATGATTTTAAGAAAATTGGTCAAACAATAAAAAATATTGTAGTCATCCGGACACAAAGATATTAATTTTTCCAAAAAAATCAATCTAATTTCGAGAATTTCTTTTTAGTAAAACAAATACAATCTAAACCTTTTTTTCCCACTTTAATAAAAAATAAAAATGAACTTATTGCTTCATCTAGATAAGTTTATAAATTTTTATTACATAAAAAATGAAAAATGAATATTTAATTCCCTTTCAAAAAAGTTTTTAATTTTTAATTTATATTCGACCAAGTTAATGCATATTTTAAACTTTGCTCAAAAACTTGAGTTGTAAACTATTTATTTTTATAAAAATTAAATAATAATATAGAAAACAAAATATTTTTCGTTAAAAAATTAAATATTTATGTTGATATTTAAAAGATTTTAATTCATAATAATAATACTAAACCAAATAAAAGTAAAGAATAGGATGATATTTTCTTGGCTTGTGTACAGCATGCCCTGCCAGTACCACATGGTATAAAATGTTTAATAATAAATACAAAGGAAAATATTCATGCCAATAGCCCAACCCAATCGCTTTGCCTTCGGTTCATTCTCCTCCTCCTCCTCCTCCACAGAGAGAGAAACATTAAAAAACATGGCGGCTTTGACTACATTAACGCCTTGCCAAGCCACCTCGCATTTTAATATTAGAATTTCCCATTATTATAATCAAAAGCAAAAGCAAAATCAAAATGTTTATATTAATCAGACTAAAAGCATTCATAAAGCGAAGTCCTCTTTGCTTAGTTTTGCTTTTTCTTCTCTTTCTGCAAAATCCACACCAATTATCCCATCTACTCATTTTTCTACTTCAGGTATCTCTATGTGTAATTGTTCTTATTATAGTTGTTTATTTATGGTTTATGTTCTGTTTTTATCTACTTGTTGAAATGGGCTGGAAAAGTGAGGATAAGACTAAGAAAACGGAACTTTTGAAACCTGCTTTTGTTTCTTAATGTTTTCAAAATAATTTGGGATGCTTCAGTTAGGAATTTAGTCTTTCAATGTTTGTTTAATAATGATTTATGAGGAATTAGGAAAACAAAATGGAGCAAAAATCTAATCTACTGATGTTATATTACAATGTGAACTAGACATATTTTATTCTGTTTATAGAATTTCCCTGATTATCCACTACAGAACTCAATTTGCTTAAGTCCATTTTAGCTGTTAGATTTACTTTTCATGAACTGTTAATTATTTTCTTTATTATTTTCGTGGTGGTTAGAACTGGAAATTTTCCAATAAGGAGGTATCAAGGAAGGGGTTGTTCTTTCCTTAACCAATTTTGGGAATTTTGAGTAGACACTCTAATTATTCGCATTGGATGTATAATATTCCTATGAGCTCTCGGGATTTTATTTTTCTTATGCTGAAATGAGTTTTCTTCGATGTTGTTCAGTGCTTCATGTTGCTTCTCACCATATAGGTACAGAAATATGATCTTCTAAGGATCTTCACAATACACGGAAAAACTTTAAACAATTGAACATACACATATCCTGAGGCCCCCGATACCCTCAACGCTGAATGCTGTTGTATGTCTTATCTGTTTAGTTCATAATTAATCTTCACTTCTTTTTGAATTATATATGCAGGCAGTAGCAGCTCATGGTTGCAAGATAACACCATGATTCTTGATGCTAGTAGTAGTAGCAGTGGATTAAGGGAGGGTCCAATATATTCGGTTTTTCCTGCAAAACCTGCAGAAGTTTCCTCTGTACAAGACCTTTATGAATTCATATGTTCTGGTCCTCTTATGGACAAAGTGGGACTGACTGCTGAAAAGGTGGCTGAATCCATTGACAAGTGGTTGTTTTATGGATCAAAGCTTTGTCGGTTGTTTCAGCTTAATGAACTTTACCTTACTGTTCCTGAGAAAGCAAGGTTTTATCACTATTACATACCAGTCTTTTTATGGTGCGAAGACCAGATATCAGAACACAGGTCCAAGTTTAAAGATGGGGAAGAGATTCCTCCCTTAGTGGTATGTATAAGGTCTTGAAATGATTGTTGTGTGCATTCGTGTTCGATTTTCCTTTACAAAATACCCATTCCATTAGGATTAGGATATTGTAAAAGGTTTTCATCACTGAGGGCTTGTGCTATGTAACTCTGAGTCCATTATTTTTATGTCTGAAGATATCAATGTCCGATGCATATTTGGACTTGGGCATTGGATGTGATCCTCGAAGGATCCTCAAAATACATGAAAGAAAATCTTAGAAAAATTAGACATACTTATATCTAATAAATACCCAAATCTGACTGTCAAATTCGAATCCGAGTAATGTAGCTTGATTATTTGGTGGATCTTGTTGCACTGACCAACTTTTTGTGATGCAGATTGGTTTCAGTGCACCACAGGGGTGTGGAAAGACGACACTTGTCTTTGCTCTAGATTATCTTTTCAGGATCACTAACAGGTAGCTAGAAGAGCAATAGAATTTAATTTATAAAATTGATTCATATCTCATTTTTCTCATAGTTATAATATAAACTGTGAAAGTGGAAACAATTGAAACTACTGACAATCCACCTTAACCTCAGGAAGTCTGCAACATTATCCATTGATGATTTCTATTTGACAGCAGAGGGTCAGGTAATAATTGTGGAGTATTTGGCATTTGCTAAACTTTTCTCGGTTTTTCTTACAGTTTCTGACACAGTTTATGTTGATAGGCCAAACTGAGGGAAGAGAACCCAGGAAATGCACTTTTGGAGGTGCCTATTGACTTTTCTTTTACTTAAATGTGGGATAATTTGTTTCTATGGTACTTTGATTTTTCATTCTTTTTTTGAATTATTTGAGTTTAACATCGGTGTCCGACACTTTTATGTATGGGTAAGGAAATATCACCTTTTAAGAACCCTTCATATACATAAAAAACATAGAATATAATATACCTATATTGGACACATACTTCTTTTGACACACTCAAATCTGAGTAATATAGATATTTGTTTTGGTAGTCTCCATAGAATGAAATATTGTCTTATTGCAGTTACGTGGAAATGCTGGGAGCCATGATCTTCCATTCTCTGTTGAAACACTGACAGCTCTAACCAAGTTGACTAAAGAAGGTATTTTTTTTTTTTTTTTTTTTTTTTTTTTTTTGTCTTCACTCATTTTTCCTTGGCATGATTTGCTGTTTATCCATCGCCTTGTGATTGATTATGTTTGTGTTGTATACAGGCAGGAGGATGAAGCTTCCCCGATATGATAAAGTAAGCTCAATATTATCAATTTTACTTGTTTTATATTTAAGTTTTTAGTTGAACTCTGCTCATTATAATTCTAATGTTCTTTACAGTCTGCATATAGAGGTAAGGGTGACAGAGCTGATCCTTCAGTATGGCCAGAAGTTGAAGGGCCGTTAACGGTAAGAGAATCTTCAGCTAGAGCTGGGGAATGATTGGTACTGTTGTGCTTGGATTATATTTGCTCAAAAAGTAGTCTATAACTTATGTGATTTGAGTTCAGGTTATTTTATATGAAGGCTGGATGCTTGGCTTTAAGCCCCTTCCTGCTGAAGTTGTTAAAGCTGTTGACCCACAGGTTAGACCTATGTTGCTTCAATTCTTCATTTTGCTTGACATATCCATGTCCGATACAAAATCAGGCATAGATATGGGGATATGATTCTCCAAAGACCTTCCAAATACATTAAAAGACTTACAAAAATTGAACAAGCCCGTGTTGAACAAAAACTCACTTCTGACATAGTAAATGTATCAGAGAGGTCCCACCATTGGACCTCCCAATTTGGGCTTGCTTGGTTCCTTTTAATATTATAGGGATTAATTTGATTCATTTAATGATAGAGGGACTAATTTGATTCAGTCCCTATAATACAGGGACTTCCCATGTACTTTAACCATCTGATACTCATACCTAGTGTTAAACCTCCAAACTCCCAAGTCTTCAAGGACCCCTTGGAGATGTTCTTTGTTACTCCGACTCTTCATTTTTCACAAAGCACCTTTATTTGACACTTACATTGTATGCATATTTGGATATGGATATGAAAATGTAATCTTTGAAAGACTCATCAAATACATGAAATAACTTAATATATATATCGACATCCTACGCTCACACTTGAGTTCGAGATATTTATGTTATAGATGATGCTGATGTTTACTTTTGCAGCTGGAAACAGTAAATAAAAATCTTGAAGCATATTATGATGCATGGGACAAGTTCATTAAGGCATGGATTGTTATCAAAATTCAGGACCCAAGTTGTGTCTACCGGTGGCGTCTGCAGGTTTGGACTCTTATTTTAAAAGTTATTACTAATAGATAACTTTCACTATTTTCTTTTTCTTCTGTTAACTCTTTTGGGCAGGCTGAGGTTGCCATGAGGGAGGCTGGGAAACCTGGAATGTCTGATGAAGAGGTGCCTTTACATATTTGTTATGTGATATATTACATTCTTTCGACTTTTCACTTTTGGTGAAGTATCCGTGCTTGAGGGATATGGGTATTGAAATATAATCCTCTAAGGATCTTTTAAAACTTTTAAATACATAAGGGACGAAGCCCGAAGTTTATCTTTGGGATCAAAATTAAATTATAAAAATTTAAAAGGGTCAAAATATAATTTTATCTTTGTATATGCTTGTTATTTTAGATTTTTAAAGGGATTAAACTAAAATATTTTCATCTGTGGAGGGAGAGGGGGCAAAATTACATTTTAAAATTTTAAAATTTTAAAACGGTCGTAGTACTATGTTATCTTTGTATATGCTTGTTATTTTAGGATTTTAAGGGGACTAAACTGAATTTTTTTAATCTGGGGGGAGTGTATTTTTTACCATTAAACTAATAATTTTAAAAACTTAAGGATCGAAATGACAATTGGACATTTGGGGGGCGTCCCTAAAATACATGAAAATATATCATTATTCAAAATTCATACTTGAGTCCGAGTAATGTAGGGCATAGCAAATAATGTATCTGTCATATGTTACTCGAACTAAGAGATGAGTGTACAATAGGGATATGTTCAAATTTATTTTCATAAGTGTTGTTGACGGTATATGGAAAAGCATATCTCCATGATACATGTGGAACACACTTCAGAAAGGAGTATAAGAGTGTGGAGCAATAGTGTGTGTATATATAGTGTATATATACTGTTTGTTTATATCTGAATGGAAGTGTGTGGGAATGTTGACAGGTGGAAGATTTTGTGTCACGTTATTTGCCGGCTTACAAAGCTTACCTTCCAACCCTGTACTCGGAAGGACCAAATGGATCAGATCCAAACCATCTCCTCGTAATTGAAATTGATGAAGGGAGGAATCCCATCTTATTTGAGTAGTATTTGATCCTTCACATGTTTAGTGCGTCTACCTGTACTTTCTTGTAAATTATGTTTTTGTTTGTTCATGTTTAATTTGAAATTCTGTGTTTATATTATTTAAACTAAATAATCATATTCTTGAACATTAAATTAAATATGTTTGCAAATATTAAATAGAACGTATAATCAAATATGAAGATGGGAGATACTCTGTTTCGGTTACTAATATTTTCTCTCTTCTTTGAAATAAATAATATTATATTTTAAGAAATTGTACTATTAAGCGTGAGATAATTACCATCATTGTTTCACTTAATATCTTTTTTGAAGCAACAATTTTTGTTTAGAAAAGTTGTTCAGAATAATTGTTGTTTAAGAATAACTAGAACATGGCTTTAGTTGAAACAATTATTATTCAATATAGTTGTTATTTAAAAATAACTATTGTTAAGAACAACTAAAGTTTGGAATAATTAAATTTTTAGAATAATGACGGTTTTGGAATAGTTATGTTCAGAATAATCATTATTTGGAACAACTTGTATTTAGAACAATTGTATTTTTTAGAATGAGCCATTGATCAAAACAAGTTTTACCAAGAAAAGCATCATCACAATAAAACTCTTATTCGAGACAACCTTTACATTGATAACAACTATGTTGAGAACAAGTCACATTTAGAACAAGTCTAAATAACTATTATTCAAGAACAACTTTTATCTAAGAAAAATCATCTTGCATTTCAATAGATGTTCCATGAAAGATGTTCCACATAGTATCTCTTCATCAAAGTAGAAGCCGAATTAACTAGGGCATACAATAGTACTTTCGGGTTATCTTTACTCTTAGGATGTTCCAAAGAGTTTAGCTTGGTGGATCAGATACAGAGGTAGTTAAAGAGGTTTCCTCTTAACCTTTTTCCTGTAGCACTCTGTACAAAATGAATTCTTATTTATTATTCACCTTCACCTTCAAAATTCTTTCATAATAAAAGGAACCATTAATGCATTTATAATTGAAAAATTTCAGTTATTATTCTTATTAACTATTAGCTTTGTAACTCCTATTCTTAAAACACTATAAATGGGAGTTGTTAAGCACAAGATACAGGGTGAATTGGTGTTTTAAAAGATTCAATAAAATATGGCAAACAAGAAAGATACAAGAATTTATAGTGGTTCAGCAATTTTCTACCTCCACTACCTTAGCTTACCACAACTAAGGATTTTTCCTAAATTCATTAATTTGTAACATTTTGAGAATAAGGTTTAACCTTTACAATCACTATCTTTTCAAAGGTCAAGATATAGCCACTTTCCTAAAGATTTTCTTCCCCAAAACCTTAAGCAAACCCTTTCAAAAATGATAAATAAGATTAAAGATCAAAGACACCTATTAAAGGTTGATATTACAATAATCAACCTCACTTAATGACTATATAACACTTGAAAGATTGAAAGAAATTGCTACCCAGTGTGTAAATGAAGAACAATGAGACTAACAAAGAAAATATTAAAGTTTTGTACAATTAGCTTTGTAAACTTCTTTTTAGTCATCTATGTGAAGCCCTTGACTTGTATTTATGTCTTCTAATAGCTTTGGGGACGTTTGGAGACATTAGAAATAAATTAGAGTGGATGTAGCAATAAATTTGAGCATTAATTGTAGCTTGCAAGGAACTTGTACCGGTATAAGTACACTTGTATCGTAGAACTCTTTAAATATGTAACTGTTGGAGACTGTTGTATTGGTAGAAGTGTAACACCCCCTACTTGTATTTGTCACCGGAATAGGGTACGAGACATTACCAGAGTTTACCGAAACATGACATGACGTCCTTTAGATGGGCCTCCAAAGCCCAAAACATACTTTAGGACCATAGAAATTTTTTTGCAAAATCCCCAAATTTTTTTTTGAACTCAATATAATCCCTTTATAAATATCCAACCTTCCCTGCAATTTTAAAATCGAGACCAATCCAATCCATTTCAATCAATTTAATACCAAATCATACTTCTATTATAATTATACCATTTAGCATATTCATCACTCTTTACTTTAATACATATTCATTAAATAAGTTTTGGCATTTATATAATCATCAAACCATGTACATGCCATATAAATCAAAAAGGAAATTTACAAAAGCTACAGGAGATAATCTGGATAGTGTGATCCTCAGTGTTGATCCGATCCTCCGTATATTTTCTCGTTAATCTACAAGAGACATTGAATACACTCAAGTAAGCTTATAGAAACTTAGTAAGTTCATAAGCATAAAACATAAATCTTACCAAACATTCATACACTTATGCATTATACACAATTACTAAGTTCACCTGTCAACCACAATCATTGGTGAGTCCTCTTGTATAAACTCACTACCACTTATCCATTTACTTTAACTCTTTTGGGTCCATTCGTCACTTTCCATCCTTAATCAAATTAGGGAACGGTTAGGGAAAATTGAGTACTTCACTTCCACTTTGCCAGAGTATAACTATGGTCTTGCGTATGATCACTTATCACTTTCCGAAGCCATAGCCCTGCCACGGTCTTACACGGATCACATTTATCACTTGTCACTTGTCACTGATTAGATAAGTGTAGCTAAAGCTACCATTTATCACTTGTCACTTGTCACTGATCAGATAAGTGTAACTAAAGCTACCACTTATCACTTGTCACTTGTCACTGATCAGATAAGTGTAGCTGAAGTTACTACTTATCACTTGTCACTGATCAGAAGTACTCAAATCTTACGTTCCGCTCAATTTGATCATTTATTCGGTTTTCGCATTGTTATTTTATTCTCAATTCATCAAAAAATATATCTCATCATACATTATATAGTTCATGAAATTAACATTTAATCATTAAATTTAAGCTATATGAACTTACCTAGGTCGATTTGCAGAATTTGTGAAAGTTCAGGGACTAATCAGCTACTTTTTTTCCTCGACTTGCTTGGGCTTCTCGATCTATCATTGTAAAATCATTCCCTTATCGATATTTACTTCACCTTCACTCTATTTCACATCCTTAATGTTTATAACCTGTTTATAAGTAACATTATCTATAATTTCACTATTTACTTATGTATACTCAATGCTGTCCATTCGTGTCATAGTCACTAAATTATTTTTATCTTGAGTTACAGAACTCCAAATTAGGATCCAATAATTTTACCTGAAATTAGAATCACATATATTCTTACCATAAAGTTTTCAGAATTTTTGGTTTAGCCAAAAAGTACAGTTTATTCTTTAAAGTCACCCCTGTTCTTCTGTCTGACAGTTCCGACCCTTCTTCACTAAAAATTAATTATATTCTCGTACAGGATTCGGATGATGTTCCCATTTGTTTCTCTTGAAACTAGATTCATTCAGGATTTTAAAAATATAAATTTAAGCCCCTAATTAGTTTTATCCAATTTTTGATGATTTTCCAAAGTCAGAATAGGGGAATCCGAAATCATTCTAACATTGTCTAACAAAATTTATTATATCTCATGATTTAAAATTTCTTTGCTTACACAGTTTCTTCTATGAGAAACTAGACTCAATAAGATTTAATTTCATATTTTATTCATCCTCTAATTTGATTCCCAAAATTTTTGGTGATTTTTCAAATTTAGACTACTGCTTCTGTCCAAAACTGTTTTAGTGCAAAATGTTGATTTCCATTTTGCCCCAAATTTCACAGTTCATATAATTCAGTCCTTACTCAATTAACCCCTCAATTAAGCTAATTTTTCTCAATTAATACTTTACCTAGACATTATAAGTTATTTCACAACTATTTAAATTCAGAATTTCCACATAAAACCCTAACTTCAAACTATTTTACAATTAGGTCCCAAACATTCACTTTCTATTCAATTCTTTCAATAAAATCAGCATATAAACAATTTGAAGCTCTAATTCCATGCTAAATCATCAAATACTTCCAGTACATATTCATAACAACTTTCAAGTTCTTTCATAGAATAAAAAACTAATGAATTCAACAAGTGGACCTAGTTGTAAAAGTAAAAAACACAAAAATTTCAAGAAATAATCAAGAACTGAACTTACTTGCAGTAAAAATATGAAAACCAGCTTAAGAAAACCCATCTATGGTGTTTTTATCGAATTTAGTGATCTCGAATTATTGTTTTGGCACCACTGAAAATTCAAGCCATTACATGAAGTGGGTTTGTATCGACACAAGTTTCAAGATTTTAAGGGAAGTAGACTTGTGCCAATAGTTGTATTAGTAGAAGGTGTAGGAGAATTTTTGAAGGCTCACTATCGGCATTGTTTCGGTAGATGTCTCTTTAGTCATCGGTAGAAATCCACTTGTATTGGTAGATAGGCACCTTTGTGTACCAGTAGAAGTCTATAGAACTCCTTGGGGTGCTTACTAACTTGCTTTTATCGATACAAGTTAGCGCTTTCACTGGTAGAAGTCTTCAATTTTTTATAAAGATGCTTTGGAGGTGATAATTTTCAAAGTGTTTTTAAGAAATCAACTCATGAAATATATTTAATAACAAGTTTGACCAGTTTACGAGTTTGTAAGCCCTTGAAAATAATTTTATAAGATTTTATCAATTAATCACAAATTTAACTAAAATAGACTATAATTTGACTTTGTTATATCAAAATATTTGAAAAACATGATTAAAAATCTCCTTCATTTTGATATAACAAAACCATTGAAAAAAATTGCTAACTCGCCCTAACTCAAATATTATTTTCAAGTTGAGCTCTACTTTTAAAAAAATATAATGATGAAGATATTTTTAAATATTTTAGAATCCATTTCAAGTTTGAGAATGAAAACATTTTTAAAATTTAGTTGAAAAACAATTTTAGTTTTCAAACCATAATATAGAATAAAAAGATAAGTTATTTTGCTTGTAGAAATAAAATGTACTTATTTGCAAACTTTTACTTTCTTCTCCCCCTTTTTGTTTAATTAAAAAAAATGCATGAATCAAACATTTGAAAAACTAAGGAAAGATAGAAGCAAAAAAAGAAAAGAAAAACAATAGAGGAGTATATAAAGAACACAAGAAAAGTAATAGAACACGTACAAATTAAAGATAATTTAATATAAACAAAAACAAGCAGAAAATTCAAAGCATAATATTATCAAGCAAACAAAATAGTAGCTACAAATGATCCAAAGAGAATATTCAAAGTAGCATTAACCAAAGATAACATTCAAAAGCATTGTAACCTAGAAAAGCACCAACCAAACTGTTGATAATAGGAATCTTTTTCTCTTGTATATTTCAACAGAAAAATTTATATGGCTACTTATACTAAAAGAGTAGGCTTAACTAACGAAACATAATCAATACATTAATTCAATAACCCTAATTTTAAGCTAATCTAATCACTAAAAATCAATAATGAGATTAACTAAAATAAGCTGTCAACACTCCCCCTCAAGTTGGTGTATAGATGTCACACATGCCCAGTTTGCAAACCAAATTATGATAGCTTCTGTTGTTAAGTCATTTAGTGAACACATCAGCTAATTGCTTGTTAAAGGCTACATGACTTAAGCCCAAGATGACGACAACCAACTTTTCTTTGAAGTGACAATCAATTTCTATGTGATTCTTCGATCAAGTTGTATTAGGTTTTGGGCTATACTGATGGCGGCCTTGTTGTCGCAATATAAGGATAATTTTCCTTTATTTGACAACTTTAATTGCTCAATAACTTTTAATAACCACAGTAGCTCGTAAACCCCTTGAGCCATGGCTCCGTATTCTGCCTTAGCACTTGATCGAGCAACTACACTTTGCTTCTTGCTTCTCCAAGTGACTAAGTTTCATCCTATAAGTGTGCAATATCCAAATGTAGACCCCCTATCATCCAGAGATCCAACCCAATTTGCATCTGTAAAAGCTTTTATCTAGAGATGACCATGTTTAGAAAAGAGGATGTAACAACCCGATTTTCAGTGATTTCGAGACCATGGCTCCAATGTGTCAGTTTGAAAACATTAAATAATTAATATTTACGAGGTCAGTAGTGTTGTATTAAATTTTTGTTAAGAAATTTTATCATTTAGATAGTTAATTACTGAAAAAGGACTTAATTGTAAAAGATAAAAAATTAGATTTCTTTTAGTCAAATGAGTAAATAGATAAAGAATATTGAAAAGGAGGATTATTATGGTAATTAGCCCATATTATTTATAATGGGTGATGGTAGCTTGGTTAGTTTGAAATTCTTATTATTTTTAAAGATTATTTTAGTAATTTATTAATAAAAAGAAATAAACAAAAGATGAAAAGGTATCATCTTTTCGATTTTTTCTTCTTTTGGCCAAATGCCATTGTTGCGGAGAGCTTCAAGCTTTTTTTTGGTGTTGAGTCTTTGCATGTAAGCCATTTCTTATCCGTTTTTGATGTTTTTGATGTTTTTGCGATCGTTGTCTTAATATCTAACTAATTTAGGGATTAATTTGAGAAATTGTTGAATGTTAGAAAGTCTACCATTAATGTTTTTGGAAGCTTTTTACTTGAAAGAGTATTTCTTGGGTGCTTGATGTGGATTTTGAGTTGTTTTATTAAGTAAATTTTTATACATTTTAAAAATGGGGATTCAATTGATTAAATTTTTAAATGAGAGGGATTTCATGAGAAAATTTATAATTTATGAATTGTATATGTAGGGTTAAATATTCGACAATATTGGGTTTATGTATTAATCGTGGGAATTGGCTTGTTTAGTATTGTAACAACCCATTTTTTAGTGGTGTCGAAAATAGTGGTTCGGGGCCACTAAATTCGACGAGTAAGTTCGTAAATATTATTATTTAATATTTACGAGTCAAATGTGATTTTTTTAAAAAAAATATTTTTGATTTGATAATTTATGTTATATAAGTAATTTATTAAGTTGAAGTGGTTTTAGAAAATAAGGTATCAAGACCTTGTTTTTATAAACTTAGCCATAAATATTTTTATAAATATTTACGGAGTGTCATTAAGGTGGTATTAAAGTTTTGTTAAGAAATTTTAACGTTTCGATGGTTAATTAATTAAAAAGGACCAAATTTAAAAAAAAGTGCATTCTCGGGACTCCGTTCCCGTAAATCGGATTCGTAAATATTTTTGAAGCTAGTTGTGTAGTTAATTAGGTGTCGGTTAAGTGAATTTGTTTGAATTAAAAGTAATTAGGTATAAGGACTAAATTACATATAGGGTAAAAGTTGAATTATAGATTAAAGAAAAACTAAAAGAGACTAAGTAAGCAATTATGTCATTGTTCTTTAGGTGTTAAATATATGTTGAAAAAAAAGAAAAAAGGAGAAAGAAACAGATGAATGACCTTAGGGTTTCAAAAGTTCCAAATTTAATTGGTTAGTCAATTTAATCCATTTTTTTGTAATTTTTATGTTTTTAGAATCCCGGTGTTAAATACTACCCGAATCATGTCAAAATTTTAGAAATTATTAAGTTTTTAAGTGTTGTCTATGTTGAATAATTTTAGTATTAGGGACTAAATTGACAGATTTTTAAGCTAGAAATGAAAAATGATTAAATTGTAGAACAAATAATAAATTTTGTGTAATAGAGACTAAATTGTGAAAATTTGAAATTTAAAAATTTATGTGAAAATAGGGAGTTGAATTTAGTCTAAAGTGAAATTTGCACGAAAATAAAGAATTAAATTGTGAAGAAATGAAATTAGTCTCGGTTTAGGGACTAAATTGGAAATTAGGAAAATATTGAGTAAAAATTAAAAATTTTAATATGAAATTAAATTATGTTGTATTGATGAATTTTAATTGTTTTAATTCCGTAGCTAATGTCGTACCGGAATCCTCAACTAAAAAGGGGAAAGATAAAGTCGACGAGGAATAGCTCGGAATTTCTGGTTTGTATTTCTATAATCCGAAACTAGTTATTAATTGTTGTAATTGTTATTTAATGTATATAGTAAGTGTTGAAGTAATTAATTGATATTTTGATGATTTATTAAATAAATTGAATTGGTAGATATATATTGAATGGATTGATTTTTGAATTGAAATGATTATATGTGTAATTATGTGATTATATGAAAAATCAGTATTGGATATTGATTATATCTGAAATGTGAAATTAAACCCTATTAACTGTATCGGGCTAAGTTGGATATAGATGGCATGCCATAGGATTGGAAGAGTTCAGGGATTTCTTCGACTTTGAGTCGATGAGACACTGCGTGTCAATTTACTACTTCAGATTAATTTGATGAGGCACTGGGTGCCAATTTACTTCGGTTTAGCCGATGAGACACTGGGTGTCAATTTATTTCTTCAAATTATCCGATCAGGTATTGGGTACCAAATTGGTGTGTTTTGGTTGGATCCATGTATCTGTCCGAGTCCGAGTCGTGTTAATAGGGGTAAATGAGTAATAAAGTTTTATAATTGATATTGAAATGGTATGGTATGAGAAATGGAAGTGAAATAGTGAATTGAAAATAGAATGTGAAATATGTTGCAAATATATGGAATATATGAGTCATATACTCATGAAATGACTATGGAATGAATATTGCAATTGTATAATGAAATGTGAAATAAAATGTGAAAAGCTATTTATATAACAAGTTTAAGAATTGAGATATTGTGAAACAAATGAAATGTGATATGGTTGTTGTAATATTTAGGTTGTATATTTGTGAATTCATAACTTTTGATATTCGGATTATAGAAATACCACTGAGTTTATACTTAGCGTATGGTTTTGTTTTCCGTGCGCAGGTTAGGTAATTAATTTTAATCACCGATTCAGCATCCAACAACGATCCCGAACTCAAATGTGGTGATGGTTATCCTTTGTGTCGGCATGTACCTAGGGTTTCTAAATAATAGTTATTTTGTGGTTTGATTGTAAATGAGGTTATAAGTTTAATTTTTGGTTGGTTTTATACATATAAATATGTGTTTATTTTTGAAGCCATATTATGGCATGGTAAATTGAACTAAATCTAGATAGATGCATGCGAATTTAATTCTATGTTTAAGTGCTCATGAACTAGGCAAATTGATTTAGATTTGGTATGTTTATAATTTTGATTAAAATGATGCTTTGATGACTTGTTTTGATGATATGAAATGTTTGAAATTTCTATCTGTTTGATTTGTAAACTCCGGTAATGCTTCGTAACCCGGTTCCAACGATGGATACGGGTTGGGGGTGTTACAAGTATTATGGACTAAATTGTATAAAAAGTAAATGTTTGGGGCAAATATGTAAAACTGTAAATAAATAATTATATGTATTGAATTGAATAGTTTATGGATTAGAGGTTAATAATTGAAATCAATTGTATTATAAATCAAAGGAAAGCTGATAATCGTGGAAAAGGAAATGTTGTTGATTAGTCCTTGAACTGTTTCTGCAATTTGGCCCTGGTAAGTTCATACGGTTTAATTTTAGTATAATTTAAGCATTTAATTAATTATGAAATGAAATTGCTAAATGAATTAAAACTGTTGAAGTGTAGTAAGTGGGTTGATTTGAGATTGAAATCATATTGAATGTTGTTATTTGATAAAAAAGTGAACCGATGAACGTAGGATAGGATACGATTGACATGCCAATAGGTTATATCGTGCGTTGTATGAGATTGATTGATATTGCGATGATGATTTTGTTTTAGTCTTATTTACTAAATATACCAAAGTTCAACATTTGTTGCGAACTATCGCGTTACATTATAGTGATTCAGGTGTGTTCGGGGGGCGGATGTAAAGCCTTCGAGCTTGGTATTCAGTGCCGAGGTGTGTTTCAGAGGGATGTTAGCCTACGGGCTTGGCACTTGGCGCTCAGGTGTGTTCTCAGATAGTTAGCTCATTTGAGTGTTTTGGTGTGTTTGGATGGTTAACAGTGTATTCGAGTCCGTTATAACGTTCATCAGGTTTATGTTCAATGGTATAATGTAATTGATTAGGTTGTTCCATTTGTAATTAAGTTTAAAACTCACTGTGATTCTATTATGGATGATAAGATTATGATTTATGACTTTTCTGTATTCTGTAGTAGATAAGTTTATTCGGTAAGTTACTTATTTTTAATCTGTGGAACTTATTAAGCTTAAGTAAGGTTACTTGTGTCTTTTCTATTATTTTCTTGTAGATACGTTCTGGTAGAAACGAGAGATCGGATTGACTCAAAGAATCACACTATCCAGAAATCTTGTGGTAGATTTTGAATGTTTAACTTGGTGAATTGAAACCATATTAGTTATTTGTGAGGTTGGTTGAATTTGAATGATGCTTGTCTTTATATAGTTTTTAGGTGTATGTGAATATGGTAATTTGGTTTGGTATATTTGTATGTATGGAACTTACTTGTTATATGTGGCCTAAGTCTTATAAAAGAGTGTGAATATGACAATTTGAATTATGGTTTGAAGGAAGTGGTTTTGATATGAAGTGTTAACCGTGTTTGAGTATTTTGATTCCATATAATATAGATGAAATATTAATATGATTATTGAATTGTGGTGTCAACGAGGGCATATTGGTTAGACACTTATGATGGATGTTTTAACATGTTTTAAGCTTGTTTAATCATGTTTTGAGTAGGTATAATTGATGGTAACTGGATTGCTTATTGTCCAAGTAAATTGAATATGGTAAATTTGATTTTGAAGGTACATTTTGGTGCATACGGCCTGGGACATGAGCTGTCACACCGCCATGTGCCACACACGGCCACCTCATACGGCCGTGTGTCTTTATTGTGTTAGGTGCAACTTTCACACGGTCTGAGATACGGTCCGCGACACGGCCGTGTGTATCAAACAATTTCAAGCATGGTCTGGCATATGACTTGCGACACTGCTGTGTGATCCAACATCGAAGGCACACACGGGCTGACACACATACTGCGACACAGTCGTGTGGCCTTATTTCATATACTCACACGGGTGGACACACAGGCTGGGACAGGACCGTGTGTCTAGAATTTGAATATCCACACGGTTTGGGCTCTATCACACGGCCTAGCCACACAGCCGTGTGACCTCTATTTTTAAAATTTTCATGTTTTTCCATAATTGTTTTTTGTTTCAAATTGATCTCGGAATGTTCCTAAACTATTTTTAGGGCCCGGTAGGCTCGATTTTATGCCCATAAATGTATATCTATTTCGAATTATAATAATTATTGAATGATATAATTCTTTTTGCATAACTATTTTTGTTTGAATGTAAATGTCTTGAATTGAATTGGAATGTTCTGTAACCCTATTCTAACGACAGAGACGAGTTAGGGGGTGTTACATTTAGTGGTATCAAAGCTATGGTTTAGTTGATGCTCGGATTGAACGTAGCGTGCTTGGAGTTTATCAATTACATGCCATATATACCTTTGATAGTGTGATATTGATTGGTTCGATCTAACCCCTATTCTTCTTATATATAAAGATGTTGATAGAATCTAAATATGCTAATATTGATAAAGTTAATAGTAATGTTCCGACTACTAAATAGGAAGCGAGTCATAGTTTACTGATTCCTTAGATGTCAAAAAATGAAGTCAAAAACGTTTTCTTTGGTTTAATGGGACAATGGTTCACAAAATTCATGCGAACCAATCCAGTGGCTTAACAACCTCCACCCTATATAGTACCTCTTGTGATAATTCCACCCTCTCAGACGACTGAAACGAGTTGACGGATCCCTGTTGATAAAGTTAGAAAGTGTAGAGCTGAGAAATTTAGGGGTAGAACTGATGATAATCCTTCTAAAGCCGAGTACTGGCTTAAGAATGTCCAACGATTTTTTGATGAAATGGACTACTCTTCTAACCATTACTTGAGATGTGTTGTATCATTATTGAAAGATGAAACTTATAGTTGGTGGTTGACTTTAACAACTATTGTACCACGAGAAAATGTTAATTGGGATTTCTTTAATACTGAGTTTAAAAAGAAGTATGTCAGCAAACATTACTAAGATCAGAAAAAGAAGGAATTCCTTGAACTAAAGTAGGGAAATGAATCAGTGGTTGAGTATGAAAGAGAGTTTGTACATCTCAGTAAGTATGCTTGTGAAATTATTCTGAATGGGGAAGAAATGTGCATCAGATTCGAAGATGGTTTAAATGATGAAATCAATATGATGATTGGAGGAACTAAAATATGATAATTCATGGTATTATCTAATCAGGCTCAAAAGATGGAGTAAGCGTATAAAAACAAGAAGCAGAGAGAAAGAAAGGCTCGGGATTTTTGTAAAAGAGGTTTTTCCAAGTCATTTTCTGCACCATCGGCAAAGAAGCCAAAGGAAGATTTTAGCCGTATTACTTCACCATCTAGATTTTCGAGTAAAAACAAGTCAGTGCAACATGATTCTAAGTTTCAGATTAAACCTGTTGATAGCGTTGCTAGTGTCCGATATGTTCCGAGATCTATGTATGAACACTGTGGTAGATTACATGTCGGTGAGTACAGGGCTAAAACAGGTGCATGTTACAGATGTGGTTCAACAGATCACCCTGTGCCAACACCTCATAAGAGTAGATGTCCAGGCCAGAGTAATAATCCTAGAGCAATTTGAAGTGGCACTAAAGAACCAACTGTACGATCAGAGGCTAGAGCTCTTGCAACGAGCATAAGCTATCCGAGCCAGAGAGGAAGCTGCTGCACCTGACATTATTGGTGGTACATTCTATCTCTTGTGTTACTATGTATGCATTGATTGACCCTAGGTCAACTCAGTCATATATTTGCATGGCATTAGTAACAGATAAGAATTTACCTATTAAGTTAACAGAGTTTGATGTCAGAGTTACTAGTCTACTGGGTTATAGTGTGTTAGTTAATTCAATATGTTGTAAATGTCCACTGAGAATTTAGGGTTGTAATTTTCCTGTTGATTGATATTGTTACCCTTTTGGGAATTTGATATGGGAATGGATTGGTTGACGCGACATGATGTTGTGGTAAACTGTAGACAGAAACAGATTGATTTGATATGTCAGATAGGTGAAACGATTATAGTTGAGTCTGATAGATGAAGTAGTGTTATTGGAGTTATTTCAGCTATTTCGACATAGAAATTAATTCGAAAAGGTTGTGAAGCGTTTTTGGCCTATATTCTTGATACTCGAGATTCAGAGTCAAAGCTCGATCAGGTACCGATTGTAAATTAATTCACAGATGCATGTCCTAAAGGTGAATTTGGTATTTATTTGATGCATGGAACTGAGCCAATATAAATCTCGCTAAATAGAATGGCATCAACTGAGTTGAAAAAACTTAAGACACAATTATAAGAATTGTTAGAAAAAGGTTTTATTCGTTCGAGTGTGTCTCCTTGGGGTGCACTGATAATCCGTAGAAGTAACATATTTTAAGCCCACATTTAGCATGCTTTTGGATGATTTATCCTTTGATTATGTAAAAAAGGTGCTCTTAATCCTTTCTTTTCATGTTTTATACTCAGGAAAGCACCCGAGGATGAAAAGAACGAGAAACGGGCTTAAAACAAACCAAATTGGGCCAAAATAGAAACTGACACGCCTGGGCCCAAGACCACACGACCGTGCCTCATTAAAAGTCTGAACACGGCCTAAAGACGACTCACACGGGCGTGTGCCATGGCCGTGTCCTTGTCGTGGAAAAGAGCAATTTCACACGGAAAAGGATACTTAAGGGCAAAGAAACCTATCTCAAAAGCCTATATAAACACCCTAAGTATAACCTAGAAGGGGGCGGTTAGCTAGGCCAAGGAGTCGAGCTAGAAAGGTTAGATTTGTGGAGAATCACTCGAAGATAGCCAGTTGATCTATCTCAAGAAGTCGAAATTATACTCAAGACGGAGGATCTCTCCTTCAATTCCTTCAGGGGGTTTTAGGGATTTCTTATGTTTTGTTTTATCCTTTCTTTTCAGATGTTTTCTTTTATTGTTATGAACTAAACCCTTAGATACCTGAGGGGGATGAAACCTAAGATGAATCTTGTTATCGTTTGCTGAACTATATGATAAATATTTGACTTGTTCCTAATTATGTGTTCTTAATTCTTGTGTTGATATTTCCGGGATATTAATTCAAGTATGATGTGCTTAGGTGGAGGAGAAAAAGTCCCTGGCTAAGAGTAGATCTAGCATAACGCGCCTAGAGATAGGGTGACGAGATTTTGCCGAATTATGGTGAAACCTAATATGGGAGTCCATAGATCGAGTTAATGCGATTCTAGGGGTTTTAATTAGAAAGATATTTCAATTAATCAACCCAGGGCTAGACTTTATTCGCTTTGAGAGAGGGTTTAATATACATTAGGGAATCTTGCGGATTAAGTCAAGTGAATAAATCGTTTGGTTCAGAGTTAGATAACAAGTGAAGTCTAGGTGAATTCTTCCTTGGGTGTCGTTTTAATGAATTGGTTTCTCTCAAGTTATTTTCCCAAACTCTTTCTCTTTGTCTTTGGATCTTTAGTTTAGTAGTTAATTAATTTAGATTAGATGAACAAATCCCTTTATTTTTAGGCTAAATAATAAAAATAGAGTTAGTATTAGTACTTTTGGTTCCTTTGGGTTCGGCATTTCGGTCTTGCCTTAACTATACTACTGTTCGATAGGTGCGCTTGCCTCAAAAATCGTTGTCATAGTTAGTTTCTAGGTTCGATCATTCTTTTTATAAATTTTAAGACTTTGACAAGCGATCAAGTTTTTGGCGCCATTGCCGGGGAACTAAAATATTAAGAAAGCTCAATTTTTATTATTTTAGCCATATTTATTTTTATTTTTATTTTTGCAATTAGATTTTATTTTTTTTGTTTTTCTAAATTTTCTTCTTTCACTCCTTTCAGGTACCTCTAGTTTATGACTAGAAGGAACCTGACAGGACCCTTTGTTTACGATAGTGATATTGAAGGTACCGTTCGCAGAAATCACAAGAGATAAGGTGAAGTTTAAACTACATAGAAGAAGAGCAAGAAGCCGAAATTAATACTACAGAAGAGATGGCAGAGAATAATCCGCCACCTCTAGAGATGGCCGAACATCATGCTCCACGCACTATGTATGATTATGCTAAACCTAGTTTAACAGGAACTGAGTCTAGTATTGTTAGGCCTACTATTGCTGCAAATAATTTTGAACTGAAACCTAACACTATACAGATGATACAACAGTTTGTTCAGTTTGATGGTTTGCAGGATGAGGATCCTAACACACACTTAGCGAATTTTCTAGAATTCTGTGATACCTTCAAGATAAATGGCATTTCTGTTGATGCCATCCGTCTTTGGTTATTTCCCTTTTCCCTGAGGAATAAAGCCAAACAGTGGTTACATTCTCTTCCAC
Organism: Gossypium australe; assembly: GCA_005393395.2. Taxonomy (NCBI): domain Eukaryota; kingdom Viridiplantae; phylum Streptophyta; class Magnoliopsida; order Malvales; family Malvaceae; genus Gossypium; species Gossypium australe. Next base: position 36,728,288 of record CM016615.1, on the reverse strand, counting down.
GAGGATCAATCACTACTTGGGACCAAATGACCGAAAAATTTTTATTGAAATATTTACCGCCGGCCAAAACGGCCAAGTTAAGGAATGATATCTCTTCTTTTGTGCAGATGGATTTAGAGACACTTACAACACATGGGAGAGATACAAGGATTTGTTGAGAAGGTGCCCACACCATGGATTACCATTGTGGCTACAGGTCCAAACTTTTTACAATGGTGTGAACCCTTTAACAAGGCAATTAATCGATTCAGCCGCCGGTGGAACCCTGAACAACAAAACTCCTGAAGCAGCCTACGAGTTTATAGAGGAGATGTCACTGAATAACTATCAGTGGCAAGTTACAAGGATAAGGCCAGCCAAAGCAGCAGGAGTTTTCAACATTGATGCAGTAACCGCGCTATCAAATCAGGTAGAGTTGCTACATAAAAAATTTGATAGTTTCTATGGTTCTTCGCAGGCACATCCAGTAATGCAGTGCGAGACAAGTGAGGGCGTGGCGAATCCTGAGTACCCACCCTACGGACAGGGCATGGAGAGTGAGCAAATGAACTATATGGGTAACAATTTCCGATCTAACAATAACCCTTATAGTAATACTTATAATCCAGGTTGGAAGAACCACCCCAATTTCTCATGGGGCAGTCAAAGAAATCAAAGGCAACAACCTTCCCAAAACTTCCAACAACAGCCTTACCCACAGGAATAGAAGCCGAACCTTGAAAAGGTGCTAACAAACTTCATAGAAGCCTCAGAAACACATTTCCAGAAGGTAGAAACAAAACTTGAGGCATTGTCACAGGAGTTCAAGGATCAATTCGGGCAACTTGCTAAGCAGATTTCTGAGAGACCACAGGGAAGACTACCGAGCAACACCGAGACTAACCCAAGGGAGCAAGTTCAAGCCATAACAGCTCAAGATAGTGTAGGGTTAGACGAGCCTAATTTGAAGTAAAAGAATGTGGTAGAAGAAGATATGGTTGAGATCAATAACAAGCTGAAACCAGTAATCAAAGAGTACAAACCTCGCATACCATATCCAGAAGCAATAATGAAAGACGACACAGAGGAACAGTTCGGTACATTTCTTAAACTTTTAAAGAAATTACATATTAACTTACCGTTTCTTGAAGCTCTTTCACAGATGCCAGATTCCAGGAAATTGTTAAAGAAGCTATTGAGAAATAAGCGAAAGATAGACGAGGAATCACATGTGGAACTGAACGCAGTGTACTCAACAATGTTGCAAAATAAACTACCATAGAAATTGAAAGATCCAGGGAGTTTTACAATTCCATGCTTAATTGGTAGCTTAACTATTGATAATGCGTTAGCTGATCTAGGGGCAAGTATAAATGTCATGCCTTATAAATTGTTTAAACAACTAGGTCTAGGGAAACCCAAACAAACTAGGATGAGCATTCAACTAGCTGATAAAACTATTAGAGTTCCTAGGGGAATAATTGAAGATGTACTTGTGAAGATTGACAAATTCGTATTCCCGGTAGACTTTGTCACTTTAGACATGGATGAGGACAACACGATCCCCCTAATTTTAGGGCAACCATTTTTAGCAACTGTCAGGACTAAAATTGATGTCTTCGCAGGTGAACTCATACTCTGTGTAGGTGAAGAGACAGTCACTCTTCAAGCTCTCGACTCGGCTAGGACATCGAGTGATAAAGGTGAGAACGTAAATTCTATTGATAAGCTTTCCGCTAAACCCTCTTTGCAGGAAGCACCACAGAATTACACAACCAAGCCAGAGTTTGTACCTCATAACAACAAAGAAATATCACACGAGGAACGATGGCTTCACATCGATGAACTAGACGAGTGGAAAACACATTTAAAAGATAAATTACAACCACACGAAGTAACACCGAGGGAACACCTAAACGAACTTATAGGAACATCAAATCACTTCAAAATAGAAGACCGGGTACTGTTAAATAAAGGAGACCCTAAAATCACCACATCCAACCTGAAGACAAAAAAAGAAATTCCTCTTGAGGTACGCAATATCTTCCCATACGAAACAATCGAGGTAACTCACTCTGAATTCGACACTCTTAAGGTAAATGCCACTCGACTCAAACTTTATCGTAGAATTGATAGTATGAGAGAAGATATTCAACTCTTCAAACCACCATAATTAGACGAATAAGAGGTAAGTCTAGCTTAAGACTTTAAACAAGCGCTTCTTGGGAGGCAACCCGAGTACTAACCCCATTACATTTTTTTAAATTGTACTCTTTCTTTTATTTTTCTTTTTAGCATTTAACTATAAGCTAACCAAGTGCAGCTTTCCAGGCCACACGGCCTTGTACACGGCCGTGGCCGTGGCCGTGTGGACCACACGAATCTCTGTACTGACACAGCAGAAACGGTACGAGTCAGACGAATCAAATCTTCGAGTCACGGACTCCAACCACCACCCCACGGGCACTGACACAACCCCACGGTCGTGCGACTCGGCCGTGGACGACACTGTTTGCTCACACACGGGCATGGCTACCCTAACATGGGCGTGGGAAAAACAACACGACCAGCTACACGGTCGTGCGAGGCGGCCGTGTGATTCGACACGCCCACGATCCACGGGCGTGGGGAGGTGTTAGATTTGAAATTCTATTTAAACCACCCACCCCTCCCTCTTCTCACCCACTCCTCATTTTGTCCAGACCATTTTCTTTTCCTTTTCTTTCTCAGACCTCTCTCCACTTTTCTTCTCTAACATTTCACTAACCATTGAACCACATCATAATCATGTCGAAGAAGTGAAAGGATCCCAGCACAGTCTCCCTCATGGAGACCGATCTACATAAGTTCATGCCGGCCGCTTCATCCACTCGACAAGCCAAGGGTCTTTGAGATCATTTATCTTTTGTTTTACTTTTATCTTCTCCTTTATTTTCCTTCTCTTTGACAATCTTATGCTTAATTTAGTTTATTTTATTTTAGTTTCTTAGTGTCAGGTTCAAAAGACTGCTAGGGAATCACACCGGAACCACGACCACCACCTCAAAGCAGCCTTAGAGGTTCTAAAGGCTGCTTGGAAATCACACCACTTCCGCCACCGCCAGCACCTCTGCAGCCTTAGAGGTCACACCCATCTCGCGAACCATCTAACAATAAGGACTCTTCGGTCCATTCATCTTTCATTTTAATTTTATTTACATTACTCTTTTCTTTCTCTTTATCTTTCTTGTCTTTAATTATATATTTAGTTTGTTTTAAATGTGTCTTAATAATTCCTGGCTAATTCTCTACGAGCTCCCCAATTTCTTCATCTAGCGCAGAGCTCGGCAGCAGCCACGACCCCTATTGACTTCGAACTCCAAGAAACCATCCAAATTCAGGAAGTCTCACCACCCTCTCTCTCTTAAAATGCATATATATCTTTGTACATTGAGGACAATGATAACTTTCTTCATTATTTATTTCGAGAAAGTGCCTAACTTTCTTCATTATTCTCAAATCCCTGAATGATAACTTGTCTCTAAGTAAGTTTATCATATTATGATTAGAATGAAATTTCCTTTGATTTATGATTTTTATTGATATGTTTTAGAGTAAGTCATTGATAATTATGCATTGATGATTAAATTTGAAGGATACTAAAGAATCCAGCATGATAAGTCTATTTTTCAAAATTTATAATTTTTAGGTTGTCTACTTGAATCTGAATGTTACATTGAAGTTTGAAATTTACAAGGTTGATATCAAAAACCCATAATTTTCTGTGAGCTTTTGAACCTTATAAGAGCATATATTCTTTTTCGTGCTCACTTTATTGATTATGAGTGTGTCAACATTGATTTGTTATTCTAGAACTTGCATCGATTATACATGTCGAGACCACAACTTTGATTTGATGTACAGAGATGATAAAGGCACCTAGGTTTTAACCCACTCACTCCACTAAAAGCCTACCTTCATAATTAACCCCTAGTGAACCCCGTTGATCCTAACAACCCTTTTTATTAACTCACCTACTAATATTAACCCAAAACCCTTTGTATTTGTTATCACCATTCTTTTTTACTACCCTTATATCGAGATTTGATTTGATCGGTTGCCTAATCATATTATTTCAGTAGTTGAATTCATTATTTGACTTGTTTTTTTTTAAAAAATCAAAAAATAGTTACTATTAGTTTTGTGATTAGGTGAGCTTATACGTTAAATTCTAATTATTGAAGAAGAAGCTCATATCAGAATATTGTTATTAGTAGTACAAATTTTCAATTGATGTAATTATTCATTATTAGTCCATTATTTCTAGTTAGGTAATTTGTCAGGGCAATCTCGATTCTAACCCTCTAATTCAGCCTATATCCATACCCTTGAACCTAAGCCCCGTTACAACCCTGTAAAAACCTTTTGATTTGTGTATCATCTCATATTTTAGTGGTGGTGATTTGATTTTCATGCAAGCCTATGGGATTAACTTTTCATGTTCGACTTTTGAGTGCTTAATTCTGAACCTTAAACACTTCGAGTGGTTTGAGTGAATCTTTAGTGAGGATGTCAATTCTTGTCGATTTTGAATCAGAGGTAATTATTCAGGTAAAGGGAAACACCTATGTTTTCATACTATAAAAATTATTTGATTGTTTGAATCTTTAGAACTCTTTGAGTTGAGTTATCCATGTATGAATTATCTTTGAATTATGAATAAGCATGATTGATGAATATTATGAATCAAGGAAGTTCGTTTTAATCGTGACTTGAGAATTTTGCTTGAGGACAAGCAAAAGCTTAAGTGTGGGGGTATTTGATAAACCGTAAAAGTAACATATTTTAAGCCCACATTTAGATGCTTTTGGATGATTTATCCTTTAATTTATGTAAAAAGGTGCTCTTAATTCTTTCTTTTCATGTTTTATACTCATGAAAAGATCCGAGGATGAAAAGAATGAGAAACGGGCTTAAAACGGACCAAATTGGGCCAAAATAGAAATCGACACGGCCTGGACCACACGGTCGTGCCTCATTAAAAGTCCGAACACGGCCTAAGGACGACTCACATGGGCGTGTACCATGGCTGTGTCCCTATAATGGAAAAGAGCAATTTCACTCTGAAAAGGATACTTAGGGGAAAAGAAACCTATTTCAAAAGCCTATAAAAACACCCTAAGTATAACCTAGAAGGGGGCGGTTAGCTAGGCCAAGGAACCGAGCCAGAAAGGTCAGATTTGTGGAGAATCACTCGAAGATAGCCAGTTGATCTATCTCATGAAGCCGGAATTATACTTAAGACGAAGGATCTCTCCTTCAATTCCTTCAGGGGGTTTTAGGGATTTCTTATGTTTTGTTTTATCCTTTCTTTTGAGATGTTTTCTTTTATTGTTATGAACTAAACCCTCAGATACCTGAGGGGGATGAAACCTAAGATGAATCTTGTTATCGTTTGCTGAACTATATGATAAATATTTGACTTGTTCTTAATTATGTGTTCTTAATTCTTGTGTTGATATTTCCGGGATATTAATTCAAGTATGATGTGCTTAGGTGGAGGAGAAAAAGTCCCTGGCTAAGAGTAGATCTAGCATAATTAAGCAGAGTTGATCGCGTGCCTAGAGATAGGGTGACGAGATTTTGCCGGATTAGGGTGAAACCTAATATGGGAGTCCATAGATCGAGTTAACGCGATTCTAGGGGTTTTAATTAGAAAGAGATTTCAATTAATCAACCTAGGGTTAGACGTTATTTGCTTCGAGAGAGGGTTTAATATACATTAGGGAATCTTACGGATCAAGTCAAGTGAATAAATCGTCTGGTTCAGAGTTAGATAACAAGTGAAGTCTAGGTGGATTCTTCCTTGGGTGTCGTTTTAATGAATTGGTTTCTCTCAAGTTATTTTCCCAAACTCTTTCTCTTTGTCTTTGCATCTTTAGTTTAGTAGTTAATTAATTTAGATTAGATAAATAAATCCCTTTATTCTTAGGCTAAATAATAAAAAGGGAGTTAGTATTAGTACTTTTGGTTCCTTTGGGTTCGACATTCCGGTCTTGCCTTAACTATACTACTGTTCGATAGGTGCGCTTGCCTCAAAAATCATTGTCATAGTTAGTTTCTAGGTTCGATCATTCTTTTTATAAATTTTAAGACTCTGACAAGCGATCATGCACCTGTGTTATTTGTGAAAAAGAAAGACAGGTCATTGAGATTATATATTGATCATAGGTAGTTGAATAATGTTGCAATAAAGAATAAATATCCATTGCCTCGGATCGACAATTTATTTGATCAGTTGAAATGTGCGATAATATTCTCGAAAATAGATCTTATATCTGGTTATTATCAATTTCTAATTAAAGATGTTGACGTGTTAAAAACTGCTTTTAGAGCTTGATATGGTCACCACGAATTTCTAGTGATGCCATTCGGACTAGCAAATTCTCCTACTATTTTTTTGGATTTAATGAATTAAGTTTTTTAACCTCGTTTAGATATATTTTTGGTAGTATTTATTGGTGATATCATAATCTATTCTAAAATAGAATTCGAGTATGCTCAGCATTTACAGATTGTTCTATAGATTTGACGTGAGAAATAGTTGTATGCAAAGTTCAGTAAATGTAAATTTTGGCTTCGTGAGGTCGGATTTATTATTCACGTAAGTTTCTATAGATGGTATTCATGTTGATCCAAGTAAAATTTCTACTATTGTTAACTGGAAAGCTTCGAAGACTATTTATGGGGTATGCAGTTTTCTGGGCTTAGTTGGTTATTATTGTCGTTTTGTTAAGAATTTTTCGATAATTGCTTTACCAATGACCAAGCTATTGTAGAAAAATGTTGAGTTTATTTGGTTAGATAAATATTAGCAGAGCTTTGATCAGTTGAGAAACATGTTGACGAAAGCTCCTATTCTGACTCAGCCTGAATCCGAGAAAGAAGATGTTGTTTATAGTGATGTGTTGCTTAGTGAATTGGGTTGTGTATTGATGCAATCCGGGAAGTAATAGCATGCTTCTCACCAGTTAAAGCCACATGAAAGAAACTACCCGACTCACGATCTTGAATTGGCCGTGATCGTTTTTGCTTTGAAAATTTGGCTACACTATTTGTACGGTGAAAATTTCATATATTTACAGATCCCAAAAGCCTAAAATATTTGATGACTCAAAAAGGATTATATTTGAGGTAGCGGTGATGGCTTGAGTTGTTGAAAGATTACGATCTTATTATTGACTATCAACCGGGAAAAGCTAACGTGGTTGCAGATGCGTTGAGTAGAAAATATCTATTTGCTTTGAGAGCGTTGAACACTTAGTTGATTTGGAATTGTGATGGTTCACTTCTTGCTGAATTAAAAATTAGACCGGTATTTCTTCAACAAATTCAGGAGTTACAAAATATTGACCCAAAAGTAATATCTAAACGAGAATAGATTCAGAACGATCAGTCTGTAGAATTTAGGGTTGGTTCAGATGATGTGTTGTACTTTCGCAACAGAATGTGGGTTCCAAATGATCTAAAATTGAAACGAGATATTTTATCTGAGGCTCATAGTAGTACATATTCAATTCATCCGGGCAGTATTAAAATATGGGTGGTCTAGTATGAAACAAGATATTTCAAAATCTGTGGCGAAATGTCTGGTTTGCCAGTAGGTGAAGGCAGAGCATCGGGTACTATCATGGTTATTATAGCCAATTATGATTCCTGAGTGGAAATGAGAACGAGTTACGAAGGATTTTGTATCTTGATTACCTGTATCACCGAGAAAGAAAGATTCAATTTGGGTTATTATTGATAGATTGTCAAAGTCGGCTCATTTTATTCCAGTTATTCACTTGAAAAATTAGTTGAGTTGTATGTGTCAGAGATCGTCAGATTGCACGGAGTGCCAATATCTATTATTTTAGATCGAGATTTGAGGTTCACATCTAGATTCTGGGGTAAACTTCTCGAGGCTTTGGGCATGAAACTCAATTTTAGTACAACATTTCATCTGTAGATAGACGAACAGCTAGAACGGGTGATACATATTTTGGAGGACATGTGACGATGTAGTATTCTTGAGTTTAAAGCTAGCTGGGAAAAATACCTGCCGTTGGCGGAATTTGTTTATAACAACAATTATCAGTCTAGTAATAAAATGACACTGTTTAAAGCTTTGTACAGAAGAAAATGTAGAACACCGTTTTATTGGTCAGAGCTAAGTGAATCTAAGTTAGTTGGCACCAATTTAATTTGTGAAACTAAAGTTAAGGTCTATATTATTCGTGATTGTTTAAAAGTTGCATTGATTGTCAGAAGTCGTACATAGATTTGAAAAAAAGATATAGAATTTGCCGTTGGTGATTGTATGTTTTTGAAAGTTTCACCATGGAAGAAAGTGTTTCGATTCAATAGAAAAGGGAAGTTGAGTCCAAGATTTATTGGACCGTATGAGATCATTGAGAGAATTGGTCCTGTAGCATGCGTATTAGCTTTACCTCTCGAACTTGAGAAAATTTCACAATATTTTTGATGTTTCGATGCTGAGACGGTACAGATCAGATCCTTCACATGTAATTACTTCCAGTGAAATTGAGTTATAGCTAGATTTTTCGTATTCTGAGGAACCTATAAAAATTTTGGCTTGTGAAGGAAAAAAGCTCAGCAATAAACGGGTACCGTTAGTAAAAGTTTTATGAAACTAACATGGTATTGAGGAAGCCACTTGGTAAACCGAAGACTCAATGAAATCGCAGTATTTGAATTTATTCTCAGATAACAATTTCAAGGATAAAATTTCCTAAAGGAGGAGAGTTATAACAACTTGATTTTCAGCGGTGTAAAAAATAGTGGTTTTAGGACCACGACTCTGATGTGTTAGTCTGGAAACATTAAATAATTAATATTTATGAGGCCAGTAATGTTTATTAAATTTTTATTAAGAAATTTTATCATTTAGATAGTTAATTACTAAAAAAGGGCTTAATTGTAAAAAAGTTAGATTTCTTTTAGTTAAATGAGTAAATAGATAAATAATATTGAAAAGGAGGATCATTATGGTAATCAGCCCATATTATTTATAATGGGTGATGATGGCTTGGTTAGTTTGAAATTCTTATTATTTTTAAAGGTTATTTTAGTAATTTTTTGATAAAATGAAATAAACAAAAGATGAAAAGGTATCATCTTTTCTATGTTTTCTTCTTTTGTCCAAATGCCATTGTTGGGGGAGAGCTTCAAGATTTGTTTGGTGTTGAGTGTTTGCATGTAAGCCATTTCTTGCCCATTTTTGATGTTTTTGATGTTTTTGCTATCGTTGCCTCGATATCTAACTAGTTTAGGGATTAATTTGAGAAATATTTGAATGTTAGAAAGTCTACCATTAATGTTTTTGGAAGATTTTTACTTGAAAGAGTATGTGTTGGGTGTTTGATGTGGATTTTGAGTTATTTTATTAAGTAAATTTTTATACATTTTGAAAATGAGGATTGAATTGATTAAAATTTTAAATGAGAGGGATTTCATGAGAAATTTTATAATCTATGAATTGTATATGTAGGGTTAAATATTCGACAGTATTGGGTTTATGTATTAATTATGGGAATTGGCTTGTTTAGTATTATAGACTAAATTGTGTAAAAAGTAAATGTTTGGGGCAAATGTGTAAAAGTGAAAATAAGTAATTATATGTATTAAATTGAATATTTTATGAATCAGAGGTTAATAATTGAAATAAATTGTTTCATAAATCAAGGGCAAGTTGATAATCGTGGAAAATGAAAGATTGTTGATTAGTCCCTAAACTTTTATTGTTTCTGCAGTTTGGCCCCGGTAAGTTCGTATGGTTTAATTTTAGTATAATTTAAGCATTTAATTAATTATGAAATGAAATTTCTAAATGACTTAAAATTGTTGAAGTGTAGTAAGTGGGTTGATTTGAGATAGAAATCATATTGAATGTTGTTATTTGATAAAAAAAGTGAACCGATGGACGTAGGATAGGATACGATTGGCATGCGAATAGGTTACATCGCATGCTGTACAGGATTGATTGATGTTGAGATGATGATTATTGAATATACTGAAGTTCAGCATTTGTTGCGAACTATCGCGTTTTATTACATTGATTGAAGTGTGTTCTGGGGGCGGATATAAAGCCTTCAGGCCTGGCATTCAGTGCCGAGGTGTGTTTCAGGGCTTGGCACTTGGCGCTCAGGTGTCTTCTCGGACGGTTAGCTTATTTGAGCATTTTGGTGTGTTTGGATGATTAACCATGTATTCGAGTCCGTTATAATGTTCATCGGGTTTATTTTCAATGGTATGATGTATGTCGTAACCATTTTTTTGGAAACGAGAATCGACTAGGGTTTTGAAAACAAAAATAAAAACGGGAGTCACCACCGATCTTTATTAGGTGTGATCGGATCACCTTTGTTTTAATAAAACGTTTCGGTTTACTAAAACGGTGTTTTTGGTCTACGAAATTCGAGAAAACGGGTTCGGGAGTCAGTTACGTGCGAGGAAGGATTAGCACCCCCGTCACGCCTAAAATTGGTACCAAAATTGATTAATTAATGTCTCAATGTGAAAGTTGAAAATTTTAAAAAGAATTTAAAAATTCGATCTTTTTTAGAGATATTTGAATTTTCTCGAATTGGATATTAAGATTCTCTCGCTTCCGAAGGAATAAAATATCACATCCAGCACGTTAGGACACGACAGTTTAAATCCTCGAATCCGAGATCATCTCATAATTCCCGAGACTCATGTATTGAAGATATCAAAAGGATATTCGAGTATTTGGCCAAACAAAAAACAAAACCCAGCACGTTAGGGCACGATTTCTCGGATTTCCAAACACAGAATATTGCCTTAATTAGAAAGCTTTTATTTTTGGGATAAAATTAATAAAATATCTAAAAATGATATATGTTTGGTAGTTTAGGTTTTATAGAAACATTATTTAAAACATGAATGAGGTTGTACTCGACGAATAATGGTAATGTGACACGAATTTGGCGTAATGATAACATAATACACATAATACATAACATTGGTATTGTTGATCTAAAATATTAATATGCATGAATAATAATAACGATAATGGAACAATAATATAAACAATAATAATGATGATGATAATATCAATGATATGGAAATACGAACAAAAAATTATAATACATACAAGAATGATAATCACATAGCTTACACTATTTAAATATCAACATTAATAGTCAAAGAACAATGAATTAAACAATTTTAAAAGAAATAATATATAAAAAAGAAAATAATTAACAAAATGATTTTAAATAAAGAACACATAGTAAAAAAACTAAATAATATATGAAACAATTTAAAGTAATGTCAAAAATTTAAAATAAACAATATATATAAAGTTTAATAAAAATAATATACAAAAATTCAAAATAAATAATAATAATAATAATAATAATAATAATAATAATAATAATAATAATAATAATAATAATAATAATACAATTTTGAAGAAAAATAAATAAATAAACACTTTAAACAGGTTGAAAACTAGATTGAAGTCAGAATAAATAATCGAGGGCTAAAATTGCAAATAACTAAGGTAAAAAAAAAGAACAGGGACCATAACAACACGCGCCTAAACTTGCAGGGACCAAATGGGTGAATAACCCAGTCCATAATACGCAGCGTTTCAACTGACTTGGGCGCGGACCAAATCAAAACACCATAGAAATAATAGGGTAAAATTTAAAAAGAAAGAATGCGAAATGGGACTTGATCAAATAGCACAACAAAAAATGGGGGTCGAAACACGATATGCGCAGTTTTCCTTGATCCAAATGGCGCCGTTTCATTGAGGGCATAAAACCCATGTTTCTGTTTTGTTTCAGTCCAAGTTCAGAATAAAGAAAAAAAATTAAAACTTTAAAGCTTCTCCTCTCTCCCTCTCATCCCTCTCATCCTCATTTCCGTCCGACGGTTGGGCTTCTTCTAGTGTTCCGTCGCACCACCACTATATTCGGTGGCCGGCGACACACGGAGACAGGCCATAGTGCCTCGCTTGCAGCCCTCTTCGAAGGCTTGACCCTCAGTGCCGGAAAACGGAGGGAAAGGGTCTCCGACGCCCCTCCTCAGGTTGAGTTCCGTCAATAGAGAAGGTGGACTCCGATGCTGCGGCCACGAAGGTCTCGGTAAGGCCCCCTTTATCTTCCTTTATTATTTCGTTTTAAAAGTTTGAAAATAATAAATAAAAATAAATAGAAATCAACTGTAACAAAAGTAAAATAAAAAAAAATGAATTCAACCTTCGAAGTTTTTATTCTCGTTTTTTGATTTCTCTATGTTTGTAAAAAAGGAAAAAAAAGTACAGTGGTTTGGCTTCGGTTTTTATAACCGATCTACAAAGATTCGGGTTTGTTCGTTTCTATTTTGTTTTTGTGCTATATTTGTCGCTTTCTTTTTCATTTTTTCTTGCATGGAGTCTTTTGTGTGTGTTTGCTTCTCTGTTGCAGGTGTCAGAGGTGCGTGCGAAGTGGTCTGCTGACGGTGGCTACTTAGAGGCGTGGTGGCAGAGGAGGCTGCGGTGGCTAGGCTAATTTAGGGTTTTAGAAACCCTAATTTTTTCTGAATAAATTTTAATATTTTGGGTCTGCCGGGCCTTTCAGATTATGGGTTGGTTTAATTTTTTGTAATTGGACTATTTAATGGACTGTTATTATTTGGGTCTTGGGTCTGGGCCAAAATTGGCTATTACAGCTGCCCCTCTTTGATCATTGTCGTGTAACGAGAATGGAGCAAAGACTTCAAAAGAGCCAATTTTGCCCGGTCTTGCTGAGTCTCGGTGCTTCTTCTCTTCTTCTTCAAGTAGCCTCGCTTTAACCACTGTAGCTTCAGAGGTTAAGGAATTGATGCTTCGATCCGCTCGGATGTAATTTCAGGGAGAAGAGATTTGTAGCTTCGATCTTCTCTACTTCAAGGAAATGAGGATTTAAGGGAGAAGGGATTTGTATCTTCGACCTACTCTGTTGGAACTTCAAGGAAATAAGGGTTGTGGTGCCAATGTAGTTTCAGGGAAAAGAGATTTGTAGCTTCGATCTTTTCCATTGAAACTTAAAGGAAATAAAAATTCAGAGAGAAGGGATTTGTAACTTCAATCTTTTCTGCTGAAATTTCAAAGATATAATGGTTGATCCTCATTTGTAAACTCAGGGAGAAGGGATTTGTAGCCTCAACCTACTCTTCGAGGAGATAAGAATTCAGGGAGAAGAGTTTCGTAACCTCAATCTTCTCTGCTGAAACTTTAAAGAAATAAGGATTGATCCTCAATGTAAACTCAGGGATAAGGGATTTTTAGCCTCAACCTACTCCACTTGGAACTTCGAGGAGATAAGAATTCAGGGAGAAGAGATTCGTAACCTCAATCTTATTTGCTAAAACTTCAAAAAAAATAAGGATTGATCCTCTATGTAAACTCAGGGAGGAGGGATTCATAGCCTTAACCTACTCCACTGGAACTTCGAGGAGATAAGAATTCAGGGAAAAGAGATTCGTAACCTCAATCTTCTCTGCTGAAACTTCAAAGAAATAAGGATTGATCCTCAATGTAAACTCAGAGAGAAGGGATTTGTAGCCTCAACCTACTCCACTGGAACTTCGAGGAGATAAGAATTCAGGGAGAAGAGATTAGTAACCTCAATCTTCTCTGCTGAAACTTCAAAGAAATAAGGATTGATCCTCAATGTAAACTTAGAGAGAAGGGATTTGTAGCCTCAACCTACTCCACTGGAACTTCGAGGAGATAAGAATTCAGGGAGAAGAGATTCGTAACCTCAATCTTCTCTGCTGAAACTTCAAAGAAATAAGGATTGATCCTCAATGTAATTTCAGGGAGAAGAGATTTGTAGCCTCAACCTACTCCACTGGAACTTTGAGGAGATAAGAATTCAGGGAGAAGAGATTCGTAACCTAAATCTTCTCTGCTGAAACTTCAAAGAAATAAGGATTGATCCTCAATGCAAACTCAGGGAGAAGGGATTTGTAGCCTCAACCTACTCCACTGGAACTTTGAGGAGATAAGAATTCATAACTTCAACCTGCCCCACTATAACTTCAAGGGGATAAGGTTTGTGGCTTCAATATGCTCTACTGCAACTTCAGAGAGATAAGATTTTCTATCTTTAGTCTGTTCCACTGCAACTTCAGGGAGATGAGACTTGTATCTTCGATTTGCTTCGCTCAGGAAGGCAAGATCTTCTATCTTCAATCTGCTCCACTACAAACTCAGGGACGCCAGACTGGTATCTTTGATCTGCTTTGCTTAGGAAGGCAAGATCTGCTATATTCAATATGCTCCACTACAAACTCAGGGACGCCAGACTAGTATCTTCGATCCGCTTCGCTTAGGAAGGCAAGATCTACTATCTTCAATCTTCTCCACTGCAAACTCAGGGATGCCAGACTGGTATCTTCGATCCGCTTTGCTCAGGAAGGCAAGATCTACTATCTTCAATCTGTTCCGCTGCAAACTCAGGGATGCTAGACTGGTATCTTCAATCCGCTTCGCTCAGGAAGGCAAGATCTGCTATCTTCAATCTACTCCGCTGCAAACTCAGGGATGCCAGACTGGTATCTTTGATTCGCTTCGCTCAGGAAGGCAAGATCTGCTATCTTCAATCTGCTCCGCTGCAAACTCAGGGATGCTAGATTGGTATCTTTGATCCGCTTCGCTCAGGAAGGCAAGATCTACTATCTTCAATCTGCTCCGCATCCGCTTCGCTCAAGAAGGCTAGATCTGCTATCTTCAATCTGCTCTGCTGCAAACTCAGGGATGCCAGACTGGTATCTTCGATCCGCTTCGCTCAGGAAGGCAATATCTGCTATCTTCACCGATGTTGCGACACCGTCCTCTGGGACCTGTCCTATAAAATCAGTTTTATATGTTTATGCTTATGCAAAATGGTTAGGGTGCAATGATTGGAATGAATCTAAATCTCTTAACTAATGTATTATGGACGACATTCACATGAATGCCGAATGTCATGAGAATGATTTTTTTTACAATGATTAGGATGTAATGATCAGAATGAATCGAATGCTCTTAACTAAATGTGTCTTGAATGATGATGTATGAATGCAAAATGAAATGATCCCCCTTTTTTTATGCTTAGTGTTGTCACTGCTCGTCGTCCATTAGAATTTTATAGCTGACATATTACGTTGCTATCTCGCTTGGCTGGTACCTTTGCCAAAAAACTCAAAGAAACAATAATAGTTTGCTCAAATGACCTGCCCCAATGTAACTTCAAGGTCCATTCCATGGTACCTCTGGGACTTTAAGGCTTATACCATCTTCAGACCCTCTCACTGCAGTTCAGGGGTGTATAGGATCCGTGTCATCTTCAATCCATCCCACCGCGACTTAGGGGTAATCAATTTGGTCTGCTATATCTTCCATTCCCTGGGTGTCATGACCGGATGTATATGAATGTCGAATTTCTTCGAGAATAATCCCATTTTAATGCTTGGGTTACTCATTATTTGTCGAGGTTGTATCACCGACGCAATATCTTGCCTTTTTATTCAACTGATACTTTTGACAAAAAATCTTAACAGGTAGTCTCAAATTAGACTCCTTTCCAACCCTTAATTCCGGTGAGTTCTAAGCAATAGACCTGTGTCAAGTTCTCGTATCATTTAGAAACTTCCAAAGTAGTATGCGAAACTCCTTTTATGAAAGTGTTATTAGTCCATTAATCGTTATTTCAATGCAAAATACTTGAAAAAGATCATAATGATGGACGAAACGAAAATTTATTGGGAGCATAGCTCGAAACAAACAAGTGAATCGAAGCTAGCAAATGCAATGAAGAAGAACGTTTATTAAGAGTGTATTTTGAAAAGAATAAGGTAATCAAAGATAACAAACTCAAAATGGGTAAAATGGAAACTAGGTGCCCCAGATATCGCAGCCTGAGCTTCTCCATACGAACCTCTTAAGGACTATTTTGAGCTCAATATGTGCTGAGGGGATCTAGAGTACTCTGTTGATGCCCCAAGACGTGTGATCTCTCCTTCTTATTAACTCGGAGAAAGTGAGACTACCGCATGCCCCATTTTTGATCAAATTTGAGCCGCCCATTTCGGGTTTTCAACTCAAATCCCCTTTGGTCTCAAAGCGCCCTTTACGGGTTTTCACCTTAGCCTCTCCTTTTTCTTTTTTCCTTTCCTTTCCTTTTCTTTTTATCTTCTTCTTTTTTCTTTTTCTTTTTCCTTTTGTACTGAAATATTTCCTGATTTGAACTCAGAGGATTAGGCAAGTCCTTGTTATCCCTTTCGGTCAAAATCAACGCTTTTCCAGAGAAGGTCTTCTTTATCACATAAGGTCCTTCCCAGTTTGGCATCCACTTTTCTCAGAAGTCCTTCTGTATGGGAAAGATCCTTTTCAAAACTAGGTCTCCTTCCTGAAATTCTCTAGGGCGAACCTGTAACATCCTGAATTTTTGGGCCTATGCATTTAATGGGTGAATATGTGTAATGAGTTAATTTGAGCATTAGGGGTCCAAATTGGGCTCAGGATTTGGCTGAAGCCTTAGTTAAATTTTTGTTTGGGCACTATAGGGTTTAAAAGGTGGTATCTGAGTTTAAAATATCAAAATGGGCTTGTGGCCCAGTGGTCAGTGGCGCCACTTAGGGAGCAAGGAGGTGACGCCACACAAGGGAGTAAGGGGCCCAAATTTAAGTTTCATGGAGCCCAATTCTTCATTTTAAGTTAGCTAATTTTCGGCATTAGGGTTAGGTGGAGTGGACGGCAACAAGGCTCAAAAATAGGAGGATTTATGTGAATGGGATAATGTAGATATTATAGTTGATAATATGGAAGATAAAGGAGAAAAGATAGGAATTATCTGCAAGGCTAAGTGGTGGCCCAATTTCAAATTCTGAGGGGGAGGAGAAATTGGTTTCTGATATGGCTAAGGGGTGCCGAAATTTCCCTTGCTAATTAACTGGTTTTAGTTGTCAAAAGAGGGCAATTCCAGCTTTTGGTTAGTAGGAGTGCCGAAACTTTAAATAGTCAGGTGAGGGTTCTCTTCTTTATTTTTCGGCATTTAGGGTTTCCATCTTTTCTTTCTATTCTTCTCTGAGTAAAAGCCGAAATTCCTAAGCCTATTCCCCCATCTCCACTTTGATTCAAAAGCTGAAACTCCATTGTTCTTTTCTCTTCTTTCTTCTAAAAGCCGAAACCTCATAATCCTTTTTCTACATTCTTTTCTTTTGATCTTTGCTAAAGCTGGAACCTACCTCTGGTCTACCAAAATTCTCTTTTCTTCTTCCTGCCGATTTCTTCATTAAAAACTGAATCTACATAGACTCATTCCTATCATCTTCTGATCTTCTCAAAAAGCCGAAATCTCAAAGGGGTAGTCGAATTCTTTGTGTTAAGGTGAGTGCCGGTTTTCCTATCTCTTCACTTTCTCTTTCAGTTTTTGGAAGCCAAAGTCGAAAAGCTAATGGTTTAATGGTTTTATGTATTTTCTTGTTGGGCGACATCGGGAATTGAAGTAGATCTCTTAGATCTAAAAGCCGGAAACATTAGTCCCTGAATCTCATATCACTTTTCGGGATTTCAAGGTAAGGATTTCAATTCTCCTTAACATGATCAACCATTTTCTTTTCGTTAGTTGTGCCTTAACCTAATGTTTCATTACCGGCTTCTGAACAACAGATAGCGGTGGTGTAGGCTACGGATAGCGTCGACTTAGAGGGTCTCGTTCTAACGGTAATCAGGTGTGTAGATCTCTAACACACTAATTAAATTGTATTATGTATGTTATGGGCTAAAAGCCGGAAAAAGGCTGAATAGTAATCTGAACTAAATATATGTTATGGGCTAAAAGCTGGAAAAAGGCTGTATAGACAGTCGAATTACCCAAAAAGGGTAGGCAAGGGATGCCGGGTACGTAATCATAGAAACTTCTCTATGTTTATGTAACAGACCAATTTTGGCCCTAATCGGAACGGTGGTTTCGGGACCACGAATCCGAGCCTAAGAGATATTATAATATTATGTTTTGTGTTTGTTATGTGTGTGTTTTAGTAAGTGTGAAAATTTCGTGGAAAATTTTAGCTATCTGATGTTTAATTTGTTAAAAAGGTCTAAATTGCAAGAAGGACCAATGTAGTGGGCATTAATAAAAAGGGAGCTAAGTGAATTGTCCATTAAACATGGGGATTTGCATGTCAAATTCCCCATAATTAAACAAGGTGGACGGCAAGCATGCAAGAATATTATGCTTTCTATGTATTTTTTTCTATCTTAAGTATTATTATATGATAAGCATGCTAAATGGGTGAATATTGATTTAAACAAAAAGAAAAATTTCTTTCTTCTTCCCTTATTCATCATCTACCCGAAACACCATCAAGGAAAGGGAAGAACCTTCATCTTCTTCATTCGGCCCTTGCATGTATTAGGATAGGTAAGAGTTTGAGCTTTACTTTAATAACCTATCTTGATATGGCTTGATTTCTTGATTATTTTTCTTTGGAAACAAGCAAAGCTCGTTAATTTTGGTAAGATGAGATTCGGCCATGGGTGCTAATTTTGTAGTTTGTTGTGTTAATAAGTTAGATAATATGAGAAGAAATGGCATGAACTTGTAAGAAGATTTTGTTGATTTTGGCTTGAAGGTACCATCATAGTTGGCCGAATAATAGGATGGATATTCATGAAAACATTTTTCTTGTGTTTTGATTTTCGGCTATGGGTGTAAATCTATAGTTATTGTGCAAGTGAAAATCTAGATACATGAGAAGATGTGGCATAAATTCGCAAGGAAATTAATTTAGTTTACACAAGGGAATGTTTTCATCCTTGGCCGAATGTGAGGAATTTATTCATGAATCCTATTCTCTAGTTTTGGTGTTCGATCAATTACCTATAGTATAATTGACCATGGATGATTGCTTATGAATAAATGTAGTTATTAGAGGAGCTATGTATAAGAGTCAATTGTTCGGGTAAATTAGTGGAAGGGGTAAATTGATGGAAGGAAGAGTTATGGAAAATCCTAGGGACCTAATGACCATTCGGTCATTGAAGAGAAGTACAATTTGGTTGCAAACTTTATTGTGGGATGCCATGAGTTAAATTGAATAAATGGAATGCTTGAATTTTGTGTGATTATTGTTCAAATTAAACTAATGAAGTAGGAAATTAAGTTCTTAATTCTCTTAAGTTGAGCTATGTGTGTTTTGTTTTGAGTTGAGCAAAAAGGGGATAGGATGAATGTGAATAAAATTTGTTTAACATTTCTTAGATCGGGAACAAAAAAAGAAGGAACAAGATCGAGGAAAAACAAAGGTTCTAGAGTAGCCGAGTTGCACGGCTTATCAACAACCGAGGTAAGTCCTAAAACTAAAGTATATTGAAGAGTTAATTATGAGCCTATTACACGATATAGTTGATAAATTTGAGTAGGTATTCATGCCATAGCCGAATGTACATAAGTCTATTAGAATGATTTTGAGTAGTTGATGTAAATAAACCAAAGTACTTTCATTACGTGATACAGTATAAAATGATATTAGAAATGATTGATTCCATTAATGTGTTTCGGGCTTTAAGCCTAGCAGGCCTAGTGCCAGTGATTTAATTCGGGCTATTAAGCCTAGCAGGCCTTGTGCCGGTGTTATTTATCGGGCTATTAAGCCTAGCAGGCCTTGTGCCGGTGTTATTTATCGGGCTATTACGCCTAGCAGGCCTTGTGCCGGTGTTAATTATCGGGCTTTTATGCCTAGCAGGCTTAATGCCGGTGTTATACTTCACAAACTAGAAACCGAAATTGGGTTCAAGGCGAGTTATAGCAAATTTACCGAATTAACGACTCAGGTGAGCACGTAAAGTTGGAAGGAGCTTTCTATTTAACTAAGACAAGGTAAATTAGTGATTTAGTGATCTATCACTAATGGTATGTTTTCTTGGTTATAATGATGAAAGATGTGGTATAGAAATTTTTGGTCTTTTAAGTATATGAATGTTGTACCTACGTTCACATGATAACACCTTAATAGGAAATACGAGCACAAGCCTACTAGTTGAATAGTAGAAATTTTAATTGTTGAGAATTGTATGTTATTTTATTTTTGTAATTAGGACTTACTAAGCTAGCAAGCTTATCGTGTGAAATGTTTCCTCTGTTTTATAGATTAGGAGCAAGCTCATCGGGATTGTTCGGAAAGCCACTCACACTATCAATCTACAATTTGGGTACTCTTTCATTTTGGTTTTAAACAAAGGCATGTATAGGAAAGATTTGGTCTTTGTTTGATGAACTCTTAAGGCACTTGTATTTAATAGCCATGCGAATATGGCTAAAATTTTTAGTTAAAGATGCTGTTGTGTTTTGATATGTATGATGAACTGTGATGGCAAGGTTTATGCATTCTCAATCGAAGTTAAATCGTTTTTGTTAAGGAAATGTGATCAAAGAAATGGATTCTTGAGTTAGGGGTTGATGTATGCTTGATTAAAAACTAGTATGTCATATATTAAAAAGAAACAGCATGCAATAATAGCAGTGATGTGATTTAGAAAAATCACCAAATAGGGTGCATTGGATTAAAAGGTGAATAAGATGTGATATCAAACCATATTGTGTCTATTTTTACATGAAACAAACAGAGTAAGCGAAAGATTTATACATTATGAGATAATCAAGTTTTAGTGAGACCTGTCCTGGCTGAATTCGTGAGTCACTATTCTGTTTTGGAAAAATTGTCAAAAATTGTACAAAAATAATTAGGAATCATGGTTTATATGTGTAGAAACCTTAATGAGTCTACTTTTTATTGGTTTAAATAAGAACAGTATATGAAAATTATACAATGAGATAACTACATTTTTGTAGAGACAGGTCAGAATCAGCAAGCTGTGTAATAGGGGTAACTTTGATGAATAAACTGTACAAATTGGCCGCATGAAAAATTCTGGAAAAATTATGGTAAAAACTTATATGAGTCTAGTTTCAAGGAAAATTTACGGATCCAAATTTCGAGTTTTTAAACTCGAGTTATGGTCAAATCATTCGGCATGATGCAGTTTGACAGCTTCAATTTTTATGTCCCGAACTTGTAGTCAAGTCTAGTAACGCCTCTTGCTCAACTCCGGCGACGGTCTCGGGTAAGGGGTGTTACATTTGATTGGTATCAGAGCTTACGGTTTAGTCGATTCTAGGACTACCGTAGCGCGTGTGAGTCTAGCTATACATGCCTTTTGTATATATATTGATAGTGTGGTGACTTCTGACAGCCTGAACTTTGTTTTATTTAGTAAATGGACTCTGAACTAGAAAGAGCTGTAGCTGATGATGTGGAGAGCGTGGCGCCTGACCGTACCCACGGATCAGCGCCGATAGACTCTCGACCTGTTTCGGGTAGCCACGAAGGAGAAACTAAGCAAGCCTTTTATCGGATGATGAATGAGTGGTTTGCCCAATTTATTCAAAATAACCCGGCTGTACCCCAACCTCCGCCCCCGAATAATCCAACTCCGGATCCTCTAGCTCCCCCAATGATAGACCCAATGAGATCTAGTAGGCCCCCAGTTGACAAAATTCGAAAATATGGGGCCGAAGAATTTAAAGCCAATGACGATGATGATGCTGAGAGAGCCGAGATGTGGCTTGATAACACTATTCGGGTACTTGATGAGTTGTCTTGTACTCCGGATGAATGCTTGAAGTGTACTATATCCTTACTACGGGACACTGCATATCACTGGTGGAATACACTAGTATCAGTGGTTCCGAAAGAAAAAGTGACATGGGATTTCTTCCAAACTGAATTTCGCAAGAAGTATATTAGCCAAAGATTTATTGATCAAAAACGAAAAGAGTTCCTTGAGCTGAAACAAGGACGAATGACGGTAACGGAGTATGAACGAAAATTTGTCAGGCTCAGCCGTTATGCTAGAGAGTGTGTCTCTACTGAAGCCATTATGTGCAAAAGATTCGAAGACGGCTTAAATGAAGATATAAAGATGTTTGTTGGCGTTCTTGAAATCCAAGAATTTGTAACTTTAGTTGAGAGAGCTTGCAAAGCTGAAGAGCTTGGGAAGGAGAAAAGAAAGGCTGATACCGAAGCCAGAGACATCCGAAAGAGGTCTTCGGGCAAAGTCTTTCATTCCACGAGCAAGAAGCCCAGAGATGACTACAGCCGACAGAAAGCTACTATAGATCCGCCTAGACGGGATCGACCTCCTATGAGCTCCCGAGCTACCTCGATAGCCAGTGTTGGTAACATTCCACAAAATAGAGTTGAATGCAAGTACTGTGGGAAATGGCACTCAGGGAGTTGTAGATTCCATGATCGGTCTTGCTATAAGTGTGGATCGTCAGATCATTTTATCAGAGAGTGTCCGAAGTTAGCTGAGCAGAATGCAGTTCAGAACACTACACCGAGCAACGTGCCAATGCGAGGTAGACCACCCAGACATTCAGGCAATGTAGGTGGTAGCCAGAAAGGAACGAAGAACACTACAGATCGATCTGAGGCTAGAGCTCCAGCTAGAGCATATGCCGCGCGAGCTAGAGAGGATGCTTCCTCCCCCGACGTCATTACCGGTACTTTCACTCTTTTTGATACTACTGTAATTGCACTAATTGATCCTGGTTCGACTCATTCTTATGTGTGTGAAACTTTAAAATTTGGCAAGACTCTGCTAGTTGAGTCTACCGAATTTGTAATTCGTGTGTCCAACCCTTTGGGTAGATGTGTGCTTGTTAATAAAGTGTGTAGAGGTTGCCCGTTGATGGTACGAGACTATTGCTTTCCAGCTGATTTGATGTTGTTGCCCTTCGATGAATTTGATATAATCTTGGGTATGGATTGGTTAACTTCACATGAGGCAGTGGTGGATTGCAAAAGAAAGTTTATTGATTTGAAATGCCGAAACGGTGAGACAATCAGAATAAAATCCTGTGATGTAAATGGGTTACCTACAGTAATATCTTCAATGGTAGCCCAAAAGTATGTGAGAAAAGGGTGTGAGGCCTATTTGGCTTATGTACTGGATAATAAAATGTCCGAGAAACAAATGAAATCGGTACCAGTTGTATGTGAATACACCGATGTGTTTCCTGAAGAGCTACCGGGCTTACCCCCAGTACGAGAGATTGAGTTCGGCATTGAATTGTTGCCGGATGCGACCCCAATTTCGATAGCCCCGTACCTAATGGCGCCTACTGAATTAAAAGAATTGAAAGCTCAGTTGCAAGAATTGACAGAGAGGGGTTTCGCACGACCAAGTTTTTCTCCGTGGGGTGCACCAGTCTTATTTGTGAAAAAGAAAGATGGGACAATGCGAATGTGTATCGACTACCGGCAACTAAATAAGGTAACTATAAAGAATAAGTACCCGTTACCTCGGATTGACGATTTATTTGATCAGTTGAAGGGGGCTTCAGTGTTTTCGAAGATAGATTTGAGATCGGGCTATTATCAATTGCGAGTCAGAGATTTAGATGTGCCAAAGACTGCATTCCGAACGAGATACGAACATTATGAGTTTTTGGTTATGCCTTTTGGACTCACTAATGCACCGGCCGTTTTCATGGATCTAATGAACCGAGTCTTTCGGCAGTTTTTGGATCAGTTTGTAGTAGTGTTTATTGATGATATATTGATTTACTCCAAAAATGAAGCGGAACACGCTGAGCATTTGAGAGTAGTACTACAAACTTTGAGAGATCAACGGTTATATGCAAAGTTCAGTAAGTGTGAGTTCTGGAGGAATGAAGTCAGCTTCTTGGGTCATGTTGTTTCAGTGTCAGGTGTTCGGGTGGATCCAAACAAGATAGCAGCTATACTCGAGTGGAAACCACCAAAGAATGTTTCCGAGATCCGAAGTTTCCTAGGCCTCGCGGGGTATTATAGACGATTCGTAAAAGGTTTTTCTGTAATAGCTACACCCTTGACGAGACTACTACAGAAAGATGTCAAATATGAGTGGTCAGAAAAATGCCAGAAAAGTTTCGAGCAGTTGAAAGCCCTTTTAACCGAGGCTCCAGTGTTGACTCAGCCCGAATCGGGTAAAGAATTTACTATTTTTAGTGATGCTTCTTTGAATGGGTTGGGTTGCGTTCTAATGCATGAAGGCAAGGTGATAGCCTACGCTTCAAGACAATTGAAGCCGCACGAAAAAAATTATCCGACTCACGATCTGGAGTTGGCAGCCATTGTGTTCGCATTGAAAATTTGGCGTCACTATTTATTCGGTGAAAAATGTCATGTTTATTCAGATCACAAAAGTCTAAAATATTTAATGACTCAGAAAGATCTAAATTTGAGACAACGCCGATGGTTAGAATTGCTGAAAGACTATGAATTAGTGATTGACTACCATCCGGGAAAAGCTAATGTTGTTGCGGATGCGTTGAGTCGAAAATCATTATTTGCTCTTCGTGCATTGAACGCACGGGTGACGATGTCTGAGGATGGTTCGATCATAGCCGAGTTACAAGCGAGACCGATGTTTATTCAGCAAATTTGCGATGCACAGAAAGTTGACGAAAAGCTAGTTGCTATTCGGACTCAGTGTGAAAACGCTACAGAATCAGATTTCCAGATAGATGCAAATGACTGTTTGAATTATAAAAGTCGATTGTGTGTTCCGATGAACTCAGATTTGATACAGATGATTCTGAGTGAGGCCCATAATGGCCGAATGTCGATACACCCGGGTAGCACAAAAATGTATAATGATTTAAAACAGTTCTATTGGTGGCCTGGCATGAAACGAGATATATCCGAATTTGTCTCCAACTGCTTAATCTGTCAGCAAGTGAAAGCTGAGCATCAGGCACCATCCGGCTTGCTTCAGCCAATCATGATACCCGAATGGAAATGGATAGAATCACCATGGATTTTGTATCTGGTCTCCCTATGACACCTAGTAAGAAAGATGCCGTATGGGTTATCGTTGATAGACTGACTAAATCAGCTCATTTTGTGCCGGTACGTACCGACTATTCACTTGACAAACTCGCCGAGTTGTATGTGTCGCAGATTGTAAGATTGCACGGTGTACCGAGTTCCATTGTTTCAGATAGAGACCCAAGATTTACATCGCGATTCTGGAAGAAATTGCAAGATGCTTTAGGTACTAAACTCCATTTTAGTACAGCTTTCCATCCGCAAACAGACGGTCAGTCTGAGCGAACTATTTTGATACTTGAGGACATGTTGAGGTGTTGCGTTCTCGAGTTTGAAGGTACATGGGAACGATACCTACCTTTGATTGAATTTGCTTACAATAATAGTTTTCAATCTAGCATAAAAATGGCGCCTTATGAAGCTTTATATGGTCGAAAATGTCGCACACCGTTGTATTGGACTGAACTTAGTGAGAATAAGATACACGGGGTTGATTGGATTAGAGAAACTGAACAGAAGGTGGCTGTAATCAGAAGTAATTTGAAAGCTGCTTCGGATCGTCAAAAGTCCTATGCCGATTTAAAACGCAAGGACATTGAATTTCAGGTCGGAGATCGGGTGTTCTTGAAAGTTTCTCCGTGGAAGAAAATACTCCGATTCGGTCAGAAAGGCAAGCTGAGTCCGAGATTTATCGGACCGTATGAAATCATTGAGCGTATAGGGCCTGTTGCTTATCGATTGAAACTGCCCCTTGACTTAGGAAAGATACACAATGTATTTCATGTCTCGATGCTTCGTAAATACAGATCGGATCCGTCCCATGTGATCACCCTGTCAGAAATTGAAATTCGACCTGATTTGACCTATGATGAGGAACCGATCCGTATCTTAGCCTGGGAAACCAAAGAGTTAAGAAATAAAAGAGTTCCATTAGTAAAGATTCTATGGAATCGTCATGGAGTTGAAGAGGCTACGTGGGAGCCTGAAGAGTCAATGAGGCAACAATATCCGAACTTATTTAACGGTAAGATTTTCGGGGACGAAAATCCTTGAAGGGGGGAAGAGTTGTAACAGACCAATTTTGGCCCTAATCGGAACGGTGGTTTCGGGACCACGAATCCGAGCCTAAGAGATATTATAATATTATGTTTTGTGTTTGTTATGTGTGTGTTTTAGTAAGTGTGAAAATTTCGTGGAAAATTTTAGCTATCTGATGTTTAATTTGTTAAAAAGGTCTAAATTGCAAGAAGGACCAATGTAGTGGGCATTAATAAAAAGGGAGCTAAGTGAATTGTCCATTAAACATGGGGATTTGCATGTCAAATTCCCCATAATTAAACAAGGTGGACGGCAAGCATGCAAGAATATTATGCTTTCTATGTATTTTTTTCTATCTTAAGTATTATTATATGATAAGCATGCTAAATGGGTGAATATTGATTTAAACAAAAAGAAAAATTTCTTTCTTCTTCCCTTATTCATCATCTACCCGAAACACCATCAAGGAAAGGGAAGAACCTTCATCTTCTTCATTCGGCCCTTGCATGTATTAGGATAGGTAAGAGTTTGAGCTTTACTTTAATAACCTATCTTGATATGGCTTGATTTCTTGATTATTTTTCTTTGGAAACAAGCAAAGCTCGTTAATTTTGGTAAGATGAGATTCGGCCATGGGTGCTAATTTTGTAGTTTGTTGTGTTAATAAGTTAGATAATATGAGAAGAAATGGCATGAACTTGTAAGAAGATTTTGTTGATTTTGGCTTGAAGGTACCATCATAGTTGGCTGAATAATAGGATGGATATTCATGAAAACATTTTTCTTGTGTTTTGATTTTCGGCTATGGGTGTAAATCTATAGTTATTGTGCAAGTGAAAATCTAGATACATGAGAAGATGTGGCATAAATTCGCAAGGAAATTAATTTAGTTTACACAAGGGAATGTTTTCATCCTTGGCCGAATGTGAGGAATTTATTCATGAATCCTATTCTCTAGTTTTGGTGTTCGATCAATTACCTATAGTATAATTGACCATGGATGATTGCTTATGAATAAATGTAGTTATTAGAGGAGCTATGTATAAGAGTCAATTGTTCGGGTAAATTAGTGGAAGGGGTAAATTGATGGAAGGAAGAGTTATGGAAAATCCTAGGGACCTAATGACCATTCGGTCATTGAAGAGAAGTACAATTTGGTTGCAAACTTTATTGTGGGATGCCATGAGTTAAATTGAATAAATGGAATGCTTGAATTTTGTGTGATTATTGTTCAAATTAAACTAATGAAGTAGGAAATTAAGTTCTTAATTCTCTTAAGTTGAGCTATGTGTGTTTTGTTTTGAGTTGAGCAAAAAGGGGATAGGATGAATGTGAATAAAATTTGTTTAACATTTCTTAGATCGGGAACAAAAAAAGAAGGAACAAGATCGAGGAAAAACAAAGGTTCTAGAGTAGCCGAGTTGCACGGCTTATCAACAACCGAGGTAAGTCCTAAAACTAAAGTATATTGAAGAGTTAATTATGAGCCTATTACACGATATAGTTGATAAATTTGAGTAGGTATTCATGCCATAGCCGAATGTACATAAGTCTATTAGAATGATTTTGAGTAGTTGATGTAAATAAACCAAAGTACTTTCATTACGTGATACAGTATAAAATGATATTAGAAATGATTGATTCCATTAATGTGTTTCGGGCTTTAAGCCTAGCAGGCCTAGTGCCGGTGATTTAATTCGGGCTATTAAGCCTAGCAGGCCTTGTGCCGGTGTTATTTATCGGGCTATTAAGCCTAGCAGGCCTTGTGCTGGTGTTATTTATCGGGCTATTACGCCTAGCAGGCCTTGTGCCGGTGTTAATTATCGGGCTTTTATGCCTAGCAGGCTTAATGCCGGTGTTATACTTCACAAACTAGAAACCGAAATTGGGTTCAAGGCGAGTTATAGCAAATTTACCGAATTAACGACTCAGGTGAGCACGTAAAGTTGGAAGGAGCTTTCTATTTAACTAAGACAAGGTAAATTAGTGATTTAGTGATCTATCACTAATGGTATGTTTTCTTGGTTATAATGATGAAAGATGTGGTATAGAAATTTTTGGTCTTTTAAGTATATGAATGTTGTACCTACGTTCACATGATAACACCTTAATAGGAAATACGAGCACAAGCCTACTAGTTGAATAGTAGAAATTTTAATTGTTGAGAATTGTATGTTATTTTATTTTTGTAATTAGGACTTACTAAGCTAGCAAGCTTATCGTGTGAAATGTTTCCTCTGTTTTATAGATTAGGAGCAAGCTCATCGGGATTGTTTGGAAAGCCACTCACACTATCAATCTACAATTTGGGTACTCTTTCATTTTGGTTTTAAACAAAGGCATGTATAGGAAAGATTTGGTCTTTGTTTGATGAACTCTTAAGGCACTTGTATTTAATAGCCATGCAAATATGGCTAAAATTTTTAGTTAAAGATGCTGTTGTGTTTTGATATGTATGATGAATTGTGATGGCAAGGTTTATGCATTCTCAATCGAAGTTAAATCGTTTTTGTTAAGGAAATGTGATCAAAGAAATGGATTCTTGAGTTAGGGGTTGATGTATGCTTGATTAAAAACTAGTATGTCATATATTAAAAAGAAACAGCATGCAATAATAGCAGTGATGTGATTTAGAAAAATCACCAAATATAGGGTGCATTGGATTAAAAGGTGAATAAGATGTGATATCAAACCATATTGTGTCTATTTTTACATGAAACAAACAGAGTAAGCGAAAGATTTATACATTATGAGATAATCAAGTTTTAGTGAGACCTGTCCTGGCTGAATTCGTGAGTCACTGTTCTGTTTTGGAAAAATTGTCAAAAATTGTACAAAAATAATTAGGAATCATGGTTTATATGTGTAGAAACCTTAATTAGTCTACTTTTTATTGGTTTAAATAAGAACAGTATATGAAAATTATACAATGAGATAACTACATTTTTGTAGAGACAGGTCAGAATCAGCAAGCTGTGTAATAGGGGTAACTTTGATGAATAAACTGTACAAATTGGCCACATGAAAAATTCTGGAAAAATTATGGTAAAAACTTATATGAGTCTAATTTCAAGGAAAATTTACGGATCCAAATTTCGAGTTTTTAAACTCGAGTTATGGTCAAATCATTTGGCATGACGCAGTTTGACAGCTTCAATTTTTATGTCCCGAACTTGTAGTCAAGTCTAGTAACGCCTCTTGCTCAACTCCGGCGACGGTCTCGGGTAAGGGGTGTTACAGTTTATGTATGCGATAAACTGAAATCTCTTAGGTAATACATTGCTTGATTTTGCATGTATGTATGCATGGGATGGGATGGATATGATGAAGGGGAAGAAGGTCGCATAGCGATCGGTGGCTTTGCCACATAGGTCACATAGTGATCGGTCTTTATGACAGGCAGCTCAACTGTCGAAATGCTACGATGTATTATTAAGGTCGCATGGCGATCGGTGGCTTTGCCACATAGGTCACACAGTGATCGGTCTTTAAGACAAGCAGCACAGCTGTCGATATGCTGTGTAGCGGTTGGCGGGTTGATTGTAGAAATCCCCAAGGTGTGATGGTTGGTACGGGTTGGTGTGTAGAGGATGGATTTCTAGGTTTGGGTTGGGCCATTGATCATTTATTATTTATCATGTAATTATGATTGTTGCCATTGTGTACGGGCTAAGGCCCATAAAGTGTTTGTGGGCCCAAGCCTTTTATGTGTTTTCGGGATTTGCTCACTGAGTCTTGGTGACTCACCCTATTATTTTTTTCTACTCTTTCAGATGAGCAGTAGATCGTGGACATGGGAGCCGAGACGGACTCGAGGGGCCATCAAGTTTTTATTTCCATAAATTATTTTTTTCAGTTTTTCTTTAAGTTTTAATTTTGGGAATGTTTATGTAATAAGGCCCATAGCATAGGTTATCAATTTATATTTGTTAATGTCTTCATTCATTATAAACTTATGTTCTAAGGCTTATTTATAAGAAGAAATAAAAATGAAATTTTCAAACAAGTCGTTTTTAAAAAGAAAAACTTCAGAGGTTTTCTACAAATAACACTTATTTAACGAATACCTACTTAAACAAACCGAGATTTCAAATCCCTTCAATGAGAAGTTTTCAACTATTAATCCGTAGCATTCCAGATCTGGTTGTGACGTATGAGCCGGGTTTGGGGTGTTACATTTTGGTATCAGAGCCCAGTTCAAAACTCGGGCTGTGAAATGGGTCTAGTAGTGTTTTGAAAACTTGATGTGCAATTGAGAAAAATGTCTTGGATGAAGATATGGCCTTCGAGTCTACCGGCACCCGATCCACGCAGGTAAGTATTCTAATCTCTTGTTGTGATATACATGTGGGCTTAATGGGCTTGAGGGACGTAGACTAGTATGATAGTATTAATGGACCTTAGGCCTAGTTAAACAACTCTTCAATTCCATAAGACTTAATCCAACCAAACAAACCTGTAAACAAGTCGCGAGATTAGGGTGTGGCAACAGGCATACGCATGTCTAGGATTGGATTCAGGGAGAGCTTGGTATTTAAGCACTCCTGACTCACCTCCTCTTCGCTAGAATCCTACCTGGTGCATAGTGACTGTTCACCTTAGCTACGAGGATTTGTTGACAGGCCAAAATCTATAATTAAAACCCGAAAGGGACCAGCCACCCTATTCCACAAAAAAAAAAAAACCCCAAGTTTTGTAAATTTCCAAAATACACTTGATTTGTGAAAATTTCCCAGAATACCCCAGAATTGTAAAACTACCAAAAGTTGTGAAATTACCGAAACACTCTGGTTGGCAAAATTTCCAAAATACCCTTGGTTTGTGAAAACTTCCAAAACAACCGTGATTTTATAAAATACCCATGTTTTGCGAATTTACTCGAAAACCCCTAGATTTACAAAAGTAACCCGGTTTGCAAAATCAAACTTTCCAAAGTACCCCTGCTTCAAAAAAAATGTACCAAAATACCTCTAATTCAAAGGAAATCACCAAGATACTTTATTTTGGAAAATTACAAAAATACCCTGTAGGACAAAACTACGGAAATACCCTTGGGTAGAGAAATGATGAAAATACCCTTATGTGATGAATGTGAGTGCATGGATGATATATGTATGTTGATGTGTGATGGTTGAATGTATGTGGTTTCTAGAATTAGGAGATAAACTTGAGACTGAAATTGTAGATAGGTTCGAATTCGAAAGAACTACTCTTAAAACTACTTCCCATAAGATTGTTCATGGTTAATCAGTGAAAGAAATTAATAATTCATAAAATTCTAATTCAGATACTACGAGAATCAATGATGACCGCTAGGGGAGGAAGAAGAGGCCGCGGCCGAGGCCGTGGAAGTGTTAGGACTGATGTGTTGACTCAGCTAGTTAGGGAGGTACTGAAGGAGGTTAAAGAAATTGGTGAAACACTTCGGGTTAGGTGCGTGGACTGTAAGAAAAAAAAGAGATCGTAGTTTTCTAGGGTTGCAGTCTTGTTTTGTGAAGCATGTTAAGGTACGTCCAAACTTTCGGGTTTGCGAATATTGCAGAAGGCGTCACCCGGGTGAATGTTGGAGGAAGTCAGGAACGTGTTTAAGATGCGGGTCTGAGGAGCATAAGGCTCAGGATTGTTCAATCACCATTAAGTCGGGTATGTTTTGTGTGGATGCTATATTTTTGGGTATAGAAACTGTATGCGTGCAATGGTTATATATTATTAAATTAGAGTGCGCAGCGAAAGCATAGTGGTGCGACTTGGGTAGTACGATTAGTAGTTAGTTGGAAATTTCGAGGACGAAATTTCTTTAAGGGGGTAGAACTGTAACATCCTGAATTTTTGGGTCTATCCATTTAATGGGTGAATATGTGTAATGAGTTAATTTGAGCATTAGGGGTCCAAATTGGGTTCAGGATTGGGCTGAAGCCTTAGTTAAATTTTTGTTTGGGCACTATAGGGTTTAA
Organism: Gossypium australe; assembly: GCA_005393395.2. Lineage (NCBI taxonomy): Eukaryota > Viridiplantae > Streptophyta > Magnoliopsida > Malvales > Malvaceae > Gossypium > Gossypium australe. Next base: position 36,696,420 of record CM016615.1, on the reverse strand, counting down.
AAGGTGGTATCTGAGTTTAAAATATCAAAATGGGCTTGTGGCCCAGTGGTCAGTGGCGCCACTTAGGGAGCAAGGAGCCCAAATTTAAGTTTCAGGGAGCCCAGTTCTTCTAATTTAAGTTAGCTAATTTTCGACATTAGGGTTAGGTGGAGTGGACGGCAACAAGGCTCAAAAATAGGAGGATTTATGTGAATGGGATAATGTAGATATTATAGTTGATAATATGGAAGATAAAGGAGACAAGATAGGAATTATCTACAAGGCTAAGTGGTGGCCGAATTTCAAACTCTGAGGGGGAGGAGAAATCGGTTTCTGATATGGCTAAGGGGTGCCAAAATTTCCCTTGCTAATTAACTGGTTTTAGTTGTCAAAAGAGGGCAATTCCGGCTTTTGGTTAGTAGGAGTGCCGAAACTTTAAATAGTCAGGTGAGGGTTCTCTTCTTTATTTTTCGGCATTTAGGTTTCCATCTTTTCTTTCTCTTCTTCTCTGAGTAAAAGCCGAAATTCCTAACCCTATTCCCTCATCTTCACTTTGATTCAAAAGCCGAAACTCCATTGTTCTTTTCTCTTCTTTCTTCTAAAAGCCAGAACCTCATAATCCTTTTTCTACATTCTTTTCTTTTGATCTTTGCTAAAGCCGAACCTACCTCTGGTCTGCTGAAATTGTCTTTTCTTCTTCCTGCCGATTTCTTCATTAAAAGCCGAATCTACATAGACTCATTCCTATCATCTTCTGATCTTCTCAAAAAGCCGGAATCTCAAAGGGGTAGTCAAATTCTTTGTGTTAAGGTGAGTGCCGATTTTCCTATCTCTTCACTTTCTCTTTCGGTTTTTGGAAGCCAAAGCCAAAAAGCTAATGGTTTAATGGTTTTATGTATTTTCTTGTTGGGCGACATCGGGAATTGAAGTAGATCTCTTAGATCTAAAAGTCGGAAACATTAGTCCCTGAATCTCATATCACTTTTCGGGATTTCAAGGTAAGGATTTCAATTCTCCTTAAGATGATCAATCGTTTTCTTTTCGTTAGTTGTGCCTTAACCTAATCTTTTGTTACCGGCTTCTGAACAACACCTTAGGCAGATAGCGGTGGTGTGGGCTACGGATAGCGTCGACTTAGAGGGTCTCGTTCTAACGGTAATCAAGTGTGTAGATCTCTAACACACTAATTAAACTGTATTATGTATGTTATGGGCTAAAAGCTGGAAAAAGGCTGAATAGTAATCTGAACTAAATATATGTTATGGGCTAAAAGCTAGAAAAAGGCTGTATAGACAGTCGGATTACCCAAAAAGGGTAGGCAAGGGATGCCAGGTACGTAATCATAGAAACTTCTCTATGTTCATCGATGTATGCGATAAACTGAAATCTCTTAGGTAATACATTGCTTGATTTTGCATGTATGTATGTATGGGATGGGATGGATATGATGAAGGGGAAGAAGGTCGCATAGTGATTGGTGGCTTTGCCACATAGGTCACATAGTGATCGGTCTTTATGACAGGCAGCTCAGCTGTCGAAATGCTACGATGTATTATTAAGATCGCATGGCGATCGGTGGCTTTGCCACATAGGTCACACAGTGATCGGTCTTTAAGACAGGCAGCACAACTGTCAATATGGTGTGTAGCGGTTGGCGGTTTGATTGTAGAAATCCCCAAGGTGTGATGGTTGGTACGGGTTGGTGTGTAGAGGATGGATTTCTAGGTTTGGGTTGGGCCATTGATCATTTATTATTTATCATGTAATTATGATTGTTGCCATTGTGTATGGGCTAAGGCCCATAATGTGTTTGTAGGCCCAAGCCTTTTATGTGTTTTTGGGATTTGCACACTGAGTCTTGGTGACTCACCCTATTATTTTTTTCTACTCTTTCAGATGAGCAGTAGATCGTGGACATGGGAGTCGAGACGGACTCGAGGGGCCATCAAGTTTTTATTTCCATAAATTATTTTTTTTTGGTTTTTCTTTAAGTTTTAATTTTGGGAATGTTTATGTAATAAGGCCCATAGCATAGGCTATCAATTTATATTTGTTAATGTCTTCATTCATTATAAACTTATGTTCTAAGGCTTATTTATAAGAAGAAATAAAAATGAAATTTTCAAACAAGTCGTTTTTAAAAAGTAAAACTTCAGAGGTTTTCTACAAATAACACTTATTTAACGAATACCTACTTAAACAAACCGAGATTTCAAATCCCTTCAATGAGAAGTTTTCAACTATTAATCCGTAGCATACCAGATCTGGTCGTGACGTACGGGCCGGGTTTGGGGTGTTACAGAACCTTTTCGTCATAATCTTGGATAGCTTTCTACCTCTTTTCTTCAATCAAGTTTACTTGATCATATCGAAATTAGATCCAACTTCATCTCTGACAAGACTTGAAGAGAAGGAACCTCAGCTTCGATGAGAAAGGCGTTGCCCTGGTGGGGGTCCTAGCAAACGTTCAACAAGTACAGATGCCAATCTTCATGAGCCTCAATCATTTTTCCCGCAATCCTTTTTATTTATTTATTTATTTTTTTTACCATTCGTTTTGGGGCGACACGGTGTTTAATCTTGAGCAGACTGCAAACTTCTGATGTCGCTCTGTTGTTCAAATTTAATACATCGTCAGATATGATCCCTTTTTGGGAGTCCATATCGTCATAGAAATTACTGACTGTCGCCTTTGTGACATTGGCATATGGAGTAGCTTCCGCCCACTTGGTGAAGTAATCAACGACCACAGAGGTGAATCGATACCTGTTAGAAGCTTTTGGCATGATTGGCCCACTACAATCCATGCCCCACATAGTGAAAGTCGTAGATTCTACTCATTCTTGGTAAGGTGGGATCTGTTTCTCATCTTATTCTACCATCTTTAACAAATTAGGAAATGATCTACAGTCTCGGTCGTCTTCAAAGTCTTGAGATTCCTCTAGACATATATCTTACTCAAAAGTAGAATCTGAGTCAGTAGCAGCCGTCGCTCATGTCGTTGATATCTAGGGACCTGTTGTAGGTACGAAAGAATATTCAAAGAACAAATGAATCTAAGAATAATTATTTATATGGTATGAACATGAATGAAATAAATGAATAAAAGAATATTTGCTCAAAATGAGACACAAAAATGTATTTTCATTAAAAATATAGATATTGAACATAAGCCTATTTCACAAAAAGATTCTGATTGCTCCTAGGCTTAGAGCAATAAGCGTGTTTTGGACATTACTCCGGATTTGGACCTAAAAAATACTGGGATCTCTTCCACAGTCCCATTGTTCAAAACACTCCCAAGTTCATATTTCTGCATTTGGCACGTCATCTAACTTCACAATACCCATGTTGATGAATTTTTCCACCAATTTCTTGAAAGCAATGCATTTTTCTATCGAATGCCCTGTGATCCCCGCATGGTACTCACACTGGGCATTTGGGTCATACCATTTTGGGTATGGAAGTTGCATCGGTTCCGGGTAGTGGGGGGACACAACGTGCGCATCAAATAAACTTTGATATAACTCCTTATACGTCATTGGGATCGGCGTAAATTGGATTTTTTCAGTGTTTTGCCTTGTGCCAAATTCTTTTCTTGATAAACCTTGATACCTAATAGTCACTATTTTTGGCTGATTAACGATAATCAACTTTGACTACCCCATGCTTGTATTATTCACTTCATTTTCTTTCTTTATTGTGTCCATTCTCTTGTTACTTTCTCCTGCCTCTATCCTTCCACTTTTTATGGCATTCTCAATCGTTTTTCCAGTCATTACAATGTCCGAGAAGCTCTTTGTAGCGCTCCCTAGCATATGAGTGATTAACGGGGCCTTCAGTGTATTAATAAAGAACATGGTCATCTCTTTCTCTAAGAGTGGTGGTTGGACTTGCGTCGCCACTTCCCTCCATTGTTGGGCATACTGCCTAAAGCTCTACTCGATTTCTTTTCCATATTCTGTAGCATGATTCTGTCGGGTGCCACGTCCATTACGTGGCCATATTGTTTCATGAAAGCTTGAGCCAAGTGCTTCCATGAACCAATTTGGGCACGTCTCAACTGGTTATACCACTTGGCAACAGATTCGATCAGGTTGTCTTGAAAACAGTGGATTAACAGCTGGTCGTTGTTGACGTATCCTGTCATCCTTCGACAGAACATCGTAATATGAGCTTTTGGGCAGCTAGTCCCATTATATTTCTCGAACTTCGAAGTCTTAAACTTTGGTGGGAGTACCAAGTCATGGACTAGGCTTAAGTCTTTTCCATTGATTCCGCAATGATAATCGACGTTCTCCATAACCCTAAACTTCTCTTCCAACCATCGGCACCGATCATCAAGTTGTTTTGGCAGATCCCTCCCCGTTTTCTCCATCTCTGCCACATCGTCAAGATTCGGGACAACGAGATTAGTTGGATTATCCCCTGGGTTAGAACCCGAGCCCGTTGGAAAGTTCATCGGTGCCGATGCACCGGCTTGGTACTGGGATCTGATGGTGACAGGTACCCTTTGTGGGTATGCATCCGGTTGCGTTTGGGTGTTCGTTGGGGTAAAACCCGAAGGATAGGGAGGTTCTTCATTGTCATCACCAGGTAGGGGTGTGCAAAATTCGGCTAAAACTGAAAAAGTTCGGTTAACCGACCGAATTCAGTTAATCGGTCGGTTAACCGAATTTTTTCGGTCGGGGGTCAGTTAATTATTTTGTGATTTTTCGGTTAACGGTTAATTCGGTTCGAAACTGGTCGGTTAACCGAATTTTTTTGGTTTAACCGAAAAAATTAATAAATAAAACTATAATATATAAATAGGCCCACTATTCACCTAAACCCAATCTCTAAACCCAATCCAAACCCAAATATCCAACCCAACCCAATTACCCCATCCAGCCCAATCATAAAAGTTACAAATAATTTAATAAATAAAAATAAAATTCTAAAACTAAAACTAAAAATTATGTAATCTTTTTAATTATGTAGTGATTCATTTCGGGTAAATCGAGTAATTCGGGTAATTTGGTTAATTCGAGTAATTCGATTAATTCGGTTAATTTTTAACCAAAAATAAAAAACATATGATTTTTGGTTAATTTAGTTAACCGACCGAATTAACCGAAAAATTTCGGTTCGGTTAATTTTTTTGAAAAAATTTTGGTTCGGTTAACGGTTAAAAATTTTGAAAGGTCGGTTAATTCGATTAATGTTATTTCGGGTCGGTTAACCGATTGAACACCCCTAGTCACAGGGATCTTTCCTTTGTCGGGACCTCCGGCCAATAGCTGGGCCAGTTGATTCATCATATTTCTTTGAGATTCTAGCATCAGATCCCTCATGTGTTGTATTTTCGCTAATTGCTCTTGCATCTGTGCTTGCAATTGATCTTGCATATCCCTTTGCATTTGTTCTAGTCTTTCCATTCTTTGATCCATTACTTTCGTCTTGCGGCAGGTATTGTAGCGATATATAGTTGGTGGATTTTGGTTGGTTTCCAGGTTAACTGTCATAATTTTAATTAATTAGGGTCTTTTTATGAAAATCTAATGCAAATGATGCAATGCATTGTAGATGCATGGAATGAATGCAAAAGAAAGAAATGCGTCTTCAATTTCATTAGAAGAACTTTTCTAGAAAATAAATTCCCTTACATAAAATGGATTACATATGCGGCTTTGTCCTCATAGTCCAGGTGAAGGCACCAATCTTTTTCTTCGTATCGGGATGTTATGGTCGTGTCCCGTGAACTTTTTCAGTAGATGCCTCTTCTAGCTCCTTGTTGTTTGATCCAGGCTGCAACTTTTCACTCACCTATCCCCCGTGATGCTCATAAGCTTATTTAAGAAAGTCAAGACGTGACGGCTCTTGAATAGTCTTTGTCGGCTTGAATCCTCGGCAAAGTCTTGTACTCTTCTGCGGACCATTAGCCTTCTCTCGTTGTTTATTTGGACTATATTCGAACTACCGTATTATAATCCACTTTATCAAGCAATCCATTTCCTTATGACAAACTCTTCTATTTAGCAATCGAATATGAATCAACACCTCCTTTCTATGATGATGAAATGCAATGCAGTCAAAACAAAAGAAACACGTTAGCACAAGAGAAATAAACAACAAAATAAAGTACCTAATCCTGTGACCACTAGGGTTTGGCGTGGCTCTACCTAGGGTTAGGTCTTAGGGTTCACTATATGTGGTTTGGTTCTAACGAGAGGGTACCTGAACCAGCAGTTTCCTCAATCCTCACCCATTATAGGCTCATATGGATCGAGTTCGGTTCAGGGGAATACATTTCCCTATGGCCATGCAGAGATGAAAATCTCATGAAGACATAGGTACGGATGTATCCCGGAAGTAATCTACTAGCCCATGCGGAGGTGAAAACCTCACGAAGGCATAGCTTCTTACTCCCACTTAAAGGTGTAACCACAACGGTCATGCAATGTAATTCCAAAGTATTTTATGAGACTCGACATTATTGCAATCATAGCACCAAAATTGCATTAAAAGAAACATGATTTTTCAAAACAATTTTCCAAATTTTCAATCAAAAGGACAAAAAATTAATCAATCTATGACCTGGCTCTCAACCGGTCCCCAGTGGAGTCGCCAAGCTGTCGTAACCATTTTTTGAAAACGGGAATCGACTAGGGTTTTGAAAACGAAAATAAAAACGGGATTCACCACTGATATTTATTACGTGTGATCGGATCACCTTTGTTTTAATAAAAGGTTTCGATTTACTAAAATGATGTTTTTGGTCTACGAAATTCGAGAAAATGGGTTCGGGAATCGGTTACGTGCGAGGAAGGATTGGCACCCCCGTCACGCCCAAAATTGGCACCAAATTGATTAATTAATGTCTCAATGTCGAAAGTTGAAAATTTTAAAAAGAATTTAAAAATTCGATCTCTTTTAGAGATATTTGAATTTTCTCGAATTGGATATTAAGATTCTCCCACTTCCGAAGGAATAAAATATCACACCCAGCACGTTAGGACACGACAGTTTAAATCCTCGAATCCGAGATCATCTCATAATTCCTGAGACTCATGTATTGAAGATATCAAAAGGATATTCGAGTATTTGGCCAAACGAAAAAAATGAAACCCAACACGTTAGGGCATGATTTCTCGAATTTCCAAACACAGAATATTGCCTTATTTAGAAAGCTTTTATTTTTGGGATAAAATTAATAAAATATTTAAAAATGATATATGTTTGGTAGTTTAGGTTTTAAAGAAACATTATTTAAAACATGAATGAGGTTGTACTCGACGAATAATGGTAATGTGACACGAATTTGGCGTAATGATAACATAATACACATAATACATAACATTGGTATCGTTGATCTAAAATATTAATATGCATGAATAATAATAACGATAACGGAACAATAATATAAACAATAATAACGATGATGATAATATCAATGATATGGAAATACGAACAAACAAATTATAATACATACAAGAATGATAATCACATAGCTTACACTATTTAAATATCAACATTAATAGTCAAAGAACAATGAACTAAACAATTTTAAAAGAAATAATATACAAAAAATAAAAATAATTTACTAAATGATTTAAATAAAGAACACATAGTAAAAAAAGTAAATAATATATGAAACAATTTAAAATAATGTCAAAATTTTAAAATAAACAATATATATAAAGTTTAATAAAAATAATATACAAAAATTCAAAATAATAATAATAATAATAATAATAATAATAATAATAATAATAATAATAATAATAATAATAATAATAATAATAATAAATAAATAAACACTTTAAACAGGTTGAAAACTAGATTGAAGTCAGAATAAATAATCGAGGGCTAAAATTGCAAATAACTAAGGTAAAAAAAAAGAACAGGGACCATAACAACACACGCCTAAACTTGCAGGGACCAAATGGGTGAATAACCCAGTCCATAATACGCAGCTTTTCAATTGACCTGGACGCGGACCAAACCAAAACACCATAGAAATAATAGGGTAAAATTTAAAAAGAAAGAATGCGAAATGGGACTTGATCAAATAGCGCAGCAAAAAATGGGGGACCAAACGCGCAATTATCCCTTTTAAGGGATATGCGCAATTTTCCTTGATCCAAACGGCGCCGTTTCATTGAGGGCATAAAACCTATTTTTCTGTTTTGTTTCAGTCCAAGTTCAGAATAAAGAAAAAAAAATTAAAACTTTAAAGCTTCTCCTCTCTCCCTCTTATCCTCATTTCCGTCCGACGGTTGGGCTTCTTCTAGCGTTCCGTCGCACCACCACTACATCTAGTGGCCGACGACGCACGGAGACTGGCCATAGTTCCTCGCTCGCAGCCCTCTTCGAAGGCTTGACCCTCAGTGCCCGAAAACGGAGGGAAACGGTCTCTGATGCCCCTCCTTAGGCTGAGTTCCGTCAATAGAGAAGGAGGAATCCAACGTTGCGGCCACGACGGTCTCAGTAAGGCCCTTTTTCTCTTCCTTTATTATTTCATTTTAAAAGTTTGAAAGTAATAAATAAAAATAAATAGAAATCAACAGTAACAAAAGTAAAATCGAAAAAAAAACGAATTTAACCTTCGAAGTTTTTATTCTCGTTTTTTTGATTTCTCTGTGTTCGTAAAAAAGGAAAAAAACTATAGTGGTTTGGCTTCGGTTTTTATAACCGATCTACAAAGATTTGGGTTTGTCCGTTTCTGTTTTGTTTTTGTGCTATATTTGTCGTTTTCTTTTTTGTTTTTTCTTTTATGGAGTCTTTTGCGTGTGCTTGCTTCTCTATTGCAGGTGTCAGAGTCGCGTGCGGAGGGGTCCGCTGACGGCGGCTAGTCAGAGACGTGGTGGCAAAGGAGGCTGCAGCGACTAGGCTAATTTAGGGTTTTAGAAACCCTAAACTTTTTTGAAAAAAATTTAATATTTTGGGCCTGTCGGGCCTTTCAGATTTTGGGTTGGTTTAATTTTTTGTAATTGGACTATTTAATGGACTGTTATTATTTGGGTCTTGGGTTTGGGCCAAAATTGGCTATTACAACGTAATTAATTGGATTGTTCCATTTGTAATTAAGTTTAAAACTCACTGCGATTCAATAATGGCTGACAGGATTATGATTTATGATTTTTCTGTATTCTGTATTAGATAAGTTTATTCGGTAAGTTAATTGTTTTTAATTCGTGGAACTTATTAAGCTTATGTAAGCTTACTTGTGTCTTTCTTATTGTTTTCTTGTAGATACATTCTTGTAGAAAGGGAAGATTGGATCGAATCAAAGAATCACACTATTCAGAAATCTTGTGGTAGTTTTTGAATGTTTAACTTAGGTTATATGGCATGTACTAGGTGAATTGAAATCGTATTAGTTTTTTGTGAGGTTGGTTGAATTTGAATGATGCTTGTCTTTAGATAGTTTTTGGGTACATGTGAATATTGTTTTGGTTTGGTATATTTGTCTGTATGGAACTTACTTGTTATATGTGGCCTAAGTCTTATAAAAGAGTGTGAATATGACAATTTTAATTATGGATTGAAGGAAGTGGAGTTTTGGTATGAAATGTTAACTATGTTTGAGTATTTTGATTCCATATAATATAGTTAAGATGAAATATTGATATGATTATTGAATTGTGTTGTCAATGAGGGCACATTGTTTAGGCACTTAGGATGGATGTTTTAGCATGTTTTGAGCTTGTTTAATCATGTTTCGGGTAGGTATAATTGATGGTAATTGGATTGCTTGTTGTCCAAGTAAATTGAATATGGTAAACTTGATTTTGAATGTACATTTTGGTGCACACGGTCTGGGACACGGGCTATCACACAGCCGTGTGACACACATAGCCACTCCATATGGCCATGTGTCTTTATTGTGTTAGGTGTAGGTGTCACACGGCCTGAGGCATGGTTTGTGACATGGCTATGTGTCTAAAAATGGTTTCGAGCACGGCCTAGTGAACGGCCTGCGATATGGCCGTGTGACCCAACGTCGAATGCACACATAGGCTGTCACACAGCCAGCGGCACGACCGTGTGTCCGTAATTCGAATATACACACGGTTTGGCACACTGCTTGGGACACAGTCGTGTGGCCCTATTTCGAATACTCACACGGGCGGGCACACGGGTTGGGACATGGCCGTGTGCCCAGACTTCGAATATCCACATGGTCTGGGCTCTGTCACGTGGCCATGTGACCCATATTTTGAAAATTTTCAAGTTTTTCCATACTTTTTTATTTTGTTTCAAATTTATCTTGGAATGTTCCTAAACTATTTTTAGGGCCCGATAGGCTTGATTTTATTCCCATAAATTTATTTCTATTTCAAATTATAATAATTATTGAATTATATTATTCTTTTTGCATAACTATTTGTGATTGAATGTAAATGTCTTGAATTGAATTGTAATGCTCAGTAACTCTATTCCGACGACGGAGATGGGTTAGGGGTGTTGTAGAGGTGACCCTTTTCTTGGGGCAAACTTTAGGTAGTGTAGAATGAGAAAGACAACCTGCATATGAGACTCTTGAGGATCATGTATAAACTGGCTTACCAAACTGACTGCATATGTTATGTCAGGTCTAGTGTGTGTGAGATAAATTAGTCTACCAACTAAATCTCTGATATCTTTCTTTATTCACTGACTCTCCTATTCTAGCCTGTAACTTATTATTACTTTCAATAGGCTATTATGTGGGTTTGTATCCCATCATACATGTGTCAGTCAAGAGGTCTAGGATGTATTTTCTTTAAGATATGGAGATTCCTTCTTTGATCTGGCAACTTCAATTCCCAAGAAATATTGTAACTTCCCTAGATCTTTTATTTCAAATTCTTAAGCCAAACATTGTTTTAGTCGAGCCATTTCTTCCTCATCATCTCCTGTCATCACTATGTCATCAACATATACATTAAGAAGAGTGGTCTTACCTTTGTGATGTTTCATAAAAAGGGTATGATCAATACTGTTTTGTTGATATCCAAAAGTGATCACAGCTTTGCGAAATCTGTTAAACCATGTTCTGGGAGATTATTTTAATCCATACAAAGCTTTCTTCAGTATGCATACTTTCCCTTGCATTTTTGCATCATCAAATCCATGAGGAATCTCTATATATACTTCCTCTTCTAAGTCTCCATGTAGGAATGCATTATTTACATCAAATTGTTGTAGGTTCTAGTCAAGGTTGACTGCACAAGATAACAAAATTCTGATGGTGTTCATTTGGCAACAGGTGTAAACAACTCTTGATAGTCTACCTTATAAGTTTGAGTGAAGCCATTAGCAACCAATCTGGTTTTGTACCTTTCAATCGAACCATCAGACTTGTGGTTCACAGTAAACACCCATTTGCATCCCACCAAATTCTTGTCTACTGGAGGAGTTACTAGCTTCCAATTCTCATTCTTTTCTAGTGCCTTCTTTTCTTCAACCATGGCTTCTCTCTATTTGGGATCTTCAAATGCTTCATGCTAATCCTGTGGAATAAACATAGAGGACAAAGATAGGGTAAAGGCTTTATAGGGAAAGTACAATGAGTCATAAGAGATAATGTTAGACATAGGGTGTCTAGTACAAGATCTAACACCTTTTGTTTGGGCAATTGGTTTATCTAAATTATTAGGGGGTAACTCATTAGAAAAGGAAGATTCTTAGCACATAGTAGGTTGTATGATGGCTTCTTCTGTTTTAAGCCTTCTTGAATACTTCTTTAAATCTGGTTTGTCCAAATGCCTAACAATCTCCTTTTAAATAGTAGTCTCCCCATGAGCAGTAACTTCCCCTTGAACAATGGTGTTTTTTGGAATGAGGTTTTCAATAGTTACTGAGTCAGGTATCACTTTTTCTCTCTCATTGTTCTTCCCTTGAAGGGGTGATTGATTTGTACCATAATAGAGCTCAGTTTCTCTGAATGTAACATCCATACTAACGAAAGTTCATCGCGAAGGAGGCTGATAACACTCGTAACCTTTCTGTGTTGGAGAATACCCAATGAACACGCATTTAAGGGCTTATGGATCTAATTTTCCTGCTTTTCGATCATGGACATAACAGACACATCCAAATATCCTGGGAAGAATAGTACAATTATTTTTACCTTGTAAAGTTTCCAAGGGACTTTTAAAATTAAGGGTTCTGAGTGACATTTTATTAATAAGGTAGGTGACTACAAGAGTTGCGTCCCTTCAGAATGGTTTTGGAAGGTTTATGGAAAGCATAAGAGATTTAACGACTTCTAGAATATGTCCAATTTTCCTTTCAGCAACCCCATTCTGTGAACTAGTACTGTGATAAGTTATTTGATGAATTATCCCATAAGACTCCAAATAGGTATCAAAATTGTACTCTGTACCATTGTCAGTTCTAAAAAACTATATCTTAGCATCAAATTAAGTACACACCATTTTATGAAAAGATTGGAAGGATGTAAACACATCAATTTTTGATTTTAGCAAATACACCCAAGTCATCCTAGTGCAACAATCAATAAAAGTAACAAACCATTGATTACCAGATAGTGATGTATGTCAAGTTGGTCCCCAAACATCAAAATGAATAGTCATAAAAAGAGTATTACTTATATGATTTCTCAAAGGATAAGAATTTTTAGTGTGTTTAGCAAACTTACAAGCTTCACAAAACAATGAATCAAATCGAGTCTTTGAAAATAATCTGGGATATAACTTTTCCAAAAAAAAATATATGATGGGTGTCGTAACCGCTTATGCCACTTCATTATTTCTTGTTTGATAACCTTATTACCTCTAAAAAAAGCTTGAACATATTCACTACTACACTCCAACATATATAAGCCACCATGCAATCTACCACTGCCAATATTTTTCCCTGTTTGAAGGTCCTGGAATACACAGTGATCAGGAAAAAACTCAATTTTATAGTTTAAGGTATTTTTGATGGCACTAACAGATAAAAGGTTAACCGAAAAATAAGGAACATGTAGTACAGAGGATAGTTTAATATTGGGAGTACAGTTGATAGAACCTGATCCAGTTACAGGTGTAACACCCCAAACCCGGTCAATACGCCATGACCGAATCTGGTATGCCACAGAGGAAAACGTTTTGAAGATATTCGAGTTAACGATTAAATTTTAGTGAAAAACTCTTTGTTGTTCTATATTTGTAGAAAACAAGTATATAATAAGTTAAAAACTGATAATTTAATTTGAAATTCCGTAAATAAATCTTTAGAACCTAGTTGCAAATCCATAGATTAGAAAACTAATTATAATTTTAAAGGAAACCCAAGCGATTAGTTTGAAAACTGTTTCTAACTGAAATTTGGAAACTTAAGTTTTGGAAAAATCGTATGAGTTATCGAAAACACTTAAGTTATTAAATATTATCAAATGATTTATTTTACCCGATGGTAACGTTTTGAAAACCATTTTGTTTTGTAGTTTAGAAAACTTTGTGCTCAAATTAATAAATCAACCATGTAATTTCTAAGCCATATTTAAAACAAGTCCAAAACATATAAATGATCCAAAAACATAATTAAAAAGGCCTTATTACAAATCCAAATAAAGATGTAAACCAAATTAAGATAAAATAAAGTACCCAAATCGAAGTTCTTATAAAACCGAATTTTTATTGCATGGCCTCCTCGAGTTCATCCGACTCCTCATCCGCGATTTTACGAATCACCTGAAAAGATAAGGGAGAAGGTGAGTCACCAAGACTCAGTGCATAAGTCCTTCCCCCGGTTAATGCAACATTCTTACACAATTCATAACCAAGCAATATATATATAATGCACCCAACCTAACCATCCATAACTCCTTTTCTACCCCGTGTGGTACCAAACCACTGGTGGTGCCAAACCACTGGTGACCCAAAGTCACGATATCCAATAATGTGGTGCCAAACCACTGGTGACCCAAAGTCACGAATAATCAAATTGTGGGGCCAACCCACGTGTGATACCAAATCACTGGCGACGATCCCAATACATCAAATGTAGGGCCAACCCACGGTGGTGCTAAGCCACTGGGACGAGTCGCTATGAGGTGCCAAACCTCTAGTGTCCCAAAGACACAAAATATCAACGATCCAGGTGTGGGGCCAACCCACGTGTGATACCAAATCACTGGCGACGATCCCAATACATCAAATGTGGGGCCAACCCACGGTGGTACTAAGCCACTGGGACAAGTCGCTATGAGGTGCCAAACCTCTGGTGTCCCAAAGACACAAAATAATCTGTGGTACCAAACCACTGGAGGTGCCAAACCTCTGGTGTCCCAAAGACACGGATATCAAATCCTTCCCCCTCCTCTCATATCACCCATAACCATGCAATTATTATGCAAATCATACCATCATGCTCTAATATGAACATATAACAAATATATCGTAGATCATGATATTAAACAACATATATCAACATCATATCGAAACGAACTTACCCGAATCCTTGCTCATAACCATCAAAGTATCATATCAAGATCTCACAGTTTTCGGCTTTAATAACATGATTAGTATATTTATGTATATATATATTACCGAGTTATAAAGTGTGTAAGATACACACCTGTCACTAACGCAAGCACTAAATCCCGAAGACCCGATCTACAGCACTCGGTCTCCTTGTCCTACATTCGGCCAAACCACAAAACTATAAATAAGGCCATTCGGCCACACCAACACATCCCGAAGGGTTATCGTACGAAATACTAAATCTTACCTATTAACTTACCCAAAACGATTGTCAGAGAATTAAGACTTGAGTCGATTACTTCCAAAATCCCGAGGAGTCCCCTTCCAAAACCGATTGTAGAAAACCAAATGAAGACCTACCCTTGTTGATATTCGACCAAGACAAATCAAAAAGAGAATGGGAAGTTTCGGCAATATGGTTAAATGGTGAAGGGAATTTCGGCTATGGTTGATTTATAATAACAAAAAGGATTCGGCTAGAGTGGAGAAAGAGAAAGGAAAAGGAAGAAAAAGAAAGAAATTGCAATGGGAGAGGGATGTTTTCAGTTTTGAGCAAAAGTGGAAGAAAGAAAAAAAAAAAAGAAATGGGGAGAAGGAAGATTCAGCCAACCACTAAAGATGAAGAAAGAGATGAAGGGAAAAGGGTTGGTTTTAGGCTACAAAGAAAATAAAATATGAGAGAGACTCAAATGAATATTTGGCCAAATGCCTAAGAGAAAATTCGGCAAACCACAATGGTCTTTTCGGCTTTGACACAAAACAAGAAAACAATGCCAAAACTAAAACAAAATTGTACCTAATGCCCAAGACAAAATCGGCTAAGGAGGAAGATTTTGTTGAGGAAAAGAAAAAATGCAAAAGATGCACAAAATGCAAGAATTGACCAACTAAACCCCCCAAATTCCTATCAACATTCGGCCAACCCCCCTAGACACCCATACCATCCACATTCATGTCAAACTTTCTACACAAAACTTTCCATAGCATAACACCTTACATCATGCCTTATGTTCTCACATCAACCTTTAATCAAATGATTTCTTTCCCAAACATCAAGCTTTCCTAATCTATTATTCAACTTGCCATAAAATTTAAAGTCCAACTTACCATATGTATAGTTTGACCAACACTTAATGTAAGGTGCATAAAAATAAAGTCTTCAAAATGTAATCCATGCTACTCGAACCCCTTCCCTTAAGCAACCCTCCATGCACCATAACCACCTTGCCACTAACTCCTCATGTGCTAGAATTTAACACTTAAATTAACTTAAGTGTCAGGATCACCTAATCCACTTCACTAATTTATTCAAACTAAAAATTATTCTAGCTTAGCTAATAATTCCAAACCTTCACAAAACTATACTAAGCACACAATAAAAATCATACTTGAACTAAGACAAATAACAAGATGATACTCAAATTTTTTTTTTCCTAAAGCCCAAGGTCCAATTGGTCCAATCCTACTAGGCCCAATTTCAGGATGTTACAATTCTACCCTCCTAAAAAAATTTCGTCCTCGAAATTTCCAACTAATAGCCGTGCATCCTTACTCACCACACTACGCTCTTGCTGCGCACTCTGATCTTAATAAAACTAACATACTTTCTACTAAATCTTGGAACCCTGACCAGACCCAACTGGCTCAGACACAGCCATCCTACCCTGACCGCGTCCACGCATAACACGACCCCGACCTCGAGTGCTCATGTCTAAAGTCTCGACTTTTCTAATTTAAAAGTTTTATGCTTAGTCATCATTCCACTATCTTTAAAACACAATTTTATGAATAATTCTTAATAAAGAGTTTTGTTTTCGCGAGTCCATCCAACCTAGAGTTTTGGGTCTCTAGAGTAGTTCCTACTTATACAGTCATGCCATCATCATCATAATCAAAATCAACAGTTTGAGGTAATTACCTCGGCGGATCGGTGTCGGAGACTCGATGCCATGCCTTTCAAACCATATAATTTCAAACAAAAACATTTTAAAAATCATACTTTAAAACATTTTGGGCCTCGGGCCCACAGCCGAGCTTTTGAACTTAGCTCTGATACCAATTTGTAACACCCCAAACCCAGTCAATACGCCATGATCGAATCTGGTATGCCACAGAGGAAAATGTTTTGAAGATATTCGAGTTAACGATTAAATTTTAGTGAAAAACTCTTTGTTGTTCTATATTTGTAGAAAACAAGTGTATAATAAGTTAAAAACTGATAATTTAATTTGAAATTCCGTAAATAAATCTTTAGAACCTAGTTGCAAATCCATAGATTAGAAAACTAATTATAATTTTAAAGGAAACCCAAGCGATTAGTTTGAAAACCGTTTCTAACTGAAATTTGGAAACTTAAGTTTTGGAAAAATCGTATGAGTTATCGAAAACACTTAAGTTATTAAATATTATCAAATGATTTCTTTCCCAAACATCAAGCTTTCCTAATCTATTATTCAACTTGCCATAAAATTTAAAGTCCAACTTACCATATGTATAGTTTGACCAACACTTAATGTAAGGTGCATAAAAACAAAGTCTTCAAAATGTAATCCATGCTACTCGAACCTCTTCCCTTAAGCAACCCTCCATGCACCATAACCACCTTGCCACTAACTCCTCATGTGCTAGAATTTAACACTTAAATTAACTTAAGTGTCAGGATCACCTAATCCACTTCACTAATTTCTTCAAACTAAAAATTATTCTAGCTTAGCTAATAATTTCAAACCTTCACAAAACTATACTAAGCACACAATAAAAATCATACTTGAACTAACACAAATAACAAGATGATACTCAAATTTTTTTTCCCTAAAGCCCAAGGTCCAATTGGTCCAATCCTACTAGGCCCAATTTCAGGATGTTACAACAGGAGTAAAAGACCCATCGGCTATCCTGGCACTTTCTTTTGTTTGACTTGGGAGATAGTCTAAAAAACTTTCAGATGAACTTGTCATGTGTCTATTCGCACCAAAATCAATAATCCATGAGTCATTATTAATATGATGAGTATTAAAGGCATTATCTGAATTTACAAAATTGGATGTTGGATTCCTTTTTAATCCTGCCATTTTTTTCTCTAAAAAAATACACCACAAAAGCCAATAACAGTAAGGAAAACCGGAGAAACACCAACAAAGCCAATGGTGGTGGTCGGGGAATCAAACTCGATAGATGTGAGATGTACGTGCCAGTGCATGAGCAAGTACCCTGAAGTTATGGGTGGCGCGTGAGAGCTACGCACAAGGTGTTTGGTCATAAGATTTTGAGGTTTTGTCGAGGATAAGAATGTAGCTCTATTGAAGGGGGCAGTTGTAACATCCCCAAACCCGGGCCATTCGTTATGACCGAATCTGGTTATGTTATTGAGGAAAAGACGGTTGAAAATCTTCCTGACTTAGAAAAATTTAGAAAAAAAAACTTGCTAACTTTTGGAAAATCCATGTTTATTTAAACTTATGAGTAAAACTTTGTTATAAAACATACTCATTTTAAAAAAATATATATATATATATAAACCCAAATTGAATAAGTTGGTTGGAAAAATATAATCATCTCCACATAGTGTTTCAAATTCATCAAACCATAATAAATACCAATAAAATATTAACTCAAAATAAATAAGAGTCAAAAGGCCTTTATTACACAATATTTAAACCCAAATTCTTTGAATATAAATAAGCTTAAAAGTATTTGAACTCTTCTTTCTGCATGGGCCACCATGTGTCCTCTCCGATCCCGGTCCGATCTACGCATCACCTGAAATGGTTAATGAAAGAGTGAGTCCACCGACTCAGTGCATAATCATAACACGAATTTCCATCCGTATGGGCTTGGCCTATACCAAACAATTCACATAGCAAATCATGCACATATGCATCTCAGCCCAACCCATAAACCAACCGTACGCCAACCTTCGTAGACTCCCTGCCTAAGGCCGTGGATAAACCACCACTGATCCCATCGTGATCCTTAAATCTTACCTCGGCAAACTCGCTGCTCGAGGCCGTGGCTGAGCCACCGATCAACCCAAGTGATCCAACAACATACTCTGCCTACGGTGATGCACATAGCAATCAACCGCCGAGATGGGCACCGAGCCACACCTCCCTTGAGGTAGCACAAAGCTAGCCTTCAAGCGCTAATGTAGCCTGAGCTATCATTAGACCACGTACATCCTGTGTACAGTTCTTCCTTCTTCAATCCAAACCACCTCCCATGTGTGTAACAAATGCAACATGTCAGATCATAACATAAAAGTAAGCACCACACATTAATTACCATAACATGAATATATTATAAATAACTCACCATTCAAGCCATTGTAATCGGCCATCGCACATTACGCATATGTAAACATATTAGCAAACCAAAACCACAGAAATAGTGCGATGATTACGCACCTAGATAGCACACTCGATCTACCCTCGAAACGCAACCTTATACCACTGCACTGCTGACTAAACAAATCCCGAAAGGTCTCCTGCGCTAAGCTCTCCTTCCCTATGATCGACCTTGCACAAAACAAGTAACACTTAAGGCCATTCGGCCAAGACAAGAAACCATAGCAAAACTATCACACCCTTACCTTGCTAACCACTACCCTTCCTCTAACAAGAATCGGCCACCACCAAGGAAGTAAGATTCGGCAAGGCTCCTAAAATGGTGTTGGGGTATTCGGCAATGACAAGTTTTGGAGGTGGTTTCGGTTAAAATGAAGGTTAAAAGAATAGGAGATGGAGGAGTAGAAGGTTCGGCCACCTAGCAAACTTGAGATGAAAAGAAGTGTTTTGAAAGAAAAGGTTTCGGCTATAAAAGGTTGGGAGTAAATACTAGCAATTTCGGCAAAGAGATCAAAATGATGGAAAGGGACAAAAAGGTGAGCACTTCCTCTATTTATAGAACAAAAAAAAAATCAGCTCACCCTACCCACATGCAACAAACCGAAAATGCCCCCCCAAGCTCCCCAAATTCGGCTACCACCTTCCTGGCCATACAATTCAAATTGATTTGAATTAATCAAATCACCTAACTCACTCCCAGCCACCCATTTGAAATCAATTCAAATTAAAATATAAAACCCACCTTTATCTCTAATTAATAAAAATAATCCTAAAAGATAACTAAGTAGATAAATAAATAAAATAATAAAGAAAAACCAAAAGATCACCCCCCAGCCGAAATCTAATTCAAAATAATTACTAGAGCTTATCCTATTCTTCTAATTTGAACTACATGTGCCGTCCACTGCTGCAAAATCCAAAAAGAATAAAAAAAATAAACTCCAATGCCACCCTCCAGGTTCGAACCTGGGACCAAGCTGCTACACCCTTACTTCCAGCGCCTAGGCCACTCGGCCACTTTGCTTTTTATGACAAAAACCCCCACCATTTAAACTTAACCCTTCCTAGCCCAGCCCCATAACCGCATAAAATAAATAAACACGCAAAAGCTGCTTTCGTTGCTCGAACCAGCGCCCACACGCACCTTCAGCGCTTAAGTTCCGCACAAGCACCACCTGGACTAGCTGCACCTTGCGACAAAACACGCCCCAAAACTATTTTAAGGCCTTCTATCCTTGTAACGCTTAACCATAAAAATTAAAACCAGGTTGCTGCCGCTTGGACTCGAACCTAAGACCCCCAAGGTGCTACCTCCAGCCCCTAAAGCAGCGCATGAAGCCACTTTGCCAAAGCCTCTCATGTGCCAAAAATTACCAAAAATAATCCTTAAAACCTCCCTTGGCCCGATCCCCTTTTTCACACTAAAAATCGAAAATTTTCCAAGTTTTTCCCGGTTACTCCGAGCGTTCTTAAAACCTCAAAACACCTCCAAGCATACCCAAGAACCTTCCAAACACCCACATCATACTCAAACTGCATAGCCCCTAAACCAAGGTGTTACAGCAGTAAGAAATAAATAGGCTGAAAAATGGAGATTACCAAATTGGATTTTTTAAGATTTGGGAATTTCAAAGAAAATAGGCTCCCTAAATCTGGATTCTCAAGCTCTTGATACCATGCTGATAATAGGAATCCTATTCTCTTGTATATTGCAGCTAAAAAATTTACATGGCTATTTATACTAAAAAAATGGGCCTAACTGATGAGTCACTAAATTAACTAAATTCATGGCAAATGCAAGAGCACCTATCGAATAATAGTATAGCTGGTGAGTTGGGAATATCGTATCCACGAGGACTAAAAGTACTAGTACTTACTATCTTTCTATTAACTAGCCTATAATTTGAAGGGTTGTTTTTAATCTAAAATTAAACTAATTACTAAAGACTCGACAGAGAATGAATTGGGAAAATATTTGATAAACCGTAATAGTAACATATTTTAATCCAACATTTAGCATGTTTTCGGATGATTTATCCTTTGATTCTTGTAAAAAGGTGCTCTTAATCCTTTCTTTTCATGTCTTATACCCAGGAAAGCACCCGAGGATGAAAAGAACATAAAACGGGCCCAAAAAGGAGTAAATGGGCCATATCACAAAATCCACATGGCCTGGCCCAAAGGTCACACGGCCATGCCTTGTCAAGCATCTAGAACACGGCCTCACCCCCGATTTACATGGCCGTGCCTCAATTAAGAAATCCAAACACGGCTCAAAGATTCGTCACACAGTCGTGTGACATGGCCGTGTCCCTGTCGTGGCAATGAATAATTTTAGTCGGAAAAGGATACTTAGGGAGAAAGAATCACATTCCAAGAGCCTATATATACCCCTCTAGGTACCACCTTTGAGAGGGCGTCAAGCTAGGCCAAGGAGCCAAGCCGAAAAGGTCAAAGTTGTGGGAATCGCTTGAAGTTAGCCAGCTGATCCATCCCAAGAAGCCGGAATTCTTCTCAAGACGGCGGATTTCTCCTTCAATTCCTTCAGGGAGTTTTAGGGATTTCTTATGTTTTGTTTTATCTTTTCTCTTGAGATGTTTTCTTTATTTGTTATGAACTAAACCCTTCAGATACCTGAAGGGGATGAAACCTAGATGAATCTTGTTATTGATTTCTGAATTATATGATAAATACTTAGTTTGTTCTTAATTATGTGAGCTTAATCCAAATTTGATGTGCTTAGGTGGAGGAGGAATAGACCGTGCTCAAGAGTAGATCTAGCATAATTAAACGGAGTTGATCGCACGCCTAGAGATAGGGTGACGAGATTTTTCCAGATTAGGGTGAAACCTAATATGGGAGTCCATAGATTGATTTACTGCTATTCTAGGGGGTTATTATTCGAGAAAGAGATTTCTGTTAATTAACCTAGGGTTAGACGCTATTCGCCTCGAGAGAGGGTTTAATATACGTTAGGGAGTCCTACGGATCAAACTAAGTGAATAAATTGTATGGTTCAGTGTTAGATAACAAGTGAAGTCTAGGTGGATTCTTCCTGAGGGTATCGTCGTGATCAACTAAGTTTTTCTTCAAGTTATTTCCCAATTCGTTCTTTTTGTCTTCGCGTCTTTAGCTTAGTAGTCGTTAATTTAGATTAAAGAAACTTCACTTTATTTTAGGCGAAATAATAAAAAGAAAGTTAGTATCAGTACTTTTAGTTCCTTTGGGTTCGACAATCCGGTCTTGCCTAAGCTATACTACTGTTCGATAGGTACACTTGCCTTTAATCGTTGTCAGAGTTAGTTTCCAGTTTCGATCTCATTCATTATAAATTTAAAACTTGACACAACGATCAAGTTTTTGGCGCCGTTGCCGGGGAACTAAAATATTAAGAAAGCTCTATTTTTATTACTTTAGCCATTATTTTTTATTTTTTCAATTTACTTTTATTTTTATTTTTTAGGTTAAATTTTGATTTTGCTAAATTTTCTTTCTTCTCGTAGCAGGTACCTCTAGTTTATGACTAGAAGGAACCCGAAAGGACCATTAGTATACGACAGTGAAATTGAAGCTACCGTTCGTAGGACTCGCAGAGAAATCAGGCGAGCCCTAAAGTACACAGAGGAAGACCAAGAAGATAGATCCAATCCTACTGAAGGGATGGACGAGAATAACCCACAACCACATGATGTGGGGGAAAACATTGCTCCACGTACTATGTTTGATTATGCTAAACTGCATTTAATAGGAGCGGAATCGAGTACTGTTAGGCCTGCTATAGCTGCTAACAATTTTGAATTAAAGCCTAACACAATACAAATGATTCAACAATTTGTTCAATTTGATGGTTTGTAGGACGAAGATCCAAACACTCATATAGCTAATTTCTTAGAGCTCTGTGATACCTTCAAAATAAATGGCATTTCTGATAATGCCATACGTCTTCGGTTATTCCCTTTTTCATTAAGGAATAAAGCCAAACAGTGGTTAAACTCGTTACCACGAGGATCAATCACTACATGGGAGCAAATGACCGAGAAATTTTTATTAAAATATTTCCCACCGGCCAAAACGGCCAAATTACGGAATGATATCTCTTCTTTTCTGCAGATGGATTTAGAGACATTATACGACGCATGGGAGAGATACAAAGATCTCCTGAGAAGGTGTCCACACCATGGTCTACCCTTGTGGCTACAAGTCCAAACTTTCTATAATGGTGTAAATCCCTCAACGAGACAACTAATTGATTCAGCCGCCGGTGGAACCCTAAACAATAGAACTCCTGAAGCATCCTACGAGTTCATTGAAGAGATGTCACTGAATAACTATCAGTGGCAAGTTACAAGGACAAAACCGACAAAATCAGCCAGAGTTTACAGCCTCGATGCAGTGACCACACTATCAACATAGCTAGAGATGATAAATAAAAAGCTTGATAGTTTGTGTTCTTTGCAGGCACACCCAATCATGCAGTGCAACACAAGTGGAACTGTGACGAATCCTGAGTACCCACCTTACCAACCGGATGCAGAAAATGAACAGATGAACTATATAGGTAATAATTTCAGATCCAGTAACAATCCTTATAGTAATACTTACAATCCAGGTTGGAGGAACCACCCAAATTTTTCATGGAGAGGTCAAGGAAATCAAGGAAATCAAAGACAATAACCTCCTCAAAATTTCCAAAATCAGCCATATCCGCAAGAGAAGAAGCCAAACCTCGAAGAGATGCTGACAAAATTCATGGCAAGCATAGAAAATCGTCTCCAAGATACCAAGAAGACACTTAAAAAATCAACAAACATCGGCTGAGGAGACCAAAAATCGAATCGGAGAACTAACTAAGTCAGTAGGGGAAGTCACTAAAGCAGTCGGACAACTTGCAAAGTTGATGTCCGAACGACCAATAGGACGTCTACCTAGTAACACGGAGATTAACCCAAAGGAACAAATTCAAGCCATCACAGCTCATAATAGCATAGGGGTAGACGAACCTAATCCAATACAAGGAAACAAGGTAGAAGAAGGTAAAGTTGAGGCAACATAGGAAAAGCCAAAACCGGTAATCAAAGAGTACCAACCTCGCATACCTTATCCCAAAGCAATGAAAAGAGATGATACAGAGGAACAGTTCGGTAAGTTTCTTAAAATTTTAAAGAAATTACATATTAACTTACCTTTTCTCGAAGCTCTTTTTCAGAAGATTTAAGGAAATTTTTAAAACAGCTCTTGACGAACAAATGCAAATTAGATGAAGAGCCACATGTGGAATTGAACGCAGTATGCTCAGCAATGCTACAGAATAGACTACCATGGAAGCAAAAAGATCCAGGGAGTTTTACTACTCCTTGTTTAATTGGTAGACTAAATGTTGATAACACGTTAGCTGATTTAGAGGCAAGTATAAATGTCATGCCTTATACACTGTTTAAACGACTAGGTCTAGGGAAGCCCAAACAAACTAGAATGAGTATACAATTAGCTGATAAAACTGTTAGAATTCCTAGGGGCATTATCGAAGATTTTATTGTAAAAATCAACAGATTTGTTTTCCCAGTAGATTTTGTTGTCTTAGAAATGGATGAGGATAATTCAATCCCCTTAATTTTAGGAAGACCATTCCTAGCAACTGCCAAGACTAAAATTGATGTTGCCACAGGAGAACTCATACTTTGTGTAGGTAACGAATCAATCAGTCTTCAAGCTCTTGACTCGGCCAGGACAACAATCGATGAAGGTAAGAAAGACAATTCATTTGATAATCAATTTGTGCAACCTTCATCGTAGGAAACACCACAAGGATACAACCCTGAGCCAAATCATAGACCCCAAGCCGACAAAACAGAATTATATAAGGAACAAAGCCTAAGGGTCGACAAATTAAAAGAGCAGGAAACACAAATCAAAGAGGAACAGGAACCGAACGAAGTAAAACCTAAAGAGCCCCTAGAAGAGCTCATAGGAACATCAAATCACTTCAAAATAGGAGACCAGGTACTGACAGACAAAGCCGATCCTTGCATCATCACATCAGACCTGAAAGTAAATGAAGAAATTCCTCTTAAGGTACACAATATCTTCCCGCACGAAACAGTCGAGGTAAGCAATCCAACATTCGACACCTTTAAGGTAAACACTTCTCGACTTGAACTTTGTCAAGAAAATAGAACTATAAGCATGGGGGAAGATATTCAAACCTTTAAACCTCCCTGATTTTTCTAATTACAAGAAAAGTCTAGCTTAAGACTATAAACGAGCGCTTCTCGGGAGGCAACCCGAGCACTAACACTATTTACTTTCAAATTTATTTTTAGTTTCTTTTCTTTCCTTCTTTCTTTTTTGAAAATTTAGTTTTACACTAACACAAAAGTGCAGAATTCCAGTCCACATGGTCTTACACACGACCGTGTCCGTGTAGACTACCAGAATCCCAGTACTGACATAGCAGAGGCCGTACGAATCAAATCCCACCTAATTTTTGACACCACGAATCCAACAACTCCCACACGGGCACCGACAAAGTGGCACGGCCGTGACCCACGACCGTGTGAAGCTACTGACTTGCACACCATGGGCAGAACATGCCCGTGCCTTGAAACCGTGCCAACATACTGACTTGTGACCTACGGTCGTGGCTGGCTGGAAAATGGCCATGGAGATTCAACACGCCTATACATACGGCCATGCGAAGCGGCCGTGTGCATCAACACGCCCATGGCTAACGAGCGTGGGAGAAACAAACGAAGCCTCACCACGGCCGTGCGAGGCGGCCACGTGCATCGACACACCCTCAGTCCACGGGCGTGGGAACGTGCCAGATTTGAGATCTTATTTAAACCCCACAACCCTTCCCCTTCTCCCCATCTTCTTTCTTCCTTCTTTTTCTTTCTTTCCTTAGAAAAGGTGTCCAGACTCTTGAGCAACACCAGAACTATCCTGAAGAAGCGGAAGAAGGCAAGCATAGTCTCCCCAAAGAGACCCTACACATAAGTTCATGCCGGCCGCTTCATCCAAACACCAAGCCAAGGGTCTTTGAGACCAATTAGTTTTTATGTTTCTTTTCTCTTTTGCTTCAATTTCCTTCCCTTTGACAATCTTATGCTTAGTTTAGTTTAATTTATTTTAGTTTCTTAGTGTTAGGTTCGCCAGGCTACTTGGGAATCACGCCACATCCGCCACCGCCACCGCCACCACCACAGCAGCCCTAGGAATCACACCCACCTCGCGAACCATCCAACAATAAGGACTCTTCAGTCCATTTACCTTTTCTTTTATTTACATTTTCCTTCTTAGTCTCCTTTCCTTTTTCTTTCTTGTTTTTAGTTATATATTTCGTTTATTTTAATTATGTCTTAATAAACCCTGGCTAATCATTCATGAGCTCCCCAATTTCTTCATCTAGCATAGGATCATCATCCAGACCGACCCCTTCAAACATACACACCACGACCTCTATCATCCTCCTGGGACACCATCCAAAATTTAGGGAGTATTCTTTCCCCTTCTCTTTTGGTTTATCCCTTAAATCTTATATCTATCTTTGTACATTGGGGGCAACGTACATCTTAAGTGTGGGGGGTGAATATTTATTTAAAGAAAGGGCCTAACTTTCTGTATTATTCTCAAATCCGGCCTAACTTTCTTCATTATTCTCAAATCCCTGAATTTAGTCTTGTCTTTAAGTAAATTTACTCATATTACTAATTAGGATGAAATTTCTAATGATTTATGATTTTTATTAATATGTTTTAAATTAAGTTATAGTTAATTGTGTATTGATGATTAAATTAGAAGAATATTAGAGAATCAAGCATGATAAGTCTATTTTTCAGAATTAAAATCTTTGCTAGGTTGTTGAGCTGAATCTGAATATTATCTTGAAGTTTGAAATTTACAAGGTTAATGTCAAAACACCCATAATTTTTGTGAGATTTTGAGCCTATTAGAGCATAAATTCTTTTTCATGCTCACTTTATTGATTATGAGTGTGTCAACTATGAACTGTTATTCTAGAACTTGCCTCAATTATACATGTTGAGACCACACCTATGATTTGATATACTGAGATGACAAAGGCACGTAGGTTTTAACCCACTCACTCCACTAAATAGCCTACCTTCACAACTAACCCCTAGTGAACCCCGTTGATCCTAACGACCCTTTTTATTGACTTACCAGCTAATATTAACCCAAAACCCCTTTGTATTTGTTATCACCATTCCTTTTGACTACCCTTATATCGAGATTTGATTTGATGTGTTGTCTAGCTGTTATCTTTATTTTAAAGTAATAGATTCATTCCTTGTAATATTTAGTTTGTTCTTAATTAATTAAAAAAACGAAGTATATTCATTATTAGTTCTATAATTAAATGAGCTTACATGTTAAAATTCCACATCTTGAGGAAAAAGCTCGTATTATTAGTTTTTAATTGATGTAATTATTTAGGATTAGTTCAATTTTTGTTAGTTAGGCAATTTGTCAGGTCAGTCTCGATTCTAACCTTTCTAATTCAGCCTTTATCCACACCTTTAACCCTAGCCCCGTTACAACCCTGTTAAAGACCTTTTCATTTGTGTATCATCTCATATTACAGTGGTGGAGATTTGATTTTCAGGCAAGACTATGGGATTAACTTTTCAGGTTTGACTTCTGAGAGCTTAATTTTGAACCTTAAACACCTCGAGTGATTTGAGTGAATCTTTAGTGAGGATGTCAATCCTTGTCGATTTTGAATCAAAGGTAATTATTTAGATAAGGGGAGACACCTACGTTTTTGTGCTACAAATGTATGACTTTGATTGTTTGAATCTTTAGGACTCTTCAAGTTAGATCATCCATGTATAAATTATCTATGAATTATGATGAGACATTATTGATAGGAATTATGAATCAAGGAAAGTTTGTTTTAATTGTAAGTTGAGAATTTTGCTTGAGGACAAGCAAAAACTTAAGTGTGGGGGTATTTGATAAACCATTAGTAACATATTTTAATTCCACATTTAGAATGTTTTCGAATGATTTATCCCTTGATTCATGTAAAAAGGTGCTTTTAATCCTTTCTTTTCATGTCTTATACCCAGGAAAGCACCCGAGGATGAAAAGAACATAAAATGAGCCCAAAACGGAGTAAATGGGCCATATCACGAAATCCACACAGCCTGGCCCAAAGATCACACGGCCATGCCTTGTCGAGCATCTAGAACACGGCCTCACCCCCGATTTACATGGCCGTGCCTCAATTAAGAAATCCGAACACGGCTCAAAGATTCGTCCACGGGCATGTGACGTGGCCGTGTCCTTATCGTGGCAATGAATAATTTTAGTCAGAAAAAAATACTTAGGGAGAAAGAATCGCATTCCAAGAGCCTATATATACCCCTCTAGGTACCACCTTTGAGAGGGCGTCAAGATAGGCTAAGGAGCCAAGTCGAAAAGGTCAAAGTTGTGGGAATCGCTCGAAGTTAGCCAGTTGATCCATCCCAAGAAGCCAAAATTCTACTCAAGACGGCGGATTTCTCCTTCAATTCCTTTAGGGAGTTTTAGGGATTTCTTATGTTTTGTTTTATCTTTTCTCTTGAGATGTTTTCTTTATTTGTTATGAACTAAACCCTTTAGATACCTGAAGGGGATGAAACCTAGATGAATCTTGTTATTGATTTCTGAATTATATGATAAATACTTAGTTTGTTCTTAATTATGTGAGCTTAATCCAAATTTGATGTGCTTAGGTGGAGGAGGAATAGACCCTGCTTAAGAGTAGATCTAGCATAATTAAGCGGAGTTGATCGCACGCCTAGAGATAGGGTGACTAGATTTTGCCGAATTAGGGTGAAACCTAATATGGGAGTCCATAGATCGATTTACTGCTATTCTAGGGGGTTATTATTCGAGAAAGAGATTTCCGTTAATTAACCTAGGGTTAGACGTTATTCGCCTCGAGAGAGGGTTTAATATACATTAGGGAGTCCTACGGATCAAACTAAGTGAATAAATCGTATGGTTCAGTGTTAGATAACAAGTGAAGTCTAAGTGGATTCTTCCTGAGGGTATCGTCGTGATCAACTGAGTCTTTCTTCAAGTTATTTCCCAATTCGTTCTTTTTGTCTTCGCGTCTTTAGCTTAGTAGTCGTTAATTTAGATTAAAGAAACTTCACTTTATTTTAGGCTAAATAATAAAAAGAAAGTTAGTATTAGTACTTTTAGTTCCTTTGGGTTCAACAATCCGGCCTTGCCTAAGCTATACTACTGTTCGATAGGTACACTTGCCTTTAATCGTTGTCAGAGTTAGTTTCCAGGTTCGATCTCATTCATTATAAATTTAAAACTTTACACAGCGATCAATATTCAAAGAAAACCAATGATAAAGATGATACC
Organism: Gossypium australe; assembly: GCA_005393395.2. Classification (NCBI taxonomy): domain Eukaryota; kingdom Viridiplantae; phylum Streptophyta; class Magnoliopsida; order Malvales; family Malvaceae; genus Gossypium; species Gossypium australe. The sequence goes on along the minus strand of CM016615.1, from coordinate 36,667,256 downwards.
CAAGAAAGAATCCACCTAGACTTCACTTATTATTCTGAATCTGAGTTGAATGATTTATTCACTTGCCTTGATACGTAGAAATCCCTAAATTATATTAATATCTCTTTCGAGAGTCAAAATAACTGACTCTAGGTTGATTAATTGTAATCTCTTTCTAATTAAAACCCCTATTGTCACATTAACTCGATCTATAGATTCCCCTATTAGATTTGACTCTAATTCAGTTGGTTTATGTCGTCCTATTTCTAAGATTGCATGCAACTCCACTCAATTATGCTAGATCTACTCTTAAACAGGGACTTTTGCTCCACTGAAATAAGCACATCAATCATGAATTAATATCCTGAAAACATTAACACATGAAGTAAGTACACATAATTGAGATCAAGAACAAATATTTATCATGTAACTTAGAAAAATCAAATAATAATATTCATCATAGGTTTCATCTTCCCTAGGTATCTAGGGAATTTAGTTCATAATTTGGGAAGAAAACATCTCAAAATTAGGAAAACAACAAGACATAAAGAACCCAAAACTTCTATAGAATTGAATAGAGATCTTCAATCTTGAAGGAGATCCTACTTCTGAGTTTATCCCGATGGTGTTCTTCGAGTAATTCCTTCGTTCTACTCTGCGTGCCCTATTAGGTCCTCTTCTAGTGTGTATTTATAAACTTTAGAATGCTCAAAAACCCTAAAATTTTTTTTCCATATGTTTGGGAAACAAGGAGTGAAATCGACACGGGCTGGCACATTGGCGTGTGGCTAGCCCGTGTGTCTCACACGGGCGTGTGCTCATCCCGTGTGGGAATGGCCTGTCTGTGTGAATCCTAAAAGTAACTCTTTTTGTCTGATTTTGGCTCATTTTCTGCTCCTTTTGCTTCTTTATGCTCTCCCAAGTATAGAAATATGAAATTAAAGGATTAGGAGCATCAAATTCACTCAATTATATAATAAATCATCCAAAAACATGCTAAGCATGGGATTTAAACATATTAGTTTTATGGTTTATCACTAACTAAAGAAATATAACCAATACATTAAATCAATAATCCTAATTTTAAGCTAATCTAATCCTTAAAAATCAGTAATGAGATTAGTTGAGATAAGTTGTCAACAAAAACTAAACCAACAACCATAAGAGTATCAAACAAAGAAACAAGTTAAGCGTTTGGAGTTGGTGGGAAGCGAGAGGAATGATCCTTACTTGCTCCTCCAAGATGTTGCACTGATTATTAACATGGTATGTTAAAGAATCAAATGAAGCATCAACACACTAGGAAAAACCATGAATAACATCGAGAAGAGAAAGGCTGCAAGGTGATGGAGGAGGAGCCAAAGTGGGAATATTCACAATTAGTGGTTGAGCTCCGTCTTCTTGTGGAGCACCATACCTTTGTGGATCAACAGTGGCTTGCCAAGCTAGTTGGGCTTCTGAGTGCATTGTTGATTTCTAACCCAATACCTCATTAGTTTTAACCCATCCACAACTATGAGCAGTTGACAGATCGAGGAAAGAGGTAATGACTCGATTGGGGTCAACATTAACTTTCAACTTAAAATAATGAAAGAGGTGAGAAATAAATGTGCCATACTTAAGTTTTTTATTACTAGACACTGGTAGGCAAACCACTTCAATAATATTAAGGAAAATGATAGAGGCAAGGTTAAGACGATGGTTGGTATGGAAACAATAAAGCATCCAATAGTTGAAATTTCAAAAACCGAATGTTTGTTTGTTAAAGTAACTATCTAAGCAAAAATGAGATGGAAGATCCTATTATGTAATGGTAGGTCACCAACATAGTTATGAGGGGTTACAAGATCATGAGGGAAGAGATCGTGGGTGCTACTATCACCTTTGTTGGGAATAGAGAGGCATTCCACAAGGATAGAGTGAGAAACTTCAATCTCTTCTCCCATAACATATGAGGTGATGGAGACAATGGTTAGACCATTGGCACCATAGTCAAATTTTGCATTGGAATAAAAGGCACAATGGTCAAATTCAATGCTTATTATGGAGTGTTAGGGTTTAAATCTGTGTACCCGTACTTGGGTTTGCATCCAGTTAATAAGGGCTAAAAGAAAATATTTTATATGCTAGTCTGATTTTGAAAATGATATGATATTCTGATTTGTCGATGAAATGTCATTCTGATTTTGATAATTGAGTACTATTTATAAAAGATCATTTTGAGTTGCTGTGCGACATAATCATGCTAAAATGATTATTAAATTATCTTGATATTGAATTGATGTAATAAAATGATATATTGAGATTATTAAGACTTTGATTTAATATATATTCCATGCTATTAACTTAATAGTAGTATATTTGAATTCAAATTATGTTAATACCATTGAGTATGCGATACTTAGCGTAAGGATTTATTTTTTTTCATGCGGGAGTTATAATTAGGTTTTCGAAGTGGTTGAAGATCCTTCAGCAACCAAATTTCCAACTCTTAACTCAAATAATCATTGTAGTGATCTTGTTTTGATTAGTTTTTCATGGCATGTACCTAAGTCTTTTGTGAGAATTTTGAAGTCTTCTTATTATTTTGAGTTGTAAATTTCTTAATAGTATATGTGTTGGTAATTTGGTGAACTTAGGTGCTTGTTTTGGTTGGTTAAAAGCATGCTTTAGCTGTAACACCCCAAACCCGGCCTAGACGTTACGACCGGATCTGGCATGTCACATGAAAGGAATGTCTAAAAACTGTGCGTTCATTAAAAAGTTCGTATTCTTTTTGAAACTCCGCGTGTTGTGGTTTGTTTATAAAAGTCGATTCATTTAATGCCCATTTTACAAAGTTGTTATTAAATTGAATAAAATTGCATTTGTTGTGAAAATCGAGTTTAAGTAATTTTAATTAAGAAACGGTTTATTATCATTTTAGGAAAATCCCATATTGATCATTTAATAATAAGCAGTAACCAAATTTGAAAGCTAAAACCAAATAAAATACCAAAGGCCGGATTACATAACAAAAACCCAAATAAAATAAGTCCAAATAAAAGAAACGAGTTTATGATAAAACATTGCATGGCCACCACAAGTCCGCCTCAGCTCCCAAATCTGTGATCTAATGATTACCTGTAAAATTTAAACAAAGGGGTGAGTCATCGAGACTCAGTGTGCAATTCCCCTTACCACGATAACTAGGCCTAAGCCCACGGCAATATGTTAGCCCAATGCCATGGCATATCAATAATGAGTGCAAAGTAATTAATCCACATGATTCCACAAATGGGCTTGGCCCCAAATCCACATAAAACCACAAACCACGCATAATGATGCAATATGTTAACCCAACCCAACCTAGTATCCAACCGCTACACACCACCCGTATATCCATCCACCACACACCAGGGGATTACTAAATCGACCCTCCATCCGCTACACACCTCTTTGGCAGTACACTGCTCAAAGTCCACTTAGTGGTCTAGCCACTGATCCACGTGATTAAATCACAAATATCCACGATGAGACTCAAGGGCATCATCAATCCACGTACATAAATGTACAATGAGGCTCAAGGCCATCATTAATCCACGATGAGACTCAAGGTCATCATCAATCCACGATGAGGCTCAGGGCCATCATCAATCCACGTACATAAATGTACACACGTCCCCTTATTCAATATATCCCGAACCCCATGCACAAGCAGCATAATATAATAATTCGTGTATACAGTATGACATGTATGCAAATCATATATCAGATAACGTATGAGATGAATTACCATGATAATCAGATAGACATAATACAACATAATCAAGCTAACCAACCTCTAAGGGTATAATAGTAATTTTACCTACCAAGGGTATTTTTGTAATTTACCCACCAAGGGTATTTTCGTAATTTCACACCTGCAATGGCCTTTCCGAAGGCCTAATGTCGCCCCGAGCGACTCAGCTACCATTTTCAGTCGTACCGGACTATTGGACCTAAAACCCGATTTCAGCCCACTCGGGCCCACACGCTCGTGTGGCCCACCTAACACAAATCTAGCCATGTATATAAGTTCCACCTAGTCTAGTTCACTATATATTAAACATTCATACAATTTACTCATATGGGCCCACTTCGGCCCATCGTGGCCTAAGCAGCCTCAACCCACAAGAACACTACTGATGGCCTCAACTATCGCGTCGAAGCCCCACACATGCGCTCGCACGCTCGTGTGGCTACTATTGCCGTGACCGGCACTTCGTCATTTGCCGCTCTACAGCTAGAGTAGAGAAGTACACACCTGATAGGAATTTGGTGCTAATCCGCGCTCCGACCACTCCTGTGCCCAAACGCCCACCAAGGTATGTTAACTCTCCTCCTGGAATGCTCTTTATATAGCTAGCTCTTCACCTTCATTCTTTGTGTCTTTTCGATGCGGGATCCATTCGTCAATAGAGTTTATATTCAACTGAAACTCTTACCGTCCAATCCGCAAAATAAATACTCCCTTGCTTCTCATGAGATTTGAACCCAGGCTCCCTTGCAACATAATCCACCCCACTAACCACTTGGCCACAAGCTCCTCTTGTGTCTTAAACCATGCGCAACTAAATATAAATCTACAGCCAAATTCTAAAGTCCATGCAAAAAGAAAACCAAAATGCAAGAGCCAAGACTTGAACCTTGGACCTCCTTCCTTCCTTGTGGCGTCACTCCTTTGCTCCCTAGGTGGCGTCACTTTGCCACTACACCACAGACTCCACTTATGTCATTTTTCTCCATATTTTATTCTTAAGGCCTACCTGCCAACTTCTAGGGTTTTTTTTCCACTTAAAACCAAAATTTTCCCAAAGCCAATGTTCGATCCCGGACTTCATACAAGCCCCCTAACCTTCCAAAATCACTTATCTAAAAGGTCTAACTTGCATTTAAGCCGATCTCTTGTTTTGCAAAAATTTTAAACGCTACTACTCCTAAGGCCCAATTTCAGGATATTACAAATCTACCCTCCTTAAAGAAATTTCGTCCTCAAAATTTCCAACTAACTAACAGTCACACATCCTAACCTACCACACTACGCTCTTGCTGCGCACTCTGATCTAATAAAACTAATACCCTTCCTAACTAAATCTTGGAATCCCTTCACATAACCAACTATCTAACACCGAAGAAAACAAATATTTTTCACACATACATACAATTCCTATATTCAAGCATCACATCCACACATCGCAGAATAAATACAATCATTCAGCATACAATAGAATATAGTAAAAAGGAAACTTAAGGATTTGGTGCCGGAGACTCGGGTGCCATACTTTCAGTAAAGCATATATTTCTAAACTATTTTTCAAACCATCCTTTGAAAACATTTTTAAACCCAAACCCACAGCTGAGTTTTTGAACCTAAGCTCTGATACCACCCCCAAACCCGGCCTAGATATTACGACCGGATCTGGCATGTCACATGAAAGAAATGTCTAAAAACTATACGTTTATTAAAAGTTCGTATTCTTTTTGAAACTCCGCGTGTTGTGGTTTGTTTATAAAAGCTGATTCATTTAATGCCCATTTTACAAAGTTGTTATTAAATTGAATAAAATTACATTTGTTGTGAAAATCGAGTTTAAGTAATTTTGATTAAGAACCGGTTTATTATCATTTTAGGAAAATCCCATATTGATCATTTAATAATAAGCAGTAACCAAATTTGAAAGCTAAAACCAAATAAAATACCAAAGGTGTAACACCCCAAACCCGGCCCATACACCACAACCGAATTTAGAATGCCACTGCAAAAAACGTTTGAAAACCGATTTCACTTATAGGTAAAAAGATAAAAATTTGTTGTCATTTATAAAACATTGTGTATTTAGAATTCTAGGTAAAAATTTGATTGTTACAAAATATCCAGATTTAAAACTTTAAAATAATTTATCAAAGTATAAATTTACTCTTTAAAAGAAACATTCCCAAATATTAACTTAATCGTCCATCCAATTAAAACATAGTAACAACTTCAAATACTTAAACTGGCCTCATTACAATAAATAAATACTTAAAATACTGAAAACATAAATTTTATAAATTAAGGAAAACAACTTCTGCATGGGCCACCTCGTATCCACTCCAACCCGGTCCAAGCATCATGAATCACCTGCGATGTTTGGTAAAAATTTGGGTGAGTCAAACAGACTCAGTGTGTAATTAGTCCACTGAATTCCACCCACATGGGCTTAGCCCACAACCAAACCATATCATATAATAATGCAAGTTATCCACATAATTCCATATATTGGCCTTGGCCCATTATCACATTAATCCTCATGTCAGATAACAAGACAAATAATTCACATGATTTCACTTATTAGGCTTGGCCCATATCCATATCACATATTGGGCTTGGCCCATTTCCTCACATTAATACTCATATCAGATAATAAGTCTATGCAAAATGCACCCAACCCAGCCTAGGGTCCATCCTTTACACACCCCCGTACCCAGCCACCACACACCAGGGGATTACTAAATCGCCCTCCAACCTCTACACACCAATTTGGCAATTAATGCCGTCCACGCGAACTAAATCGCATATAATCCACAACGCGAGCTCAGCCAGCTCCAATCCACGATGTAGCCCGTAGCTAACATCAAAACTACGATGAGGCACATAGCTACTCATCAAACCACGATATAGCACATAGCTGATATCAACCACGATGAGGCATAGAGCCACTCATCAATCCACGTGTGGCTCGTAGCCATCACTAAACCACGTACTCGAAGTACACCCTGTCCTTCTTTCATATTCATTTCCCATCCCATGCACATGCAACATACAATAGTGTCATGATAAATAATGCATGTACATGTTATTCAGCATATACACATTAATAACCACATTTCCATCAGATTTGATACTGACCTAATTATCGGCATACCCCTTAAGGGTATCCATTTCATAATGATCACTGTACTTATTAACACATATATAACATATAAATATAAGCATATGCCCGGAAAACGGTGGGTTAATCACACACCTGATAACTTGAAGTACTACGCTCTCGATCCCGATGCTATCACTAAGCGACACTACGGCTATCTGCCTACTTTCCTGCTCTGACGCTGGCCCACACCCCGGTGGCCAATCCCGCACTGCAGAGACTGCTCTCCTCTTAAACTTAGGGATAGAAACTACCCCTTAACCTTCTTGACTGGTATCCACGTCCATCGTAGAACACTTAATCAGAACAACTGGTTAAACAACAATATACGAGATCTTAATCGAATAAACTACCATAATCTAACCATCCCTTACCGAAACGATCTAGAATCCCGAAGGCTTTGCTTACAACTGTCGATTTGCCCCTAAACCATTATAGACAAAATCGGTCAACACTTAATAACCAAAATATGGCCTATGGCCGAATATCTTAATTCACCTACCTTGCTTACCAAAACCCGAAACTGCACTTGCTTCCTGAAATTGTCGAGATCCCTATATGCCACATGTCAGATTCGGCTTTAAACATAATTCCATGGAAAATGGCCCTTGGCCGAAAAGTACATATCACCTTACCTTGATGAATCGAATCCCGAAAGACTCCTTAGTGCTCCTTAACGTTAGCTACACAAAAGAAACGCTTATTATGGCACTATGCCATTCGGCCATCCAAAAACCAAGGCCTAAACCCTTGATTCGGCACACTTATGAAAAGTGATCAAATCGATTACTAGAGAAGGAGTTCCTTACCACCAACTCACGAGTAGTCCACTAGCTCTAAATGTCGACAAGAGGGAAAAGATGTTGACTATCGGCTTTTGTTCTCAATGAATGATTCGGCTCCAAGGAGAAGGATGCAATCGGCTATGGTCACCAATATAGGAAGATTCGGCTTCAATGGAAAAGAAGAAAGACTGGCATTGTGGTTCGGCCTTTATCAAAAAGATAGAGGGAGTGTGGGGCTTAGTTGATTTCGGCAATGGTGAACAATGGTAGAGAGGTTTCGGCTATGACTCTTAATGACAGAGGGGGTATTCAGCATTCAAGAAAATGGTGATGAATTAAGGTTAGAGGAGAGAAAAAGAATAGGAAGAGAAGGTTAGAAGAAATTCGGCAAGGCACTAAAAGAGAAAGAAAAAGATGAACACACTCTCTTATAAAATTCGGCACTTATCCCCTCTTCATGGCCGAATTTTGCCAACCAAAAGAGACCCTTGGTCGGCCACTATATCCTTTCTTATCACATCCCAAATTCTTCTCCTATTTTTCCTCCATACTACTCACTCAAAAATTGAATTAAACAACACCTATCCCTTATCTTATAGCCGAATTTTAAAATAAAAACCAAGCCTTATCTCATCCTTCCAAAGTCCATATGCCGTCCATCACCTCCCCTCTCTCTTGACGCCAAAATGCAAAATAGAAGCCACACTCTATGCCGCCATCCTGACTCGAACCTGAGCCATTCTCCTTTGCTTGAGGCGTCACTTGCCAAGGCCCTAAGTGGCGCCTCCAAGCCACTTTACCAAGCCCAATCTCATGTCCAAAAACTCCCACAAATTTCCTTAAGACCTCCTTAGCCTAGCTTCCCCTCTTTAAGCTTAAAACCCATTATTTTCTAAGGCACTCTCCTACATCCTAGTGTTTTAAAAACCCGTAAAACACATCCAATCATACACTAAGCCCACTAACACTTGAATTATGCACCAAATGCATAACCCCTAAATCTAGGATATTACAAAAGGCCGGATTACATAACAAAAACCCAAATAAAATAAGTCCAAATAAAAGAAACGAGTTTATGATAAAACATTGCATGGCCACCACAAGTCCGCCTCAGCTCCCAAATCCGCGATCTAATGATTACCTGTAAAATTTAAACAAAGGGGTGAGTCATCGAAACTCAGTGTGCAATTCCCCTTACCACGATAACTGGGCCTAAGCCCACAGCAATATGTTAGCCCAATGCCATGGCATATCAATAATGAGTGAAATGCAATTAATCCACATGATTCCACAAATGGGCTTGGCCCCAAATCCACATAAAACCACATACCACGCTTAATGATGCAATATGTTAACCCAACCTAACCTAGTATCCAACCGCTACACACCACCCGTATATCCATCCACCACACACCAGGGGATTACTAAATCGACCCTCCATCCGCTACACACCTCTTTGGCAGTACATTGCTCAAAGTCCACTTAGTGGTCTAGCCACTGATCCACGTGATTAAATCACAAATATCCACGATGAGACTCAAGGTCATCATCAATCCACGTACATAAATGTACAATGAGGCTCGAGGCCATCATTAATCCACGATGAGACTCAAGGTCATCATCAATCCACGATGAGGCTCAGGGCCATCATCAATCCACGTACATAAATGTACACACTTCCCCTTATTCAATATATCCCGAACCCCATGCACATGCAGCATAATATAATAATTCGTGTATGCAGTATGAAATGTATGCAAATCATATATCAGATAACGTATGAGACGAATTACCATCATAATCAGATAGACATAATACAACATAATCAAGCTAACCAACCTCTAAGGGTATAATAGTAATTTTACCTACCAAGGGTATTTTCGTAATTTACACACAAAGGGTATTTTCGTAATTTTGCACCTACAATGGCCTTTCCGAAGGCCTAATGTCGCCCCGAGCGACTCAGCTACCATTCCGGTCGTACCGGACTATTGGGCCTAAAACCCGATTTCGGCCCACTCGGGCCCGTACGCTCATGTGGCCCACCTAACACAAATCTAGCCATGTATATAAGTTCCACCTAGTCTAGTTCACTATATACTAAACATTCATACAATTTACTCATATGGGCCCACGGGCCCATTGGGCCCACTTCGGCCCATCATGGCCCAAGCAGCCTCAACCCACAAGAACACTACTGATGGCCTCTTACCGTCCAATCTGCAAAATAAATACTCCCTTGCTTCTCATGAGATTCGAACCCAGGCTCCCTTGCAACATAATCCACGCCACTAACCACTTGGCCACAAGCTCCTATTGTGTCTTAAACCATGCGCAACTAAATATAAATCTACAGCCAAATTCTAAAGTCCATGCAAAAAGAAAACCAAAATGCAATAGCCAAGACTTGAACCTTGGACCTCCTTCCTTCCTTGTGGCGTCACTCCCTTGCTCCTTAAGTGGCGTCACTTTTCCACTACACCATACACTCCACTTGTGTCATTTTTCTCCATATTTTATTCTTAAGGCCTACCTGCCAACTTCTAGGGTTTTTTTCCACTTAAAACTAAAATTTTCCCAAAGCCAATGTTCGATCCCGGGACTTCATAGAAGCCCCCTAACCTTCCAAAATCACTTATCTAAAAGGTCCAACTTGCATTTAAGCCGATCTCTTGTTCTCTAAAAATTTTAAACGCTACTACTCCTAAGGCCCATTAGGCCCAATCCTACTAGGCCCAATTTCAGGATGTTACGTTAGCTCACTTTACTATCTTTTCATATTTAGGAAAAATTTGTGTTTATGATTCCATGACCGTAAGTTGTTAGAATGTAGTTTCATAAGTTAAATGATTGTGCAATATCTTGATATGATAATAGTATAATTTAGATGACGATTAGGTAAAATTTCCGTACTTGTATTGCATTTTGGACCATTTGGAACATAGGTCTCGAGACACATTAGTTAAGTCTTGAGATAGTATGAATAAAAATGATCAATTTATGCATTTCTGGGTAAATGTCTCAAGACATGTTAAACAGGCCTCAAGACAATGAATTGTAAGCCTTGACACATGAACCCCATGGTCTTGAGACAAGTAAACATCAAACCTAAATAAGTTTTGTCATGCTGCAGGTCTCGAGACAAGAACCCTTTGTCTCAAGGCATCCAAATATTGAAGCAAAAATAGGAAAAAATGGGAGGTCTATCTCGAAATCTAGTCTCGAGACATGAGGGGCTCTACCTTGAGATCGAAACATTAGGGACCTTGTCTTGAGACACAACCTCTAGTATCTCAAGACATGTTGATTTTGAAGCTTAAAATATCAAAAATAAAATAAGGCTTGTCTCGAGACATGTAATCCCTTGTCTTGAGACACAGCATTGAAACTTGACAATTGAGTTTGGATTCGAATACTAATTTAGGTTTTGAACCCGCTTAATTCTAAAAAAAAAAAATTGTGGCTTCATTTGATATGTACTAAACATGTTTGTTCTATGTATGATTTATAATATGATTGAATATCAATATTATTGTTGAAATGGTTTTTGAAATAGTTTGAGTTGCTTCGACAACATGACGCCATGCATTTGGATTTGACGATTGGATCGTGTGTTGGGTGTCACATTGTAGGAATTAACGATTCCATCAGATACTTGGTCGTAGTGACATTATTACCATTTTCCATATAAATGACATGATTCATACATGTTCTATCATATTCTAACATGCTTTTTAACACTTCTATGGAAACTAAAGATTTCATATCCCATAATTACTTAATAGCATTTCGTGACCAATCATTTTCGCCACAACTTATTAATTACTTATTTCATATCTTCTTATGCCACAAAATTTGAATATTTTACTTACAAGATAAAGCTCATATACTTTCTTACCCTAATTTTCTACACATAATAGCATAGGAGAAGTATGAGTATCCAATAATACTTACCTTTGGACACTCTTAAAACTCAAAATCATGCCTCCATAAACTTGAACTCATTGAAACACCCCAAACCTGGCCCACGAGCTGTGACCGGATCTGGTATGTTCCTCAAATAAACCGGTTCAAATTCTTTTGTTACTTTGTGAAAATCTTGTGTGATTTAAAAAAATTGTTTGGGTTGGGCTTGTGTTGAAAACCAATTCGTTTTTCATATTAGAAAACCCTTTTTAATTCTATGTGATCAAACATATAGAGTATATTTTTAGAAAAAATAAATTACTTGGTCTTTAAACTTAATAAAAATTTGTAACATAATTAAACAATAAACAGAAATAAGATAGTGCACTATGGCCTTAAGGCCTTATTACATCAAATAAATCCAAATAATTCAGAGTACTTAAAAAAAATTAATAGTCCATTAAAATAAAGACTTCAAGTTGAGCATGGCCACCACAAGTTCTGCCGTCCCGGTCCATCACTGTTCATCACCTGAAACATGGTCCCACAACGGGGTGAGTCAACAGACTCAATGTGTACACAACACTAAATCATAATCGAATCAGACATAACAATTATTACACATTCATATCATAGCATACAAGTTATGATGCATTCCCAAAACCCAAACCTATTAAGCCATCCGCTACACTCCCCCGTACCAACCTGTACACCGTGGGGACTACTAAGTCGACCCTCCTTCCGCTACACTCCATATCGCGGTCTTAGGTCACCGCATTCGTGGTCTTAGGTCACCACGTTCAGATTACTGTGGTCTTAGGTCACCACATTCAGATTACTGTGGTCTTAGGTCACCACATTCAGATATCACGGTCTTAGGTCACCGTGTTCGTGGTCTTAGGTCACCACATTCACTTCCCCTTCAAAATAAAACCCATATGCCCCATATAATAGTAATATGCATAAATATGCCAGAGTTCACATTCTTATTCTTATTCTCATGTTACAATTAACATATTTCATAATCCTAGTAGGAGTAAGAAACGTACCTGAGTACTTTGTACCATAACATGGTACCTTAGCCACTTTCTTACACTTTCATATTCTTTATATCACATATATATATTTATTAATCATGCCATAAAACTTATTGAGAAATAGTGTGGGGTACACACTTGATTCGCTTAACAACTTCACTGAAATCCCAAAATCTGATCTACTGCCTTAGATCTCAAGTTCCTACATTTGATTAATCACTTACTATTTAGCATAAATCCTATTCGGCTATAATACCAAATCCTAGTAGGATTTGTATTCTTAAAACTTACCTTGGTGTCGAATTGACTATAGTCAAATCCCGAAACTTCGCAGAGTTGTCCCCTTGCAATCGGCTAGGCACTAAAATCACTTAACTAATTAGTTTCGGCTTTTAAACAAAATAAGAAATAGATCTTCATACCAAAATAAGCCTTGGCTGAATGCTATAGACACTTGCCTTGTGGATTTTAAATCCCGAAACTCACCGAATAACTAGGGAACACGCGGCCTATGGTGTACCTTCGGGAAAAGAACTTCTCCTTCCTTGTAGTTGACACTTAGTAAATCCCGAAAGATCTCCTCAAGGTTTCGGTAACAAGAATATTGATGGGATTAGTCCTAGATTTTCGACAAATCTAAAAGAAAAGAATAGAAATCAAACTTGTTCTTACCTTTGAAGAAATCGACAGCACCTAAGCTTGATGCCACTTGAGATATTCGGCTATGGCCTTAAAAGGCTTACTTCCGGCTTTTGGAGGGATTAGAAAGAAAAGAGAAGGAAGAATAAAGATGGAGGATTCGGCTAGAACACAAGGTATTTTGGCTTTGGCTAACAAAGAGAAGAAGAATAAAAACTGTAGGAAATTCGGCAGAGAGAGGAGAATTTGCTTAAGAAATTCAGCAAAGGAAAAGTGAATGAATGAATGGCCTCTCTTTTCCTTTTATAGCCTAATTTACTAGCTAGAGTCCCTTACTTGGCCACCACTCTTCTATTTTGATAGCTTTATCCCTTGAATTATCACTTTATTAAAAGAATTTAATCCAACAATTATCTCTTGAAAATAATGATAAATAAATCCTTTATTTATCCCTTATTTATCCACTAATTATAAAAGAATAAAAGCTCCTAGAATTTAGCCATGTGCCGTCCAACTCCCTTGCTCCTTGCAGCAAAATAAAACTCTTTTATTAGCTCCCCAAGTGACTCGAACTCAGGCCCACTTGCATAGCTTGTGGCGTCACCTACCTGGGCCTTAAGTGATATCTTCAGGCCACTTTTCCAAGCCTGTTTGTGTGTCAAATTCCACCTATTAATTTTCTTAAGGCCACCCTGCCTTAGTTTCCTCTTTTTAACCTTTAAAACTTGACATTTCTAAATCATTTCCAAGTTTCCAAAAATGTTCATAATACATTCATAACACACAAGACATGCCATTTCGTATACTTAAATCAAAAATGCATAGGCCCATTTTCAGGATGTTACACTCATTCTCAAACAAGCTTAAATTTTCACTTATCATCATTTCTCAATTTTCTATACACAAAAATATAATAAAAAAATTAGCATCTAAGCTCTCTAAGCTTTTTCATAACAGTCCATAACAAATACCAAGTTAAAAAAGATGAAAAACATCATCACTAACCTTTATAAAGCTTTCTCTCTCTAGCTTCTATTTTTTTTTGTCTCTAACACAACATTCACAACAAGTCACAGCCAATAAGAACCCTAGCTCTATCAACGCCCAATTTAGCAAGCCAATCGGCCATAAAGATTGTTGCTTGAAATCCTTTTGTAAACTACCTTACTAAATGTGCCACAAATAGCATTAATAAAATTAAATATTTTTTACTTGTGCCATGGTTGAACATCTACCATCATGCACCACGCCAAAATGAATTTCAATCAAAACAGTGTAGCCAATGTAGAAAGAGGCTCCTTCTAAGATTCTAAAAGATGATTATAAATAAGATATGAGTTGTAAGTTTTTTTTATTAGGGGCATATTCAAATATTATCAATCAATACATCTATACATATATAAATTTAGTATTACGGGTCAAAATTAGTCCAACTCAATTGATTAAAATATAAAAAAATCAAAGTCAATATATTAATAAGAAAATAGAAAAAGGTTATCTTGTTATAAACAGACAAAGTGTAAAGAACAAAGAGAATAGGAATGCAAAGAGAGGACATATTTTATTGATCAATCAGAATATTTACAAAACTTCTCCAAAGTCTCTATTTATAGGCATAAGAAATATAAATGAAGTAGAGATCTACTTCTAATCACTATTAGAATTTAAAGTACATCAAAATTTATCTTGATCTTGATGGACATCCACTTTGTAAGATATTCATAACACTCCCCCTTGGATGTCCATTTGTAGATAATGTGTCTTGTTAAAATCTCACTAAGATAAAAACCCTGTGGGAAAAAAATCCCAGTGAAGGAAAAATAGTACACATATCTATAATACACATAATATTTTACCTCATTAAAAACCTTACTAGGAAAACTTGATGGGACAAAACTTCGATTAAGGGAAAAAGAGTACAGCGCGTATTTACTCCCCCTCATGGAAACATCACATAATATCACATATTCTATGTATTCAATCTTGAATACTAGCTTTTCAAATGACCATTTGAATGTATTTACTAAACATTTATATCAACATTCTTTTGAAAGTTATGAGTGAGGGAAAATTTTGGGGGAAATATATTTTGAGCTCTTTAGGAGTTTCAACAATAATCATAGCAAACTTTAATCATTGTTCTTCTATAAAAACACAAATAGGTATTTTGGATCATTTTATAATCCCCCTTCAACTAGTATTCTCTAAGTCAAATTTACCACATATGTTCAAATTATTTCAATTCATATAAATGTACAATTTCTTGATAATTTTAATATGCTTCTGGCATTCTAAATCCTTCATGGATTTTAACATAAACTTTACACTATATATTGATTCATAAAAGGTTGTAACAACAACCATTAGACACAAGTTAAATATTTTATGAACTATTAGATTAATAATATATCTAAAGGTTATTGTATCCACCAAAAAAGAATATTATATCTTTTCATAATCAAGGCCAGAACTTAGAGAAAAAGTTCATATTTTTATTTCTCTTTTACAAAACTACTTCATTTGCACCCTCACTGGCTTTATACCTTTAGATATTTGGACTACTGGTCCAAAAACGCTACAAATTTAATTGTACTTGAGTTGCGTATTTCTACTTTGACCAATTTATTCCATATCTATATTTTTCAATAGGTTTATTAAAGATCCTCCTTTTATTTCATTAGTTCAACAACAATATTGCATGCAAAACTATTGTCGGCCACTTTTATTATTTGTTCGACATTTTCTCAAATTGATATAACTTATCGAGATCTCTTATTTTCACTATTTTAATCTTCAGTTTCAGGTATCTGAATCTCTTCTAGAGTTTTACTAGTTAGTTATGTCTTGGGTCTTTTCTAGAGCACTCGCCTCCACTATATGACCATCTAGAAGAATTTTCATCATTGGAACCAATCAATCTATTATTTATTGTCCTACTGGGACTTTGATTCAAATTAAAATATTAGATGGTATATAAAACTTGGTTATTCTTATTAATTTTGTAAATACATCTGACAGTTTACTTGTAATAAGTTATCATTATTAAACTTCTGGTTCAATTTACTCTCCCACTAACTCATTACAAGTTATTATTTATCTCCCCCTAATGTTGGGAAAACTATCGAATCAAAATGGTAAGCACAAATCATGTCATAATTGAATCTCCAATACATTCAAAACATCTAATAATACAAAGAGACTTGTTATTAATATATATTCCCAACTTTATTTTAGGATTCACTCATCTTTTGTGTTGTGGTGGAGCAATTGGAACATATACGCACGTATAAAAATTCAAAGATGAGAAATATTTAGCTCTTATTCAAAAACCAATTGTAATGGAGAGTATTTATAACTTATTGGCTTGATGCGTACAACACGTAAATTAACCGTAGGCGTTCAATTAATAATTTCTCTGAACCATTATGCGCATAAATAACAAACTTTTACAAAAAAAATTTCAATCTCAATCAATAAAAGACTGGGATATAAACTCATCAGCGTTAGCAAGATGAATTGTCTTAATTGTATTATCGAAAATTAATTATTTAAACAAGCAATCTTGCAAATGAAAAGTTGCAAGTTGGTAACAGCTCGTAGTTATTACCTCGCTGATGCAAGCTCAGCTCGTACGTGTAGCTTGCACTTCACCAGCCCGCATGTATAGCTCGCACTTCACCAACTCATAGCTCTCAGTTTGAAGCATCTTAGTTTACAAGCTTGCAGTACATAGTTCACGAAAGGTAGCTCGCAGCACGCAATCCATAGTCCTAAGGTTGCAAGCACTATTTACTAGAATGTAGCTCACAATTCACATTTCGTATACATGGAGCTCACACTTTACAGTTCTCAACTCGCACTATGGCAGTTCGCCAGATATGCAAGCTATGTCACATTCACTATTAGCAGGAATGAAGCTTGCAGTCCATAGCTTGCAATGTCAGCTTCCATTTTCTAGCTCACCATCTATGCGAACTATTGCACAGTTAGCCAACTCCAACACGCATGAGAAAGACTTAGTCTACTGTGGAAAAGTGAAAATCAATCAACCACCAAATCAGCCATAGAAAAAATCAAGCAACCTCTCTCCCAAATCAAGGAACCATCAACTTCCATGAGACAAAATCAAGGGGGTGTAGAAAAAAATAGAAGGATTCAGGGGAGCTCAAACTAGTATAAATAGGGGGCATATGCTTGAGGGAAAAGACAATACACAACACAAGAAAGTGAGCAAGCAATAGACAGAATTGAGAGAAGAGAAGTTAGCAAAACTTGAGAGCATTAGTGCTCAGAGTGACACAAAGAGAAAGAGAAAGGAGAAGGAGAATCATGACAAGTGCCACGAAGAACCATCAAGATCGGCTTTCCAGTTTTCCTTCCTTTGTCTATTACTTTCTTTTGTGTTGATAAACATGATTGTAACTTATTTCCTTATTTTTCAATTTAATTATTATGGCTTAATTTTTATTGATGCTAGAATAATTATGATTCTTTAGTTTTAGTTATTAATGCTTTTCTGAAGATGTTCTGTGCATTTGGTACTTTACTTATTGAAGCATTATCATGATCATACTTTCTAATGCATCAATAACATGGGTAAGTCTATGAATTAATTTATTGTTCTGAAAAGATGATAATTAATAGACATACTACTTGAATGGTGCATGTTTGATTTCTTAATAGTCGAATTAGTAATAATATCGAGAAATATTGTTACCTTGCATAACCTTTAGGTATGATTGTTGAATATGTAGCCTTGAAGTTAATTAGACATAGACATGTGTAAAAGAAACTAAAAGGTTAAACAGTCACAATCAACCTACAACTTGTAGATTTTGGGTTAGTAAATCACCAATTTCCCACGTGATCGTGTGTCAGAGTCTTAAAAATTTATATAAAGAATGATCGAGCCTAGAAACTAGCTATGACAACGATTGAGGCAAGCACACCTACCGAACAGTAGTATAGTTTAGCGGCAAGACCGGATTGTCGAACCCAAAGGAACCAAAAGTACTAATACTAACTTTCTTTTTATTATTTTTCCTAAGATAAAATTGAATTGTCTATTTAATCTAAAATTAACTAACTAATAAGCTAAAGATGCTAGGACAAAGAGAATGAATTGGGGAAATACTTGTGGGAAAAACCAATTGATTGAGACAATACCCGAGGAAGAATCCACCTAGACTTCACTTGTTATTTAACTCTGAACCAGATGATTTATTCACTTGACTTGATCCGTAGGATTCCCTAATTTATATTAATACCTCTCTCGAGGCTTCTAACGTCTAACCCTAGGTTGGTTACTTGAAATCTCTTTCTAATTAAAACCCCTAGAATTGCATTAACTCGATCTATGGACTCCTATATTAGGTTTGACCCTAATCTGGTAGATTTTCGTCATCCTATCTCTAGGGTTGCGATCAACTCCGCTTAATTATGCTAGATCTACTCTTAGACAGGGCCTATTCCTCCCTGCCTAAGCATATCAATACTTGAATCAATATCCTGAAATATCAAAACAAGAATTAAGAACACATAATTAAGAACAAACCAAGTATTTATCATATGGTTCAGAAAACAATAACAAGATCCATCTTAGGTTTCATCCCCTTCAGGTATTTGAGGGTTTAGTTGATAATAATAAAAGAATTCAACTCAGAAGAAAATATAAAACAAAACATAAGAAAAACCCTAAAACCCCCTGAAGGAAATTGAAGAGAAGATCTTCCGTCTTGAGTATAACTCCGGCTTCTTGAGATGAATCAACTAGCTTTCTTCGAGTAAATTCCACAATTCTGGCCTCTCTGGCTCGTCTCTTCGGCCTAACTCAACGCCCCCTGAAGGTTGGCCTCTAGGGTGCTTATATAGGCTTTTGGACTGGCTTTCTTTGCCTCTAAGTACCCTAATCCGAGTGAAATTCAAACAGGTCATGTCAGGGACACGCCCATGGCATACGCTTGTGTAAGTCGAGGCCAGGCCGTGTTTGAGTTTGTTAAGGAGGCACAGCCGTGTGGTCTTGGGCCCAGGACGTGTGCAATTCGTACTTGGGCCAATTTTTTCCGTTTTTGGCCCGTTTCTTGTTCTTTTCATCCTCCGGTGCTCTCCTAAGTATAAAACATGAAATTAAAGGATTAAGAGCACCAAATTCCACAATTCAAGGCTTAAATATCCAAAAGTATGCTAAATATGGGATTAAAATATGTATATATTATGGTTTATCAAATACCCCCACACTTAAGCATTTGCTTGTCCTCAAGCAAAATTCTCAACTCACAATTAAAATGAACTTCCTTGCTTCATAACATTCATCAATAATGTTTCATCTTAATTCATAGATAATTTATACATTGATAATTTAAGTAGAAGGGTCCTAAAGATTCAAACAATCAAAGCCATAGTTTTTGTAGCATAAAAACATAGGTGTTTCCCCTTACCCAAATAATTACCTTTAATCCAAAATCAACAAGAGTTGACATCCTCGCTAAAGATTCACTCAAATCACTCAAAGTGTTTAAGGTTCAAAATTAAGCACTCAAAAGTCGAACATGAAAAGTTAATCCCATAAGCTTGCCTGAAAATCAAATCTCCACCACTGTAAAATGAGATGATACACAAATCAGAAGGTCTTTAAAAAGGGTTGTAATAGGGCTTGGGTTAAAGGTGTGGATAAATGCTGAATTAGAAGATTAGAATCGAGATTGAATTGACAATTTACCTAACTAGAAAAATGAACTAATCCTGAATAATTACATCAATTAAAAATTTGTAATACTAATAATACAAGCTTTTTCTTCAAGATGTAGAATTTAAACGTATAAGCTCACTTAACTAATAAAGAATATACCTCGATTTGTTTTAAAACAAATTAATATTTACAATAATGAGAAAGAACTTTAACAACTAAAATATAGAACATAGTTAGGAAACTGTTCAAAATCAAATCTCGACAAAAAGGGAGTCAAGGAATGGTAATAACAAATACAGGATGGGTTTTGGGTTATTATTAGTGGGTGAGTCAATAAAAGGGTTGTTAGGATCAAAGGGGTTTACTAGGGGTTAATTGTGAGGGTAGGTTTTTAGTGGAGTGAGTGGGTTAAATCCTACGTGCCTTTATCATCTCTGTATATCAAATCAATGATGTGGTCTCAACATGTATAATCGAAACAAGTACTAGAATAACAAATCAATGTTGACACACTCATAATCAAAAAGTGAGCACGAAAAGAATGTATGCTTTAAAAGGCTCAAAGTCTCACAAAAAATTATGGGTTTTTGATATCAACTTTGTAAATTTCAAATTTCAAGATAATAATTAGATTCAGGTAGACAACCTAATCAAAATTTTAATTTTTGAAAATGGACTTATCATGCTTGATTCTCTAGTCTCCTAAAGTTTAAATCATCACTGCACAATTATCAATAACTTAAGCCAAAACATATCAATAAAAATCATAAATCAGAAGAAATTTCGTTCTAATCGTAATATGAGAAAATTACCTAAGAAAAAGGCATAATTCAGGGATTTGAGAATAATGCAGAAAGTTAGGCACTTTCTCGAAATAAATATTCACCCCCCACACTTAAGATGTACATTTCCCTCAATGAAAAAATATATATATGAAATTTAAGAGATAGGGAAAGGTGAAACTTTCTGAATTTGGATGGCTTCCTTGAGTTGGGAGTGTCGTGGTGTGGTGACCGCCGACAATCTCTGCGCTAGATGAAGAAATTGGGAAGCTCATGAAGAATTAGCCAGGAAATAATAATAATAATTCAAAATATACTAAATATATATTTAAAGACAAGAAAGATAAAGAGAAAGAAAATAGAAGGTAAAATAAAATTAAAAGAAAAGATTAATGGACTGTAAAGTCCTTATCGTTAGATGGTTAGCGAGGTGGGTGTGATTTCTAAGGTCGTGGTGTGTGATTCCTAAGCAGCCTTTAGAACCTAAATAAAAAAACAAAATAAAATAGATTAAACTAAGTAAAAGAAAAATAAAGAAAAGGAAAATAAAAAAGAAGGGAAAATAAAAAGAAAAGTTAAATGGACTCAAAGGTCCTTTTCCAGTCGAGTTAATGAAGCGGCCGGCATGAACTTATGTAGATCGGTCTCACAAAGGGAGACTGTGCTAGGGTCCTTCCGTTTCTTCGACATGGATATTGTTAGATCTAGAGTTATGAGAATAAAGGAAAAAATGAAAATGGAGAGGGGATGTAAAGGATATAAAAGAATAAGGGGAATGGGGAGTAGGTAAGAAGGGAAAAAGGGGTGTCCTAAATAGAGATTTGAAATCTGGTACATCCCCACGCCCATGTACTGTGGGCGTGTCGAGTCACATGGCCATGTCGCACGGCCGTGTTGTGCTTCGTTCGTTTCTCCCATGCCTGTGTGCATGTCGCCACGCCCGTGGTGATGAAACAATGTCGACCACGGCCGCGTCGCACGGCCGTAGTATTCAGTAGAGGGTCGTGGCTTGAAGATATTTTTTCGTTCTGTTTCGTACTATCTCTGTCATGTTAGTAAGAAAATCTGTAGTATCCACATGGCCGTGTATGAGGCCGTTTGGTATGGAAATTTACACTTTGGTTAGTTTATAGTTAGGTACTAAAAAGGAAAAATAAGAGTAAAAATAAAAATGTAAAAATTAATGGGGTTAGTGCTCGGGTTGCCTCCCGAGAAGTGCTGGTTGAAAGTCTTAAGCTAGACTTACCTCTCATTCGCATAATCATGGTGGTTTGAGGAGTTGAAAGTCCTTTCTCATGCTATCAGTCCTATTACCATTATATAGCTCAAGTCAAGTAGCGTTTACTTTAAAAGTGTCGAATATAGGATTACTTTCCTCGACTGTTCCGTATGGGAAAACCTTGAGTACCCTAAAAGAGATTTCTTTGTTTGTATTAGGGTCAGGAGGAGGTATTCGAGGGTCTGCCTTTATCTAACAATACCTGATCTCCGATCTTAAACTTGTTTGTCCCACGAAATGGCGTTGGTTCTGCTTCATGTGTTCTTGGTTTCTGCTTAATGGGTGGCTTCCACTCGTCTAGTTCATCGATCTGAAGCCGTCGTTCCTCGTGAGTTATTTCTTTGTTGTCATGAGGTATAGGATTTGGCTCAGTTGTGTGGTTCTGTGGTTCTTCCTGAAAAGAAGGTGTAACTGAATGGTCATTAATAGAATTTATGTTCTCACCTTGATTACTTGATGTCCTAGCCAAGTCAAGAGCCTGAAGACTGATTGATTCGTCACCTACACAAAGTATGAGTTCACCTGTGCTAACATCAATTTTAGTCCTGGCAGTTGCTAAAAAGGGTCTTCCTAAAATTAAAGGGATACTATTGTCCTCATCCAGTCTAAAACGACAAAGTCCACTGGGAATACGAATTTATCAATTTTCACAAGTACATCTTGAATTATACCCCTAGGAATTCCAATAGTTTTATCAGCCAATTGAATGCTCACCCTAGTTTGTTTAGGTTTCCCTAGACCTAGTTGTTTAAACATTTTATAAGGCATAACGTTTATACTTGCCCCTAAATCAGCTAAAGCATTATCAACAGATAAACTACCAATTAAGCATGGAATTGTAAAACTCCCTGGATCTTTTAATTTTTATGGTAGTTTGTTTTACAACATTGCTGAGCACACTGCGTTTAATTCCACATGCGATTCCTCATCTAACTTCCATTTGTTTGTCAAAAGCTCTTTTAAAAATTTCCTTGAATCTGACATCTGCGAAAGAGCTTTAAGAAACGGTAAGTTAATATGTAATTTCTTTAAAAGTTTAAGAAATTTAATGAATTGTTCGTCTGTGTTGTCATTCTTCATCGTATCGGGGTATGGTATACGAGGTTGGTACTCTTTAATTACTGGTTTTGGCTTATCATGGTTTACCTCAACTTTACCTTCCTTTACCACATTCTCTTGGCTTACCTTGGGCTCATCTATCCCTTCACTATCGTGAGCGGTTATGGCTTGAAATTGCTCATTGGGGTTAGTTTCAATGTTGCTTGGCAAGCTGCCTTGTAGTCATTCAGAGATCAGCTTAGCGAGTTGCCCTAATTGGTTCTCGATCTCTTGAATCGATGCTTGTTGATTTTTAAGTGTTGTTTCGATGTTTTGAAAACGTATTTCTGACACCACTATGAATTTTGTCAACATCTCTTCAAGGTTCGGCTTCTCTTCCTGTGGGTAGGGCTGTTGATGGAAGTTTGGAGGGGGTTGTTGTCTCTGATTTCCGCCATGAAAAATTGGGGTGGTTCCTCCAACCTGGATTATAAGTATTACTATAGGGGTTATTTTGAGATTTAAAATTGTTACCCATATAGTGAACTTGCTCGTTCTCATTGCACGAGTTGTAAGGTGGATATTCTGTATTGCTCATCCCTCCTCCATTCGTATCACACTGCATAACTGGATGTACCTGCAAAGAATCACATAAACCATCAAACTTTTTATTTAAAAGTTCTACCTGGTTTGATAGCATGGTTACTGTGCCGAGGTTGAAAACACTTGCTGCTTTTGTTGGCTTTGTCCTTGTGACTTGCCACTGATAGTTATTCAGTGACATCTCTTCAATGAATTCGTAGGCAGCCTCAGGTGTTTTGTTGTTCAATGTTCTGCCGGCGGCTGAATCGATTAACTGCCTGGTTGAGGGGTTCACACCGTTGTAAAACGTTTGGACCTGTAGCCACAAGGGTAATCCATGGTGTGGACACCTTCTTAATAATTCTTTGTATCTCTCCCATGCATCGTAAAGTGTTTCTAAATCCATCTGCACAAAAGAAGAGATATCATTCCTTAACTTGGCCGTTTTAGCTGGCGGAAAATATTTTAATAAAAAATTTCCAGCCATTTGTTCCCATGTAGTGATTGATCCTCGTGGAAGAGAATGCAACCACTGTTTAGCTTTATACCTCAAAGAAAAGGGAAATAACCAAAGACAAATGGCATAATCAGAAACGCCATTTATTTTGAAAGTATCGCAAAATTCTAAGAAATTTACCAAGTGATTGTTTGGATCTTCATCCTGCAAACCATCAAACTGAACAAATTGTTGTATCATCTGAATAGTGTTAGGTTTCAGTTCAAAATTAATTGCAGCAATAGCAAGCCTAATAATACTTGACTCAGTTCTTGTTAAATTAGGTTTAGCATAATCATACATAGTTCAAGGAGCATGATTTTCGGCCACCTTTGGAAGTGGCGGATTATTTGTAACATCCCAAAATTGGGCCTAGGAGAATTGAGCCCAATGGGCCCTAGGCGTAGTGGCGTTTAAATTTTTGGAGAACAAGAGATCGGCTTAAATGCTAGTTAGACCCATTGGATAAGTGATTTTGGAAGGTTAGAGGGCTTCTAGGAAGTCCCGGGATCAAATTTAGGCTTTAGGGAAATTTTGGTTTTAGGCAGAAAAAACCCTGGAAGTTGGCAGGTAGGCCTTAAGAATAAAAAATGGAGGAAAATGACACAAGTGGAGTGTATGGTGTAGTGGCAAAGTGACGCCACATAAAAGACAAGGGGTTGACGCCACAAGGAAGGAAGGAGGTCCAAGGTTCAAGTCTTGGCTTTTGCATTTTGGTTGATTTTTACTTGGATCTTAGAATTTGGCTATAGATTTATATTTAGTTGCGCATGGTTTAAGACACAAGAGGAGCTTGTGGCCAAGTGGTTAGCGGCGTGGATTATGTTGCAAGGGAGCCTGGGTTCGAATCTCATGACAAGCAATGGAGTATTTATTTTGCGGATTGGACGGCAAGAGTTTCAGTTGAATTTAAACTCTACTGAGGAAGGGATCCCACATCGGAAAGACACAAAGAAGGAAGGTGAAGAGCTAGCTATATAAGGAGCATCTTAGGAGGAGAGTAAACACATCTTGGAGGGCGTTTGGGCACAGGAGTGGTCGCAGCGCGGTTTAACACCAGAGTCCTATCAGGTGTGTAACTCTCTCTACTCTAGTTGTAGAGCGGCAAATTCCGAAGTGCCGGTCACGGCATTAGTAGCCACACGAGCGTGCAACCGCACGTGTGGGGCTTCGACGTGATAGTTGAGGCCATCAGTAGTATTCTTGTGGGTTGGGGCTGCTTGGGCCTCGATGGGCCGAAGTGGGCCCATATGAGTAAATTGCATGATTGGTTAGTATATGTTGATCTAGACTAGGTGGAACTTATATACGTGGCTAGATTTATGCTAGATGGGCCACACGAGCGTGTGGGCCCGGATGGGCTGAAATCGGGTTTTAGGCCCAATCGTCCGGTACAACCGGAAATGGTAGCTGAGTCGCTAGTGGTGACATTAAGCCTTCGAAAAGGCCATTTTAGTTGTGAATTTACGAAAATACCCTTAGTAGGTAAAATTACGATTATACCCTTAGAGGTTGATTAGCATGATTATGTTGTTTAGTTTTGGCCGATTGTAGGGGAAGGCTTGATCTCGCATATCTCGGGTTGTGGCTAGTGCTCGAAAAGTGTTAAGGAATGGGGGATCTAGTGCGTTAGATCTTGATCTACGGGATTTGATAGTCGCATTAGTAACCAGGTGTGTAAACTAACACACTTCTTGCTTTGTATATGTTTGATAAACTGATTGATTGGTAAAACCAAAACAGTATGGTTGAGTGATATGATACCCTATGGGGTATGTGCACGGATTCAGGTAAGTCCGTTTCATTATGAGTACTGTTATTGATACATGATGTCATGATTTATGATGTATGTGCTATGAGATGCAACGTTAAACATGTTTGCATGATTTTGAATACTATACATGAGTTGGTATGATGATGGGTGATATGAGAGGAGGGGGCAGTGATATTTTGTGCTGACGAGCACCAGTGTTTTGGTAACACAACTTTGTGACTTTGGGTCACCAGAGGTTTGGCACCTCCAGAGGTTTGGCACCTCAGCGTCTCGTCCCCGTGGTTTCGCACCACAGTGGGTTGGCCCCACAAGGCGGTATTGAGGGATTGACGCCAGTGATTTGGTATCACACGATGGGTTGGCCCCATCAATTGTTTTGTGACTACGGTCACCAGTGGTTTGGTACCACATTTGTGTCTTTGGGACACCAGAGGTTTGGCACCTCATAGCGTCTCGTCCCAGTGGCTTCGTACCACGGTGGGTTGGCCCCACAGTTGAGATACGGGATTAACGCCAGTGATTTGGTATCACACGATGGGTTGGCCCCATCAATTGATTTGTGACTGTGGTCACCAGTGATTTGGTATCACAATCGTGTCTTTGGGACACCAGTGGTTGGCACCACATTGACGGATTTTGTGTCTTTGGGACACCAGTGGTTTGGCACCACAATGATGATTATTGTGTCTTTGGGACACCAGTGGTTTGGTACCACAAGGGGTAGAAAATGGTGTATGGATGGTTAGGATTGGGTGCATTTTAATTGGATGCATGATGATCATGTTTATGTTTGTATATGATATTTTGCTAATCCGGGAAAAAGGGTGGCACACTGAGTCTTGGTGACTCACCTTTTTCCCTTAACCATTTCAGGTAGTGCATAAAGCTGGACCGGGATCGGAGAGGACAAGGTGGCCCATGCCGAGGATGATGTTTAATTATTTCATGCTTGATTTTGACATAAGTACTTTATTTGAATTGTTGGGTTGTAATAAAGGCCATTTTATGTTTTTGGTATTACTTTAACTATGGTTATTTAATTTAAGTTGCTAGGTGGAAATGATTTATGGGTTGCATCCTATTTATTCAAACCGGTTTTCATATACTAAAGCTTTAAAAATGCATAAGTTTTAATAATAAAGTTTTACTCAAAAGCTTCAATGGATAAGTTTTCCAAAATTCAACAAACTACAATGTTTTATCTTAAATTAGAAAGATTTTCAACCGTCTTTTCCCAGTGACATAACCAGATTCGGTCGTAGTGAATGGGCCGGGTTTGGGGATGTTACAGTTTGGTATCAGAGCCCGGTTCAAAACTCGGCTTTGAGGGTTTTGGGCCCAAAAACATTTTTTTTAAAAATGGGCTTTTCAAAGATATGGGTTTTATAAAAAGGTTTTCAGGTATTCTGGCATGGCACCTGTACCTCCGACCCGAAGTCCACCAGGTAAGTACTTCGGACTTTCTTGAAGTGAATTGTTTACATGAATTGATTTGGGCTTAGTTTGGGCTCGTAGATTAGAAAGTTAGGACTATTGGACCCTAGGACTAGTCTACTCAAACATATGCATAAGACTTAAAGCTCTTAAACAAACCTGTGAAGTAAGTCGCCGAGTTAAGGTGTGGTAACCTTGGTACGCATGTCTAGGATTGGATCCGGAAGAGCTTGGTACTTAAGCAGTCCTCGTGACCCACCTCCTCTTCGCAGGAATCCTACCTGGTGCGTAGCTACGGTTCACCTTAACCAAGAGGACTTGTTCATAGGCTAAACCGATTATTAAAACCCGAAAGGGAACTAGCCTTGCTGTTTTTAAACTTTCTGTTTTTAAAATTTTCAACTTTACCCCTTTGGTTTGTAAAACTCTAAATCAGATTTTGAAAGATGTTTACTCAGTTTACAAAATTACCAAAATGCCCTAGTGGGAAAATTACAAAAATGCCCCTGTGTTATAAAATTACCGTATTACCCTTAATTTTTGATAAAATGCTCTTTACTTTGTAAAATACCAAAATCTCGGAATTTCAAACATTAAGATACCTTGGTTTGTGAAAATTTACGAAAATACCCCAGGATGATGAAATTACCAAAACGCCCTTGGGTTTCTAAATTTTCAGATTTCTCTCAACTTTTAATGAAATATTCCTATTTTAGCAAATATCAGAAATTACATTTTGTGAAATATTGTGGAATTATGATTTGGAGAATTTACAAAAATGCCCATGATTTCCAAAATTACAAAAATAACCCTGCTTTCTGAAATTTTTGCAACACACTTTGTTTGAAAAACAAAATTTTCAAGATGACTCCTGAGATTTTGTAAACTTTGAAATATTTTTAATTTGAAAACTATTTTCAAATTGACCCTGAGTTATTACCGAAATACCCCTATAGGAAAATGTCGAAATTACCCCTGGGTTGGGAATGCTCAAGAAAGTGACATGGATGAATGAATGTGTCTTTAGTGAAGTATGTGAATGTTTGAATTAGAACAGAGAACTTGAGATGAAACTTTGATTGCTCGAAAGAACGACTTCCAGAAACTTCTGTTCATAAAATTTGCTCGTGGATAAAACAGTGGAACAAAATTTCTAATGCATAAAACTTTTAATCAGATTAAATCGCGACACTAGATATGAGTTCTAGGGGACGTGGTTGTCGCGGACGTGGTCAAGGTGGAATGACAGCTTTATTAAGATCAGAGTGCGCAGCAAGAGCGTAGTGTGGTAGGTTAGGATGTGCGACTGTTAGTTAGTTGGAAATTTCGAGGACGAAATTTCTTTAAGGAGGGTAGATTTGTAACATCCCAAAATTGGGCCTAGGAGAATTAAGCCCAATGGGCCTTAGGCGTAGTAGCGTTTAAATTTTTGGAGAACAAGAGATCGGCTTAAATGCTAGTTAGACCCATTGGATAAGTGATTTTGGAAGGTTAGAGGGCTTCTAGGAAGTCCCGGGATCAAATTTAGGCTTTAGGGAAATTTTGGTTTTAGGCGAAAAAAACCCTGGAAGTTGGCAGGTAGGCCTTAAGAATAAAAAGTGGAGGAAAATGACACAAGTGGAGTGTGTGGTGTAGTGGCAAAGTGACGCCACATAAGAGACAAGGGGTTGACGCCACAAGGAAGGAAGGAGGTCCAAGGTTCAAGTCTTGGCTTTTGCATTTTGGTTTCTTTTTACTTGGATCTTAGAATTTGGCTATAGATTTATATTTAGTTGCGCATGGTTTAAGACACAAGAGGAGCTTGTGGCCAAGTGGTTAGCGGCGTGGATTATGTTGCAAGGGAGCCTGGGTTCGAATCTCATGACAAGCAATGGAGTATTTATTTTGCGGATTGGACGGCAAGAGTTTCAGTTGAATTTAAACTCTACTGAGGAAGGGATCCCACATCGGAAAGACACAAAGAAGGAAGGTGAAGAGCTAGCTATATAAGGAGCATCTTAGGAGGAGAGTAAACACATCTTGGAGGGCGTTTGGGCACAGGAGTGGTCGCAGCGCGGTTTAACACCAGAGTCCTATCAGGTGTGTAACTCTCTCTACTCTAGTTGTAGAGCGGCAAATTCTGAAGTGCCGGTCACGGCATTAGTAGCCACACGAGCGTGCAACCGCACGTGTAGGGCTTCGACGTGATAGTTGAGGCCATCAGTAGTATTCTTGTGGGTTGGGGCTGCTTGGGCCTCGATGGGCCGAAGTGGGCCCATATGAGTAAATTGCATGATTGGTTAGTATATGTTGATCTAGACTAGGTGGAACTTATATACGTGGCTAGATTTATGCTAGGTGGGCCACACGAGCGTGTGGGCCAGGATGGGCCGAAATCGGGTTTTAGGCCCAATCGTCCGGTACAACCGAAAATGGTAGCTGAGTCGCTAGTGGTGACATTAGGCCTTCGAAAAGGCCATTTTAGTTGTGAATTTACGAAAATACCCTTAGTAGGTAAAATTACGATTATACCCTTAGAGGTTGATTAGCATGATTATGTTGTTTAGTTTTGGCCGATTGTAGGGGAAGGCTTGATCTCGCATATCTCGGGTTGTGGCTAGTGCTCGAAAAGTGTTAAGGAATGGGGGATCTAGTGCGTTAGATCTTGATCTACGGGATTTGATAGTCGCATTAGTAACCAGGTGTGTAAACTAACACACTTCTTGCTTTGTATATGTTTGATAAACTGATTGATTGGTAAAACCGAAACAGTATGGTTGAGTGATATGATACCCTATGGGGTATGTGCACGGATTCAGGTAAGTCCGTTTCATTATGAGTACTGTTATTGATACATGATGTCATGATTTATGATGTATGTGCTATGAGATGCAACGTTAAACATGTTTGCATGATTTTGAATACTATACATGAGTTGGTATGATGATGGGTGATATGAGAGGAGGGGGCAGTGATATTTTGTGCTGACGAGCACCAGTGTTTTGGTAACACAACTTTGTGACTTTGGGTCACCAGAGGTTTGGCACCTCCAGAGGTTTGGCACCTCAGCGTCTCGTCCCCGTGGTTTCGCACCACAGTGGGTTGGCCCCACAAGGCGGTATTGAGGGATTGACGCCAGTGATTTGGTATCACACGATGGGTTGGCCCCATCAATTGTTTTGTGACTACGGTCACCAGTGGTTTGGTACCACATTTGTGTCTTTGGGACACCAAAGGTTTGGCACCTCATAGCGTCTCGTCCCAGTGGCTTCGTACCACGGTGGGTTGGCCCCACAGTTGAGATACGGGATTGACGCCAGTGATTTGGTATCACACGATGGGTTGGCCCCATCAATTGATTTGTGACTGTGGTCACCAGTGATTTGGTATCACAATCGTGTCTTTGGGACACCAGTGGTTTGGCACCACATTGACGGATTTTGTGTCTTTGGGACACCAGTGGTTTGGCACCACAATGATGATTATTGTGTCTTTGGGACACCAGTGGTTTGGCACCACCAGTGGTTTGGTACCACACGGGGTAGAAAATGGTGTATGGATGGTTAGGATTGGGTGCATTTTAATTGGATGCATGATGATCATGTTTATGTTTGTATATGATATTTTGCTAATCCGGGAAAAAGGGTGGCACACTGAGTCTTGGTGACTCACCTTTTTCCCTTAACCATTTCAGGTAGTGCATAAAGCTGGACCGGGATTGGAGAGGACAAGGTGGCCCATGCCGAGGATGATGTTTAATTATTTCATGCTTGATTTTGACATAAGTACTTTATTTGAATTGTTGGGTTGTAATAAAGGCCATTTTATGTTTTTGGTATTACTTTAACTATGGTTATTTAATTTAAGTTGCTAGGTGGAAATGATTTATGGGTTGCATCCTATTTATTCAAACCGGTTTTCATATAATAAAGCTTTAAAAATGCATAAGTTTTAATAATAAAGTTTTACTCAAAAGCTTCAATGGATAAGTTTTCCAAAATTCAACAAACTACAATGTTTTATCTTAAATTAGAAAGATTTTCAACCGTCTTTTCCCAGTGACATAACCAGATTCGGTCGTAGTGAATGGGCCGTGTTTGGGGATGTTACATTATTTTCAGCCATCTCTTCGGTAGTATTGGTTTCGACTTCATGCTCTTCTTCTACGTAATTTAAGCTTCGCCTTATTTCTCTACAATTTCTGCGAACAGTACCTTCAATATCACTGTCGTAAATCAGGGGTCCTGTCGGGTTCCTTCTAGTCATAAACTAGAGGTGCCTACTAAGAACAAATAAAAGAAGGAAAATTAGTAAAGTTAAAAGCAAAATAAAAATAAAAGTAAATTACAAAAATAAAAATGGCTAAAGTAATAAAAATTGAGCGTTCTTAATATTTTAGTTCCCCGACAACGGCGCCAAAAACTTGATCATGTGTTAGAGTCTTAAAAATTTATATAAAGAATGATCGAGCCTAGAAACTAGCTATGAAAATGATTGAGGCAAGCGCACCTATCGAACAGTAGTATAGTTTAGCGGCAAGATTGGATTGTCGAACCCAAAGGAACCAAAAGTACTAATACTAACTTTCTTTTTATTATTTAGCCTAAGATAAAAGTGAATTGTTTATTTAATCTAAAATTAACTAACTATTAAGCTAAAGATGCTAAGACAAAGAGAATGAATTGGGGAAAATACTTGTGAGAAAAACCAATTGATTGAGACAATACCCGAGGAAGAATCCACCTAGACTTCACTTGTTATTTAACTCTGAACCAGACGATTTATTCACTTGACTTGATCCGTAGGATTCCCTGATTTATATTAATACCTCTCTCGAGGCTACTAACGTCTAACCCTATGTTGATTAATTGAAATCTCTTTCTAATTAAAACCCCTAAAATTGCATTAACTCGATCTATGGACTCCCATATTAGGTTTGACCCTAATCCGGCAGATTTTCGTCATCCTATCTCTAGGGTTGCGATCAACTCCGCTTAATTATGCTAGATCTACTATTAGACAGGGCCTATTCCTCCTCTGCCTAAGCGCATCAATACTTGAATCAATATCCTGAAATATCAACACAAAAATTAAGAACACGTAATTAAGAACAAATCAAGTATTTATCATATGGTTCAGATAACAATAACAAGATCCGTCTTAGGTTTCATCCCCCTCAGGTATTTGAGGGTTTAGTTCATAATAATAAAAGAATTCAACTCAGAAGAAAATATAAAACAAAACATAAGAAAAACCTTAAAACCCCCTGAAGGAAATTGAAGGGAAGATCTTTCGTCTTGAGTATAACTCCTGCTTCTTGAGATGAATCAACTGGCTTTCTTCGAGTAAATTTCACAATTCTGCCCTCTCTGGCTCAGCTTTTCGACCTAACTCGATGCTCCCCTGAAGGTTGGCCTCTAGGGTGCTTATATAGGCTTTTGGAATGGCTTTCTTTGCCTTTAAGTACCCTAATTCAGGTGAAATTCAAACAGGTCACGTCAGGGACACGCCCATGGCACACGCCCGTGTAAGTCGAGGCCAGGCCGTGTTCAGGTCTGTTAAGGAGGCACGACCGTGTGGTCTTGGGCCCAGGCCATGTGCAATTCGTACTTAGGCCTATTTTTTCTGTTTTTGGCCCGTTTGTCATTCTTTTCATCCTCCGGTGCTCTCCTAAGTATAAAACATGAAATTAAAGGATTAAAAGCACCAAATTCCACAATTCAAGGCTTAAATCATCCAAAAGTATGCTAAATGTGGGATTAAAATATGTAATATTACGGTTTATCACCACGAGATCATCGTAACATTCTTTAGCATTGTTTTTAATAATTATAAGTTAAGGGAAAATAATTATTCTAGACTTTCATGTCATTGTGATTAAAACTTTTGTTAGTATTTGTTGCTTACATTCTGTGTTAACATTTTAATTTGCTTTGCATACTTAGTTTCATTTAGTTTAATTCCTTAATTAAATCCTCACAACCAAATCTTTATTATTTACTGAATTGTTAATAACTAAATTTGCAATTATTGACTTACTTATATAATCCCTGTGACACCCCAAACTCGACCGGGACAGACTGGCTCGAATTTTAAAGCATTACATTAGCCATCTAAGTGACTCTCTAGCTAACAACCTCCCAAGACACACCCTGGCCTTATAACACCTCAATCTTATCCATTTATTAGTTATTTATTAATGTTGAAGCAATTTGTGAACCCATTTTAAACTTTTTATAAGTAATTTAACCTAAGGGCATTTTTGTCATTTTACCAGCTATAGTTAAACTAATTCGAATTTAGATCTATACACTTACCAACCGTCTTTTAGTCAATTTAAGTTAGCCCTAAAAATTTTAGCTTAATCCGAGCTTATTTTCTATGTCTAATTCAAGTTTTATCATTAAGGACTAAATCATAACAATTTCAAACTATCAGTACTATACCCGAATATTAAATTGAGTGTGTTTCTAACAAATTTTATCAATTCCTAAAGTTTTATCAAGTTTCCTTATCATTTAAGGCTCTAATTAGACTTATCAAGTTACAGGACTAATTTGTAGTTTAAACGGACTAGAGAACCAATTTAAAAAGACCAGAATTCAAACCCCCAACAGTCCACTGCATTTGTTTGTGCGAAAAATTCGATTTTAAACCCGATTTTGAGTATTTTAATGGCCAATTAAACCAGATTTAACTACAATTAAATATCATACATATTCATACACCTTTAATTGAATATATTAATACTAATTAAACATCAATCAAATAGAATTAAACATTCAATTTCATGCATATCACCCACCGGTTAATTCAAACAAGTAACGTACCTTAGTCGCTAGTAAACCACTCCATGGAAGCTTCATTTAAACAATGGTTAGTGTAAACATCATGCCTCACACACCATGTTATCAATCACCGTGTTATTAAGCAACAATACACCGTAAATTATTCAATAATCAAACTAAAACATGCATATATGATATTATAAAACCATAAAAAATTAAACTATGTCCCGAAAGTTCCACAATACTCGATTAACATCTCTAAAACATGTAATTAAATCCCTACCAAGCCTTTATCTCTTGGAACTCTCTTACTCGGCTCCTTAGCTCCTCAATCCTGTCGGTTAACTGCACAAATGTGAGGGTGTGAGCTTAAAAAGCTTAGTGAATGTGAATAAAATGACGAGTAAATTAGCACCCAAATTGTGCTTAATCTGAAACCAATCAAATACAAATTTTCAATCACAATATCAATTCATAATAGTTCAATGTCATATGCTCAACTATGCATCAAAAATCATAATTAAGCATGGCATAAAATCATCAGTTTAGCATATAACATTTCATATATTTATATTGGCATATACAATCATGGCTTAGTCGGGTGATCATACATCGGATAAACGGATCTCCTTACTCCCAATCAGCATTAGAATCAGCCCCGGGTTGAGCGGGCCGAGGCCACACGCTCCCCTTATATCGCCTCAAATCAGTCCCGTTGAGTGGAGACACAAGCTCAACACTCCCTTATCTACTCCAAATCAGTCCACCTAGAGCTTCATTGCTTACAAATAACATATCAATATGGTGAGTACTCACAATTCCTATGACATGCCAACTATATCCAGTGGATCCACCATGCTATAATGCCAATATAACCAACCAACATAACATAATTTCAGTCAATAATGTGCTCAATTTAAAGTGCCAAAATGCATATGTGAATCATATAACATCTCCATTTTAACATAAAATTAAATATAGCATACCAATTACCTATTACCAATGTTCATTTATCAATTGGAATATTAACATACCATGAACCTAAAACTCCATCATGCTTGCTTATTTCACCATTATAATCAATTAAATCAAGCACATAAAATCACTAGATGCCATTTACCAACACTTAACAAAAATTTCATCACTTAAACATATATCAATAATTTTGCAAAATTAACCAACCAAAACTCAATTAAATATTTGCAATCAGTAATTAATCATCCGATTAAGCATAAGTGAGGGTCAATTTACCATATCGCCCTTTAATAACACTCATCACACAACTAACTCAACCATAACCAAGCAAATCCAAGCTTCAATTTCGATTAGCTCAATCCTCTTTAAGATTCGAAGCTTCAATAGAGATAAAATAGATATTACCATCTTTTAGAAGATATAATAACCAAAAATTTTCATCAACTAGGCTACACGAAGTTCTCACTCATTGTCACCTTATCGAATTTGTATCGTCAAGTCGAAAACTCGATTCCTCACAAAATCGATCACTCCAGCCCTTCTAATCACGTTCAAACATCAATACTAGACCAAATAAGCATATACTAAGCATCAATTTTACATTTAAATCATTTTCACAAAAATATGAAAAATCGATTTATGAAGATGATGAAATTCGAATTTCTTTAAATTACCTTACAAAACATGTTTAATCTTGATAAATAAGATAAAAAACCTTCTAGTAGATCAATTTTGAGTTGGAACATCCATTGATTTGTGGATTTCCTCTCAAGATTCAAGATCCACCATTAAAGCACCTTAAGCTTTTGAAGAAGATGACTTTGATAAAAAATCATGTAATTATCACTCAAATAATGTAAATATGCTTCTAATCATTATAAAAATAAGATTAGAAATAATAATTACCTTTGATTCGCTCTAAATCCTTTGATTGAAAATCTTGATTCAAGAATCTTAAAAATTTTCAGAATGTTTTTAGCTACTTTTGTGAATAATTTCGGTGAAAAGAGAGTATTTTGAAAAGGAAATTTATTGAATCTATTCTTTGATGATAGATCTTTAAAACCATGCGAAGAAAAAGAATTTTATAGCTCTTTAATCTGATGTAAATGGTGTGAAAAGTGGGTTAGATGCATTGTGTTTAAAACTGAAACAACTTACTGGAAATTTAAAAATTGGGAAATTTGCCCAATAATCACTCCCACATTTCCCTTACTTTACCAATTGATCATTTCCCTCCAAAATTCCAAATTTAAAGGTTTATTTTCCAAATAAATACTCCAAAATTTCCCTTATTTTAAAATTAAATCCAATTTAATTAATATTTAAATTTAACTCAAATTAACCCCCAATAAAATTTATTTTAAAATTCTTTTTCGACCCAAGTTTATTATTTTCACTAATAATTATTTAATTACTTAAAATTAATTTTCCAAAAATATTTTTATTTTCTGGATTATTGTTTAATCGAATTTAGATGAAATTGACCTCCTAATTTAAATTAAAAATATTACTATTAACCTGATAAATTCCTAAATTCACGCTCGGAACCCAAAAAATATACTCGAAACTACTAGACTCGATTTAGGGATTTTACAGTCCCTATGGAGACGATAACTCTATACTTACTACTTTATTACTTGTTGACGATTGTGTACATTCGCACATCATTAGATAATTTCGCAACAAGTTTTTGGCGTTGTTGTTGGGGGTTGTCTTAGTCATTGTTTGTGAAGTTAATTACCTTTAAATTTGGTTTAATTTATGTTATTCTTACTTTAGTTTTGTAACATCCTGAAATTGGGCCTAGTAGGATTGGGCCCAATGGGCCTTAGGAGTAGTAGCGTTTAAAATTTTTGGAGAACAAGAGATCGGCTTAAATGCAAGTTGGCCCTTTTAGATAAGTGATTTTGGAAGGTTAGGGGACTTCTATGAAGTCCCGGGATCGAACTTTGGCTTTGGGGAAATTTTGGTTTTAGGTGAAAAAACCCTGGAAGTTGGCAGGTAGGCTTTAAGAATAAAATGTAGAGGAAAATGACACAAGTGGAGTGTGTGGTGTAGTGGCAAAGTGACGCCACATAAGAGACAAGTGGGTGACGCCACAAGGAAGGAAGGAGGTCCAAGGTTCAAGTCTTGGCTTTTGCATTTTGGTTTTCTTTTTACACGGACTTTAGAATTTGGCTATAGATTTATATTTAGTTGTGCATGGTTTAAGACACAAGAGGAGCTTGTGGCCAAGTGGTTAGAGGCGTGGATTATGTTGCAAGGAAGCCTGGGTTTGAATCTCATGACAAGCAATGGAGTATTTATTTTGCGGATTGGACGGCAAGAGTTTCAGTTGAATTTAAACTCTACTGACGAAGGGATC
The DNA here is from genome assembly GCA_005393395.2 of Gossypium australe. Lineage (NCBI taxonomy): Eukaryota > Viridiplantae > Streptophyta > Magnoliopsida > Malvales > Malvaceae > Gossypium > Gossypium australe. The sequence continues at coordinate 36,629,795 of CM016615.1, read as the reverse complement.
CCACATCGGAAAGATACATCGGAGCGCGGTTTAGCAGCTTCAGAATTCCTATCAAGTGTGTAACTCTCTCTACTCTAGTTGTAGAGCGGCAAATGCCGAAGTGCCGGTCACGGCAATAATAGCCACAAGAGCATGCGAGCGCACGTGTGGGGGCTTCGACGCGATAGTTGAGGCCATCAGTAGTGTTCTTGTGGGTTAAGGCTACTTAGGCCGCGATGGGCCGAATTGGGCCCAATGGGCCCGTGGGCCCATATAGGCTGTATGATTGTTTAGTATATAGTGAACTAGACTAGGTGAATCTTATATACGTGGCTAGATTTGTGTTAGGTGGGTTGCACGAGCGTGTGGGCCTAAATGGGCCGAAATCGAGTTTAGGCCCAATAGTCCGGTGACGACTGGAAATGGTAGCCGAGTTGCTCGGGGCAGCATTAGGCCTTCGGAAAGGCCAGTGCGGAATTACGAAAATACCCTTGGTGGGTAAATTACGGAAATACCCTTGGTAGGTAAAATTGCCGTTATACCCTTAGAGGTTGATTAGCTTAATTGTGTTGTATTGGTTATTCTGATTATGATGGTAATTCGTTTCATACGTTATATTTGATATATGATTTGCATACATGCCATACTGCATACACGAATTATTATGTCATGACATGTTGCATGGGTTCGAGATATAATGATAAAGGGGAAGTGTGTACATTTATGTATGTGGGTGACTCTGTCACGATTAATGATGGCCTCGAGCCTCATTGTGGATTGATGATGACCTCGAGTCTCATCGTGGATATTTGTGATTTTAATCACGTGGATCAGTGGCTAGACCACTAAGTGGACTTTGAGCAGTGTGCCGTTGGCATAGACTGCCAAAGAGGTGTGTAGCGGATGGAGGGTCGATTTAGTAATCCCCAGGTGTGTGGTGGATGGATGTACGAGTGGTGTGTAGCGGTTGGATACTAGGTTGGGTTGGGTTAGCATATTGCACTCATTATTGATATGCCATTGCATTGGGCTAACATATTACTGTGGGCTTAGGCCCAGTTATCGTGGTAAGGGGAATTGCACACTGAGTCTCGATGACTCACCCCTTTGTTTAAATTTTGCAGGTAATCATTAGATCGCGGATTTGGGAGCTGAGGCGGACTTGTGGTGGCCATGCAATGATTTCACGTAAACTCGTTTCTTTTATTTGGACTTATTTTTATTTGGGTTTTTGTTATGTAATAAGGCCTTGGGTATTTTATTTGGTTTTAGCTTTCAAATTTGGTTACTGCTTATTATTAAATGATCGATATGGGATTTTCCTAAAATGATAATAAATCGTTTCTTATTCAAAATTACTTAAACTCGATTTTCACAACAAATACAATTTCATTCAAATTAATAACAACTTTGTAAAATGAGCATTAAATGAATCGGCTTTTATAAACAAACCACAAAACGCGGAGTTTCAAAAAGAATACGAACTTTTTAACGACCGCACAGTTTTTAGACATTCCTTTCATGTGACATGCCAGATCCGGTCGTAACGTCTAGGTCGGGTTTGGGGTGTTACAAGTTTCTTGTGAATATTTAGATACCAATTGTTTATCAATGTGGACCAAATTATTGATTTACTTATAGTCGATCCTGAAATTGAACATACCTTTAGGAGAAGAAGATGACAAGCGACCTAGATACAAGCTAAAGAAATGAATCTTGTACAACAAGACCAAAGAAATCGAGTTGCTAATGCTCAAAATCTGGTCATTGTTGCTGATGATAGAGACCGTTTCATCCTTCAATATATTGTCCCTCTTTTCAATAAATTCAATCTGGGTATTGTGAGGCTCGAAATTGAGGCACCGCAGTTCAAATTAAAGCCAGCGATGATCCAAATGTTACAAATGGTGGGCCAATTTAGTGGGATGCCTACTGAATATCCACTCCTTCATCTTCGATTATTCATGGAGGTGAGTGACTCATTCAAATTGGTCAGAGTGACCAAAGATGCTTTACATTTGAAGTTGTTTCCATACTCATTGAGAGATAGAGCATGAACATGGTTGAATTCCTTACCGCCTGACTCTATAATCACATGGCAAGAATTGGCTAAAAGATTCTTGATGAAATATTTTCTTCCCACTAAGAATGTTAAACTTCAGAATGAGATCACTACATTTCAACAACTTGATGACGAATCTCTGTGTGAGGCATGAGAGCGGTTCAAGGAGTTATTATGAAAATGATGTCACCATGGTATTCCATACTGTATTTAGTTGAAGACCTTCAACAATGGTTTTAATGCTCATACAAGAATTATGGTAGATGCTTTAGCTAATGTAGCCCTTCTTTCAAAATCATAAAATGAGGCATACGAACTTCTTGAAAGGATTTCTAGCAACAATTATTAGTGTCTGACTAATCGAACAACCACAAGAAGAAGGACGACAAGAGTAGACAAAGTTGATGCACTTACTTCGTGGCAGCCCAGGTATATTATATGTTTTCTATGCTTAAAAACATAATTGTTAATGGTTTCAATGGTAACATTATAGATCTGCATCTAAACTAGTTTGAGAATATCTCTTCTATATATTGTGGAGATTGTCATGTTTTCGAGAATTGCCCATCAAATCTAGATTCAATCTATTACATGGAAAATCACAATTGGAGTGGTCTGCATTTGAATTCGTACAATCCTTCATGGCCAAACCATTTGAATTTTTCATGGGGCAATCAATGGGCTAGTCCAAGTAACTCTCACATGCCAGCAAGACCAAACTATCAACTGGGATACTTTCAATAAGTTCAAAAACCTCTACCAACTAAACCTTTAAGTAGTCTCGAGAATTTGCTAAAGGCATATCTGACGAAAAATGATTCCCTGGGTCAAGGCCAAGCAACATTGATCCAAGGCCAACAACAACATCGAATAATCTGGAAAATCAAGTGGGATAGCTAGCCAATGAGCTTAGAAACCCACCCCAAGCTTCTTTGCCAAACAACACTGAAAACCCAAGGAATTTGGGTAAGGAACATTGCAAATTCGTTGCCTTGAGGAGTGGAAAGATGTTGGAACCTAAGAATATTGAAACTGAAGGCAAGCCTGTTGATGCTCAAAATAATGAGGAAATCCAAACCGATGTTGGAGTTCCTACAGTACAAAAGTTTATTCCCGTAACAGAGAATTCTGCACCTGAGACCCGAAAAGTAGTCCTAATATAAGAAGGTAGATAGGACAAAATTAAAACCCCACCACCTCCTTATCCTCAACAACTTTAGAAACAGAAACAAAAGGTGCAATTCAAGAAGTTCTTGGACGTGCTTAAACAACTTCATATCAATATCCCACTTGTGGAAGCCTTAGAGAAAATGCCAAATTATGTCAAATTCATGAAGGACATCCTCTCTAAGAAGAGAAGATTGGGGGAATCTGAGACAATGACATTAAAAAAAGAGTGTAGTGCATTCCTAGAAAACAAGTTGCCTCAAAAAATAAAAAATCTAGAGAGTTTTATCATACCTTGTTACATTGAAGATTCTTATTGTGGTATGACACTATGTGATTTGGGAGAAAGTATAAACTTGATGTTTATGTCTATGTTTAGGCGATTTGGTATTGGTGAATCTAGACCAATGACAGTTACACTTCAATTAACAAACAAATCATTAGCACATCTGGAAGGGAAGATCGAAGATGAACTGGTACATGTTGATAAATTTATATTTCCAACTAACTTTATTAATTTAAATTTGGCTACAGATAAAGAAGTACCAATCATCCTGGGAAGGACTTTCTTGGAAAATGGTAGAATATTGATTGATGTGTAGAAAGGCAAACTCACCATGTGAGTTCAAGACAATCATGCAACCTTTAATGAATTTAAATCCATGAGATTTCCTAATACAGTTGAAGAATGTTCCCCGATGTCCAGCATGTAATCATTGGTCACTATAGAATGAAGACTTAATGTCTGATCCACCAAGTGTCAATAAAGATGAGGAATATCTAGCTTTGCTGGAAGCCAATTCGAAGGGAGTCCTTCCCCAATCTTGACTCGAATCATTGGAATTGGCATTCTGTGACCATATACAATCAAAAGCATCAATTGAGGAGCTACCAAAATTAGAGTTAAAGGTACTTCCATCCCATTTGAAATATGTTTATTTGGGTAATTCTTTGACTTTTCTTATAATCATTTTAGCTGAGTTAATCAAGAGTTAAGAAAAAAAGTTGATTGATGTTCTAAAAAAGTTTAAGAAGGTAATCGGGTGGACTATAGCTGATATTCAAGGTATTAGTTTGTCTTTGTGCATGCATAAAATCCTACTAAAAGATGGTGAGAAGACATCGATTGATGGACACAAAAGACTAAACCCAATCATGAAGGAGGTAGTCAAGAAGGAAATCATCAAATGGTTAGATGCGAGAATTTTTTACCCCATCTCTGATAGCTTGTGAATGAGTCTAGTTCGATGCGTACCAAAAAAAGAAGGAATCACGGATGTGGATAATGAAAATAACGAGCTGATTCCAACAAGGACAATTATGGGTTGGCGAATTTGTGTAGATTATAGAAAATTGAACAAAACAACTCGAAAAGACCATTTTTCGCTATCGTTCATGGACCAAATATTGGATAGACTTACGGTTCGGGACTATTATTGTTTTTTGGATGGTTATTCGGGGTACAATCAGATAGTTGTAGCCCTAAACATTAGCATAAAACCACTTTCAATTGCCCGAACGGTACGTTTTCTTTTCGGTGAATGCCTTTGGAGTTATCTAATGTGCCTACAACTTTCCAAAGATGCATTGTGGCAATATTTATTAATATGGTTGAATGATTTTTGTAATTATTCATGGATGAGTTTTCAGTGTTTAGAGATTCATATGATGACTATTTAAATAATTTTGCTAAGGTGCTAAAACGGTGTAAAGAGATGAACCTTATCCTTAACTGGAAGAAATGTCATTTTATGGTTAAGTAGGGTATCATTTTGGGGCACAAAATATCAAGACGAGGAATTGAAGTTGGTAAAACAAAAGTTGATGTAATAGAGAAGCTGACACCTCCTATGTCTATAAAAGGCATTAGAAGTTTTTTGGGGCATGGCAGTTTTTATCGAAGGTTCATCAAAGACTTTTCAAAGATTTCCAAGCCATTATGTACTTTGTTAAAAAAAGATATAGCATTCAATTACGATGAGGTGTTCTTGAAAGCCTTTGATGAGCTGAAAATAAATTTTGGCACCCATTATTGTCACATTAAATTGGGGTTCTCCTTTTGAGCTGATATGTGAGGCTAGTGACTTCGCAGTTGGACTTGTAATAGGTCAGTGGAGAAACAAAGTATTCCATCTAATTTATTAAGAGAGTCAAACTTTGACAGGGTCCCAATTGACCTATATGGCAACTGAAAAAGAACTACTTGACTGTTTCTTTTCTTTTGATAAATTTCATTCTTATCATGTAGGTACTAAAGTGACAGTCTATACAGATCATTCTACAATTAAATATTTGTTGGCAAAGAAAGATGCTAAGCCAAGATTGATTCAATATGTACTTTTACTCCAAAAATTCGATCTTGAGATCTAAGATCGGAAAGAGGTTAAGAATCAGGTGACAGTCCATTTTTCAAGATTGAAACAACAAGAGGAAACTCACTCCTCTGTTCCTATTAATGAATATTTTACGGATGAGCATATTTTCAAGGTAAGTCAAATTCATGAAATTCCTTGGTTTGTTGATTTTGCTAATTTTTTGGCCAGTGGAACAATCAGCCCAAAATGTCATAACAAAGGAAGAAATTCCTTCATATACAAGGTATTATTTTTGGGAAGAGCCATTTTTGTTTAAACAGTGTGCAGATCAAATGATTAGAAGGTGTATAGCCAAGAGTGAAGTGGCTGATATCCTTTATCATTGTTATTCATTCCCAAGTGGGGGACATTTTGGGCGTTCATGCACTATAACTAAGTTGTTGCAAGTTGAGTTTTGTTGGTCAACTTTATTTAAGGATACGTATGCCTATGTGAAGAATTGTGATTGGTGCCAACGAGTTGGAAATATATCAAGGACTAACGAGATGCCTTTGAGTAATATCCTTGAAGTAAAATTATTTGATGTGTAGGGCATTGACTTTTTGGGCCCATTTCCTCCTTCATATGGTAACAGGTACATTTTGGTGACTGTTAATTACGTGTCCAAGTGGGTAGAAGCTAAAGCATATCCAACAAATGATGCCAAGGTGGTCACGTGTTTCCTGCATAAGCATGTATACACTAGGTTCGAGACTCCTAGGGTTATAAATAACGACGAGGGATTTCATTTTGTGAATAAGTGGCTAAAATGGTTACTTCATAAGTATAATGTGAAGTACAAGGTTGCTAAGACTTACCATCCGCAGACGAATAGGCAAGCTGAGTTGGAAAATAGAGAAATAAAAGGTATACTTGAGAAAGAGGTGCGTCCGAATCGTAGAGATTGGCCCAAGAGACTTAACGATGTCTATAGGCTTACAGAGTAGCATTCAAAACTCCTTTAGGGATTCCTCCCTATCAGTTAGTGTTCGGAAAAGCTTGCCATTTACCATTGGAGCTTGAGCATAGAGCTTATTGGACCTTCAAGCAACTTAATATGGATCTGAAGCATGCTGGAGAGAAACGGATGTTGCAACTTGATGAATTGAAGGATCTTAGAATGTTTTCCTATGAGAATGCCAATATATTTAAAAAAACCAAAGGAATGACATGAAAATCCTATAATCCCATGAGTTCGAAGTAGGCCAACAAGTCCTATTGTTCAATTCTAGACTGAGGTTGTTTCCTAGGAAGTTAAAGTCTCGGTGGTCCAGACCTTTCACTACAACCAAGTATTTCCATATGGAGTGGTCGAGTTGCAAGATGGTAAGGGAGACATGTTTATGGTAAATGGTCAACATTTAAAACACTGTTGTGCCAGTGAAGTTGGGCGAAATAAAACTTCACTCACTTTACTCGATTCGTAAGATGTTTTGTGTTGGGCGGTTGCTATCTTTTGAAAGATATATTTTTATGAGCCACGGAAAACAATTTTTAAAAAAATGTTTTAACCTAGTGAAAAACTATAAATAAAGTATTTTCTTCCACTGATTGTTTATGTTCACCAGCAATTTTTCTTTTCATTTAAATGGCCACAAGTTCTGTTCTCATCCCCAACAGTCGATCACCAAACCTTCCCCATTTTGGCACAACTCTACCATCACCAACATCACTCATGCACTATTCTTTTAAAAGCTCTCAGCATGGGCATAATGTATGTGCCAAAGGATTAGTGTCTGTAGTAAAGTCTGTTTGTGTATGGTATTCGCCAACGGGTGAACTGTATGACTTGTTGAGTTGGAAAGGTTTATTTGTGTTATATATTGCTATTGAGATGTTTACTCTCGAACTCAGTAAGTTCTTTGAACTTATTTAGTTACCATTCCTTTTCATGATCGCTGACGAAGTAAAGGACTTTTGAGGACAACTCCAGAGGACACCTATTCTGTGAGATTTCTAAGTATTTTGTATTATGCATGGCATAGGGGTGCTGTCATTCAAAGACTTAATTTTGTATTTTAAAGCTAGTCTTTTGAAATTGTTAATTTAATGAAACCTCAGTAAAGTGATTATGTTTTCGCAAAGTATCGAATTATTTACTTTGAATGATTAATGTTTGTCTATTTTATATGTGTATGTATACGACACTGCAGATAAAAATAGGTTTGCGCCAAATATGATTTTAAAAGCTCCTAGTGGAGCTTCTATATTTTTCATTTTCCTCAAAAAATTATAACATTATTTATCTTTAATTTCGCAAATGATTTACTATTCATATTTAGTTGAACTATATTTTTTATGAAAACCACGCCCATACAAGTTAAAAGGAAAAAGATTTTTAAGGCAGTGACATGCCAACCATGGGCCCTTCTTAAGGATCGAGTTTGGGGTATTACATAAATAGTAGGCAACTGGCCTTACTCTTTCAATGATTTCATACGGCTCGATGTATCGGGACTTGCTTCCTTTTGCGGTCAAAGTGTAAAACATTCTTCCATGAAGAAACCTTTAGAAATACTTTCTCGATCACAAAATATTCAATTTTTTTCCTTTTTAGATCAGCATACGACTTTCACTCGTTTGAATTCAAAGGTCACGTTGGCCACCAAAGTGGTCCAAATCAGAATGCTGTAAAAATTTCTAAAATTTCATTTCATAAATAATTTATTTCACTCGTTTAATAAACCTGGAAATACACATACCTTATGCCTAACCAAAAGTGATTTTATTTTCGTTAAAACTAAATATAACCATGTTGATATTTCCTAAATCGATTTACAACCATTTGAAATCAACCAAATTGTTACTCGAAAATTTCAACAAAAAAAAAACATTATTGCAATGGAAAAACTGTCATTTTGCTATAATTCGAAATTCATGAAAGTAATACCTTAAAATTTGAGTTTTTAAAATTGAAGTATCAACCTTGTCAAAACAACAGAACCTCAGTGTGAGTTTAAACAAACGCAAATATGCAATAACAGAGTAATACCTCGAATGCAAAGTTAATTAATCGAACAAACTTACATTAGAAAAATTTGAAACATAAACAGAAAACATGTCAAAGTAACACATAATATCATGAATACACATAACAAATATGTACAACGAAATCAGATAAAGGATGATACAAAATCCCACCTAGCCAACCGTTACAAACCATCTCCACAAATCCCCCACACACACCAATAAGGACATACTAGACCCTTTCTAACCTCTACACACCAATATTTGGGTTATGTTGGACCCATCCAACAGAACTCGCCTCAATGTGGTCGTATGCCACTTTTATTATTACGGTTAAACCGCTAAGATATAGTTGTGCAGTGAAACTGCCAATACAAACTTCATTCTCTTCGAAATCAAATCTCAATTCCAAATGTAGGTGCAAACCATATCAAATCAAAATGCAAACAAATTTAGAAAGTCGGCATACTCGTATTTAGTTTCCATATTAAATAACCATATTTTCAAATCAGCTTAGTTTAACAGTAACAGAATCAGACTTACTTGTATATAGTTTCAAAGTAGCAGAACAATAATAAACAATTTCCAAATATCGCATCCAATCATTTTTGTATTCCAAGTTTAGCATAACGCATTACATAATTAACTTGAACAACATCAAAATTTCAATTAAACAAATATATAAAAGCTTAAACATGTAAGGGATTGCTTAGGGACTAAAATGAATCATTCTATGGATAATGAGTAAAAGTTGTAAAAACAAGACCACACAGTCATGTGGTTGCCCGTGTGTTTCAAAAACCACCCCAAAATTGGCTGAAAATTGTGAAATTCAACACCAATTCGACCCCTAATTACATCAGTTTTAGAAACACACCTGATTACGCGATTCCTAGCACCCATAAATGATCAAAACACCTTCAAAAACCAACCTGAAACTTGATTACATGAGTATACCCCCACGTTAGAGAAACCATTTACCATAACTGAGTATAAAGAATCATATCAAACAAATGGAAACTCACAATGTACAACAACTCACTCGATTCGACACTTGTTGATTGAAGAACTAAAAACACACGAAATCTTTGATAAACGAAAGTGAATGCTAACAGCGTTGGAACAATTGAGGCAATGCAAAAGTGGCTAAAACTTAATAGCGTACAAAGGAAAAAGAATCAAAGGACAATCATGACCAACAATGCACAAGTGAAAAGAGAAATAGAATTTCAAGCAAGGAAAGAACAATTCAATTTGTTGTTTGCAATTGAATTTTGAAAACCAACGTGAAAAACTAATTTGCGCATGTGATGCGAATAAATAGGAAAAATAAAATAAAACAATTAAAACCTAACTCTTATCCTACCTGAACTTTTAATCTAATCCGATATAAAAGAGTTATCTTAAAATAACTTAAACATAAAAGTACTAATAAATTAAAATATTATTCTAATAAAACAAAAATAAAATATGAAAGAGGGAGACGTGGGAGAAAACTAAAATAAAATAAAATAACTTTTAACAACAACCAATCAATTTTTTTTCAAAGAAAAAATAAAACCAAAAACAAAAATAATTCCCACTAGTGCACACAAGGATTTGAACCTAAGACCTAAAGAAAACTAACACTTAACCGTTGAACCACTAGGCTCATCATTGATTTTGAAACGCATAGACTCACTTAAAGGTCCACCCGAACCACTAATCCTAAGCAACCAACCTCAATTATTCTAACCCTAAATTTCGGGGTGTTACACCTTGTGTTGTGGAAGAATGAGTCTTCCTTGTTATTTTTAGCAAGGAAGTTACATTTTTTTCCCTCCATACATAGCCGACCACATGTGGTCCAAGTGTGGTGGTTTTTTACTGCTATTTTTAGTAGTAGTTAGAGGGTTGAAGGCTTGATTAAAGAAGATATTGTGCTAAATTTATTTTCTGCAATTTTTGATATATTTGTTATATTTAGAAATCTGAAGGGTTGGTTAAGGAGTGCTATTTAAGTAGTGGATATTTTCTAGCTTATTTTCTTGGTAAAATGGGTAGGTAAGGAATCGTTTTGGGCCTTTTGCTTAGGTAACACTAGGCTTCCTTGGAATTCTTACTGGATCATTACCACTTTGAAATCCATGTGACTGAACTATTAATCTTTCAACATGTATCTATCTAAGACCCAAATACAACAAAAAATCTACCAACCTTTCCCTTAGCCCAATTAATCCAAAAAATAATAATAATAACATGCATTTAACGTAAAATTCATAATATTAACACATTCTTATAAAAATAATAAAATCTCATAAAATCAGGTATAAAACCATAGAAAGAGTTGTATTTGCACTCGGAATTAATATAATTTATAAATAAAAGAGTGCTTAAATATGTATATATTTTGGAGTTTACACACCCTAAAACTTAAATCATTGCTCGTCCCTAGTGTTAAAAACTCGTCAACCTGTAGAATTTTTAATCATCCAAATAGTTATAGAAAAACATAAATTATATTCTCAAATCAATTTTGTAAGTATTTAGCTCATAAATAGCATATCATCCAATATTTATTCAAGTAACTAATATGCTAACAAATCATGATTTGGACAAATAATTTTAAGAGTAGAGTAAGTTCAACCATAAAAGATTATATTCCTAAGTTAAATAAGCATCATTCTTCAGATTTAACACATGTCTTCATATGTTGACTTGATATTTCCCTCTCCACTAATGTAGTTAACTTAGTGGTTTTAAATCAATAGGTATTAGTAAAGGTTGCAATGGAGTTGGGGTTAATGTATGGAAAAAGAATTGATATTTTTAAGTTCAACTAACCTTAAACTTAGTTTACCTTGGCCTTCAAAAGTTTGTGATCACCAATCAACTCTTTTCAATACTTGTACCTAGTGGTACGTTTTTTGAACTAAAAAAGTACCTTTCGAAGCATATCTCTGTATATGTAACTCATATTTTGTACACCCAATGATCTTCTTGGACTCCCTCAAACTTAATCTTCAAAATACTTCCAAAGTAAGAAAGGCTAAGTTTTCAAGGTTCAAGAGGTCACAAAAATAATTATTTAAAATAAGCTACATATTTCATGGATTATTTCCAAAAATATAGGTCATATAGCTCAAAATTGGCTTTTCAAAGGATTTGATTAAAAGGTAGGCTTGAATCAAGCTCAATCAATCCAAAGAAAATATGACTAAATCATTTTTAAACCCTATTTGTTATCTAGGATTTCGCCTCAAGAAAAATACCAAACCAATTCTGTGGATGTTTATGGCCATTGGGGATGACATCTAATCGTTGGAAGCATGAATTTCGAGCTTAAAAATTGTCCTTGCACATCATGTCTTAAGACCTAGCAAGATGTCTCTAGGAATGGCTAAAAAATAGTTGTTATATAGTCATTGGCATGCCATGTCACGAGACATGAATACTGTGTCTCGAGACAATTTCCCAATTATCTCTAAACATATTGTACAGTGTCTCAAGACAAGCAGCCCTTGAAGCAATTTTTAGCTTTGAAGTTTTCATGTCTTAGAGCATATGGTCGTATGTCTCCAGATTAGCATACCAAAGTCCCTTATAAGCATTTTAAACACTTTAGAACACTTTGGTTTTAACCCAAAAACATTTAGATAAAACACATTTAAAACATATTTTGCAAGTATTTTGCAAGTATTTGAAAATGCTTTGAAAATATTTTATAAAATTTTCAATCCTATTTTCACAAAATGATTTAGGACATATAATAAAGATAAACTTTGTCTTAAATGTTATTATATAAAAAGCTTGGGACATCAAAGCTAACACTTTCAATGGGAAATTTAATTCTCTCTATGAAACAAAAACTACGAGTATTCATGCGTAAAATAGAATTTGTTCTTTAAAATAAATTGTCACTATTTTTCGACAAAATGTCAATTCTCAAAAGTGTATGTTCATAGCTTGACCCATAGTTCCTATTTATAGAGAATTGGTACAAGAGCTCTATTCGAATATGGTCTAATTAAATAATAATTTTTTAATAAAAAATTCAATGTTCCGGTAGAAATGGAACACAAAGGGTAGCGACATCCCTAGTAAAATAGTAGGGTTTGTCGATCCTATCAATTAACAGGACCTATTAGGGCCTTTCATGTATTAGGTACAATTATATGTTATCTAGATTTTTATCCAACACTTATAATTTATCCAACCCAATAGCTATTTTTAATTACCCAAAATATTCTTTATTTCAATTAATTAAATTAACTAAATTACTTTCACAATTAAATTATTTTCTCAACCCAATTCTAATTTTATTAAAGTCACAACAACTTTATCTATTAGAATTCATTAGGAAATTAATTTAATTTTCTTATTCGTTAAATTTAGGATGACTAATTATTTTAATTCTCACTTCGAACTTCAATTATTTAATTACAATTACTTAAATAATAATTCAAAGAAATTAAATTAATTTCTATGTCATCTTTTGTACTCAGCAAGAACAAAACATTCACTATAGATAGTGATGCATGCAATCTATTTCTCTTATTTATCATTTTCATTCATTCCACAATTTGTTGATTCTACATGCAATTTGTTTCAAGTTATCTCGAGCTAGCGGAGGGACCGATTCTACATATATAATTAGGTTTCAACTAATTTGTAATTAAGGTATGACTCTTCGCCTACTAATTACAAATTATCTAATCATTGAGTCAGTACCATGATTGAACTCTCCCTTATCATATACCATTACAAAAGGTACTTTATTAAGTGCTCGTACAGTGACATTGTCATAAGTGTGTTATTCTCATAGGATCTCTTTAATCTTTTTTGGGATAAAATATGTTCTCCCAATATGATCCTATTTTATCCCATGGCTTCCATTACATCTTCCAATATGAAAAAATTAATTACTAACACATAGTAATTAAATCATTTGTCTTATGATCAATGACCCATGGACACGTTCCTTTTTCATCAATCATGCAATGCCAATAAGAGGACATAGTTTACCCTTTATTGAGCTATTAATTCCACTGTTGTGGAATAATGCTACATCATGCCAAAGCCGTATGCCCAACGCACTAGCCTTTGGCTCCTTATCTATTTGAGCTCAGGCTTTCATTTACATCGAAGTATATGAGTCACACATAGATAGTCTGTCATCCACTCAAAATTAAGGTATGCCACACTATGAACGTCATAAGTGAATAAATCTATAAACTGATTTAGGATAAATAAATTCAACTTGGGTCTTGGCTGATGTATTGTCAGTTCAGACATTGACATCTATATCTCTATTTTTTTGGGAGTCATTTGCTTCGATCTCCAAGAAAAGACATCTCCCCAATTGGACTTGATAGACGACATAATAGTCTTTCAATTGATTTGCTCAGATTTGATTAGACTATAAACTGTTTAGATTATCTACTAATATAAGTTGTCTTATCACATTATGATCCGACCACATAATGCAACTTAATATTAATTAAACATTAGATAATCAATGAGCCAATATCTGTTTACGTTTTGCTTTGAATGAAAAATTCATTGAGGTCATATACAAATGATATTAATGTATAATGAAATTTTATTTAAACCAATCTGTTCAAAAAATTACAGGTATAATTAACGAATATACTACACTTAAGGCTCTAGATCCCAATAGTTCACCCATTGTAACATCCCAAGTTAGGGGGTTCTCCATTTCATATTTTTGTGTGTTGGCTTGTCCTGCTTGCTATTTGGATGTGTTTGGGGGTCTTGGGAAGGCTCAGGCTCAAGCCAGAGTCTTGATTAAATTTTTTTTTTAGGGCACTTTAGGGGGAAGAGCTTGTAGAGGTAGGCCTTATGTATATTTATGTGTAGGTGATGGAACAAAAAGTAGCGTGGAAGAGTGGTAAGAGATGCTTAGAGGGTAAGGGGGGATGACGCCTCAAGGGAGCTTGGAGGAGAATGGGGCAGGTTCGAATCTCACAGCTTGCATTTTTGGGGGTTTTATTTTGCTAAGGATGGAGAAGAGGTGGATTCGGCCAAGACTCTGCATGTTAGTTGTGGAATGGGTCAACATGTTTGAATTGGAAGGAGGAGAGGTGTTGGAGGAGTAAGAATTGGTCAACACATTTGAAATGGAGAGTGGAGAGTGAAAGGTGGAGAGAATTATGGGATGTGGTGAGAGGGAGAGTGTGACCAAATTTGGGAAGGTGTGGGGTGTGTGTGGATGGTTTAGCTTGGGTAGGTAAGAGCCAAAGTTTCCTTTGGGGGTTTTAGCAAATCATTCCTTGTTTGTGCATATTCGGTCATCTAGAGTGTAGTGCCGAAATTGTTCCCAAATAGGTGCTTGTGATTGTTCTTTTTTCATTTTCTTCCAAATTCGTTCTCATTGACTTGTGAGCATTGCCGAAATTCTTGAGTGTTTCTCCTCCTTTTCCCATCGTTTCCTTCTTGTGTCAGTTAAGCCTATTTCAAATTTCCTACTTTCATTTCTTTCTCTTGTGGCCTCAATCTACAACTTGGTTTATTCATATCTTTTCCATATTTCTTCTTTGGCCAAGACTATTCGTTCATCTTCTACAAGTTGTAATCATCACCATAGCTGAACCCCTTTGATACCTATTTTAAATCAACTTCTATCCTGTGAGTTCATCTTAGCCGAATCCCTGACTGCTATTCTCTTCTTTTCTTCTCCTTGAGGTTTCTTTCTTGAGCCGAACCTTCTTGGCTTTTAGTGGCTTGTGCCGAACCTTTGGACACCATTCGGTTTCTCCTGATCCAAGGCATGATATTCTCTTTTTTTAATTTCTTTTCATCTCCCCTACTTTTCTTTAGAAACCGACTGCTCACTCTTCCATTAACTGAAGGGGAGTTCTCTTTCGTAATATTTTGCCTCACCTTTTAGTAATTTATTTCTTTCATCTCTAATTGCTAGTGGCCGAATATCAGTAAGAGAGGTGCTAAGGTTTCTTTGGTTGCCGAAGGTTCTTTTCTAAGTAGTCTTGTTGGTTCGCGTTAGTAACAAAGGTAAGGAATACCCTCTGACTTTATTCGATTGGTTTTCTCTCGGTTGTTTGCTGCCATAGTTTGATATCGTTATTAGATAACCGTCGTTTCCGTTATAGTACGGTATTGATCAAGATTCTTTCATGGTTGCGAGTGCCAGTCAAGCTAAAGAGGTAAGTGGAACCGTAATATCAGTTTCTCGGTTTAAACGGCGTGCGGTGTCGACGATTTGAGATTTTCAGCCAGGTTGTGGTAGAGAGCCGACTTCGGCTTGGGATAGGCGGATTGCTGTTATCCCTGCGAGTGAGGGTGTCAATGATATTGAGAGCTTAGTTCTTTGCGTATACAGATGTGTAATTTCTCACACCTTCTTTGGTTAATTGTAATAACTACATATATCATGTAAAAGCCAAAATTACAGCAGTGATTATTGAATTACTCGTGGAGGGTAAAACTGAAGATTCCAGGTTAGTCACCTTCTTATTATGTTATGCATATACCTTGGCATGAAAAGACACATGCTCTGTTTGTCTAATGTGTATTGATATATGTTGCATCTATTACATTATGCTTATATGTTGCATGGGATTGGGTTACAGTATTGATGGAGAAGGGGCAGTGTATATCGGTGGCTTTGCCACACTATTTCAGTGGCTAGGCCACATATTTGTATATCGGTGACTCTGTCACATTACATCGGCTTTGAGCAGCATGACTGTCAGCATGACTGCCATAGAGGAGTGTAGCAAATGGATGGTTGATTGTAGAAATCCCCACAGGTGTGCTGAGGTTGGATATATGGAGCAGAGTGTAGAGGATGGAACATTAGGATGGGCTGGGTTTGTTATATTGATTATCTGTTATGCAATAGTGCTTGGGCTTCGTTCGATTGAATAATGGGGGCTTAGGCCCAGTTATGGTCTATGTGAGGTAATTGCACACTGAGTCCTCATGACTCACCCCTTCTGCTTAAACTTTTGCAGGTGATTCTTAGTTCAGTGGATTTGGGCCGGGGTGGACTTCGAGGTGGCCATGCACGGTTACTATTAAATTAAACTTTACTTTTCTTTGGATTTTCTTTAATTTGGGGATTTTGTTTGTAATAAGGCCACTAATATTTTGGTTTATCTTTGGTTTAAACTTTAAACGCTTTAATTTGTGATTTAATTGGTAAGACAGTTTCCTAATAAAACGCAAAATGAAAGTTTTTCAAAAACCCAACCAACGAATTTACAAACGATACTAAACAAACAATCTCAAGTTAACTTAATGCAACATCACGTGTTTTTTTAAACGTCACCTAAACGCTGGATTTGAGCTAATTACAACTTTTATAAAATGAACACTAAGTTTTTAGATGAACTACCGAACTTGAAGTTTTCAAAAGAGATTTTAGAGTTTTCAGGCGAATGCGAAGTTTCATAAAAATCTTTTAATGTGACATACCAGATCCGGTTGTGGTGTTTGGGCCGGGTTTGGGGTGTTACAATTGTGGTATCAGAGCCAGGTTTCAAAACTTGGCTATAGGTTTTGGGTTCAAAACATTTTCCAAAATTGGTTCGAAAATGGTTTAGAAAAAAATATATGTACATGTTTTTGGAAGTATGGCACCTGAGTCTCCGGCACCAAGTCTGCACAGTAAGGTTTTCTGACTGAATTGAGTGATTTGCATAAAGTGGTTATATTATGCTATGAATGCTGGAATTAAGAAACTCAACTCTAGAGATTAAAACCTTTAGGTATACGTATGCTCTGCGGAAAACTACTTTTAACTCTACTATCATAAGACTGCCCGGTAATAAACAGTGAAAGAGATGCTAATTCATAAAATTTGTAAATCAGATTAAAACGATACGATAGACATGAGTGCTAGAGGACGTGGACGTGGTGCACGCGGCCGAGGTAGAGGCCGGCGTGTTGAGGCTGAGTTCTCAGATGCAAGACATGAGCCTGAAGGTGGAGCGCTAGCATCACCCATGGCAAAAGCGTGATCTCAAGACCGAACTGGTGGAGATGATGCTTTGTCCCAAGCGATGTTGTGGGCTCTGGAGCGAGTTGCTAGGGCAAGCACTGGGGTAATATCTTGAAAGTCTATTCCTGAGCGACTTCGAGCAAACGGAGCTGAAATGTTTAGGGGTATTTCTGGTGTGGCCCCAAATGTAGCTGAATATTGGCTGGAGGCAGTCGAGCGGATTATGGATGATCTAAACTGCATGGCAGAGGATAAATTGAAGGGAGCAGTGTCTCTTCTCTTAGATGAGGCATATCAGTGGTGGCTCACAGTAAGAGAGGGTATCCAGCGGATCATCTTAACTGGGATTTCTTCAAGACAGCATTTCAAGGGAAATATGTTGGGGCAAGCTATGTGGATGCCCAGGGGAAAGCATTCCTGAATCTGGTACAAGGGGGTAAATCTGTGGCTGAGTACGAGGCAGAATTTCTGCGCTTGAGCTGTTACGCCCGAGGGATAGTTGCGATCAATTATGAGCTTTGCATACGGTTCAAAGATGGGCTGCGAGACGAGTTGAGAGTGTTGATAGCTCCGCAGCGGGAGAGAGATTTTGCCATCCTGGTTGAAAAAGCTAAAATAGCCGAAGAGGTAAAGCGGACTGAGAGGCAAAACAAGGATAAGGATAGGGGTAAAAATAAGAGGAGTTTTGGCCGTCGGGATCAGCTGGGGGTTTTCAGAAGAGGCCTAGGTTTGATGGGCCGGGTCGAGTTACGATGCCGGTTGCTGTTGGTCAGTCTCGACCGTGTGCTCAGTGTGGGAAATCACATTGCGGGAGTGTTGGGAAGAGATAGAGGATGTTTCAAGTGTGGATCTGAGGATCATCTAATACGGAATTGTTTGCAAGAGTTAGCTAGGGCACGGGCGGTAAGTCAGGGTTATGTGCAGCCGGGAAGAGGTGGACAACAGATGTCGAGAGGTCGTGGTCCAAACAGAGGGGGAAATGGTTTTGGTCACGGTCGTGGAGCACCGGGTAGGGGTGTCGGTAATGCAGATGCAAGACAGCCGGGTTTAGTCTATACAGCACGACGGCGAGAGGATGGCGACGCACCGGACGTCATAACTGATACGTTCTTTATAGTTGATAAATTGTTTACTGCTTTGATTGTTATTGGATCGACCCATTCTTATGTTGCTGCTAGAGAGATGACTGTGGTTAGCCCTTTAGGACAATCTATAGTGGTAAACAAGATGTTTAGGGATGTGCCTTTAGAAATTCAAGAAGTAGTATTTCCGGCAGACTTGATGGAATTGCCATTCGGTGAGTTTGACCTTATCTTAGGCATAGATTGGCTGGTTAAGCATCGTGCTAATTTGGATTGTGTGACGAAGTGAATGGTGTTGAGAACCCCAGAGGATAAGGAAGTGGTTGTGATGGGGAAAGAAGGAATTATTTGTCTAATGTGGTTTCTGCATTAAGGGCTGTTAAGATGGTTCAAAAAGGGTGCAAGGCGTTTCTAGCTTTCATCGTTGCTTTGGATACGAAAGAAGTGACTGTAGAGGAGGTTAGAACAGTGAAGGAATTCATGGACGTCTTTCCTGGAGAGCTTCTGGGGTTGCCTCCGGATCGTGAGGTGGAATTTGGAATTGAACTACTTCCAGGTATGGCTCCGGTGTCCATCGCCCCTTATAGGATGGCGCCGAAAGAGCTGGTAGAACTTAAAGCTCATATCTAGGAGCTGTTGGATCGTGGATTTATTCCACCAAGTGTTCTCCGTAGGGAGCACCGGTGTTATTCGTGAAGAAAAAGGACGGGTCGATGCGTATGTGCATTGACTATCGCCAGTTGAATAAGTTGGCGATTAAGAACAAGTACCCGCTGCCGAGGATTAATGATTTATTCGATCAGCTTAAAGGGGCTTCAGTCTTCCCGAAGATAGATTTGAGTCAAGTTACCATCAACTAAAGGTCAAGGAGGCGGACATTCATAAAACTGCTTTTTGAACTCGTTATGGTCACTATGAGTTTTTAGTGATGCCGTTCGGGTTGAAAAATGCACTAGTTGCGTTTATGGATATGATGAATTGGGTATTCCAACCCTATCTGGACTGATTTGTTGGAGTATTCATATACGATATCTTGGTTTACCCAAGAACGAAAGAGGAGCATGATTAGTATCTTCGGGTTGTTCTGCAAGTATTAAGGGAAAAGCAACTGTATGCTAAATTTAGTAAGTGTGCGTTTTGGCTGAAGGAAGTGACCTTTTTGAGGCATGTTGTTTCTGCGGAGGGGATTAGGGTGGATCCCCGAAAAATTGAAGCTATTCTGGATTGGAAGCTGCCGAAGTCTGTAGCAGAAATTTGAATTTTTTTGGGCTAGACGGATATACAGAAGATTTGTGGAGGGATTTTCCTTGATTGCGGCACCCTTAACAAAGTTGTTACGGAAAGGGATACCATTTGTTTGGGCTGACAAGCAGCAAAAAGCTTTGAGAAGCTGAAGAAGATCTTAACAGAGGCTCTGGTATTGATCCAGCCTGAAGCCGGAAAGGAGTTCGTTGTTTATTGTGATGCTTCTCACACATGGTTAGGATGTGAGTTGATGCAAGGAGGGAAGGTAGTCGCGTATGCGTCTCGGCAGTTAAGACTGCATGAGATGAATTATCCCACTCATGACTTGGAGCTAGATGCGGTGGTGTTTGCCCTGAAGATTTGGAGACACTATCTATATAGGGAGAAGTCAATTATTTACACCGACCATAAGAGTTTGAAATATCTCCTCACCCAGAAGGAGTTGAATTTAAGGCAGCGGAGGTGGATTGAGCTATTGAAGGATTATGACTGCTCGATGGAGTATCACCCGGGTAAAGCTAACGTAGTGGCGGATGCGTTGAGTCAGAAGGTGATATCAGATGTAAGGGCAATGTTTGCTCATCTCAGCTTGTGTGATGATGAAAGTTTGTTAGCTGAACTTCAAGTGAAGCCGACGTGGGTAAGCCAGATAAAAGAGAAGCAGTTATCGGATGATGTGTTAAATGCTCGATTTCAGCAGGTGCAGGGTGGTGAGATAGGGGAGTATAGTTTGAACAGTGAGGGGGTATTGTGCTTTCGTGAAAGGGTCTGCATGCCGAAGGATGTTGGGTTGAGGTAGATGATTCTTTGTGAGGCGCATAGTATTCCATACGCTATGCATCCTTGTGGGAGAAAGATGTATCGGGGTCTGCGTGAACAGTTTTGGTGACCTGGATTGAAGCGAGAAATTACCGAGTTTGTGGGTAAGTGCTTGACGTGTCAGCAAGTGAAAGCGAAACATCAGTTGCCTTCGGGGTTACTTCAGCCGGTGAAGATTCCATTGTGGAAATGGGAGAGGATAACGATGGACTTTGTTAAAGGGCTACCTCTTACGCCTACTAAGAAAGATTCGGTATGGGTGATTGTTGATCGGTTGACGAAGTCTACCGATTTCATACCTATTCGTATCGACTATACGTTGCAGAAGCTGGCTAAGCTGTATGTGGTAGAGATTGTGAGGTTGCATGGGGTACCTGTGTCTATCATATCGGATAGAGACCCTAGGTTTACGTCGCGATTTTGGAAGGTGCTGCATCAGACACTGGGTACACAACTGGATTTCAGCACAACGTTTCATCCACAGACTGATGGTCAGTCTGAAAGGTAATTCAGATCTTGGAAGACATGTTGAGAAGCTATGTTATTGACTTCAGGAGTAGTTGGGAGGATTTTCTACCGCTGGCAGAATTCGTATACAATAATAGCTACCAATCCAGCATTCAGATGGCACCCTACGAAGCGTTATATGGTCGTAGATGTCGAACCCCTACCTGCTAGACAGAGTTAGGTGAGCGATAGTTATTGGGTTCGAAATTGGTTTCAAAAACAGAGGAAAAGGTTAAATTGATTCGGACTCGGTTGAAGAAAGCTTCCGACAGGTAGAAGTCATATGCAGACCTGAAGCGTAAGGAAATAGAATTTTCAGTGGGTGATCGGGTTTTCTTGAAAGTCTCGCCTTGGAAAAAAGTTCTGAATTTGGGCAAAAAGGCAAGTTGAGTCCCAGGTTCATCGGGCCTTATCGGGTATTGAAACGTGTGGGACCAGTGGCATATCAGCTTGAGTTACCTCCGAAGCTGAGTCAAATACATGATGTATTCCATGTCTCGATGTTGAGGCGCTACCATTCGGATCCGTCTCACATAGTGCCAGTGGAGGAGATTGAAGTGAGACCGGACCTGTCTTTTGGGGAGGAACCAGTGCAGATCTTAGATCGAGACGTTAAGGTACTGAGGAAGAAATCTGTCCCGTTGGTCAAAGTCTTATGGCAAAATCATGGTACAGAGGAAGCCACGTGAGAGCCGGAAGATATGATACGACAGCAGTACCCTCACCTCTTTTGATCAGGTAAATTTCAAGGCCGAAATTTCTTTAAGGGGGTAGAACTGTAACATCCAAGTTAGAGGGTTCTGCATTTCATGTTTTTATGTGTTGGCTTGTCCTACTTGCTATTTGGATGTGTTTGGGGGTCTTGGGAAGGCTCAGGCTCAAGCTGGAGTCTTGGTTAAATTTTTGTTTTAGGGCACTTTAGGGGGAAGAGCTTATAGAGGTAGGCCTTATGTATATTTGTGTGTAGGTGATAACACAAAAAGGAGAGTGGAAGAGTGGTAAGAGACGCTTAGGGGGTAAGGGGGGATAACGCCTCAAGGGAGCTTGGAGGAGAAGAGGACAGGTTCGAATCTCACAGCTTGCATTTTTGGTGGTTTTATTTTACTAAGGATGGAAAAGAGGTGGATTTGGCCAAGACTCTGCATGTTAGTTGTGGAATGGGTCAACATGTTTAAATTAGAAGGAGGAGAGGTGTTGGAGGAGTAAGAATCGATCAACACATTTGAAATGGGGAGTGAAGAGTGAAAGGTGGAGAGAATTATGGGATATGGTGAGAGGAAGAGTGTGACCGAATTTAGGAAGGTGTGAGGGGTGTGTGGACGGTTTAGCTTGGGTAGGTAAGGGCCGAACTTTCCTTTGGGGGTTTTAGCAAATCGTTCCCTGTTTGTGCATATTCGATCATCTAGAGTGTAATGCCAAAATTGTTCCCAAATAGGTGCTTGTGATTGTTGTTTTTCATTTTCTTCCAAATTCGTTCTCATTGACTTGTGAGCATTGCCGAAATTCTTGAGTGTTTCTCCTCCTTTTCCCATCGTTTCCTTCTTGTGTCAGTTAAGCCTATTTCAAATTTCCTACTTTCATTTCTTTCTCTTGTGGCCTCAATCTACAACTTGGTTTATTCATATCTTTTCCATATTTCTTCTTTGGCCAAGACTATTCGTTCATCTTCTACAAGTTGTAATCATCACCATAGCTGAACCCCTTTGATACCTATTTTAAATCAACTTCTATCCTGTGAGTTCATCTTAGCCGAATCCCTAACTGCTATTCTCTTCTTTTCTTCTCCTTGAGGTTTCTTTCTTGAGCCGAACCTTCTTGGCTTTTGGTGGCTTGTGCCGAACCTTTGGACACCATTCGGTTTCTCCTGATCCAAGGCATGATATTCTCTTTTTTTGATTTCTTTTCATCTCCCCTACTTTTCTTTAGAAACCGACTGCTCACTCTTCCATTAACTGAAGGGGAGTTCTCTTTCGTAATATTTTGCCTCACCTTTTAGTAATTTATTTCTTTCATCTCTAATTGCTAGTGGCCGAATATCAGTAAGAGAGGTGCTAAGGTTTCTTTGGTTGCCGAAGGTTCTTTTCTAAGTAGTCTTGTTGGTTCGCGTTAGTAACAAAGGTAAGGAATACCCTCTGACTTTATTCGATTGGTTTTCTCTCGGTTGTTTGCTCCTATAGTTTGATAGGTTGCGAGTGCCAGTCAAGCTAAGGAGGCGAGTGGAACCGTAATCTCGGCTCCTCGATTTAAATGGCGTATGGTGTCGACAGTTCGGGATTTTTCGCCAGGTTGTGGTAGAGAGCCAACTTCGGCTTGGGATAGGCAGATCGTTGTTATCCCTGCGAGTGAGGGTGTCAACAATATTGAGAGCTTAGTTCTTTGCGTATACAGGTGTGTAACTTCTCACACCTTCTCTGGTTAATTGTAATAACTACATATATCATGTAAAAGCCGAAATTACGGTAGTGATTATTGAATTACCCGTGGAGGGTAAAACCGAAGATTCCAGGTTAGTCACCTTCTTATTATGTTATGCATATACCTTGGCATGAAAAGACATATGCTTTGTTTGTCTAATGTGTATTGATATATGTTGCATCTATTACATTATGCTTATATGTTGTATGGGATTGGGTTATGGTATTGATGGAGAAGGGGCAGTGTATATCGGTGGCTCTGCCACACTATTTCAGTGGCTAGGCCACATATTTGTATATCAGTGACTCTATCACATTACATCGGCTTTGAGTAGCATGACTGTCAGCATGACTGCCAAAGAGGAGTGTAGCAGATGGAGGGTTGATTGTAGAAATCCCCACAGGTGTGCTGAGGTTGGATATATGGAGCGGAATGTAGAGGATGGAACATTAGGATGGGCTGGGTTTGTTATATTGATTATCTGTTATGCAATAGTGCTTGGGCTTCGGCCGATTGAATAATGGGGGCTTAGGCCCATTTATGGTCTATGTGAGGTAATTGCACACTGAGTCCTCATGACTCACCCCTTCTGCTTAAACTTTTGCAGATGATTCTTAGTTCAGTGGATTTGGGCCGGAGTGGACTTCGAGGTGGCCATGCACGGTTACTATTAAATCAAACTTTACTTTTCTTTGGATTTTCTTTAATTTGAGGATTTTGTTTGTAATAAGGCTACTAATATTTTGGTTTATCTTTGGTTTAAACTTTAAACGCTTTAATTTGTTATTTAATTGGTAAGACGATTTCCTAATAAAACACAAATGAAAGTTATTCAAAAACCCGACCAACAAATTTACAAGCGATACTAAACAAACAATCTCAAGTTAACTTAATGCAACATCACGTGTTTTTTTAAACGTCACCTAAACGTAGGATTTGAGCTAATTACAACTTTTATAAAATGAACACTAAGTTTTCAGATGAACTACCGAACTTGAAGTTTTCAAAAGAGATTTTAGGGTTTTCAGGCGAATGCGAAGTTTCATAAAAATCTTTTAATGTGAAATACCAGATCCGGTTGTGGTGTTTGTGCCGGGTTTGAGGTGTTACACCCATAGAGCTAGGTTCCTCCTATTCTTCTCTCTTCCTCTTTACTTAATTCTACAGGTGGAATCGAATCTTTGCTACAATGAGGGAGATGACTCAAACCTTTATTATAGTGATGAGGCTCCTCTATCAAGATCAGCTTGTTCCACATCTTTTGTCTCTACGAACTTGTCTGCTTTATAAACTTGATTGACCAACCTCGTTTCTTGTTGGTTAGGGTGTATTTGAGGTGTTTGTGTCACAAACCTACTATGTAAGACTAAATACCTCAATCATTCATCAATTATAGATACTACATAATTGTTGCACTGAAGTGACACGTAAAAGATTGAATAGACTCGCCTTACCTTTTCCTGATTCCTAGTAAACTGATTTTGCTCTTGCTTGACTCATTTTTAACCAAAAATGTATGAAATTAGCTTCTTTAGCTCATTGAAGTTATGAATGGATCCTGCTAGGAGAAAAGAGTACCAACTCTTAGCATGACTTTCAGGAGTCATTAGGAATACCTTGTATTTCAACATATCTGAGACTCACAATATCTCTATACAATTATCGTATTGTTCAACATGCTTATCAGGATCTTCATTACCATAGTGTTTCTCTTTCAATAACTTGATGTTGTAATGGAAAAAATGTTGGCCACTTCTGGCCCTAAGAGCTTGGAGCTTAGGGCCAGCTTGCCCCACTTGGTTGAGAAATATCCATGTAATAACATGTTTTCCCTAGTTCGTCCACCTTTCTCTCTAATACATTTCTTTGATGGGGGACTATCTAAGAAACATATTGTAACATCCTAAATTTTAGGGTTAGAAGTTTTGGGGTTTTATGGTTAGAGTCATAGAGAAGGGCATGCTTTAGTGTTTAGTCGCGCGATTCAATGTCAGAATGGGCCTGCTGTTCTGGTGGATTGTTGTGTGTTAATTTACCTCAAGGTTCTGGGTTCAAGTCTTTGGGTGTGCATTTTTGGGGATGCAATTTATTTTGCCTTGTTTTAAGTTAATATTTTTATTAACTTTATTTTTTATTTATTATTGATTATTTACTTATTTTTTGGTTACACGTTCTCCTTTCCCTCTCCCTCTATTTGATTTTCTTTTTACTCTTTTCTTTTTGCTAAAATGGTTTTTGTTTGCAGTATTTGGAGAGCTCTGTTTCCTCGTCGACAAGTTAGAGTCTGAACGTCTTGGATCACGAGACAGGTGTGGGTCCTAAAACTTTTCTATGTTATTTACAAGATTAATTTTGTTAAAATGTGGCAATCTTGGTAGCCTTTGAAAATTGATCATCTAAGTATGGTAATACTGTCGAATGGCATGGAATTCGCTTTGGTTAGTGCGGTTCTAAGTTCCAACTATTGAGGGTCAACGTAGTGACTGGAAAACTCATTTTTCAAGCTGATTTAGGGTGGTTTCGTGGCCACTAGGGTTTCCACAGGGGCGTGTGCCAGTTCACACTGTCGTGTGCCTTTGGGAATTAGAGTTTTCGGGCCAATTTTGGTGCCACATGACCATGTGGCTAACTTGGGGATTTTATCATTTCTCACACGGCCGTGTCCCTCGAGCACACGAGCGTGTGAGTTTAGGGATTAGGGTTTGAGTGATTTGATGCCACACGGCCTGGCCACATAGTCGTGTAGCTAATTTGGGGATTTAGGGATTCCACACAGGCCTATGATTTGGGACACACGGCTGTGTCAGGCGGGCACACGGGCGTGTGAGATACTCGAATTTAGTGCAAATGGATAGAGAGTTACATAGCCTGTTCCCACAGTCATGTCCCTGGTCCACACGGGCGCGTGCTTCAGTCACACGGCGGTGTGCCTCTTTCACACGGGCTTTTGACCTCCCACACGGCCTAGGCATTTTCCACACGACCAGAGCACAGGGGCTTGTGGTCCTAAGACACTTATATTGGTTCAGTGTGCCTTTCTAATCTGAAAATGTGTTTGTGCGCTTCAACCCTTGGCTAAGCTTAAAGAAGGGTAATTAAGAATTATGATCTAGGCTTCGGCCCGAGTGTATCTGTGTGACTGTCATGTAAGGTGTTTGAATTTGAATATGATCTATTGGGTGTGTGTGTGCATAGCTGTTTTGTCTGACTTTCTGATATTGTGTCTCTGTTCTGTGAAATTTTATGTAGACATGCACCCGCATAAAATATTTTGGGATGGGTTTTGAGGAGAAGGGAGTCTGATTCTGATCTAATCTAGCAGTTCAAACTGCAATTTGTCCGTACTGTGGATTACCGCACTACACTGTACAGCTCGTACGTCACCCTTGCTGCGTATATTTATCTAATCCGAAAATTAACCTGCAAATTACTGGTATAGCGGTTTACCGCATTGCACTGTATTGCATGTACGTTAGCTACGCTACGTATATATATCTGATCTGGCAGTTCAACTGCATTTTGATAAGCCATCGTTGTCGGGCAACCCGAGATGAGTTTATATGGTGTGTAGGGTTGGATGGACCTACTTGGTCCTAATTGGTGTGTTTGGTTGGATGAGCTTTAATAGCTCTTTCAGGGTGTGAACGAGGGATGGAGAGGTGTGTTGGCTGAATGGGTGGGTTTTTATTTGACTGCATTTCATTCGCATCTATCTGTGAGTTCTGACTGAAAGACTAGTTGTCTGTAATTTGTTTGTCTGATTGTTAAACTCTGTTTGAACATTAAATCTAGGTATGCTTTCTAGTTCTGTGTGTTTGAAATTCTGTTGCGCTTCTGATATGGATACTCTATTTCTGTCTCTGTTTTGTTTCAAACTCACACTGAGCTCAAGTAGCTCACCCTCTCTTAGTGTACTCCTTTCAGGTACTCTTCTAAATTCTGACGCTGGGCTCGGTATACGGAGGTCTCAGACAGTCTCGGAGTAGAATAAATTATCAGTTTGTATTTTCAGTTTCTAATTGATATTTCAATTTTTGAACTGTTAGATTTTATAAAAATATGGTACAAATTTCGTTTTAAGTTTTTAGTTTTACACCGCTGATTTATATTATCTCAACTGTAATTTTACTGTTTGTATTTTAAAAGATTAAATGATTCTATTTGACATGAAAACCTATTTTGTAAAAATTTACCTATGACCACTTCAGTGATTAATGTGACATCCGAGATTCAGTCTAAACTTCTAGGCTGGGTTTGGGGTGTTACACATATTCTTCTTCACTGCGTTGGCAAGCTAGTTTTGTCTACTCATATTCTTGGTTAGACATCAAAGGCATACC
Organism: Gossypium australe; assembly: GCA_005393395.2. Classification (NCBI taxonomy): domain Eukaryota; kingdom Viridiplantae; phylum Streptophyta; class Magnoliopsida; order Malvales; family Malvaceae; genus Gossypium; species Gossypium australe. Next base: position 36,601,896 of record CM016615.1, on the reverse strand, counting down.
ATCTTCACTATATGTCTATCCTTGTTAGCAAGGAGCTCATTGAGAGACCATCAATTCTTCTATATGTTGTTTGAGGATATTTTTTATTGATGGTTTCACTCGCACTATTGTTTCTAGAATTCATGTTGTCATTGGAATTGTTCATGTGGATTACAAAGTTACTCTTGGAATCCTATGACCCGTTGGGGACTAGCGTTAGGGTTTGAGGTATGATGTCTTATGATTGGTGAAGGATATTATAAATATGGATTGTAATATCATTGCGAGTGATTATACTAGGGATTATACTACTATGGCACAAACAAGCTATAAGGGTGTTGGTCTTATAGGCTAAAGTTTTGTCAAGCCTGATTATGAAAATTCTGGAAGTTTTGAAAAATGTTGAACATCAGGAAAGGTTGGGTCGTTGAAGAAGTTGTTGGGATAAGTCATCATTTCTAGCTCTAAAGGTTAAAAGTGAGTCTACGCTCACCGCACCTATTGTTGATACAAGGTTAGGCTATTGTAATTCATAACAGTCCATCCAATGGAAGGAAAGTTATAAGCATTTAAGGATGATCGGAGTATGAGCTCCTTGGAGGATAAGAGTACAAGAAGGGAAAGAAGATACTTCAGACTGGGGGTATAGAGAGAGATTCCCGCTCATTAATCCTTGAGTGTCTTATAAAGGTGTGTCGTCAGTCCTTCCTAAGACTCTATAAGTCATTCTTGTATTAGTTCTGCACTCCTTGGAGTCTAGTCAACCTACTGACTTCCTTTCCTCGTAGGTATGGGTTGTCATGTCAAGAAAATAGATAAACGTGATGCTAGAGTGGTAGGTATTTTGTCAATGTCAAGAGATGTGGCCCTCATAGTGCGTGCTCGCGAGGTTGAGCGCTCACAGAGTTTTAGCATTGTGAAAAAATATAACGTCGGTAATGACTATATCGCAAAGAAAAGAGAAATAAAAAGTAAAGAACACACATATTTTACATGGAAACGCTTTCAGGAAAGAACCACGGGCAGGGGAGAAGAAAATTCACTATGTCGAATTCAAATCAAATTACAAGAGGAATAGACTATGTTTATTTATAGGCTTGTAAAGCCATATTCTAATAGGAGTGTAGTAAGATTGAAACTCCTTATTCTAATCAATATCAAATAGATGGAGTTTAATAAGGTTTAAAAAACCTTATTTATAATAAAATAAAAGAAGTGTAGTTATATAGGGACTCTTCTTTTATTTTATTTTACCATTGTATTTTATTTAAATAAGGATTCGGGTCACTTAATTCTAACAATCTCCACCTTGACACGAATTCTCAATAAACAAGTTCTTCACCGCGAACTCTCAACGAACAAGTTCTCCACCTCTTCCATAAAACCCCTTAAGAGTTTAACTTCAACAATGAACACCAACCAAGTCTAAGCAATGCTCAAACTTGGTTATAAGAAGTGACTTAGTCATCATATCTGCAGGATTTTCATGAGTACTAATTTTGCTCACAACAATATCACCACGAGCAATAATATCATGAACAAAATGATACCGAACATCAATGTGTTTTGTTCTCTTATGAAACATTTGATCTTTTGTAAGGAAGATGGCACTCTGACTGTCACAAAATACTGTGCTGATTTGAAGGTCTTCATTGAGCTCACTAAAGAGTCCCTTCAACCAAATAGCTTCTTTACAAGCCTCAGTGATCGCCATGTACTCAGCTTCAGTGGTAGACAAAGCGACTGTAGTTTGCAAAGTAGCTTTCCAACTGATTGCACAACCTCCGATTGTAAAGACATAACTAGTGAGAGAGCATTGATCACCACATGATCACATAAAACAACACATCAAGCATTTTTAATAAGCCACTTATATACTAATCTCTCGTTTGTTTCGCACTTAGCCCACCATCGATCTCTAATAGGGTGGTATCGCACTTAGCCCACCAATCATTTTTAACTATGGTGATTTCGCACTTAGCTCACCTATCATTTATAACTATGGTATTTTCGCACTTAGCCCACCAAATAATTTAATAAGCGATGGTATCGCACACAACCCATCGATTAGTAATTAATTGGGTGGTAACGCACACAACCCACCGATAATAATATGGTTGATGGTATCACACACAACCCATCACTAACCATCAATAAGGTGATTTCGCACATAGCTCACCATTATTATACATTCATGGATAATTATCCTTTTGTACTTCTCTATTTCAAATGTTCATACGGGAACATCCTCACACACTACTATTCTTGCTTAACTTTCTACGATACTCATTCGCATTCACACAATGCATTTAAAAATATAACTTATGCAACTGAGGTGCATTAATTACACATAACCCACCAGGGGTTCATTATATACCGAGTTTACCTCAGTTCAGTTCAAACACATACTTGTGCTTCTCATGGTACAGCCACATACTTTCTCTCTTTCAACATACCCGTTGAATCACTCAATTTGTTAAATAACACTCTTGAGTCTTATACACATAATGTCATATTGACATTATACCCCAATGGGGTCTTTCATGTATTAACATATTGATGCCATGTCCCCGACATGGTCTTACACGAATTTTCACACCGAGGCCATATTCCAATATGGTGTTACACGGGACCTTAATTATCAACATATCATGCAAATTTCTTTTCCCTCTAATATTAAATTAAAATAAGACTCTCATTTCTTGACATTCCTTCAAAACGTACTTAACGTATACATAGAGGCAATTAAACAATCAATACAACATTGAAATGTTAAGTACTTCACTTAGAATCTCATAATTTAGCAAATGAACTTACCTCGATGTCGAAAGGGCCGAAAGGGACTTTTTGCCCACATTTCTCTTTTCACCCATTCTAGGTTCGAAACTCGTTTTCTTTGATTTGAAGAGAAAATGAGCTGCTGAAATTTCAAGCTTCCAAAGCCCTCCCATGGTTGATATTTTCGGTTGGAGAAGAAGACCAAATAAAAAGATGATAACTTTCGCTTATATCATCTTATTTTATTCATTTTCTCCAACTAATATCACCAACTTTTAACTACAATAAATGCAATTGTCCTCTATGCACCCTATGGCTGGCCAACTCAATTAGCAAGGCCAAATTGCACATTTTGGACCTCCAATTTATAATCCATAGCTATAAGACACCTCTAGCAAACAAAATAGAACTTTCGCACTCTATGCGATTTAGTCCTTTTTTTTCGCGATTAAGCAAGAAATCGCTAAAATTAAAGCACCAAAATTTTCATGTATCCTAATGGACATGTTATAACACATAAAATAACATGAAAATAATTTTCTCTAACTTCAAATTAGTGATTCTGAGATCACTGTTCTGACTAGCCCCTAAATCGGGCTGTTACACCTATTCTAGTGAGGGATATGAGTTAGGGGTGTTACACCACCAGATTGGGAGGTTGAGTTTGCAATTGAAGTGTTTCCTGGTATGGCTCCAATGTCAATGTCTCCTAATCGTATGGCACCTACAGAATTGAAAGAATTAGAGGTGCAATTGCAAGATTCAATGGATAGCAGCTTTATATGCCCTAGTATATCGCGTTGGGGAGGTCCAATGCTTTTCGTCAAAAAGAAAGATGGCTCGATGGGACTCTGTATTGACTATCGACAATTGAATAAGTTGACGATTAAGAATCAATACCCTCTACCTCATATTGATGACTTATTCTATCAACTAAAAGGAGCTTCTATCTTTTCTAAGATTGATTTGAGATTGGGTTACTATCAGTTGAAAGTGAAAGATAATTACGAATTGAAGACGGCATTTGGTACGCGTTATGGCCATTATGAATTCTTAGTGATGCCTTTTGGGCTGATGAATGCTCCGGTGGCATTTCTAGATCTCATGAACCATATTTTTCAACCATATTTGGATCAATTTGTGGTAGTTTTTATTGATGACATCTTGATCTATTCAAAATTCAAATTCGAGCATGAGCAACATCTTAGAATTGTCTTGAAAGTGCTACGAGAGAAATAGATATATAGAAATCTTAGAAAATGTGAATTCTGGTTATCAAAAGTTGTATTTTTTGTTCCTAGACCCTTCTTTTTAAATTAAGGATAGACATACTTAATGTATCCCGGTTTCTTACACTCATAGCAAATAATGAGATATTTCTCCTTGGTAGATTCAAGCTTGAGTCCTTCCTTCTTTTGAAATTCTTTTCCTTTGTTGGACCTCATGAATCTCTTGAACCTTCTAGCAAACATCTCTATCTCTTTACCTTCATCCACCTCTTCACTTGATTCACTATCATTATTAGTGGTGGATTTTAGAGCTTTACCAACATTCTTCTTCACTCCCTTTCTTAAGCCTCATCTCATTTGTAAGCAAAGAACCAATGAACTCATCAAGGGGGAGTGAGTTGAGATCCTTTGATTCTTTTATTGCCATCACTTTAGCTTCGCAAGACGTTGGGAGACTATTCAACATCTTCTTCACCATCTCCTTGTTAGGATAGATCTTCTCAGGGGCGTTGAGACCATTGATGATGTGGGTGAAGTGATCGGATATCTCCTTGATTCCTTCTTCCGGTTTTGATTTAAACAACTCATAATCAAGGGTGAGAAGACTTATCTTGGACTCCTTAACTCTACTTTTCCCTTCATGGTTGACTTCAAGTTTGTCCCATATTTCTTTAGGATTGTTGCACAATGAGACTCTATTGTAATCATTTGTACCAAAAGCACAAAATAGAGTGTGCATAGCTTCTAAGTTTAATTGTATCTTCTTGATATCATTGCTATCCCATTCACTCTGTTCCTTTGGGACAAAAACAACTTTGACCATCTTCATTGGAATGAATGACCCATTTGTAATTATCCTCCAAACTTCATAGTCGTTGGCTTGAATGAATAGCTCTATTCTTGTTCTCCAATATGAGTAGTTGGAGCCATTGAATAGAGGAGGCCTCATGGTGGAATACCCTTCTCCCAGTATGGTGGAATTTGGCTCAGAAGTGGGTGTCATTGTAACACCCCTTACCCGTATTCTATACCGAAATAGGGCTCGAGGTATTACAGGACTTATAACACAAGTATTCACACAATCCCATGTAACACCCCAAACCCGGCCTAGACGTTACGACCGAATCTGGTGTGTCACATCAAAGTGTTTTTCGAAATCAAAGTTCGATGGGAGAAATCGTTTGAGTTAAAATCCATTTAGTTCTTATTTCTTGGGAAACAATTGGTAAGTTATAAAAACCAACACTTAGTAAAATGATTACCATGTTTGCTACTGTTGATTTAAATTCGCGGAAGCTACTCTACTTACAGTTATCTTGAAGTTAAAAATATATGTTTGCCTTGCAAAACAATTATTAGTTGTGAAAACTTGTTTGTATCTGTTTGGCAGTTCAAAATCAGAAATTAAAAACCCAATCAAAAAGAAAATTAAATCCACCAAAGGCCCTATTACCAAAATCAATAGCCCAATATAAAAGAAATATATAAGTCTAAAACAACCATCAGCGAACGTGTGGCCACCTCCGAGTCCCTCGCAACTCCAAATCGTCTAAGGCTAGGGATTACCTGTACAGTTAAAAGAAAGGGTGAGTTTATGAAAACTCATTGTGTAATCCCCTATCATTCAGTTATTAATATATGCAGTAACAGTCTGGGCCTGAGCCCTGTTCAGTAACAGTGCAGTGTGGGCCTTAGCCCAATATAGTAACAGTATGGGCCTAAGCCCGATACAATATCAGTATGGTGCAAGTATGCAAACCCACCCCAATCCAGCTAGCACACCACCTGTACTAACCCAGCACACCATGTGGGGACAAAGTCGACCCACCCAGCCCTCACACCAATATTGCAGCATAACTGCCAGTAGTAATAACACAGCAGAGCTGCCATTACAGTATATGTGGCAAAGCCACCAGTAACAGTAATTGTGGCAGAGCCACCAGTATCAGTATGTGTGGTAGAGCCACCAGTAACAGTACTTCCTCCATAATAGAATCCCAACCCCATGTAGTATGCCATGTCATCAATATTTCGTGTATGCAACATGTCCTATTCAATACAGTCATACAATACATATTTTCATCTATTAATCTATCTCTAGGGGTAAAATGGTCATTTTCATGTATTAGGGGTAAAACAATAATTTTGCCCTTTAGGTGTATTTTGGTCATTTTACTCACTAGGGGTATTTCAGTCATTTTACTCATTAGGGGTATTTCAGTCATTTTACTCATTAGGGGTGTTTCAGTCATTTTACTCTCTAGGGGTATTTCAGTCATTTTACTCATTAAGGGGATTGGTACAGTTAATGACCTTTCCAAAGGCCTACAGTCGCCTTGAGCGACACAGATAATCCATTTGGTCGGAACAGTGTAAATGGGCTCAAGCCCAATATTCGGTCCAAATGGGCCCACACGCTCGTGTGGCCCATTTGGCCCAAATTCAATCACATCTATGTGATCTACATAGCCCAATCCAGTTTCTGCCACTTTCCAAAATTTTATCTGGGTGGGGCCCACGAGCCCATTCGGCCCACACAGCCCATTTCGGCCCAACGAGGCCCATAACGGCCCAAGTGCACGAGAACACTCGTAGTGGCCTCTTTAGTTTACCGCCTTCGGTTGTGGGCTTGGTTTTTTCACACGAGCGATCGCACGCTCGTGAGGCCTCAAATGCCGAGTTTCAGCTTTTCAGCTTTTGCCGACTCACAGAAACGATAGTGTGATTACACACCTTTTTATGGAGTTGTTCTAAGATCTTCGAGCACCCAACCTAGATTCATCGAGATCCAATGTTAGTCCATAATTGTTAGGGTAACGCCCTCTTAATAACACTAAATCCAAAATACCCTTCTTACCTTGTTTGAATGAGGGTGACCTTAATACCCTAACGATCGCTGTTCAAAAATGATCACACGCCTTCGCTGCTTTCCTAAAGTACAGTCAAGAATCGATTAGTAAGTGGTAGGGCATATTCGTCCAACCCCAAAAACATGAGGTAACTTTATTCCCTTACCGGATGTTTGAGAACGAAAGTGTGACTCCTTCAAACCGTTCACACTTCACCACTCCTTAAGGAAGACCTTAGAATTGCAATGAGTGCAATATGTGAAGAATGAAATAACAATCGTTCAATAGGGTTATTCGGTTTTGGAAAATAATAGAAGAGCATAGGTGCATTCGGTTTTAAATAATAAACAAAGGATGGATTTAAACACTTACCGATTGCGGGAACCGTTGCAATACCGACACAGAGAGGGGTTAACAACTGCAATATTCGGCCAGCCTAGATTAAAGGATGAGCAGAAGTTAAAGAAGGGAAAGGGAAGGTTCGACCTTTACAGAAAAATAGAAGAGTGGAGGGGAAGAGAAGAGAAGTGCACTGGTAGGAGAGAAGAGGATCGACAAAGAAAGGAAAAAGTGACCACAATGAAAGATACTTATTCGACAGTTTGTGGAAAAAGGGAGAGAGTAGAAGCAGTTTTGGTCACTTCAATAGCCAAAATGTAAAACCCGAAATGTAAAAAAAACCAATGGAAACCTAAGTAGTTAGCAAGAGAAATCAGTAATTCTGTTATCAAATTCCACAAAACTGAAACAAAAGGACTTCTTAGTGTCGAAAATGCTCTCTATTTCCCCCTTAACCGAATTCCACTAAGCCTTAGAGTCCCAATCAGCCACACACTCTACCTACCTCCCACTTTCAAGAATCCTTCATTTTCTCCCCAATCTCCTCCTTGATTTGCTCTACAATTCCTTCCAAGACCAATTCAAATTTCATCTTATAGATTTCCAGTCCAACTCTTCCACCTACATGGCACAAGCAGCAAAATGAACACCCAACGCGTAACCCAGGACTTGAACCTCAGACCTCTCAGTTACACCACACGCCACTTGCCACTACACCATAGGCTCTTTTTGTGTCATAAAACCAACACTATTACTAGTAAGGCCTAAGTGCCAATGTCCAGGTTCATATAAGAGAAAAACTAAAAATTTTGCAAGGGCCAAGACTTGAACCCAGGCTTCTCATACACTCCTAAACACACCCAAATCACTTAGCCATTAAAGCAAACAATCAACTTGTGTCATTTTCTTGCACACATAAACTTTTATGTGCAATCTCCTAGCTGATCCCATACTCAAGGCCCATTCCTTCTAGGCCCAAATTTGGGGCGTTACATCCCGAGTCATAAATTTGCGTCCAAATTAAAACTATTTATATTCGGCCATAAGGTCCCTTATACGAGCCTACGAGGCCCAAAACATGTATTGGAAGTGGTTTAGGACTGAATCAAGAACTCAGGAACCGTTTAAACATAGAAATTTTTTGCTAGAAGCAGGGCTCACATGCCTGTGTGGTCCAAGGGACACACCCGTGCTTCAGACCGTGTTCAAATTAGGGTGCTCTCTGACTTGTGCCACACGGTCGTGCCACACGCCTGTGTGCTAGGACCTATAGCACACACTGCTGAGACACATGCCCGTGTCTCTACCCGTGTGCTCAACTTTGGACATTCTATTTCTCAAAATTAAGGTGCAGGGGACACACGGCCGAAACATATGCCCGTGGGGCAGACCATTTACCACACACGGTCTATACACACGCTCGTGTGTCTACCCGTGTGGACAAAAACAAGACTATTTACCAAGCCATTTTTCCACCCTCACTTGCACACATCAACACAACATCACATGGCACAAATTCAAGCATATAAGAGCAACCTAACAACCACAACCAAGACAATAACATGTCATCCTCATTCCATTATTTATCATGCTTAAAACATCATACTTAGCCCATTAAAAACATACCAATTTCACATTCACAAGAGGGCATTAACATATGAATAAAATTATGATTAACATAAGCCATCATTCATGGCTATATATAAGATGAAGTATTAGCAATTACAATCTAACACATATGGCCAAATTAATAATGACACACATAACAAATTGGCCTAGTCCTTATACATGCCATATACTTAAAATGCTTGAATTCATTTATATCCAAAATGATAGCTTGATAGTGTGATAGGATCTCCTGCGATCTCCAACCTGAGCTAGCTCAGTAACCCTATAAGACATTGGAAAGGAAGGGGGTAAGCTATATATATATATATATATATATATCTTAGTAAGTCTGTACGAAAATAATAAGCAACTCTTACCAATCATTTACCAAGTCCAACAATATAAACATAAGATAATACAAATTGCTATAAATCTCACAATTATAATTTATTCAGTCACATTGTTTACTCTATCAACTTGCAAGCATAATTTAACATGTTTTGACATTAGCCTAACTATCGTAATCTCTCCAGTATAACAGGTTACCACAATCAACCAATCATTTTAAACCTCATAATAAACATGCACATTAATTATGGGTATTCACATTTCAAGCATATATTTTGACATCCTTCAATTGTTTAAAGCTCATATCTTTTCATACTTCCATAATCGTTTTGATAGGCAATTATGCCAATCTTTCCTTTTTCTCATATTCGATAAATCACAATTTGTGTGAATGAAACATGCTATCTCTTAACTCAATTTGGCCCGAAAGCCAATTACAAGATCGCCAACCAAATTTACCATGTATTTCATACATCACAAGCATGGACCAATAATCTCAAGGCTTTCACAAAAACTTTCTCGTGGGAGCCATGAACTCGCAATATCATGAAGTCAATGCTTATAAACTTTACGTACATACCTGTACCAATTCGTATTACTTACATACACTTTCTCTCCTTTAACATACCCGTTGAATTTCCCGTTGAACCATTTGGAATACTAAAGGATACTCGGGAATCGCATACATATAGTACCGTACCAATGCCATATCCCAGATATGGTCTTACATGAAATCTCATATCGATGCCAATAGCCCAGTTATGGTCTTTCACGAAGTCTCATATCGATACCATATCCCAGATATGGTCTTACATGAAGTCTCATATCAATGCCAAATCCCAGATATGCTCTTACACGAAATCTCAGTAACCCTAATGTCATGACATTTGTATCCTATCTATTCCTAATGTTCAACCGGGACTTTCGTTGGATCGAATCTCTATCGGTCATTTCCGTAGTATCGTACTCAATAGCATTCATATTTCATTTCAATAATATAACATTTACCACAATTATATCAATTAATCAATTATACAATATAATTTAATACTTATTAAACATACGAACTTACGTCGGCATAAAAACGACAAAAAGGACTAAATCGTCAAATACTTATTTTTCCCCTGTTCTAAATTCGAACCTTATTTTTTCTTGATCTATAATACCACATTTAACTTTTTAATCATTATACCATTCAAATCAGCCCAAAATCATATTATGGCAAAAATTACATTTTTGCCTTTAAACTTTTGACATTTTACATTTTAGTCCCTAGGCTCGTAAAATGATTTTCATTCAATTTCTTCAAAACCCAAGCCTAGCTGAATCATTTTCATACTTATAAAAGCCCACATTTTTCATATATTCACACTTTTACTACTCATTTTACAACTTTTACAAACAAGTCCTTTTAGGCATTTTTATAGAAAATCACTTAGCAAAAGTCGTTTAACAAACAACAAACATGCATTTTCCACCATCAAACATCAAATTACATACATGTTCAACATGGGTAAAATTGTAGACTTCTACATCACTTCAAATTGATGGTAGAAATAGATAGATCATGTTATAAGGATTTCAAAAACATAAAAAATCATTAAAAATGAGGCTAGAACAGACTTACAATCAAGCTTGGAAGTGGCCAAACCCTAGCTATGGCTTCCCCATTGTGAATTTCGGCCATGAGGAAGAAGATGGACAAATTTTGGACTTGTTTTGGGTTTTTAATTCATTTTAATTATCAAATTACTAAAATGCCCTTAATGAAAAACTTTAGAAACATACCAAACCATGTCCATTTTGTTCACCAACTTAACCAATGGTCCAATTACCATTTAAGGACCTCCAATTTAAAATCTCATAGCAATTGGGCACCTTTAACATATAAAATTCAAGTTTTTCACTTTTTACAATTTAGTCCTTTTAACTAAATTGAGTGCCCAAACGTCAAAATTTTCGGACGAAATTTTCACGAAATCTTCCATAAAATTGTAGACCATAAAAATATAATAAAGATGAATTTTTATTCATCAGATTTGTGGTCCTGAAACCACTATTCTGACTTGGCTCAAAATCGAGCTGTTATAGTCATTTTGTAGAATGAGTTGATGGTCATTTGAGCTTCTTCGATGATCTTCTCTTGGTTGTTAGATCATCTTTAAAGATTAGCTCTGATACCAACCGTTAGCTTGGAAGAACCAACTCAAGATCAAAGATAGGGAAGTTGAATTGGCCTTTGAGAAGTTGTGGTGGAAGCAACAAAATTTGTGCAAAACAAAGAACAAAATAATTTATAGTGGTTCGGCTCCAATTGCCTACTCTACTACCTTAGCTTTCCACATCTCAAATTCACTAATTTGGCAACCTTTGATTACATGGTTTAACCTTACAATCTCTCTTAAGACTTATACCCCAAAATCTTAAGATACAACTCTCTTAAGGTTTCTACCCAAACCTTAAGAATAGACCCTCTCTCAAAGAGAAACAAATAAGCAAACAAAGAAAACAATCCTCACAAGATTAGGATGTTTGCCAATTAAGCACAAATACAAGGAAGAACACTTGAGCTAAATGAATACAATGAAAACTCATAAGTGTTTGCAAGAAAAGCTATGAAAGAATTAAGCTCTAGGTTGTTTTGATTTATTTTTAAGTTTGCACATTGCTCTTCTTCTAGTTGGACCTTTGGAAGATGGTATTTATACCCTCTAATTGATTTCCAATCGTAGTGGTTGTTGTAGAAGTGAATGTGGCCGTTGGGGATGAAATATCAGGTCATTAACTGCACCTACAACAACGAGTATCAATACCTACTAAAAGGTTATCGATATTTTTTGTAATTAATATAGATTTTGGTGACCGTTGGAGTAGGAATATTGAAACCTTAGGAAAATATATCGATACCTTAAGAAAAATATTAATACCGAATCGATACTTACTAGGGTTTGAAAAAAACAGAATGTCAATTTGGCATCAATTATCAGAGGAGTATCGATATCTTATAAAATATCGATACTTAGAAAAAAAGTATCGTTAAGTTTTGTCTTAGAGCAATTCTAACTTATTTGAAAATGTTTGACTCAATCAAAACTATTTCAACTTGGTTTTATCAATTTGCTTAACTTTACTTTTATTTAAAAACACTTTAATTTGTTATATCAAAACATATTATCCAATAAGGCTTAGTTTGACAATTAATTTGTAGATATTTGTGCATTGGTTGATTTAAACTCTAAGATATGAAAGAGTCAAGCATGATAAGTTGTTTTTCAGAAATTAATATTTTAGGCTATTTCTCTGAATTGAAGTATTATCTTGAAGTTTTGAATTTGCAAGTTTGACATCAAAACCATGATTTTTTGTGAGATTTTGAACCTATAGAGCATACATCTTTCATGCTCATTTTCTTTTTGGTCATGAGTGTGTCAGCTTGATTTGTTATTCTAGAACTTGCTTTGATTATGCATGTCAAAACCATACCATTGATTTGATATACTGAGATAATGGAGGCACATAAGTTTTAACCCACTTAACATGTAAAAAAGCTTACCTATTGAATCAACCCGTAGTGAACCTCGTTGAGCCTAACATACCTTTTCTTGATTAACTCGTGAATGTCAACCCATGGCCCATTTATTTGTTGTGACTTTGTCCCATTTTATTGACTCCCTTTTTGTCGAGATTTGATTTGGTTAGTTGCCTAACTATGTTCTTTTTTTGTTCTTATTATTCAGTAAAAAAATCGAAAATGTAACAGCCCATTTTTTAGTGAAATCAAAACAGTGGTTTCGGGACCACAAATCTGACCTGAAAATAAAGTTTATTTTTATTATATGGTTTGTATTATGATAGACATATCGTGTGAAAATTTTGATAAGAAAATTTTACCAAATATGTGCTTAATTACGGGAAGGACTAAATCACATAACATGTAAAAGTTGAATTCTAATAGCTAAAAGGATTAAATAGCTATGGAATTCAAAACTCGAGGTCCTTATATGGTGATTAGACCATTAAAGAAAAGTATGTAGTTTTTTGGTGATTCATCCATGGAAATTTAGAAAAAGGGTATAGGACTAAATTGGAATTTGAAAAACATTTAATTAATTAAAAGATGAAAAGAAAATATCATCTTATTTTCTCACCTTCTTCAACCTAAAATACATGGAAATCCTAGGAGAGAGAGAAGAAACTTTCATGGAAATCCTAGGAGAGAGAGAAGAAACTTTCATGGCTTAATTGGGTAAGTTTCCTTGTCCCGTTTTTAGTAATTTTAATATTTTTGAAACCGAGATAGCTTAATCTATCTATTTGGGGGCTTAATTTGAAAAGTTATCAAGGTATGAAATTTGGGTCATGGATGAATATGCTGAAAATTAGAAATTTATGGTAGAAAATGAAAGGTTGTTGATAGATAAATAACTTTTATAAAGTGATTTTTGATAAAAACATGATTTAAGGACTAAAATGTAAAATTGTAAAATTGAAGAAAAATGCTGAATTTTTATGAATACATGTGTTGTAAATTTGTAATGGGATTTTGGTTGGGCTTGGAATAGGGAGTAAATTGCACAAGTTTCATTTTTCCGAGCCTAGGGACGAAATTGAAATTTATGGAAAAGTTAAGGACAAAATGGTAATTTTACCTAAGGCATAAATTGAGTCCAAATGAGTATGAAATATGAGAAATTGATGATTAAAACTATTTATATAGATCCAGACAACACGAATTCGAGGTTAGACCGAGGAAAAGAAAAGGTTTCGGATTAGTAGACTACCTACGCGACAAGTGTCGAGTTAAGTTCATGTAACTTAATTGAGCATGTAAATATGTTTAATTGAATGTTGTGTTTGTATGGAATGTAACTTATATTGATGTAAATTATTTGAACGCTATAATGAAAAACTTAATACATGCTTGAAATGGTTAAAAAAGGGGGTTAAGTTCCGATTGAATATTGAATTCCGGTGAATATATGTGCTTTCCCGAAATGGATGAGGTCCTACATTTTTTGCTGATGGATTTAGCTTGGATGAGTAGTCCTATTGACCTCATTATAGAAATGATTTAGCCCGAACGGGTAATTCTGATATAATACCTCTCGAGTATACGTTAAATCAAGGATTTAGCCTGGACTGGTAATCCTGATTGAGCTCTTCTGAGCATACGTTGTATAAAGGATTTAGCTTGGACTAGTAATCCTGTTATACGATATGTTGCTCGAGAGTGTTTTCCTTTATTAAGTGCCCTAATGGGTACTCTTGAAAAAGAATTGACGGGTTATTGAATCATAAACCTCGAGTGTACCACTTAAGTATCCATCGGAATTTCAATGATTCAACGGACATAAAACTCTTGACATGGTAGGAGAATTATGAGATGAAATGATAATGTCTTGAAAGAATATTGCATGATGAGCTCATTTATCCTTACTTGATGTATATGTAAAGTTTGTGACTAACATGTTTGATTGGATGCATGTGTTTAGGCAATTTTGTCAAATGGATGGAAAACATGATATTGTATGCTTAGATTTAATAAATGGGATTGGTAAGTTTAATTCTCATTATACGAACTTTCTAAACATGTAATGCCTACTCTGTTTTATTTTCCCCTATTTTATAGTGCTAGGAAGCTCGCGAATGTTGGAGATCATTAGAGCATCGTCACACTATCAACTAGCTTATTTTGGTATATGTAGTAAAATCATTTTGGTATAATGGCATGTATAGGACAACTTGGCCTTTAGTGGCTTGATAATGATGTTTGTAATCTAGCCATTGGAATGGCTAGTAATGGTTGTTTTGATATACTTGTAATGTCATGCTATGGTAGCTATATATATGCTAAGTAGTTGATCAAATCAAGTTTAACACATAGATTGATATAACATCCCGATTTAGGGCCTAGTCAGAATAGTGGTTGCGAGACCACAAATCTGAAGTAAAAATATGTGTTTTATGATTTTCTGAGGATTATGAGTTGTTTGCATGATTGTGTGAAAATTTCATGAAGAAATTTTATTAATTAGTGATCAAATTGTCCATTAGAACTAAATTGCAAATATTAGAAAATATGAGTTTCTAGAAGATTTAAGTATCAAATAGAATTATAAAAATTACTAGAGGTCCTTATTTAACAATTAGACCATTATATGTTAAGATGGACAAAAATGGACATGGGAAGGAAAAATCTTAAGAAAGGGGCTTAAGGGCATTTTTGTCCTTTGGTTAATAGAAGAATTAAAAGGGAAAATAAAGTCAAAAATCTTGTCCATCTTCTTCTCCCATGGCCAAAATTCACTAAGGAAGACATAGCTAGGGTTTGTTCATCTTCCAAGCTTGATAGTAAGTGCATCCTAGCCCCCTTTTTAATGTTCTTCGTATTTTTGAGATCCTTGTAGCTCGATTTAGCTATTTCTAGCTATATTTTGAGCTAGGGTTGATGTTAAAAAATTTACCCATGTATGACATGCATGTATTTTGATGATTTATGGAAGAATATGAAAGTTTGATGTATGATAAACATCTTTTTCTAAGTGATTTTCATGAAAAATGTATAAAAGGACCAAATTGTAAAAGTTATAAAAAAGGTCATACATGAGTTAAATTGTGGAAATTAGGGGCTGTTGTAGTTAAGAAAATGATTCGGCTAGGCTTGAAATACAAGAAAGTTGAATGAAAATCATTTTACGAGCCTAGGGGCAAAAGTGTAATTATGAGAAAGTTTAGGGGGAAAATCATAATTTTGCCAAAGTGTGATTCATGAGTAAATTTAGTCAATGTGAGTATTAAACAAGTGAAATTGTTATTATAGATCAAGAAACACGAAGCTCGGACCGAAACTGAGGCAATGACAAAGTGTTGGACTAAATCGAGCATCCACATACATTTTGAGTACCGAGGTAAGTTTGTGTGAAATTAAGGTTACATATGTTATTATGTTTAAATTACTTATTATTTTGAGAAATGCATATCATTTCCATGAAATTTTATTAATGATCCATGAAATTTTATTGATGATGTCTTAATGAGAAAATGATGAGATTATGCTAAGTGAAGTCCCGGTTGAAATTTTAGAATAACGAGGATACCTATATCATGACATGAGATAAGGACAGTCCCGTATAAGACCATGTCTGGGACCTAGCGTCGGCACTGAATGTAGGTCCCGTGTAAGACCATGTTTGGGACATGGAATCGGCACCGAATGTAGATCTCGTGTAAGACCATGTCTGGGACATGGCTTCGGCACCAAAGGGAAATCTCATGTAAGAACATGTCTGGGATATGGCATCGACATCTAGCTAAGAGATCCCGTGTAAGACCATATATGGGATATGGCATCGGCATCAAGAGGTGATCCCATATAAGACCATATCTGGGATATGGCGTTGACATCGGGATACATGTATGATGAGATTGAGTATCCTCTGATATTTTGAGTAGTTCAACGGGCAAAAGAGCTAAGTATGTAAAGATGATATAGAGCTAAATTATACAAGGATGATAATGAGTTCCATTTATGTTAAGGATGATGATGACTTAAGTTTATGTTCAACTTAGCATAAATGCTAAATTATGTGACTAAGTGATACAGGTACCATGAGTAAAATACAAGTTATGAAACCATAATGTGATATGTGATGGTAAGAATGAGTATGAGTAAGTATGCCTAAGCACATGAGAACTTGTGTTGCTATTGTTCTATGAGATGAATGGATTTTACCATGAGTACTTATGTTGCTATATTAATTCATGCAAACTTACTATGTTATATGCTTACCCCTCTCCTTTCCCTCTTCCTTGTAGTATCGCCAAGCTAACTCAGGGATCGTAGAACGTCGGAGCTCGGATCAAACTATCAATCATTCTTTTGGTATAGTAAAGTTGACTTATTTTGAGTATGGCATGTATAGGAACTTGCTCATCTTGTGTTATGTCATATTTGAAAGCCAAAGTATTGGCAACTAATGTCATACACTCATTTTGTAAATGGCCATTAGGAATTGGCCGATATTTGTCATGTTTATATTTTAATGGTGATGAGTTTTATGAAGTGAAAGTTCATGCAAATGATGGAGTAAATTGTAAAGTGTATGAATGATGATTAATTATTCTTCATAGTTTATTATTGCCATGTTATGTGTTGCTTGTTTCGGTATACGTGTGTTTATGTTTCAAGGTGGCAATTGGCTTGGAAAATAGCCTTCTAATTGCCCACACGGGTAGACACACGGGCGTGTGTCTAGGCCGTGTGCGACACACGGTCAGCCCCATGGGTATGTTGATAGGCCGTGTGTCCCCTGCATCAAATTTGCAAGAATTCGATTCGTCACACAGGCCAGCCTCATAAGATATGCTGACGTCATAAACAGAATACCCAGGTTTTCACACATGGGTGAGGACATAGGCGTGTCTAGGCCGTGTGAAAGACACGGGCCAAAGACACAGTCGTGTGCCTAGTCGTGTGAAAACCCCTGTAGATTCAAAATGAAATACAAATCCTACACAAGCTAGGGACATGGGCATGTGTGACCACACGGCCTGCCCACACGGGCGTGTCCCATTTCACACGGGTGTGTGGCCCTATTTAGGTAAAAATTTTCTAAGTGCGCAAAAGTTTCCGGTTAAATTTTGAAACCCTCTGTATGCATGTTTAGGGCCTCGTAGGCCCATAATAAGGATGATATGAATGTGAATGAGAAGTTTTAAGTTGAAAACAAATTTTATAGCCCAAAGTTGTATATTCAAGCAAGTTAAGTCCTGTAATGCCTCGTACTCGATTCCAGAGTTGAATACGGGTAAGGGGTGTTACAATTGAACCAAGGTAAGATTGTAAACATGTATGCATGCAATGATATGCCATGTTGAATGATGAAAATTGCTTAATTTAAATGCTTGAAATGGTTGGAATATGTTTGGTATGTTTTAGTGCAGGAAAATTGTAAATTTGGGTGACCAATGAGGCTAGGAAATGGCTTTATTTTGTCCACACGGGCGTGTGTCTAGACCGTGTATGACACATGGTCGAGTACATAACCGTGTAGTTAGGTCATGTGTCCCCTGCACCTAAATTTTGAGAAACAGAATGCTCAGAATTGAGCACACGTGTAGAGACACAGGCGTGTGTCTCAGCCGTGTGTGCTACACGACCTAGAACATGGGTGTGTGCCTTGGTCGTGTGAAACTTGCACCTAATTTCAAAATGAATTAATTAACCACACGACCTAGCACACGAGCGTGTGGCATGGCCGTGTGCACAAGTCAAAGAGTTATACGAGGTTGAACACGGCCTGCAGCACGGGCGTATCCTTGGGCCACACGGGCGTATCCCCTGGACCACATAGGCGTGTGAGCCCTGCACCTTGGAAAATTTTTGAAATTTCATGAAAAATTTTTAGAGGTTCCGATTAAGTACCAACTAGATTCTAATGCTCGTATTGGGCCTTGTGGGTCCATTTAAGGGACGTTACGAATGATTTCAAAATTTGAATAGTAACTTGAATGAATTATCTGTAAATGCTTCTAAATGTTCTTGTAATCCTCCGTAACCCTATTCTAGTGACGGATATGGGTTAAGAGTGTTATAGAAAAAAATTTGTGATTGAGCTTGAATAATTAGTTTCATTTTGTTTTGAAAAGCTCATTTTTGTTGTTGATTATTCTTGATTGATGTTTTCTCTTTTAATTCAACATTTGATTATCTT
The DNA here is from genome assembly GCA_005393395.2 of Gossypium australe. Taxonomy (NCBI): domain Eukaryota; kingdom Viridiplantae; phylum Streptophyta; class Magnoliopsida; order Malvales; family Malvaceae; genus Gossypium; species Gossypium australe. The sequence goes on along the minus strand of CM016615.1, from coordinate 36,583,053 downwards.
TCTAGTTTGGTAACGTATCAACTTGATCTACATTATAACTAAATTTTCTAGCTTTTTCCACACCCTTAACCTAAGCCCCATTACAACCTCGTAAAAACATCTTGATTGGTGTGTCATATCATTTTATAGTGATGGAGATTTGATTTTCAAGCAAGCCTATGTTAATGACATATCTTATTTGACTGTTGAGTGCATATTTCTTGAACCTTAAACACTTTGAGTGCTTTGAGTGAATCTTTAGTGAGGATGTCAATTCTTGTTGATTTTGAATTAAAGGTAATTACTTAAATAAGGGGAGACACCTATGTTTTCGTACTTTAAAAATTTCGGCTTGGATTGTTTGAATCTTTAGTGCCTTTTTAGTTGAACTGCCAATGCATGATTGTTTCTGATTTATTTTGAGACATTATTGATGGAAATAACAAATTGAGAAAGACTAACTTTAATGTGGGTTGAGGATTTTGCTTTAGAAAAAGCAAAAGCTTAAGTGTGGGGATATTTGATAAGTGATAAAAGTAACATGTTTTAACATGGTTCTTAATGCATTTTTAGATGATTATTTTGGCAAATTGGAGAATTTTATGCTCCTAATCCTTTAACTTCATGTTTTTATATTTAGAAGAGCATTTGGGAGAAAAATGAGCGAAAATCAGACATTTGGAGTAGATTTTAGAAGGCACATGAGTTGCACACGCGGTCGTGTGAGCGACACGACCGTATGCTAGACCGTTTCAATTTCGAAATTCACATTTGAAACATGCGGAAAAGCGCAATCTTTAGGCTTTTTGGGCATTCTAAGAGCTATAAATACCAAAAAAACTAAGAGAAGCGGAGCCATCAGAGAGTATTGAAGAAAACAACTTGAAGAACACTATTGAAGCCAACTCTAAAGAAAGCTTGTAACACCCCAAACCCGGCCTAGAAGTTAGGCCTGAATCTGGCTTGTCACATTGAAGTGTTTTTCGAAAACCATGTTTTCATTGAAAACCCATCTTGTTTAAAGGCTTAAGTAAAAACCCAATTACGTTAGTTTATTTTTAAAACGTGGTACATTAAAAAATTATTAGTTTTAACCCCAAAGCATCTTTTCAGTTGCGGAAGCTAGTTTTGAAAGTAATTGATTTACGAAAAAGATTAAGTCGCGAAACCATTTCGAAAATGTTACGAAAACATAGTGTTGTTTTAAAAGCAGTTAGCATTTTGGAAAACTGTGATTTACTTCTAACGGATATAATTCAAAGTAAAGAAAGACCCATAGTTGAAATCTAGAAACTTAAAGAGGCATTATTACAACCCAAATCAAAATACTTGAATGTGAATAATCAAAACAGAAAACACAAGCAGTGTGTGGCCTTCTCCGAGTCCCTCGCAGCACCGATCCGTCTAAGGCTGGGGATTACCTGCACAGTTAAAAACGGGGTGAGTTTACGAAAACTCAGTGTGTAATCCCCTTACTAGGTAACAGTCAGTATACAGAAGCAGAAACCTAAACAGTCTAGGCCAAAGCCCTTTTAACAGTAATAGCACAGTACAGATCAGATCATACGTGGGCCAAAGCCCAGTACAATATCATTTGGGTCATAGCCCATAATAGAATCAATTGGGCCTAGCCGAAAAGAATAACAAAACAAGTGGGCCTAAGCCTAGTACAGTGACAGATCTCATAACAGATATGCAAAAATATGGGGATGCATCCCACCCCAATCCAGCCAACACATCACCCGTACCAACCATACACTTACGTGGGGATAAAATCGACCCACCCAGCCAGCACACCACTGTTAGCACCGGTTGCAGCCCTAACCGGAATTGCAACAAAGCTGCTAGTATATATATACAGCTCTAAGCCTTCAATAGCGATATTATAATTGGCACAAAGCCATCATTAACTGTATTATGTTTGGCACATAACCATCAGCGACAGTAATATAATCGGTACACAGCGTTGGGTAAATATGATCGACACAGAGTCATCGATATATATGTTAGGCACATAGCCACGGGTAAGTACGATTGGCACAAAGCCACAATCAAGATGCCACAGAGCCATATTTTGGTTGGCACAGAGCCATAATCAGATTACGCGGCTTTAAGCCGTCCGTCGCTCCACAGTCGTCTCATGCGACCCGTGCGACCTTAACAGATCAATACTGGATCCATAGTCGTCATGTGACCCGTGCGACCCTATCAGAACTTCCTCCGTATCAATGCCCCAACCCCATGCAATATGTCGTGTATTTCATGCTCAATCATTACACGTGTATGCAAAATGGCCATGCTCGGTAACAATCATTTACACACATATTAAAAACATATCAGTCACACGACCAAAGTCAAATCAGACAAACTCATAGTCTAAGTCAGTCATTTACCCACAAGGGCAAAATAGTCATTTTACCCTATAAGGGTATTTCGGTAATCCTACCCTACAAGGTTATTTCGATAATTTTACCCTACAGGGGTATTTTAGTAATTTTTCAAACCGGGGGTATTCGATAATTTTGCAAACCGGGGTATTTTGGTTATTTTGCAAGTTGAGGGTATTTCAGTAATTTTGTAAACTGGAGGTATTTCTGTAATTTTTCAAATTGGGGGTATTTCGGTAATTTCACAAATCGAGGGTATTTCAGTAATTTTGCAAATCGAGGGTATTTCAGTAATTTTGCAAATCGGGGGTATTTCAATAATTATTCAAATCGGGGTATTTTGGTAAGTTTGTAATTTTGGGGTATTTTGGTAATTTTGTAAACTGGGGGTATTTCGGTAATTTTGCAAATCAGGGGTATTTTGATAATTTCACAAATTGAGGGTATTTCAGTAATTTTGCAAATCGAGGGTATTTCAGTAATTTTACAAATCGGACACCCAATAGAAGGTCCACCGTTGCCTCGAGCAACTTAAGTAACCTAAACAGTCACAACAGTGTAAATGGGCCTAAGGCCTATTACTCGGCCCAAGTGGGCCCACATACTTGTGTAACATCCTGAATTTTAGGGCCTGTGCATTTTGTGTAATGAATGCTTAAATATGTTAAATTGAGAATTGAGGTATTAATTGGGCTCAGGAATGGGCTGAGACCTCAGTTAAAATATTCTGTTTGGGCATTATAAGTTTTAAAGATAGTTATCTATGTTAAAAACATCAAGATTGGGCTTGTGGCCCAGTGGCAAAATGGCACCACTAAGAGGGAAGGGAGTTGGCGTCACTGGTAAAGGAGGAGGCCCAAGTTTTGGCCACTTGGAGCCCATGTTTTTGGGCCAAATTTGGCATTTGAAGAGGACCTAGGGGGGACGGCACAAGGCTATTATTTAGGGATTTATTTCATGTTTTAATATATGGATAATTAAGCTGATAAAGGAAGGAAGAGTTAGAGATAATTAAGTCTCTTTTAGATGAGTTAGTAGATTAAGATAAAAGAGAAAAGATAGCATTTATCTGCAAGATTAGGAAAGTGCTGAAATTTCTATAAATAGGGGGGATAGCTAATCAATTCTGGCATTGGAACCCTACTCTTTCTTCTCTTCCTGTTCCAAAAATTTGAAGGCCATCTCACTTGTTTTCTTTTCTCATCTTTTCTCTTCCAAAAGCCGGAAATCACCATTGTTTTCTCACCTTTCTTTATTCTTCTTTGAAATTTCCTTTTTAGCCGAATCTTCTGATCTCCATTGTTATTCTTCTCCCATTCACTAAAAGCCGAAACTCCTCATTCAATTCTTCTAAAAGCCAAAAAACACATATAGTTCATCTTTTTGGGATTTCCTTAAAAAGCCAAAAACTCCTAGATCTCTAATCTTCTACGCTTCAATCTTCTTCTGCGATTGTCGAATCTTTCTACAAGGGATAGCCGAAACCTTCTATACAGGTAAGTATCGATTTGGGTTTTCTTTTGATCTTTTTTGGCTTTTGGAGACTATAGCTGAATGGCTAAATAGTTGGCTAATCTCGTGTTTTCTCTCATTTGTGACATTCTGGGATTTGAAGGGGATTCATTTGCTTAGATCTCTAAGTTAGAGTTCAGTAACACTCGAATCGTGTTACTTTCGGGATTTCAAGGTAAGGAGATCTACTGATTTTTAACGTATAAATTCGGGTATTTATTAATTCTTCGCCGAATGTAGGGGAGCCCAAATCTTCGTATTCTTCCGACTTTTGAGCAAGATTTTAGACTAAGGGTTGTAGATCCAGATAGTAAGGATTTAACTAAGGGAGTAAAACTACGCGATATCAGGTGTGTAACACTTCCACACCATTTAGATTGCTTGTTAAAATATGTTTATTAATCTGTTATATTTTGGTTAATGCCGAAATCCCGGCATAACGATTGAAACCCAAAGAGGGTAAAAGCAAATCACCAGGTTAGTGATCCCTGTCATTCTAAGTGAATGTTCTGATTAAATGATATGAATATGCCGATTTTCTATGATTGCATGGGGTTGGGTTTGATGAAAGGGGAAGTGTTCTGTTGTAGCGGCTTTTGCCGTGACCTGTTGTAGCGGCTTTTGTCGTGACCTGTTGTAGCGGTTTTTGCCGTGACCTGTTGTAGTGGCTTTTGCCATGACTTGTTGTAGTGGCTACGGCCATGATCTGACGATGAGCAGCAAGACTGCCATCAATGGCGTGTAGCGGTGTGGGTTGATTGTAGAAATCTCCAATGGTGTGAATGGTTGGTACAGGTGGCGTGTAGCGGATGGAAACCTAGGATTTGGGTTGGGCTTTGCATATTTTCTGATATATTATATTCTGTTATATGTTCTGTGGGGTTAAGGCCCAAATCTAATTGTGCATGAGGGTTGCACACTGAGTCTCGCGACTCACCCTATTATTTTAACAATTTCAGGTAGCACCTAGTGCATCGGACCGGGCTGGAGAGGAGCGCAAGGTGGCATACAAGAGAGTACTTGATCCAACAGAAGATTTTACTTAGAATATTTTTTTAATATTTTTTATTAAGGGTTTTAAATTTCGTTGTAATAAGGCCTTGGGCCACTAGACTATTATTTATGTTTTGGTTTTATGTTGGGCTTTTATTACTGGGCATTTACATTTTATGTTTGGATTAAGTTAAGACATGTATAAAATTTCGGTTTTTATTTAAAATTCACCAAGGCATTTTATAACTTATATCCTATATGACTTAATATACTATTAAGTTTTCGGTATAAATACTTAAAACCTGATAATTGTTTTCCAAAGTGCCACATCTTTTTATAAAATTTCCTTAGTGACATACCAGATCCGGTTGTAGTGTTTGGGCCGGGTTTGGGGTGTTACAAATTGGTATCAGAGCCCGGTTCAAAACTCGGCTCTGGGGTTTTTGGGCTCAAAATGTTTTCTAAAAAAATGGGCTTTTGAAACATGTATGTTTTTATGATAACAGGTCTGTTAGTTCGGCATGGCACCTGCGTCTCGGGCCCAAGTCCGCCAGGTAAGTATTCTAAACTATTGTGTTATAAATGTATGTGGGCTTGATGGGCTTTATGGGACGTAGATTATTTGAATTAGAACTTGATGGACTCTAGGCTTAGCTTAAACAACTCCTTAAATCTCATAAGACTTAACTTCACTAAACAAACCCGTGAACAAGTCGCAAGACTAGGGTGTCGCAACAGGCATGCGCATGTCTAGGATTGGTTCCGGAAGAGCCTAGTACTTAAGCAGTCCGAGTGACTCACCTCCTCTTTGTTGGAATCCTACCTGGTGCGTAGTGACTGTTCACCCTAGCCACGAGGATTTGTTGACGGGCCAAACTTTATAATTAAAACCCGAAAGGGACTAGCCATCCTATTTTGTAAAATTACAAAATTGCCTTGATTTGTAAAATGACCAAAATATCCCTGATTGTAAAATCCCTAAACTATCCCTGATTTATAAAATGACTAAAATACCCTTATTTCACAAAATTATCAAGGAATCCTATTTTGCAAAATTTTTAAAGTACCTCCAAGTTTTGCATAATTTTCAAAATACTCTTAATTTATGAAAATATCCTCGAATACCCTGGATTTGTAAAACTATCAAAATTTGAGAAATTACTAAAGCACCCCCTGGATGGCAAAATTTCCAAAATACCCGAGTTTTGCAAATTACCCGGAAACTCTTAAGACCTACAAGAAATACCCAGTTTACAAAGTCAACGAAATTTGAGCAATTACCAATGAACTCTCGTTTGAAAAAAAAAACACAACAACAACAAACAAAGACAACAATCACCAAAATACCACTATCTCTTTTAGAATCAAAATTTCCAAAATTTTAAAATGATATATACCTTTCTTTCGAAAATCATCAATATACTTTATTTTGTCAAATTACAAAATACCCTGCAGGATAAAATTACGAAAAACCCCTGGGTAGTGAAATGATGAAAATACCCTTATGTGGTGAATGTGATTGCATGGATGTGATCTGTATGTTGATTGTTGAATGTATGTGGCCTCTAGAATTAGGAGGTAAACTTGAGACTGAAACTGTAGATAGGTTCGAATTCGAAAGAATCACTCTTAAAATTTCTTTTCATAAGATTGTTCATGGTTAATCAGTGAAAGAAATTAATAGTTCATAAAATTTCTAATTTAGAGAATCAACGATGAGCGCTAGAAGAGGAAGAAGAGGCCGCGGCCGAGGCCATGGAAGTGTTAGGACTGATGTGCTGACTCAGCTAGTTAGGGAGGTACTGAAGGAGGTTAAAGAAATTGGTGAAACACTTCGAGTTGGGTGCGTGGACTGTAAGAAAAAAAGAGATCGCAGTTTTCTAGGGTTGCAGTCTCATTCTGTGAAGCATGTTAAGGTACGTCCAAACTTTCGGGTTTGCGAATATTGCAGAAGGAGTCATCCTGGTGAATATTGGAGGAAGACAGGAACGTGTTTAAGATGCGGGTCTGAGGAGCATAAGGCTCGGGATTGTTCAATCACCATTAAGTCGGGTATGTTTTGTGTGGATGCTATATTTTTGGGTATAGAAATTGTATGCGTGTAATGTTTATATATTATTAAATTAGAGTGCGCAGTGAAAGCATAGTGGTGAGACTTGGGTAGTACGATTAGTAGTTAGTTGGAAATTTTGAAGACAAAATTTCTTTAAGGAGGGTAGAACTGTAACATCCTGAATTTTAGGGCCTGTGCATTTTGTGTAATGAATGCTTAAATATGTTAAATTGAGAATTGAGGTATTAATTGGGCTCAGGAATGGGCTAAAACCTCAGTTAAAATATTCTGTTTTATGCATTATAAGTTTTAAAGATAGTTATCTATGTTAAAAATATCAAGATTGGGCTTGTGGCCCAGTGGCAAAATGGCGCCACTAAGAGGGAAGGGAGTTGGCGTCACTGGTAAAGGAGGAGGCCCAAGTTTTGGCCACTTGGAGCCCATGTTTTTGGGCCAAATTCGGCATTTAAAGAGGAGCTAGGGGGGACAGAACAAGGCTATTATTTAGGGATTTATTTCATTTTTTAATATATGGATAATTAAGCTGATAAAGGAAGGAAGAGTTAGAGATAATTAAGTCTCTTTTAGATGAGTTAGTAGATTAAGATAAAGGAGAAAAGATAGCATTTATCTGCAAGATTAGGTAAGTGCCAAAATTTCTATAAATAGGGGGGATAGCTAATCAATTCTGGCATTGGAACCCTACTCTTTCTTCTATTTCTGTGCTGAAAATTTGAAGGCCATCTCACTTGTTTTCTTTTCTCATCTTTTCTCTTCCAAAAGCCGAAAATCACCATTGTTTTCTCACCTTTTCTTTCTTCTTCTTTGAAATTTCCTTTTTAGCCGAATCTTCTGATCTCCATTGTTATTCTTCTCCCATTCACTAAAAGCCGAAACTCCTCATTCAATTCTTCTAAAAGCCAAAAAACACATCTAGTTCATCTTTTCGGGATTTCCTTAAAAAGCCAAAAACTCCTAGATCTCTAATCTTCTACGCTTCAATCTTCTTCTGCGATTGCCAAATCTTTCTACAAGGGATAGCCGAAACCTTCTATAGAGGTAAGTATCGATTTGGGTTTTCTTTTGATCTTTTTCGGCTTTTGGAGACTATAGCCGAATGGCTAAATAGTTGGCTAATCTCGTGTTTTCTCTCATTTGCGACATTCCGCGATTTGAAGGGGCTTCATTTGCTTAGATCTCTCAGTCAGAGTTCAGTAACACTCGAATCGTGTTACTTTCGGGATTTCAAGGTAAGGAGATCTACTAATTTTTAACGTATAAATTCGGGTATTTATTAATTCTTCGCCGAATGTAGGGGAGCCCAAATATTCGTATTCTTCTAGCTTTTGAGCAAGATTTTAGTCTAAGGGTTATAGATCCAGATAGTAAGGATTTAACTGAGGGAGTAAAACTACGCGATATCAGGTGTGTAACACTTCCACACCATTTAGATTGCCTGTTAAAATATGTTTATTAATCTGTTATATTCTGGTTAATGCCGAAATCCCGGCATAACGATTGAAACCCAAAGAGGGTAAAAGAAAATCACCAGGTTAGTGATCCCTGTCATTCTAAGTGAATGTTCTGATTAAATGATATGAATATGTCGATTTTCTGTGATTGCATGGGGTTGGGTTTGATGAAAGGGGAAGTGTTCTGTTGTAGCGGCTTTTGCCGTGACCTGTTGTAGCGGCTTTTGCCGTGACCTGTTGTAGCAGTTTTTGCCGTGACCTGTTGTAGTGGCTTTTGCCATGACCTGTTGTAGTGGCTACGGCCATGATCTGACGATGAGCAGCAAGACTGTCATCAATGGCGTGTAGCGGTGTGGGTTGATTGTAGTAATCCCCAATGGTGTGAATGGCGGTACGGGTGGCGTGTAGCGGATGGAAACCTAGGATTTGGGTTGGGCTTTGCATATTTTCTGATATATTATATTCTGTTATATGTTCTGTGGGGTTAAGGCCCACATCTAATGGTGCATGAGGGTTGCACACTGAGTCTCGCGACTCACCCTATTATTTTAACAATTTTAGGTAGCACCTAGTGCATCGGCCGGGCTAGAGAGGAGCGCAAGGTGGCCATGCGAGAGAGTACTTGATCCAACAGAAGATTTTACTTAGAATATTGTTTTTAATATTTTTGATTAAGGGTTTTAAATTTCGTTGTAATAAGGCCTTGGGCCACTAGACTATTATTTATGTTTTGGTTTTATGTTGCGCTTTTATTACTGGGCATTTACATTTTATGTTTGGATTAAGTTAAGACATGTATAAAATTTCGGTTTTTATTTAAAATTCACCAAGGCATTTTGTAACTTATATCTCATATGACTTAATAAACTATTAAGTTTTCGGTATAAATACTTAAAACCTGATAATTGTTTTCCAAAGTGCCACATCTTTTTATAAAATTTCCTTAGTGACATACCAGATCCGGTTGTAGTGTTTGGGCCGGGTTTGGGGTGTTACAGTTTGTGTGGCCCAATTAGCCCAGAAATAGCCACGGTTATACAAACGTCACAGTCCAAACAACACTTACCACAACACATACATTTTATCCGTATGGGCCCACAAGCCTACTGGGCCCACACAGCCCACTTCGGCCCAACGAGGCCCAGAACTACCTAAGTCATGTGCGCGACATGGCAAGTTTTTTTACATCTCACTTAACAGTAAAGTTTACCATGCGAGACCACGACCCATTCTGGCCCAAGCCCATGAGATCGTTCGTGAGCTCGATTGATCACATGAGCGTTCGCACACTCATGTGGCCCAAAAGCCCAATCCTTCGGCTTTTCGGCTTTTGCTGATCTACAGACCAATCAGTCTGGAATACACACTTTCGGCTATTCAGCTAATCATCAATAGAGCATAAAGTTACACACCTTCAGCTTATCAGTCGACTATCAAGTACAGGGTAAAAATCAACTAGAATCCTTGACTAGCTAAGATCCACGTTCTCCGAATCCTTGACTGAACACTAATCGGTTTGTTGCCCTTGATTCCCAACTAGAATCAACTACACGATCCTTATCGACTAGCTGCAATACAACCATAATCTTATAATCACCAACACCATTTGAACAGTTAAATCCCAAAGAGAATCGCTTACCCAAATGTGTAGTCCAGATGTGGAGAGGAGGCAATCGGCCAAACTTAGACACACCCTTGGTTGATCGAAGAGTCGGCGACTTGTCAGGAACTTTTGAAGAACCGTAATAGAACAACAAAGGAGAGTAATTGGCTAGCCCCATAAAACTAGATTGAGGGAGAGAAAGAGAAGATTCGGTTTGAGCGATATGAGAAAAGGCACTTGAAGAAAGTTAGAATAATAAAGATAAGAGTAGAAAGAGGAGGTGAGAATCGGCAAGGAAGAAAAAGAGATGGGTAAAGAATAAGCACTCAACGTTACTAGAAAAGACAGAAAATAAAATGCATGAAAGGTCAGTTTCCCAAACAGGTTCAGCAACACTAGAAAAGAGGAGAGAAAGGAAGCAAAAGCAAAGGAAAACCCGAGAATGACCGCCAAAGAATTCGGCACAACCCAAAGAGATATTCAAAAAAATGCTCCCAAAATGCCAAATGCACATTACTAAGGACCCCTTAGCCGAATTTGCATCCCCCAACATCCCCATTCGGCCACAACTCCTCCCCCTTTTCAAATTCCTTAAACATCTCCATAATCCATCCTTGATTTGCTGCATAATCTTCTCCCAACAACTCAAGACCATTTCAAATGGATACATAACTAATCAGTGTTGATTTTTTTTCAATAATCAATAAAAAAACTTTCTGAATTTCAAGTATATTATAATAATATAACAACAATTATGAGTCTATGTAAACCCTAGAGTATAAGTTGTTACACAGTTATAGTTATCTAATGAGGTATTTTATCTATCTAGATATGACGTCCATAGGGAATCAGCAAGAAATTCTCGTGTTTCAATTTTTCATTGAATAGATTCAAATAAAAGAAAAAATAGAATTTTTGATAGAGCACGCCATGTCTTGTCTACATTAGAGCGTTATAATGGAATAAAAGAAAGACATATATAAATAGAAATGCTATATCTGCACATGTTTAATAAATATAAGCCCCCTTTTCGTACACACTTCGATCATATTATAAATATTCTACTAAAAAATAAAAAACTAAAAAGTGGGTAAAAACATCTATCTTCTTTGCGAATCGTTTTTTGAACAATGGAGTCCATGAAAAAATTAAGCGCTAGAAAAATCAACTCTCTCCCTATATATATATTTTATGATTATTTTGTCTTTATCTCAACGAACAGATCAAATAAGGAATTCCTTTCATTTTTCTGGTATTCAATCGAATTGGAACATGTAATATCATAATAATGGTAGAAATTGAATTATTTTTTTATATTTTATACAAAAACAAAACTCCATGCGGCTAAATGGCATTTATCAATTGTTTTCTGTATATGTTTGTTATAAATATAAATTAGGCGGTTCTCGAAAAAAGATAGCGAAAAAAAATTATCCCTAGAGTAGATACTAAGAGGAATGTATAGACCAATGCTTCCATAAATTCAATCTTGGTTTATAATTATAGCTTCCGTACCTGTTTATTTGGAATCATCTCCCGAATAAAATAAAGAAAGAACAAGAATCAAAGAAAAGGCAGCGATTTAAATCAAGATTTTCCAGCTGCCTATGGCAAATCACAAGTAGAAGTAGAAGCGAAAAATAACAAAGCAATCTTGCATCAGACTACTTGTCTTCTTGTAGTTGGATCTCCAAGTTTTTGGAATGCTCTAAATTTCACTTGAGCATCCAAATTTGGATCAATACCGCAAAAACATCTCTGCATAATCTTCTCCCAACAACTCAAGACCATTTCAAACCTCCCAACACAGAGTTCAAATCCAAGACAAACTCTTGCCCACTCATGAGCAAAATAAATAACCCCATTATGCTGTGCCAACACTCGAACCTCAAACCTCAAGGTTACCCCACATGCCACCTTGCCACTAGACCACAAGCTCTTCTATGACTTAAAACATGCACAAATATTTATAAAGCCTATGTGCCAGTGTCCAGATTCTTTTAAGAGCAAAATTTAAAAATTCTGCAAGAGCCAAGACTTGAACCAAGGCTCCCTTACAACCTTAATGATGCCACAACCACTAGGCCACATGCTTCCTTATGTCATTTTTTTATCACAATAATTTAAAAGGCCTACATCCAAGCATCCAGGGTTTTATTCACTTAAAACCAAAATTTTTGCTAAAGCCCAGGTTTGAACCCAGGACTTTTCCAACACTTCTCAGGACCCTTAACCACTGAAGCAGACATTTAATTGTGTCATTTCCTTACACAATTAAATACCTATTTGTAGCCTCCTTATGGACCCATACTCAAGGCCCAATACTTCTAGGCCCAAACTCGGGGCGTTACAACTCACCCAGTTTTGTAACAACTACACCCCTAGGCTACCGCTGCGCACTCTCATCCCAATAACACTAATACACTTTTAACTTAATCTTGAAAACTCTTACACACAACCAAACATCTAACCACAGAAGCAAACATATATTTATCACACATGCACTCAATTTCTATATTCAAACATCACATCCAAAAAAAACACACCTGACTTAAAAGGGACTGGGCAATCCCGAGCCCGATGCTCCTTAGACCCGCATCTAAGACACGCTCCTGACTTTCTCTGGCAATCACCAGGATGGCGCCTTTTACAATGCTCCTAAGCCGGAAAGTTCGGACCCATCTTAACGCGTTTCACCGAACGAGGCTCCTGCTTCGGAGGACTGTGATCCCTCTTCCTACTGCACTCCAAGCACCTAGCCTGAAGAGTTTCACCATACGCCTTAACTCCTGCCTCAAACACTTCTTCCAGCACTTCCCTTACCAACCGAGTCAGTGCCTCCATACCAAGCTCCGGGTTATTGCTACCCGAAGTTGGCGGACTTACCTCGACCACCGTCTCCTGAATCATCTTTTGTTCCGGAATCCATCACAGCACTGTTGCTAGCTTTAAAAAAATCTGCTTTCTAGAACATACACTGATTAAATACAAAATCTAACTTTAAATATTGTCTAACAAAAAACTTACAGATTCAGTATCGGAGACTCGGTCAACCACACTTTCAGGAAAGTATTCAGAAAAAAATTTTGCTTACTTCAAATCTTTTCAAACCCTTTTGAAACAATTATTTTGAAAATCCAATTTTTAAAACCCATTCCACAACCGAGTTTTACAACTTGACTCTGATACCACTAAATGTAACACACCAAACCCGACCTAGAAGTTAGGCCCGAATCTGGCGTGTCACATTGAAGTGTTTTTCAAAAACCATGTTTTCATTGAAAACCCCTCTTGTTTGAAGGCTTAAGTAAAAACCCAGTTACGTTAGTTTATTCTTAAAACGTGGTACATTAAAAAATTATTAGTTTTAATCCCAAAATATCTTTTTAGTTACGGAAGCAGATTTTGAAAGTAATTGATTTACGAAAAAGATTAAGTCGCGAAAGCATTTCGAAAATGTTGCGAAAATGTAGTGTTGTTTTAAAATTAGTTAGCATTTTGGAAAACCGTGATTTAGTTCTAACGAATATAATTCAAAGTAAAGAAAGACCCATAGTTAAAATCTAGAAACTTAAAGAGGCCTTATTACAACCCAAATCAAAATACTTAAATGTAAATAATCAAAACGAAAAACACAAGCAGTGTGTGGCCTTCTCCGAGTCTCTCGCAGCACCGATCCGTCTAAGGCTGGGGATTACCTGCACAGTTAAACACGGGGTGAGTTTACGAAAACTCAGTGTGTAATCCCCTTACTAGAGTAACAGTCAATATATAAAAACAGAAACCAAAACAGTCTGGGCCAAAGCCTTTTTATCAGTAATAGTACAGTACAGATCAAAGCATACATGGACCAAAGCCCACTACAATATCATTTGGGTCACAATCCATAACAGAATCAATTGGGCCTAGCCCAAAACAATAACAGAACAAGTGGGCCTAAGCCCAGTACAGTGACAGATCTCATAACAGATATGCAATAGAATGGGGATGCATCCCACCCCGATCCAGCCAGCACACCACCCGTACCAACCCTACACTTACATGGGGATAAAATCGACCCACCCAGCCAGTACACCATTGTTAGCACCGGTTGCGGCCCTAACCGAAACCGCAGTAAAGCTGCTAGTATATATATACAGCTCTAAGCCTTCAGTAGCGGTGTAATATCCTGATTTAGGGGTTATTTGTGATTGTATTGTTTTGCATGAGTTCGGATTGTCGTGTTGTTAAGTGAGATATTCTAGGGCTTAGGAATAAGCCAAGGGTAGGCTCGAGCTGTAGGAAAAATTTTGTTTTTAAGCTTTAGTTAAAGGGAGCTGAAGGAGCTAAGGGTTAAGTGTAATTCATGGGGAATTTTAGCACAAGGAGTCAATTGGTAAAGTGGCAAGTGGAGTGTGGAGTGTACTAATGGTCTTAGGTTCAAATCCCATGGATGGCAATAAGGTGACTTTTATTTTTGCTTTTGTATGGCATGTGTTGGTCAAATTTTATTTATGGTAAGGATGGACATTTTCACTTATGGATAGTAGACTAAGGAAAAAGGCAAGTGTTTATTTAAGTAATGAAATCCTAAGCTTTTGGTATGATAAGGGGACATAAGGCATGGATTAAGGGATGAGGTTTGGAAACTTTTTAATGGCATTTTTATCCATGAACATGGACGGTTTTGTGGACTAAGGGAGGAGCCGATTTTGTGGTGGGTTTTGGGAAAAGTTGGTAGCTTGGGAGAAATTTCATTTTTTTGGTCTTTTTGCTCACCCAAAAGCAATAGTGTTTCTCTCATCTTTTCCTCTTGGCCGAATATGCATAGTGAGGTTTGGGCATTCTTTTTGTGCTATTTTGTTGTCTAGAAAGCTTGTGTGTTTTTCTTTTGGAAACCGAAATAGGAGATCACTTGTGCACTATTTTCTTTCTTGACCTTAAGCCGAAACCATTTGTGCATCTTCTTCTCTTTTACCTTGCTAAGGCCGAACCTACTACACTCCCACCTCTCTCCTTGTCTTTTCCATTTTCTTTTGCTCAAAGCCGAAAGTACCATCTCTTCCATTTTACTTTCTTTTTCTTCCTCTTTTCCATTCTAGCCGAATTTTATTTGTTGTCTTTAATCAACCATAGCCGAAACTCCCTTCATCACTCAACCATTTTGCCAAAATTTCCCATTCCCTTTTTGATTTGTCTTGGCCGAATATCAACAAGGGTAAATCTCTTTTGGGTTCTTCTCTATTCAGTTTTGGAGAAGGGTAAGTGTTCTTGGCCGAAACTCCATTCTTACTTTCTCTTCTTCTCTGTCGACACACATAGGTGAAAGCCTAATCCGGCATTTGTTGATAGTGTTGTTAATCATTAATGGGAACCGATTTCTCCTAGGTTCTTCGGGATTGTGGAAGTAGTCGATTTAAGCCCCTATTCTTTAGCAATCGAAGTTGGTAAGTCAAGTGGTAAGGATATCTATGTTGGTTCATCATTCTTTAAGTTGTTGAAAAGCCGAAGGCAATTGAGACTAAGATTTATTGGTATGGTCGAATGGCCTTGTTAATGGTTTTGTGGTTTGGTCGAATGTAGGACAAGGAGATCTAGTGTGGTAGATCGGGTCTTCGGGATTTAGTGATTTCGCTAGTAACAGGTGTGTAACTTACACACTTTATAACTAAGTAAAATGTTAATAATCTGAATGTGTTAAAAGCCGGAAACTGTGTAGATCTTGATATGTTACCTATTGGGTATGAGCAAGGACTCGGGAAAGTCCGTTTCGATATGATTTTGTTATATGTTGTTTAATACCATGATCTATGATATACTTACTGTATGTTCATATTTGAGCATGATGGCATGATTTGCATAATATTTGCATGGTTATGGGTGATATGAGAGGAGGGGGAAGATTTGATATCCATGTCTTTGGGACACCAGAGGTTTGGCACCTCCAGTGGTTTGGTACCACAGATTATTTCGTGTCTTTGGGACACCAGAGGTTTGGCACCTCTTAGCGACTCGTCCCAGTGGCTTAGTACCACAGTGGGTTGGCCCCACAATTGACATATCGGGATCGTCGCCAGTGATTTGGTATCACACGTGGGTTGGCCCCACACTTGGATTATTCTTATTTCGTGACTTTGGGTCACCAGAGGTTTGGCACCTCATAGCGACTCGTCCCAGTGGCTTAGTACCACAGTGGGTTGGCCCCACATTTGTTATGATGGGATTGTCACCAGTGATTTGGTATCACAACGTGGGTTGGCCCCACAGATAGATTATTCGTGACTTTGGGTCACTAGTGGTTTGGCACCACATTATTGGATATCGTGACTTTGGGTCACCAGTGGTTTGGCACCACCAGTGGTTTGGTACCACACGGGGTAGAAAAGGAGTTATGGATGGCTAGGTTTGGGTGCATTATATATATTGCTTGGTTATAAATTGTGTAAGTATGTTGCATCAATCGGGAGAAGGATTTATGCACTGAGTCTTGGTGACTCCCCTTCTCCCTTACCTTTACAGGTGATTCGTAGAGCGCGGACGAGGAGCCGGATGAACTCGAGGAGGCCATGCAATAAAAATTTGATTCTACACGGACTTTGGTTTGGGTACTTTATTTTATTTAAATTCGGTTTTTCATCTTTATTTGGATTTGTAATAAGGCCTTTCAAATTATATTTTTTTTTTGGATTATTTATATGCTTTGGACTTGTTTTAAACATGGCTAAATAAACTACATGGTTAATTTAATAATATGAGCGCAAAGTTTTCTAAACTACAAAACGCAATGGTTTTCAAAACTTTACCATCGGGTAATATAAATCATTTGATAATATTTAACAACTTAATTGTTTTCGACAACTCAAACAGTTGCCAAACTTAGGATTCCAAATTCAAATAGAAACGGATTTCAAATTAACCATTTGGGTTCTTTTAAAATGCAACTAAGTTTTAAAATTTATTTCCGGGATTTCAAAGTAAACTATCAGTTTTTAACTAATCATGCACATGCCTTTTAAAATTTAATCGGTAACTTGAATTTCTTCAAAACGTTTTCCTCTGTGACATGTCAGATTCGGTCGTGGTGTGTTGACCGGGTTTGGGGTGTTACAAGCAGTATTACAATTGGCACAAAGCCATCAGTAACTGTATTATGTTTGGCACATAGCCATCAGCGACGGTAATATAATCGGCACACAACCTTGGGTAAATATGATCGACACAGAGTCATCGATATATATGTTAGGCACATAGCCACGGGTAAGTACGATTGGCACAAAGCCACAATCAAGATGGCACAGAGCCATGTTTAGGTTGGCACAGAGCCATAATCAGATTACACGAGTTTAAGTTGTCTGTCGGTCCACAGTTGTCTCATGCAACCCGTACGACCTTAACAGATCAATACCGGATCCACAGTCGTCATGCGACCCGTGCGACCCTATCAGAACTTCCTCCGTATCAATGCCCCAACCCCATGCAATATGTCGTGTATGTGATGCTCAATCCTTACACGTGTATGCAAAATGGCCATGCTCGGTAACAGTCATTTACACATTTATTAAAAGTATATCAGTCACACGACCACAGTCAAATGAGTCAAACTCATAGTCTAAGTCGGTCATTTACCTACAAGGGTAAAATAGTCATTTTACCCTATAAGGGTATTTCGATAATCCTACCCTATAGGGGTATTTTGGTAATTCTACCCTACAGAGGTATTTCAGTAAATTTTCAAACTGGGGTATTTCGGTAATTTTCTAAACCTGGGGTATTTCGGTAATTTTGCAAACTGGGGGTATTTCAGTAATTTTGTAAACCTGGGTATTTTGGTAATTTTGCAAGTTGGGGTTATTTCAGTAATTTTGCAAACTGGGGGTATTTTGATAATTTTGCAAATCGGGGGTATTTCGGTAATTTCACAAGTTGAGGGTATTTCAGTAATTTTGCAAATCGGGGTATTTCGGTAATTTTGCAAACTGGGCACCAAACAGAAGGTCCACTGTCGCCTCGAGCAACTTAAGTAACCTAAACAGTCACAACAGTGTAAATGGGCGTAAGGCCCATTACTCGGCCCAGGTGGGCCCCACGAGCCCAGAAATAACCACAATTATACAAACGTCACAGTCCAAACAACACTTACCACAACACATACATTTTATCCGTGTGGGCTCAGAAGCCTACTAGGCCCATACAGCCCACTTCGGCCCAACAAGGCCCAGAACTACCTAAGCCATGTGAGCGACATGACAAGTCTTTCTACGTCTCACTTAATAGTGAAGTTTACCCACGCGGGCCCACGGCCCATTCTGGCCCAAGCCCATGAGATCGCTCATGGCAGCCCTCCTCGTCGTACGCCATCGTTTCATGAGCTCGATTGATCACATGAGCGTTCGCACACTTAGTGGCCCAAAAGCCCAATCCTTCGACTTTTCGACTTTTGTTGATCTACAGACCAATCAGTGTGGAATACACACTTTCGGCTTTTCAACCGATCATCAACAGAGCACAAAGTTACACACCTTCGGCTTATCTGCCGACTATCAGGTACAGGGTAAAAACGCACAGCTCTTTCCGAAACTAGCTAAGATCCACGTTCTCTGAATCCTTGACTGAACACTAATCGGTTTGTTGCCCTTGATTCCCAACTAGAATCAACTACACTGTAACACCCCAAACCCGGCCCAAACGTTATGGCCGAATCTGGGAATGTCACATCACAAGCACAATTCAAAATAATTTTCCTAAGTTAAAGTTTAAGGCCTAAAAGCCCAAAATCATTGAATCTTGTTAAGTAATGATAAAATCCCATTTAATTATTTTAAGTATTCCGAAAACCATGTTTAAACATAAGAAAGTACTCAGGTTTAATAATTAAGTAAACAGTTGAAACAACGAAACTCAAAATCCAAAGTCAAAACAGAGTACAAGGCCTTATTACATCCAATGAAAATAAAGCAATTAAAATCATGTCTTTTGAAACAAATAATTAAAACTTCTAAATATCTTGTAGTGTGGCCATCTTTGAGTCCTCTCCTACGTCGAGCCGTTTACTGAGGATCACCTGAAACATTTAATAAAAAGGGTGTGAGTTTCGAAACTCAGTGTGTACGACCCTTGGCAATCAAATTAACATGCAAATATTACATTGGGCCTAAGCCCTATCAAAATCAGTAGTCTTGCGACTTAGCCCACAATGACTGTAAGAGTATGCCCAAAGATCAATCATGAGATGGTTGTAATAACATAATTAATTTACCATGTTTATTAATATAAAGCGTTGTCATTATTATTTCAGTTTTTCTTTCTGTGTGTATAGATAAACTGTTTTATAATAATGTCCTGAGAATAATATGATTATTCTTAAAAGATCCTTAGTCGAGTATTATTGTTGACTAGGACAATAATAATGCATTAAGACTAACATGTAGTTGATTGATGATAAAGAGTTGTCATTGATATGGAGTGTCAAAATCAATGCATGAATATGTGTGTTAGAGAACAACATATTGGATTGACCCGCTATGAGTATGTTTCTTGGATTATTATGTAATTGTCACAACATTACTCATAGTGATTAATATGTATATGATCCTCAGACTTGAGATCATTATTATCCCAGCATCGTGAGTTGTATATTTTGATACAGTCAAACGTACACCGTAACAGGTTGTTCTATAAAGGCTGATGTTGGATATACCACAATCTATGTAGAGGGATATGGTTGATCAATAAAGGATAAGTCCCTCCTACATAATAGGAGTAATATCTTAGGCCACTTGATTGAGTGAGACTAGAAATGCATAGCCATGCTCAAATAAGTTGATATGAGATGTCATACTAATTTGTATATCATAGTCTACTCAAGATATCAAGAAACATGGGATGGATTATGCAAGTATGACTATCCCATGACTTGTATCCGTTCCAGAGATAAAGGACTTAAGGATTAATGCATGAAAGGTTAATCACGAAAGGTTATGTCGAATCATGACTTCTTGTAACTTAGGTAGCAATGATGCATTGCTAGATGCCACTCATTGTCTGTGACAATAGAATCGTTCTAGTATTACTGCTAACGTTGCAAGAACCTACAGGGTCACACCCTATGGTTGAAATGAACGGAATAAAATATAGTTGGTATTGTGCTTGGTTGTCACATAAATTAAATTAATTAAAGAATTAATTTAATTGGGCAATCAAATATTGAACATATTATATGTACAAGGATGTTGTACACATAATGATAACATAATTTTATTAATATATGAATTTGATTTATATATAAATTTAAATAAATATAGTTTACCGGAATCCTTATTATAATTAATGTAATTGTAATTTTCAGATATAATTAATGTAATTATAATTTTCGGTTAAAAACTTTATTGTATTTATTTAATCTTGTAATACATTCAAGACATACCAATTATAAAAGGCCCAATTAAGAGGATACCTATTATAAAAGGCCCAATGAGAAAGGCACCCATTATAAAAGTATTAAAAGGAAACAAAACTAAATATGAAAACCCTAAGTGATTGCTTGTTAGGTCTAGCAGCCGTCAAGCAAATAAGCCTCCAAAACAGTTTTGGAGATTTCTTCCGTTCATAGTCAAACCGGGTGGATTACGTAGAGGCCGACATCGGAAAAGGTTGAGGCTTGATTCGACAGTAGATCAAAACTCTTGTTGCCAAGGCGTCGCTGTCTACTCAGATTGAAGTTTTGGTAATTTCGAAACCTTTATTTCACCCCGATTTGTTCCTCACACATGGATCCATGATTTGGATCGTCGGATCTAATTTTATTCTGCTGCGCCATGGGGTACCGGCGTTCCAACAATGACCTCATACCACATCAGAGTCACATGAATGCAATGGACGCATCCCAAATCCAACCCTGCACACCATTTCCCTTCCAACCCTACACACCTGTAGGGATATAAGTATCAACCCACCCATCCCTACACACCAAAGGTAGCACCAGCAGCGACACTACTCAAACATTGCAGCAAAGCTGCTATAATGGGCTTAAAGCCACCGGTGGATCCACGATCGTCAAGCGACTATGCGATCCTCAAATCTTCCTGCGTATCATCAAAACCCACCCAAGTGCAATATATATTTCGTGAATGCAACACACATTTTCACACTTTAACACCTAGGGGTATTTTAGTCATTTCACTACCCAGGGGTATTTTCGTAATTCTACCCTACAGGGGTATTTAGGAAATTTTGCAAAATATGGGTACTTTGGAAATTTTGTAAATCAGGAATATTTTGGTAATTCTACAAATCAGAGGTATTTTGGTAATTTTACAAATCAGGGGTATTTTAGTAATTTTACAAATCTAAGGATATTTTGGTAATTTCCAAATTAGGGGTATTTTAGTAATTTTACAAATCTAAGGATATTTCGGTAATTTCCAAATTAGGGGTATTTGGTCCCTCTCGGGTTTTAGTTATGAACTTTGGCCCTTTAACAAGTGCTTGCGGCTAAAGCGAACAGACACTATGCACCAGGTAGGATTCCAGAGAAGAGGAGGTGGGCCATTAGGACCGCTTAAGTACCAAGCTCTCCCTAGGTCCAATCCTAGACATGCATATGTCCGTTGCCACACTTTAACCCAGCGACTTGTCCACGAACACGTTTAATTATTAACTTAAGTCTTATGCGATTTAAGAGTTGTTCAGAACTAGGCGTAAAGTCCATTAAACCCTAGCATACTTTTCTACGTCCCCCTAAAGCCCATCAAGCCCAAATCACATCCTTACGGCCCATTAGGCCCAAATCTCATCCATATGGCCTATTAGGCCCAAAACAATTCCAAATCATGTAACATGCATGACTAACTCAATTCGTATGACCAAACCAAACAATTTCATCAAACTTAGCCTCAGGGCCCACCGGGCCCATTTAGCCACTTCCGGCTTTCCGGCTTTCCGGCATTATCGATATCGTGTATGTGTAGTGTTTGTACACACCTAGTTACTATGACGTGCTATACTATCCTTAGCCTTGAACCTACAACCAACCAACTTTTAATCACTCACTACATCAAAACATTTACCAAAAGCCGAAGCCTTACCGTAACCTTACCGTGTGCCACCGGGTTCTAATAGCCTTCTTTAGCTAATCACGAGTATCCCCTAGATCTGCACTTACACATACACTATCAAAATTCGAGTGACTCATAATCCACACAAGTCACCCCTATAGATCATACTCACATCCAGCCATTCACTTAAACCACAATCGAGTTGTGTACACTTACCCTTACTAACGATCCTACCACGCTTACGATCTTTGAACCTTATCCTTGTTATCACAGATTTAACGATATGACAGTTAGATAACCTTTCGATTTTTAGCAAAACATACAAGAGAGGTTAACCGAATACTTACCAAATCCACTTTTGATCCTGCGGCCTAAATTCGGCTTTTAACCTTGACTAATAGTAGATAATAATCAATTTGTGATGGAGGAAAACAACAAGGGTTTGGCACAACTAGGAATTTTGGCAAGGAAGGATAATTGTAATTCGACAATAGGAGAGTTTGTCTATGAGAGAATTCGGCAAAAAGAATTCGACTATTGGAGATTTTGGCAATATGGAGGATTTGGCTATAGGAAGACCGATTAAGGGGGAAAAGAAAAACTAATGAAAGCTCAAAGAACCTTTCAAAGCATTCGGCCCTCTCCTTTTATAGCCACAAGCTGAATACTCCTTTCCCCACAGTCCCCCTTACCACTTAAACACTCCAACGCAAGAGTTCATATTCAACACAACTCTGGCCGTCCACCTATGCAAAATAAAACACTCCAAAAATACCACTCCTAATGCTCGAACCTTGGACCTCCTCAGCTAGCAATCACGCCACCTTATAGCTCCCCAAGTGACGCCACTTGCCACTAGACCACAAGCCCATTTGTGTCCTATTTTTCCTTAATCTGCTTAAGAGGCCTAATGCCTAAGACTAGGGTCCACTAAAGCAAGAAAAATAAGTTTTTCCCTATGGTCTTCCCTATCTCTAAGACTTCAAATAATCCCGATAATTCCTTAAAATTAATATTCTAAGTGCTACTCATACATACCAACCTCCATGCACAGAAATTTAAAGTTTCGGGATTTTTAGGGCTTTACATACACGATCCTTATCGACTAGCTACAATACAACCACAATCTTATAATCACCAACACCATTTGAACAGTTAAATCCTGAAGAGAAATGCTTACCCAAACATGTAGTCCAGATGTGGAGAAGGGGCAATCGGCCAAACTTAGGCACACCCTTGGTTGATCGAAGAGTCAACGACTTGTCAGGAACTTTTGAAGAACCATAATAGAACAACAAAGGAGAGTAATCGGCTAGCCCCGTAAAACTAGATTGAGGGAGAGAAGGAGAAGATTCGGTTTGAGCGATATAAGAAAAGGCACTTGAAGAAAGTTGAAAGAATAAAGAATAAAGAATAAAGTTGAGCGATTTGAGCAATATTTATCGATAAGTGCACTTGCCTTTGTTGTATTTTTAGTTAGTTTCGTGATTATCATTTTCCTCGTATTGATTTGATGACCAGAGTATCTACAAAAATTTCCCAAGATCTCCTTAATAATCTTAGCTTGTTGCATCACTGCATGGCCAAAAATAATGAGATCATCTACAAAAAAGAGATGAGACAAACATGGTCCTGATCGAGATAAACGTAAAGGCATCCATTTCCCTATCTGATAGCAGAATGAATTCTATGACTTGGCCATTCCATGTGTAGCACCCCATTCTCGACCCTTAATGAGGATCTAGAAATGGTGTGTTACGGCCTAAAGGCTTTTCCTTTCAGAAATTTAATTGGCAAAACCTTAGGGTGACAAAAACAGTTAGGTATATGCTATAGCAATAATATATAAAATATTTAAGCTTAAGGACCCAAGCACTTTTAAAACATATAATTTCATTATAAAGATTTAAGGAAAGAGCAAAGTTTGATGAATACATTTTTAGTTACAAAATATTATTCTTCAAATTTCAAGCCTGAACGTAACCTTCAGTTGTCATGCATAATACAAAATCACTAGAAACCTCACACAATATGTATCTTATGGCGTAGTCCTTGAAGGTTCCTTTACTTCTTTGGTGGTCTTGAGAAGGGAAGATAATCTGAGTAAGTTCATAGAACTTAGCAAAATCCAGAGTGAACATTAGGATATCTATACGTCACACAGACAGGAGGACTCTTCCCAACTAAGTGGAACATATAATTCGCCTATTGGCGAATACACCACACAAATTGACTTCATGTAGCTCGCCTATTGGCGAATACTGAACTTACACAGACTTTAACAGAATAAGACACATTTTTGGTGCATATCCTATGCCCGTACATTCATGTATACAACCTCCTTCGTGCTAGCCAAAAACCCTAGTCCGTGTTCAGAGATTGTATCGTTCGTTCATTTCTTTTTCCTTTGTTATGTTTTGCCAATCTGGTTTGCATTACACTTGCCTTACTAGAGGCTACATAACATCATTCATGTATTGCAATATGCCAGCTCAATGCTCTTTCCAATGAAGGCAATGCCATGAAATCACTTTCTTTGTTCTAACCATATGGTTCCTTTTTCAGAGTAAGGTTGGTAATGGCTTAGCATGAAGTAAGGCCCTTTCATTTCTTACACAGACATGCAAAGCCAGACTTTTCACCAGACAGGCAAACTTACCTTGAACTAGATATGTACAACACATACATGGGGTATGAAGGAACTCACCAGAAGATGCAATAGAGACTACACAACAGGTCCCTTGCCCTCATCTCGTGAGCTTTCAGGAGTTTCTTGAGCTATAACATAAATAGTTAACTTATCAAATCATGTTTCCTAGAAGAACTAAACAACTTTTCAAGAACACTTAATCAAGAAACCTAGAATCTAGAATTTTCCTTCCCTTAATCATTAGTCTATCCCTAAAGCATGAAACCCCAGGGTCCCGAAACTAATCACGAAAATAGCTAGAGTTTCATCATCATTTACCAAGTTTCACGAAAGTGAAGTTAGCTGATTATAGTGAACTCTAATCTTTCAAACAGGCCTTCGCTCTAACGCTTTCCCAGAAATTACAGAGAGATTTTTGAAAGGAAGTATGAATTGCCAAAGAAAGTGTAACACCTCTTACCCATATTCGACGCCGGAACAGGGTACGAGGCATTACCGGACTTATAACACAAGCATTCACACAATCTTGAGTCATAAATTTGCGTCAAAATTAAAATCATTCATACTCGATCATGAAGTCCCTATTACGAGCCTACGAGGCTCAAAACATGTATTGGAGGTGGTTCGGGACTAAACCGAGAACTCAGGGAATTTTTATAAAACTTAGAAACTTTTTGCTAGATGCAAGGCTCACACGCCCGTGTGACCCTTGGACACGCCTGTACTTCAGACCATGTTCGATTTATGGGTGCTCTCTGACTTGTGCCACATGGCCGTGCCATACGCCCGTGTGCTAGGCCGTGTAGCACACACGGCTGAGACACACGCCCATGTCTCTGCCCGTGTGCTCAATTTTGGACATTTTGTTTCTCCAAAATTAAGGTGCAGGGGACACACGGCCAGTTCACATGCCCCTGGGGCAGACCGTGTGCCACACACGGCCTAGACACACGCCCGTGTGCCTACCCGTGTGGACAAAAACAAGTCTATTTACCAAGCCATTTTGCCACCCTCACTTGCACACATCAACACAACATCACATGGCACGAATTTAAGCATTTAAGGGCAACTAAACAACCACAACCAAGACAATAACATGTCATCCTCATGCCATTATTTATCAAACTTAGAACTTCAACCTTTCCACACCAATTCTTATAAGATTCCACATTCATGGTTAAAACATATCAACTTTATATCTTTGCCTAACATATTCACAACATTTATTAAGCCCTAAATCAAACATACAAATTCCACATTCATTAGGCATACCATAATCATATCACCATAGATATTGACACATATATGAATATACTCAGGCTCACAGTCATGTTAACCAATATAAGCCAACTTACATGGCCAAATAGCAAAAAAAACCTTTGACAATCACAAGCCAACACATTGGCTCCAATCACAATGACACATTTAACAAAATGAATAAGTCCCTATACATGCCATAGACTCAAAATGCTTGAATTCATTTATACCCAAAATGATAGCTTGATAGTGTGATAGAATCTCCGACAATCTCCAACCCGAGCTAGCTTAATAACCCTAAAACACATTGGAAAGGAAGGGGGTAAGCTATATAAATAGCTTAGTAAGTTCATATGCAAATAATACAAAACATTATTCATACACTTGACATACAATTAACTTAACAAATATTAACATAAATGTTATTAAAAATTCACAAACTCAACTTACTCAATCCCTATCTTACCAACAGCTCATCATATGAATTACACAACATATTTCCACATGAATGTCATTAAACTTCATGAGTATAATTTACTCAATCACATTCTTGCCTATAGCTCATCATATGAATAACATAACATATATCAATATAAATGTCATTAAACTTCATAAATGGCATATGAACATAAATGTCATTTGATATCAACATAACACATATCAACATAATTGTCATATATCAATAGTTCATCATATTAATTACATATCATGTATAAACATAAATGTCATTTAAACTCCATATGCACAACTTATTCAATCACAGTCTTACCAATTGTTCATCATATGCTGAGCTCATTTTCTTTGAGCTTTTCGTACATACCTGTACCATCTCATAACATATTCTCATAATTTCTCATCTTTGACATACCCGTTGAATTTCCTGTTGAACCACTTGGAATACTAAAGGATACTTGGGCATCACGTACACACAGTACCGTACCAATGCCATATCCCAGATATTGTCTTACATGTAATCTCATATCGATGCCAATAGCCCAACTATGGTCTTGCATGAAGTCTCACATTGATGCCATACCCCAGATATGGTCTTACACGAAGTTTCATATCGATGCCATATCCCAGATATGGTCTTACACGTAATCTTAGTGACCCTAATGTCATTACATTTGTATCTTATCTATTCCTAAGGTTCAACCGGGATTTACTCGCTTGTCAAACCTTCGTCAATTTCATCCATAGAGTCAATCATACAATTCATGCAATAACAAAACATTATAAATACAACTAGAAATTTGCATTATTTACATACAAACTTACCTCGACATAAAAATGGCGAAAAGGACTAAATCGTCAAATACTCATTTTTCCCCCGTTCTAGGTCCAAACCTCATTTTTCTTGATCTATAATATCACATTTAACTTATTCAATCATCATACAATCCAAATTAGCCCAAAATCACATATGGCAAAAATTACATTTTTGCCCCTAAAGTTTGACATTTTTACAATTTAGTCCCTAGGCTCGTAAAATGAAATGTACTCAATTTCTTCGATATCCATGCCTAGCCGAACCTTATACATGCTTATAACGGCCCACAATTTTCATTCATTCACATTTCTACACCATATTTTATGACTTTTACAAATAAATCCTTTTAGGTATTTTCACCGAAAATCACTTAGCAAAAGTTGTTTATCATACACCAAACATGCATTTTCTACCATTAGACATCAAAATACACAAACATCCATCATGGGTAAAATTCTAGACCATAACATCTCTTCAAATTGATGGTAGAAATAGAAAGATCGAGTTAGAATGACTTCAAAAACATAAAGAGCATTAAAAACGGGGTTAGAACGGACTTACAATCAAGCTTGGAAATGGCCAAACCCTGGCTATGGCTTCTCCCTTGTGAATTTCAGCCATGAGGAAGAAGATGGACAAAAATTGGCTTTTAATTTGGCTTTTTAATTCATTTAATTACCAAATTACTAAAATGCCCTTAATGAAAAACTTTGAAAACATACCAAACCATGTCCATTTTTGTCCACCAACTTAATCAATGGTCTAATTACCATTTAAGGAGCTCTAATTTAAAATCTCATAGCAATTGGACACCTCTAACATATAGAATTCAAGTTTTGCACTTTTTGCAATTTAGTCCTTTGACTAAATTGAGTGCCCAAACGTCAAAATTTTTGAACGAAATTTTCACAAAATCGTTCCATAAAATTGTAGAGCTTAAAAATATAATTAAAAAAGGACTTTTCTTCGTTAGATTTGTGGTCCCGAAACCACTGTTTCGACTAGACCCAAAATCAAGATGTTACAGAAGTATAAAACTTTTTTAGGAAGCTAAGGTTGGCTTTGTATAGATGCACACGAAAGGAAAACTTAGTGGACAAACTTATTTCCCTCCACTAACTTTCCTTCGGTAATCGTGAGTAATAGTTTCTCTCTCATCTTAAATGCATATCCTTCCATTTTTAGAAACTTTGTCTAATCTTAACTAGTCCTCATTAGGCCAACTAAATGGTTTAGTAAGAGAATAAGATAACAATATGTTTATTGTTCCTATCAAATTAGGGGTTTAACAATAGGTCTCACTATTTTCATCTATCTACTAGGGCGACGTATACTCTATCGAAAAGTTCGCCAAACCTTAAAGCTTGCCTTTACCAGGGCTTCGCCCAAGGGCACATTCGTAGACCTTAAGTACTTAATAAATTTTTAACCCTTTCCTTACTCAGGGGTCACACTATAAGCCTTATTTCAATTAACAATACTCTAGTACTAAACTTCGCGGGGCGGGATGTTACACCATTCACAACATGAAAAGGTATACGGATAGTGAACACCCCTGTCGAATACCTCTTGTAGGGAAAAATTTCTGTAACACCCCGTACCCGGTACCGTCGCCGGAGTTGAGCAAAAGGCATTACTAGACTTGACTTCTAGTTCAGTACATGTAAATCTTAAAGCTGTCAAACTGCGTTGTGTCGACTAATTCAGCTATAACTCGAGTTACAAAATTCGAAATTCAGATCCGTAAATTTTCCTTGAAAGTAGACTCATATATCTATTCACCATAAGTTTTCTAGAATTTTTCATGTGGCCAATTAGTACAGTTTATTCTTCAAAGTTACCCTTATTACACAGCTGGACAGTTCTGACCTGTCCTTATAAAACTGCAGTTATCTGATTGCACAATTTTCCAATGGTGTTCTTATTTATACCAATGAAAAGTAGACTCATTTAGGATTCTACACATATAAACCATGCTTCCTAATTATTTTTGTACGATTTATGACAATTTTCTAAAACAGAACAGTGACTCACGAATTCATTCAGAGCAGGTCTCACTAAAACTAAATTATCTCATAATGTATGAGTCTTTTGCCTACTCTGTTTCTTTCATGTAAAAATAGACACGATAAGGTTTAATTCCAGGTCTCATTCACCTTTTACTTCAATATACCCTATTTTTGGTGATTTTTCTAACTCGCGTCACTGCTGCTGCTACATGCTGTTTTATTTCAAAAATAAACTAGCTCCTACCCGAATCTCCTTACTTCTAAATTTCAAGGATTAAATTTATATTCAAACATTTCCTTAGTAAAACGATTAACTTGTTTAGGAATGCATGGACATTGCCATCATGAACCAACTTACATCAAAACACCCAACGTACTTAACAAAAATTTAGCCATTTTCGCATGGCTATTCTTTTAGTGTTTACAAGTGAACCGTAAAATTTCCTCAAAACAAACCAAGTCTATCCTATACATGCCTTCTTTTAAAGACCAACCCAAAATGAAGGAGTACCCAAAATGTAGGTTGATAGTGTGAGCGACTTTCCAACGATCCCGGTGAGCTTGTGGCTTGCTCCTAATCTATAAAACAAAGGAACATCTCACACGATTAAGCTTACTAGCTTAGTAAGTCCCAACTCATAGAAATTAAAACATTTAATTATTTATGAAAATAAAACAATACATATGTGGCATTCTACATAAACAACTAAGCAACTAGTTTACACAAGGTCAAATATTAATAATTCGAAACCTACTTTCATAGCAGTCATACATGCAAATCAATTGTCCCATAATAGCATGTTCTAAGCTCGACTTCCGTCAAATTACATTCACCAATGACAATTTGGCACAAGTAATACTTAACACAACATACCTTACCTACTTACCCGAGCCATATTCTTGACAATTCAATTCTAAATTGTCTTGACAAGGATTAAACTCCTCTTAGGTAAATTTCATCACCGGCATCAAGCCTGCTAGGCGTAACAGCCTGAAAAGTAACACCGGCGCAAGGCCTGCTAGGCGTAAAGCCCGATAGGTAACACCGGCACGAGGCCTGCTAGGCGTAAAAGCCCGATAGATAACACCGGCACGAGGCCTGCTAGGCGTAAAAGCCCGATAGATAACACCGGCACGAGGCCTGCTAGGCATAAAAGCCCGAATGTCAAAATATCTTTACATGCTTTTCACATTTTCACTATACATATCGAATCATACACCTTTATTACCATTGCATTTAATAAATTTGAAATCGATCAAATCCATCACTATTTCAATCGACCAACTCATGGATTTATACCAAGCTTATACAATTTATATCATTCACTAGATATGTAAAGAGTCTTTAGATATAAGGTAGCTCAAAAACTTACTTATTCACCTTGCATTCGCCAAAATAATTTCCATCACATTCTCAACTTAAATCATCAACCAATATGTCCATATACATTCGGCCATGATATAATTAGACATTAGCATTCATAAATTTTTAATAGTCAAGATAACCATACTTAACTCTTTGACATGATTTAACTAAGGGACTTACCTTAGGAGTAGATAGATTCAAAATCTTCAACTATTCGTTTAGCTTAGCTTTTCCTCGCTCCAACTTTTTCTCCTGTTGATCTTGATCTAATTTGGTTCAATTTAAACCAATTAACCCACACTTCCATTTAATTCGAAAGCAAAATCATAAAAATAATAATCCCAAGACATAAACATTTACATTCGACATTTATCCTCTATTTGTTCAAATACATTCAAAATTATTAAGGAACACCTTGGTAGTGCTTTCCTTGATACGTTTTAACTTACAACCTACTTTCATATTTATTGCCATACATAAATTTTTATGTAATTATACATATATCACTAAATACCATAGCTCAAATTCATTCTCTCATATGGCCGAATATGTCAATAACCCCCATGCATTTTCTTCAACATGCAACCTAGCAACAAGCTAAATAACCATTCTAATTTCATGCATTTGACTACTCCAATTCAACCTATGTGGATTTCTTCTACATGGCCGAATGGCCCTTAGGTTCTTAGAATTCTCTTTTTAGCTCTTCTTTCCATCTATTTTACTCCTTACACTATTTTATTTCAAATACTCAAGTCTTATACTTAGTTCACCCAACAATTAACACATCACATATAACAATTAATCTAAGGTTAACTTCATTATATGTGGATGGCCGAACATCCAAACACAAGAAGGAATTATTTTCATGAATGTTCAACCCCATATTCGGCCAAATATGAAGGTATCTTCAAGCCAAAAATCGACAAAGCTTTCTTACGAGTTCAAGCTATTTCTTCTTATACTATCTAAGCTTATTTTTAGCTCAAATTATAACCCTTCCCCCCCCCCCATGGCCGAACTTCCTCATGCATGGCATCACAAAACTTTACTTGTTTTTCCCTAATGCTTAAAGAAATCAACAAAATCTAAGGGTTGGCTATCAAGCTAAGATTCAACTCTTATCTTGATTCCCACATGCATGGCCGAATCTCATCCTACTAACTTAACAAGTTTTGCTTGTTTTCCAAAGAGAAATAATCAAGAATCCAAGCCATGTCAAGATAAATTATTAAGGTGAAGTTCAAACTCTTACCTATACTAACACATGCAAGGGCCGATTGAAGAAGATGAAAGTTCTTCTCTTCTCTTCAAAGTAGAATTCGGCTAGAAGGGAGGAAGGATGAGAGAATTTTTTTTGTTTTTGTTTTTCTCTTTTTCCATAAATTATAGCATGCTTTTCTTTTAATTTTTACTAAAAATCAAAATGTATAATTAAAAAGTATATAATCCTAGCATGCTTAATATAAAATTTCCTAAATGTCATACAAAAATTAAAAAAGAGAGCATATATGCATGCTTGCCGTCCACCTTGTTTAAAGGGGGAAAATTGACATGCAAATCCTTATGTTTTATGGACAATTCACTTAGCTCCCTTTTTATTAATGCCCACTACATTAATCCTTCTTGCAATTTAAGCCTTCTTAGCAAATTAAGCACTTAGATAGCCAAAATTTTCTACGAAATTTTTTTACACTCACTAAAAACACACATAATAAACACAAACATAATATTATAATATCCCACAGGCTCGGATTCGTGGTCCCGAAACCACCGTTCCGGTTAAGGTCAAAATTGGTCTGTTACAACTCTCCCCCCCTTTAAGGATTTTCGTCCCCGAAAATCTTACCGTTAAAAAGGTTCGGATATTGTTGCTTCATTGACTCTTCAGGCTCCCACGTAGCCTCTTCAACTCCGTGACGATTCCATAGAATCTTTACTAATGGAATTCTTTTATTTCTTAACTCTTTGGTCTCCCGAGCCAAGATACGGATCGGTTCCTCATCATAGGTCAAGTCAGACCGAATTTCAATCTCTGACGGGGTGATCACATGGGACGGATCCGATCTGTATTTGCGAAGCATCGAAACATGAAATACATTGTGTATCTTTTCTAACTCGGAGGGCAATCTTAATCTATAAGCAACCGGTCCAATACGTTCAATAACTTCGTACGGTCCGATAAATCTCGGGCTCAACTTGCCTTTCTGACCGAATCGGAGTATTTTCTTCCACGGAGAAACTTTTAAGAACACCCGATCTCCGACCTGAAATTCAATGTCCTTACGTTTTAAATCGGCATAGGACTTTTGACGATCCAAAGCAGCTTTCAAATTACTCCGAATAACGACCACCTTCTGTTCTGTTTCTTTAATCCAATCAACCCCGTGTATCTTGTTCTCACTGAGCTCAGTCCAATACAATGGTGTGCGACATTTTCGACCATATAAGGCTTCATAAGGTGCCATTTTTATGCTAGATTGAAAACTATTATTATAAGCAAACTCAATCAAAGGTAAGTATCGTTCCCAGGTACCTTCGAACTCGAGAACGCAACACCTCAACATGTCCTCAAGTATCAAAATGGTTCGCTCAGACTGGCCGTCTGTTTGCGGATGGAAGGCTGTACTAAAGTGAAGTTTAGTACCTAATGCATCTTGCAACTTCTTCCAGAATCGCGAGGTAAATCTTGGATCTCTATCTGAAACAATGGAACTCGGTACACCGTGCAATCTTACAATCTGCGACACATACAATTCGGCGAGTTTGTCAAGTGAATAGTCGGTACGTACCGGTACAAAATGAGCTGATTTAGTCAATCTATCAACGATAACCCAAACGGCATCTTTCTTACTCGGTGTCATAGGAAGACCGGATACAAAATCCATAGTAATTCTGTCCCATTTCCATTCGGGTATCATGATCGGCTGAAGTAATCCGGAGGGTACCTGATGCTCAGCTTTCACTTGTTGACAGAT
Organism: Gossypium australe; assembly: GCA_005393395.2. NCBI lineage: Eukaryota > Viridiplantae > Streptophyta > Magnoliopsida > Malvales > Malvaceae > Gossypium > Gossypium australe. The sequence goes on along the minus strand of CM016615.1, from coordinate 36,549,492 downwards.
TAAGCACTTGGAGACAAACTCAGATATGTCCCGTTTCATGCCGGGCCACCAATAAAACTGCTTCAAATCGTTATACATTTTTGTGCTACCCGGGTGTATCGACATTCGGCCATTATGGGCCTCCCTCAGAATCATCTGTATCAAATCTGAGTTCATTGGAACACACAATCGATTTTTATACTTCAAACAGTCATTTGCATCTATCTGGAAGTCTGATTCTGTAGCGTTCTCACACTGAACCCGAATAGCTACTAACTTTTCGTCAACTTTCTGTGCCTCGCAAATTTGCTGAATAAACATCGGTCTTGTTTGCAGCTCGGCTATGATCGAACCATCCTCAGACATCGTCATCCGTGTGTTTAATGCACGCAGAGCAAATAATGATTTTCGACTCAACGCATCCGCCACCACATTAACCTTCCCTGGATGGTAGTCAATCACTAATTCATAGTCTTTCAACAATTCTAACCATCGGCGTTGTCTCAAATTTAGATCTTTCTGAGTCATTAAATATTTCAGACTTTTGTGATCTGAATAAACATGACATTTTTCGCCGAATAAATAGTGACGCCAAATTTTTAATGCAAACACAATGGCTGCTAACTCCAGATCGTGAGTTGGATAATTCTTTTCATGTGGCTTCAATTGTCTTGAAGCGTAGGCTATGACCTTGCCTTCTTGCATTAGAACACAACCCAACCCACTTAAAGACGCATCACTAAAAATAGTGAATTCTTTACCCGATTCAGGCTGAGTCAACACTGGAGCCTCGGTTAAAAGGGCTTTCAACTGCTCGAAACTCTTCTGGCATTTTTCTGACCACTCATATTTGACATCCTTCTGTAGTAGCCTCGTCAAAGGTGCAGCTATCACAGAAAAACCTTTTACAAATCGTCTATAATATCCCGCGAGGCCTAGGAAACTTCGGATCTCAGAAACATTCTTTGGTGGTTTCCACTCGAGTATGGCTGCTATTTTGTTTGGATCCACCCGAATTCCTGACACCGAAACCACATGACCCAAGAAGCTGACTTCGTTCAACCAAAACTCACACTTACTGAATTTTGCATATAAACGATGATCTCTCAAGGTTTGTAGTACTACTCTCAAGTGCTCAACGTGTTCCGCTTCGCTTTTGGAGTAGACCAATATATCATCGATAAACACTACTACAAACCGATCCAAAAACCGTCGGAAGACCCGGTTCATGAGATCCATAAAAACGGCAGGTGCATTGGTAAGCCCAAAAGGCATAACCAAAAACTCATAATGCCCGTACCTCGTTCGAAATGCCGTCTTGGGCACATCGGAATCTCTGACTCGTAATTGGTAATAGCCCGATCTCAAATCTATTTTTGAAAACACTGAAGCCCCCTTTAACTGATCAAATAAATCATCGATCCGAGGTAATGGGTATTTATTCTTTATGGTCACCTTATTTAGTTGCCGGTAGTCGATACACATTCGCATTGTCCCATCTTTCTTTTTCACAAATAAGACTGGTGCTCCCCACGGAGAAAAACTCGGTCGTGCGAAACCCCTCTCGGTCAATTCTTGCAACTGCGCTTTCAATTCTTTTAATTCAGTAGGCGCCATTCGGTACGGAGCTATCGAAATTGGGGTCGCATCCGGCACTAATTCAATGCCGAACTCAATCTCTCGTACTGGGGGTAAGCCCGGTAGTTCTTCAGGAAACACATCGGGGTATTCACATACAACTGGTACCGATTCCATTAATTTCTCGGACAGTTTATTATCCAGTACATAAGCCAAATAGGCCTCATACCCCTTTCTCACATACTTTTGGGCTACCATCGAGGATATCACTGTAGGCAACTCATTTACATCACCGGATTTTATTCTGATTGTCTCACCGTTTCGGCATTTCAAATTAATAAGCTTCCTTTTGCAATCCACCACTGCCTCATGTGAAGTTAGCCAATCCATACCCAAGATTATATCAAATTCGTCGAAGGGCAACAACATCAAATCAGCTGGAAAGCAATAATCTCGAACCATCAACGGGCAACCTCTACACACTTTATTAACAAGCACACATCTACCCAAAGGGTTGGACACACGAATTACGAACTCGGTAGACTCAACTAGCAGAGTCTTACCAAATTTTAAAGTTTCACACACATAAGAATGAGTCGAACCAGGATCAATTAGTGCAATCACAGTAGTATCAAAAAGAGTGAAAGTACCGGTAATGACGTCGGGGGAGGAAGCATCCTCTCTAGCTCGCGCAGCATACGCTCTAGCCGGAGCTCTAGCCTCGGATCGACCTGTAGCGTTCGTCGTTCCTTTCTGGCTACCACCTACATTGCCTGAATGTCTGGGTGGTCTACCTCGCATTGGCACGTTGCTCGGTGTAGTGTTCTGAACTGCATTTTGCTCAGCTAATTTCGGACACTCTCGGATAAAATGACCTGACGATCCACACTTATAGCAAGTCCGATCATGGAATCTACAACTCCCTGAGTGCCATTTGCCACAGTGCTTACATTCAACTCTAGTTTGTGGAATGTTACCAACACTGGCTATCGAGGTAGCTCGGGAGCTCATAGGAGGTCGATCCCGTCTAGGCGGATCTGTAGTGGTTCTCTGTCGGCTGTAGTCATCTCTGGGCTTCTTGCTCGTGGGATGGAAGACTTTGCCCGAAGACCTCTTCCGGATATCTCTGGCTTCGGTATCGGCCTTTCTTTTCTCCTTCCCGAGCTCTTCAGCTTTGCAAGCTCTCTCAACTAAAGTTACAAATTCTTGGATTTCAAGAACGCCAACAAACATCTTTATGTCTTCATTTAGGCCGTCTTCGAATCTTTTACACATAATGGCTTCAGTAGAGACACACTCTCTAGCATAACGGCTGAGCCTGACAAATTTTCTTTCATACTCCGTTACCGTCATTCGTCCTTGTTTCAGCTCAAGGAACTCTTTTCGCTTTTGATCAATAAATCTCTGGCTAATATATTTCTTGCGGAATTCAGTTTGGAAGAAATCCCATGTCACTTTTTCTTTCGGAACCACTGATACTAGTGTATTCCACCAGTGATATGCAGTGTCCCGCAATAAGGATATAGTACACTTCAAGCATTCATCCGGAGTACAAGACAGCTCACCAAGTACCCGAATAGTGTTATCAAGCCACATTTCGGCTCTCTCAGCATCATCATCGTCATTGGCTTTAAATTCTTCGGCCCCATATTTTCGAATTTTGTCAACTGGGGGCCTACTAGATCTCATTGGATCTATCACTGGGGGAGCTAGAGGATCCGGAGTTGGATTATTCGGGGGTGGAGGTTGGGGTATATTCGGGTTATTCTGAATAAATTGGGCAAACCAATCATTCATCATTCGATAAAAGGCTTGCTTTGTCTCTCCTTCGTGGCTACCCGAAACAGGTCGAGAGTCTATCGGCGCTGATCCATGGGTACGGTCAGGCGCCACGCTCTCCACATCATCAGCCACAGCTCTTTCTGGTTCGGAATCCATTTACTATACAAACAAAAATTCAGGTTGTCAGAAGTCACCACACTATCAACATATAACCACAGGCATGTATAGCTAGACTCACACGCGCCACGGTAGTCCTAGAATCGACTAAACCGTAAGCTCTGATACCAATCAAATGTAACACCCCGTACCCGGTACCGTCGCCGGAGTTGAGCAAAAGGCATTACTAGACTTGACTTCTAGTTCAGTACATGTAAATCTTAAAGCTGTCAAACTGCGTTGTGTCGACTAATTCAGCTATAACTCGAGTTACAAAATTCGAAATTCAGATCCGTAAATTTTCCTTGAAAGTAGACTCATATATCTATTCACCATAATTTTTCTAGAATTTTTCATGTGGCCAATTAGTACAGTTTATTCTTCAAAGTTACCCTTATTACACAGCTGGACAGTTCTGACCTGTCCTTATAAAACTGCAGTTATCTGATTGCACAATTTTCCAATGGTGTTCTTATTTATACCAATGAAAAGTAGACTCATTTAGGATTCTACACATATAAACCATGCTTCCTAATTATTTTTGTACGATTTATGACAATTTTTCTAAAACAGAACAGTGACTCACGAATTCATTCAGAGCAGGTCTCACTAAAACTAAATTATCTCATAATGTATGAGTCTTTTGCCTACTCTGTTTCTTTCATGTAAAAATAGACACGATAAGGTTTAATTCCAGGTCTCATTCACCTTTTACTTCAATATACCCTATTTTTGGTGATTTTTCTAACTCGCGTCACTGCTGCTGCTACATGCTGTTTTATTTCAAAATAAACTAGCTCCTACCCGAATCTCCTTACTTCTAAATTTCAAGGATTAAATTTATATTCAAACATTTCCTTAGTAAAACGATTAACTTGTTTAGGAATGCATGGACATTGCCATCATGAACCAACTTACATCAAAACACCCAACGTACTTAACAAAAATTTAGCCATTTTCGCATGGCTATTCTTTTAGTGTTTACAAGTGAACCGTAAAATTTCCTCAAAACAAACCAAGTCTATCCTATACATGCCTTCTTTTAAAGACCAACCCAAAATGAAGGAGTACCCAAAATGTAGGTTGATAGTGTGAGCGACTTTCCAACGATCCCGGTGAGCTTGTGGCTTGCTCCTAATCTATAAAACAAAGGAACATCTCACACGATTAAGCTTACTAGCTTAGTAAGTCCCAACTCATAGAAATTAAAACATTTAATTATTTACGAAAATAAAACAATACATATGTGGCATTCTACATAAACAACTAAGCAACTAGTTTACACAAGGTCAAATATTAATAATTCGAAACCTACTTTCATAGCAGTCATACATGCAAATCAATTGTCCCATAATAGCATGTTCTAAGCTCGACTTCCGTCAAATTACATTCACCAATGACAATTTGGCACAAGTAATACTTAACACAACATACCTTACCTACTTACCCGAGCCATATTCTTGACAATTCAATTCTAAATTGTCTTGACAAGGATTAAACTCCTCTTAGGTAAATTTCATCACCGGCATCAAGCCTGCTAGGCGTAACAGCCTGAAAAGTAACACCGGCGCAAGGCCTGCTAGGCGTAAAGCCCGATAGGTAACACCGGCACGAGGCCTGCTAGGCGTAAAAGCCCGATAGATAACACCGGCACGAGGCCTGCTAGGCGTAAAAGCCCGATAGATAACACCGGCACGAGGCCTGCTAGGCATAAAAGCCCGAATGTCAAAATATCTTTACATGCTTTTCACATTTTCACTATACATATCGAATCATACACCTTTATTACCATTGCATTTAATAAATTTGAAATCGATCAAATCCATCACTATTTCAATCGACCAACTCATGGATTTATACCAAGCTTATACAATTTATATCATTCACTAGATATGTAAAGAGTCTTTAGATATAAGGTAGCTCAAAAACTTACTTATTCACCTTGCATTCGCCAAAATAATTTCCATCACATTCTCAACTTAAATCATCAACCAATATGTCCATATACATTCGGCCATGATATAATTAGACATTAGCATTCATAAATTTTTAATAGTCAAGATAACCATACTTAACTCTTTGACATGATTTAACTAAGGGACTTACCTTAGGAGTAGATAGATTCAAAATCTTCAACTATTCGTTTAGCTTAGCTTTTCCTCGCTCCAACTTTTTCTCCTGTTGATCTTGATCTAATTTGGTTCAATTTAAACCAATTAACCCACACTTCCATTTAATTCGAAAGCAAAATCATAAAAATAATAATCCCAAGACATAAACATTTACATTCGACATTTATCCTCTATTTGTTCAAATACATTCAAAATTATTAAGGAACACCTTGGTAGTGCTTTCCTTGATACGTTTTAACTTACAACCTACTTTCATATTTATTGCCATACATAAATTTTTATGTAATTATACATATATCACTAAATACCATAGCTCAAATTCATTCTCTCATATGGCCGAATATGTCAATAACCCCCATGCATTTTCTTCAACATGCAACCTAGCAACAAGCTAAATAACCATTCTAATTTCATGCATTTGACTACTCCAATTCAACCTATGTGGATTTCTTCTACATGGCCGAATGGCCCTTAGGTTCTTAGAATTCTCTTTTTAGCTCTTCTTTCCATCTATTTTACTCCTTACACTATTTTATTTCAAATACTCAAGTCTTATACTTAGTTCACCCAACAATTAACACATCACATATAACAATTAATCTAAGGTTAACTTCATTATATGTGGATGGCCGAACATCCAAACACAAGAAGGAATTATTTTCATGAATGTTCAACCCCATATTCGGCCAAATATGAAGGTATCTTCAAGCCAAAAATCGACAAAGCTTTCTTACGAGTTCAAGCTATTTCTTCTTATACTATCTAAGCTTATTTTTAGCTCAAATTATAACCCTTCCCCCCCCCCCCATGGCCGAACTTCCTCATGCATGGCATCACAAAACTTTACTTGTTTTTCCCTAATGCTTAAAGAAATCAACAAAATCTAAGGGTTGGCTATCAAGCTAAGATTCAACTCTTATCTTGATTCCCACATGCATGGCCGAATCTCATCCTACTAACTTAACAAGTTTTGCTTGTTTTCCAAAGAGAAATAATCAAGAATCCAAGCCATGTCAAGATAAATTAAGGTGAAGTTCAATTCTTACCTATACTAACACATGCAAGGGCCGATTGAAGAAGATGAAAGTTCTTCTCTTCTCTTCAAAGTAGAATTCGGCTAGAAGGGAGGAAGGATGAGAGAATTTTTTTTTTTGTTTTGTTTTTTTCTTTTTCCATAAATTATAGCATGCTTTTCTTTTAATTTTTACTAAAAATCAAAATGTATAATTAAAAAAGTATATAATCCTAGCATGCTTAATATAAATTGCCTAAATGTCATACAAAAATATAAAAAAGAGAGCAATATGCATGCTTGCCGTCCACCTTGTTTAAAGGGGGAAAATTGACATGCAAATCCTTATGTTTTATGGACAATTCACTTAGCTCCCTTTTTTTATTAATGCCCCACTACATTATCCTTCTTGCAATTTAAGCCTTCTTAGCAAATTAAGCACTTAGATAGCCAAAATTTTCTACGAAATTTTTTTTTACACTCACTAAAAAAACATAATAAACACAAACATAATATTATAATATCCCACAGGCTCGGATTCGTGGTCTCGAAACCACCGTTCCGGTTAAGGTCAAAATTGGTCTGTTACATATAGAGTACTCTATCTCTTAAGCTTTAAACCAACTGTAATATCCTAAATTGGGGCTATGCATTTGGTGCATAATTCAGGAGTTAGTAGGCTCAGTGAGTGGTTTGGATTGTTTTAGGGGTTCTTGAACTCTAGGATTAAAAGGGAATGCATTGGAAAATTTTTGGATTTTGAGTTAGTAAGGGGAGCAAAGCCAGGGAGGCCTTAAAGGAAAATTTTGGGAGTTCTTGGACATATCACCTTGGTAAATGGCTGGAATGTGCCACTTAGGGCCTTCGAGAATGACGCCCAGGAGCAGTGGGGAAGGGCCTTGGTTCGAATCACCTTGGCAGCAAGTAGTGTAATTTATTTTGCTTTGGCGTTAAGACAAGGAGGAACTTGGGCTAATGAGGCTTTAAGAGGAATTGTGGGGAGTTTATGACACAAGGGTTGGCCTGGTAAAGTGGCAGCAAGGCGCCACTTAAGGCTTGGGCAAGTGACGCCTCAAGCAATGGGTAGAGGGCCCAGGTTCGAGTTGAGAAGGAAGCAAGAAGGAGCATTTATTTTTGCGTCAAGAAGGCGCCTGGCGAAAGAGGTCTTAAAAGAAATTCTGGGTGAATCATGTCACAAACAACGCCTTGGCAAAGTGGCTTGGGACGTTACCTGCAGCTTGCGTCAAGGGCTCCAGCAGGTCTCAGGTTCGAGGCTTATGGGCAACAAGGGGAGTGTTTTTATTTTGCATTCTGGCGTTAGGGAGAAGGAGCAGTGGACGGCACATGGGACTTTCAATTGGAGGAGGATTGAGTTTATTTCTCCTTTTAATTTTCGGCTAGATAAGATAAAGGTAGGAATGTTGATTTATTTTTATTTATTTTTAATGGATGATAAGAAGATAATGGAGGCCTTATTTTATTTATTTTAGTT